>OZ023312.1:79964155-80679408 GCA_964007375.1 Ophion obscuratus | reverse complement strand
GAGAGGGAGAGAGGGAGAGAGGGAGAGAGGGAGAGAGGGAGAGAGGGAGAGAGGGAGAGAGGGAGAGAGGGAGAGAGGGAGAGAGAGAGAGAGAGAGAGAGAGAGAGAGAGAGAGAGAGAGAGAGAGAGAGAGATGAAAATCATCTTAAGGCCTCATATCCGCGATTTCGCCGATTTTCGAAGATACTTTTCTAGACGCGGTTGAAAAAAAATAACGCATATATTGACAACATTTTTATTACAGATCATTTATGCACATGGTTCAGTGAATGTGAAAAAAATCAGAAATATTAACACATGGCGGAGATATACCATAATAAAGCAATGGATTTTTTTTGCACGCGCGTCGATGGTGAAAGTTCTCGGCATCGATGTGGGTGTCTGAAAAAAATGAACCTATTTATAATTGCATAATAATTGTATCTTCAGTGTGAACCAACGATATTATTTAAAAAAATTATTATAATAAAAATTCGAAACTTAAAATTTTTTACTCAATTTTCTGTCGGTATTTTATTTTTTTATATTTTTTTGTGTCATTGAAATTTTTGTTTCTGTGGTTCACACGATAGGTGATGATACTCAGAATATGTTGCAAAAATTTCAAAGCGATCTGAACGTTTGTTCAAGTGTTAGAACTTTCACAACGTTGAAAAAAGTGAATCGTGGAAAAACGGCTTTGAAGTTGGCGGTCGGGCGCGTCGCGCGGTGTCTATTATTAATGCAATCGTACCTTATTTTTGGAATTTTTCAATTCTGTAAAGCCTAAAATATTCCTAACCGTTCAGGCTAATGGAATAAAAAATGACCAAAAAAAAATGAAAAATTTTGAAATTTTTCGCGTATACAAGGCTCTAAAGGATAACACCACTCTAGCGGCAGGAAACAAAGCCTAACTTTGACAATTTATTTTGGGAGTATGAAAAAAGGAATAGGATTTCTTTTGAGAGGGTTTATTTAACACATATTAAAGTATAAAAAAATTATTATAATTTTCATACAAAATGGCGGCGACAGAGGCCATCTTGGAAAACGTGTTTTTTACCCATAGCTTCACAGGAGGACGATTTTCTCGTAAAGTATCATATAATTCCCGGAACAAAAACCAATAAAAATTATAATCTATATATTATTAGCTATGGGACTACGTAAAAATCATAATCTATATTTTATTAGCTATGGGACTACGTAGGGATTTTTTTTAATCAAATTTTGAAAAAATGGCGCACCTTGAAATAAATAAATAAATTTTTCCCTAAAAAAATAAGCAGTAAATTGTTTATAAAAAAAAGTTTACATTTAATAAAAAAAATAAAACGGCTACGTACTCCCATAGAGAAGGTAATTGTGAAGCTACTATCAAAATTTCAAATCGATCCATGCAAAGGTGTTCGAGCAATCCGTCCTCCCAGTTTGAAAAAAGTATTTTCGAGAAAAACGCATTTAAAGTTGTACGAGGCGCCTTAAGGCAGGATTCTACTTTGAAACCATGAAAAAAACGCTATTTTCGTGAATTTTTTCTGAGAATACTATTAAAGATATCGATATGGGGTTTAAACTGTTCAATAAATACACTCTTTAAGTACATAAAAAAAAATGTTTAAATGTATTTTATTCATTTTTTGTACACGTAAAATATGTTTAAAGCCAACGCCTCGAAAAGCAGGTACCGTTGCCGTGGTCGTGAAATCTTCCCGACGGATGGTCTGAAACAAAAACATCAAATAGTTTCATGTTCAGTATGTCTTCAGGAACCGACCTAACTAGAATATTTTATATACGTGCAAAATTAACAAAAAGGCGGCTAAAATACGAAAAAAAATGCGTTTTTTTGGGTCTTTTTTTGCAATAAAAAAATAGTTCTAATCAAAATTTTAAGTTGATTGTAGTTAGGTCGGTTGGTACACACATATAGAATATGTGTTCCAAATTTCATAAGGATCAGTTCAGTACTTTTTGAGTTATCACGACCACGGTACTTGAAAATGTCGTTTCGAGAAAAACGCGTTTAAAGTTTTGGTGAGTCCGGGCCGCGCGCCGGGCGGGTCACAATAGCGCGCTCAGGTAGGTGCGTTCGAAAGGCGAAAAAGGATAGTTAGACTGCTTGGGACTTTATAAAATTTTGACCGAACATTCTTGAACATATTTACTTTCGAAAAAAGTAAAAAAAAAAATGTTTTTTCAAAGTTTCAAAGTAGTATTCTGCCTTAAAGAAGTCCGAGGCGCTGCGGCAAAATCGATAATTGAACCTTTCAAAACAAAATTGCCGCTACAGGACCAATTGCATATTGTTTTCATGACCCCAAAGTACTTTTTTAAGAAAAAAAAAAGCGATTTTTCCAACCATACTTTTAATACTCTATTATTGAAAGGCCGCAGGAAAAAATCGTGTAATTTCGTTTTTGGTTTAATTTCAGTCGAGGAAAGCATTCGAACGGATAACCGTGCCAAAGATTTACCATCCGTTCATATGCGGCGCTCATCATGAGAATCTTAATGCCATGATTGCCGAGACCGGGGCAAGAATAAACGTTCCACCGCCTTCCGTCCAAAAAGACGAGCTAACCATAGCCGGTGAGAAGGAGGGTGTCGCAGCGGCCAAACGAATGATCGAGAACATTTACAAGGACATGGTGAGGCAACGTTGCGTATAAATATTTGATCGGTCGACCAGTCGTCATCGTTTCTTTACTTATCTTTTTTCTTTCGATAAGAAAGTCTCAAATCGAGAGTTGAACAATTGTGTATACTCGTTTGTCCACGTCGATCATTGCTTTCTTACCCCTTCAATTTCGTCAAACTCTCAAACACTGCATTACCTCGTTAATTGAGCACCGCAAATAAATTACAACAAAATAATTCCTGGCAGTGTCTATCTTGTACATTGGCTTTGACTTATATTTTTATTGTTTCGATATACGATTTTTGTTTTGCTTTCAATTCATGCAGGAAAAGAGATGTACCACCGTTTCCGTGGAGGTGCCAAAATCCCAGCACAAGTACGTTGTTGGTCATAGAAACAGTACAATCGCCGAGATATTGCAACTAACGGGAGTCAGTGTTGAAATGCCATCGCAGGATTCCACTATTGGGACTATAACGTTACGAGGACCTCAGGAAAAATTGGGTCAAGGTATGATTTATACACACACACACACACACACACACTGCCGGCCAAAAGTTTGAGTACACCAGTCGAAATTTCTTGCTGTACTAAAAGTTAGATAGCGGACTCAAAAATAAAGATAATCAAATTTCCCAAGCGCCGTTTCAAGAGGACAAATTTACCTTCGTTATGACTTTTTAGAAAAAACTTTACAATTTTTTTTGGACCTGGTACGCCTTTTTGAAAATGGCTATTTTTTTAGCTTTTCTTTGCACATCTAAAACGGCCCACATAACTTCCGGCGAATTTTTTCCCTCGTTTTTCCCATGACGAACTTAAGGGGCTATACCAGTGTGAACGCTGGAAGTTTGGGTGATTTTCGGGAATTTTTTCGGGAAAGAAAAGTAATCAATTAAATGTTTCGGGAAATTAAGAACATTATATTACATAATTTTTTCATAGAAAAATATTGAAATCCAAGCGACTTATGCGCTGCCTTCGGAGGCGCCAAAAAAAGTTCCGCCACTGCTGACACGATTCCGGCCGATTGAGTAGTTGGGACCGAAAAAGGAAAAAATGTCGTTAAGGGGTAAGGCCACTGTAACGGCCCAAAAAAAAGGTTTTTTCACTAATTTTTTGCTCCCGAAATTGAAGGTATTTGAAAAAAAACTTTTAATGGTGTTATCGGGCATACATTAAACTTTATTATAAAATTTTTTTACAGTAAAAAAAAAACAAAATGGCGGTTCCACAGCTATCTTCCCGGGACATGTTTTGCTTCCAGGGCTCCGCGGCACGCAGCACCACTGGTGCACTTTTGAATCTAGAACAAAAAAAAAAAACCATTAATCTAGAGGGCTATAGCTAGAGAATGTCGATCGGATTTTAAAAAGTATCAATTTTTGTGGATTTGGCGTGCGTTTGAAAAAAAAAATTGATTTTTGACGAAAAAAACGGCAAGTTTTTTGTTAATAAAAAATCAATAAATAAAGTTCTTGAAAATTCCGATCGACATTCTCAAGATAATGTAAATGTTCACATCTGGTTAAAATTTCAAGTAAAAAAAAATGAAAATTGTTCGAGTTATGCTGCGTGCCATTTTGAAAAACCATGTTTCGAGAAAAACGCGTTTTAAGTTTTGCGAATAGTTTTTTATTGGAAAAAATTAAAAAAAGAAGTTAAAAGGATTTAAACTATTTTTAAACTAGAGGGTTTAAACTATTTTTTAAGCCAATAAAAAAAAATCGATTTTTCAAAAAATTTACAGTGGCCTTACCCCTTAAACTGGAAGGTATTTCCTGTACAATGACGCAGGATTTTCGAAAAATATCGAAATCTAACAAAATGGCGTAGTTATGAAAAAAAAGTCTGTTTTCTTGCCTATAAAATGGTCGTTTTTTTACAATTCCAAATCGTCAGTTTTCATCCAATCAAAAATATCCTACGTCATTGTAGAGTAAATATATTCAAGAGTACTCCGTTCAAATTTCAAGTCAATCGGATAATGGCTCTTTGAGTTACAATGTCAGCAAATTTGAAAAATCTCACTTCCAGAAAAACGCGTTTAACGATTTAACTATCGATTTTTGCAAGATAAAACGATATTGATATAAATGATATAAATGATAATGATATTCTTGAAAGTATAAACTGTCGAAAAAGGCACAAAAAAAATCGATTTTTCAAAAGTGTCACACTGGTATAGCCCCTTAAAGAGGGTATTAAAACCTACATTTTCGTTGACTAGAAAGTTTCGTACGATTTTTTTTCGCCCCAGTATCGCATTTTTAGCTAAAAAAGACATGTTTTAGAAAAATAGGCGAAGTCCAATAACTATGGGGTTTCGGAGAAAATGTCAAAAGGGTAAAAAGGGTTGCGTGGGTTCACACTGGAGTAGCCAGAGTTTATTCAGAATTTTTGTTGAAAATGTTTTATTTACAATTTTTGGTCGGGACTCTTATGAGTGGAGGGACTCCATTTCGGAATTATGGGGTCAAGAACAATATATCTAGGAAAAAAGTTTGTTTACTTTTTCATTTTTAATTAACTACAATTTTTTCTGAATTTTCTTAAAAATTATTTTATCAATTTTTACAGATTTTTTGAAAATATGATTACGTCAATTTTTCGACTAGAACTCGGAGAATCATCCTTGTTTGAGTTGTTGTGTCTCACGACCTATCGGATTCAAGACCAAATATTAAGAAGAAAAAACTTTAAACTTTTGAGCTTGTATTTTTAACGCAAAAAAAACTAATCAATCACGTCTCTTGCCTTATCTATACGAGTTTTTCGTTGAATATTTGGTCTAAAATCTGATAGGTTTTGAGACGCAACAACTCAACCGAGGATGATTCTCCGAGTTCTAGTCGAAAAAATTCGGAAAAAATTGTGGAAATAATTTTTCAAAAAATTCTGACAAAATTGTAGTTAATTAAAAATGAAAAAGTAAACAAGTTTTCTTTCTCGATAGGTTGTCCTAGACCCCATAATTCCCAAACGGAGCCCCTCTACTCATAAGAGTCCTGGCGAAAAGTTGTAAATTCAATATTATCAAAAAAAATTCTCAAAAAATTCTGGCTACTCCAGTGTTAATCCATGCAACTTTTTACCCTCTTGACATTTTCTCTGAAACCCCATAGTTATTGGACTACGCCTATTGTTTTAACACATGTCTTTTTTTAGCTAAAAATGAAATACCGGGGCGAACAAAAATCGTTCGGATCTTTCTAAAAAACAAAAATGTAGGTTTTGATACCCTCTTTGAGTTTGTCATGAAAAAAAACGAGCAAATAAATTCGCCAGCGGTTATGCGGCCATTTTTGGACATGCAAAAAATAGCAATTTTCAAAAAGACGTACCGGGCGCAAGAAAAAAAAGGAAAAAGTTTTCTCAAAAAGCAAAATGAAGCTAAATTTGTCATCTTTAAAACGCTGCTTGGGAAATTTGATTATCCTTATTTTTGAGTCTGCTATCTAACTTTTAGTGCGATAAGAAATTTCGACTGGTATATATATATATATATATTAGGGTGGCCCTTGATATGAGTAAAAAAAATTGATCGCGCCACCCTCCAAGACGGTTCCAAATAATAAAAAAAAATCGGTTGTCTGTAAAGTCGGTTTACTGACGATAGTTGAACGTGACAACGTCATAAGAAAATACTGATGGAATGGTTTCATTTTTCAAAAGAAAATTTTTATTTTGTTTGTTTGATAGATATTTTGTATGGATATAGAGAAGGAGGTAAATGGAAATCACAATTGAATTGATCAAGTTACATTTATTTGTACGCATAAATACAATTATGTCAATTTTTATTTATTTTTTTTACAATGTACATATTTTTTACAAGTATGAATGTGCTTTGAGCAATTGTTTTACAACTTTTATTTTTTCATAAAATTCTTCGTTCAGAAAATCATTTTAAATTTACAAAATACTTGAATAAAATTTATTGTTTAAATTTCTACTCGACTGTTAAAATTTAATTTTTGATTTTATTATTTTATAATAATAAATTTTGTATTGACATTATTTCTTTCAGCAAGTAAACTGAATAAAAGTTGTTGTTCAATTAGTTACTTAATTATTTTTGCAAATTTAATTGTAATTTGTTGTAAAAAAGTAATAATTTTGAATAATTTATTATAAGAATAAACTGTGATTAAATTATTGTTCATAAATCTTAAATTTAAAATTTAAAATTTGGAAACATCATTAAAATTTTTGTAACTCTAGCTTTTAAAAAGCCCGCCTCAATGTGTTTGATATAGGAGAAAATTGTTCCCTTTGACGGCTGGCTGGTCCAACCTGTCATTTCAGACACGTTGTTATGATATGTGGAAGATTTAACATTTATGTTTTAATTTTTTGAAATCATAGCTACGCTCGATAATTATTTCGATCGAATAGTAAAGCAATTGATTTTTACTCATCGTGAAATAGTTCTGTTAACTTATTGTTATAGTTTTGTCAATTATAGCATAACCTACAATCGCTGCACTAGCGGACCGATGCTATTTATTTTAATGATGAAAGCACGAATATTCGACAATATATCACTGAACATATATTTAATATCGAAAGAATCATTACCTTTATCGCCGCAATTATCGTTGCTATAAACAATTGACACCACATTCACTTTTCACTGCACTTCATACTTGACGAAAACATGTACATGTATTATTGTATAGCAGCTGTCCACGCGGACGCATCGCTCATGGCCTCTGCACACTGCGCGCGATGGGCGACAAGCGATGAGCGATATCCAATGAGAGCTCGAGTATGACGGAAATGCTCTATGAGAGTGACGTTGCCATTGGATATCGCTGATCGCTCGTCGCTCGTCGCTCGCAGTGTGCAGAGGCCATCACTCAAGTAGGAGAGAGACAGATGTCGAACGCTGCCGAACGCTGCCGAACACGGAGGCCGATTGTGCCTCTTTGTCGCTCGTTCCGCGCTCTCGCTTACACTTGAAGCCTTAGATGGAACGCCTCAGAGCGAGGTAACGGCGATGAGTCATGCTTTTTCGTGCGTGCAGCCGGCTCCATCGAATTATAAGACGTTGTCACGTCAAAAAATCTACGCGAAGCCCAGCTATGTCCGTTAAGAGAAAGGCGTGCCTGTAAGCATGAACTTAAGTTTAAATATAAATTTTTCTTCATGATTGGAGAAATTCCGATTTTTTAACGACGGGGTAAAGTTAATTCGGCGAAAAACAGGCATGTTTTTAAGATTTTTTTTTTGGCTTAACGAATAGTGTTCGTTTATTGAAAAATTTACATATAATAAAGTAACATTTGAACAACATTCTCCTAAATTTGCATTGCAAAATATTCAAAATTGAGCGAGTGAAAATTAAACCCCGGAGGCGCCTCGAAAAAAAGTTGGTTTGCGGTGTGCACCATAACTCGCAACAGAATCATTTGAAACAAAAAAATCAAAATGCATTTGTTAAAGGAGATGTTTCTCGAGGTAATGACGGGAGGATTTTTTTTTTTCGATTTTTCGATTTTTCGTAGCACTTGGGAGCCAAAACCCGATTTTCGCTAAAAAAATCGGCTAATTTGTTGAAAAATTAGTAATTATTTTAAAAAACAAAAAAGCTCTCGACAATACCTGGTGAATTATGTGAAGAAGTACTGTGCAAAATTTCAAAGCGATTGGTCCAGTAGATTTTGAGTTATCGTGCACATGGACTTCAAATATGACAAGTCTCAGAAAAACGGTTTGAAAAACGCAGAAGAGAAGAGAACGGCATGGAGCAATAGACGCTCAAATACTCATAACTTCGTCAATTTTACTCCGATCGACTTGAAATTTTAACATAATATTCTTGATATATTATGCATTCATTTAAAAATTTTTTAAAAAAATGAAAAAGAAAAAATTTTAAATACTTTACCCCGCCCTTAAATCTAGTTTATTTGTCAATTTTTCTTTACTTTC
This sequence comes from Ophion obscuratus, assembly GCA_964007375.1. NCBI lineage: Eukaryota > Metazoa > Arthropoda > Insecta > Hymenoptera > Ichneumonidae > Ophion > Ophion obscuratus. The sequence goes on along the minus strand of OZ023312.1, from coordinate 80,670,848 downwards.
CGAAGCTATTGTATATTGGTATTTAATATACAGATCAAACAATAAGGTCCTCCATACTAGATTTGATGAGCGTTCAGTTTTACCATCCTATTATTTTGGACCAATAGTTCGATTTAGCTGCTGTCGAACGCTTTTAATCACATCAAAATCAAACTTTAAATTTGCATCTTGTCAGAAATGTCTATTTACTACGAAGGATATAAATTCACGATAAACCATTCACATCGAACTTCCGGATTGGCCAGAATTGTTTTTTTTTAAATTTTGTTAGAAATATTCCTTGTGTGCTGATATACAAACATATTAATATTTCACTGAGATCAGACTTCCAGTGCTGTGGATAAAAAATGTATTTGAAAATTACTTTCGCAAAAATGCATAGGGACATTTTTAACTTGGCAGGATTTTAAACTTGGCGAGCTCGTTCGTTTTATTGAAAACAAAGAAATTATTTAATCGCACAAGTCATCCAATTGGTCGGAAAAAACATAATATTCAAAACATGTACACATAAGATATCGATAATAGTTCGTTCAGTACGAATTTATTTATTTAAACCACAGAAATGTCGTGGTGAAAAATTTACAAATAAACTAGATTTAAAAAACCGAAATTTCTCCAATCATGAAGAAAAATTGATATTTAAATTTAAGTTGATGCTTACAGGCACCCCTTCCTCTTAACGGACATAGCTGGGGCTTCGCGTAGATTTTTTTAAATTATTTCGAACTGTTTTGGAGAGCGGTGCGATCAATTTTTTTTAACCCATATTATTACCCATTTTTTAACCCATATTATATATTAGGCCACCCTAATATATACCAGGTGTGTAAGTATGAAACCGGAATTTTTGTACAGAAAAAACACGTTTATTGTAATGATATGATACAAAGTATCATATCATTACCGTAGGTACATCCGCCAGTTGTTGTTGTGTTTGAGCGTCGTCTTCATCCAACAAGGCTTGCAGGTCAGCGTCTTCAAACTTTTTCGGTGGTCTTCCACGTTCTTCGTTCCTCACGTCAAAATCGCCACTTTTGAACCGATTGAACCACTCGAAACACTGTGTTTTACCGAGAGCATGCTCACCAAACGCCTCCACAAGCATTCGATGCGATTCGGCTGCGGTTTTCTTCAGATGAAAACAGAAAAGTAGTGCTGTCGGCAAATCGTAATTTGTTGGCACAAAACTCGACATGTTTATCTCTAATAAACTAATGCTACTGAATGAAACTCGTATTATTGTGAGTTGGAAATCTTTGTCGGATATCAATACAATAACAAGACACCGCTGACGTGATGTGTCGGTAACTGCATCGACATCTAGCGCCACCTATGGGCAAATTCCGGTTTCATACTTACACACCCGGTATATACAGGGTGTCCCATTTTAATATTACACCTGAATTTTCTCGAAAAATATTGCTCGGACGAACTATTGTGTGGAACAAAACTTCTAGGGATTGAAGGGGGACGGTTGAAAAAAAATTATTTGAGGAGCCAAAATTCAAAATGGCGGCGTTACAAAGGTTGACATGTTTTTTTTTCAAACGGAAACATAACTTTTTTTTATTGCCAAAAAATTTGTCAACTGAAAACTAAAAACTTTTGTTGAAAAAATTTTTTGATAAAGTTCATAGTTTTCAAGTGAGAACGTTTGATAAAGTTCATAGTTTTCAAGTTCTGGGTAACGCGAATGGTCTGCAACAGACTCAGCCATGCAACCTCCTACGCTTTGGCTAACGCAAATGCCGGTGGTAGGGACAATTAGACTAAATGTCTCACGGCAAGCCGCTCAATGTTGTATTTTCGAATGTATGACCACTTGAACAAAAAAAGAATCAAATTTTTTTGTTGAAAATTTTTGTTTTTTGTTTTCAAATTTGGGCGATATTTCATGAGAAAATTTTGGAGGAAAATCGATGAAAAATAGTTTTTTTTCCATTTTAATAGCGTTTGTGCCATTTTCAGGCCCAAAAACGTGTTTCTTTAAATCCTTGACGAACTTTGATCACGATGGGTAGAAAAACACACACACACACATACACACACACACAAATCCTGGATACATCTGAAATAATTGAAAATGATCTCACTTGAAAACTATGAACTTTATCAAAAAATTTTTTCAACAAAAGTTTTTAGTTTTCAGCTGACAAATTTTTTGGCAATAAAAAAAGTTCTGTTTCCGTTTGAAAAAAAGAAGTCAGCCTTTGTAACGCCGCCATTTTGAATTTTGGCTCCTCAAATAAATTTTTTTCAAACGTCCCCCTTCAATCACTAGAAGTTTTGTTCCACACAATATTTCGTCCGAGCAATATTTTTCGAGAAAATTCAGGTGTAAGATTAAAATGGGACACCCTGTATATATATATATTAGACTGATTAAAAAAAAACATGATTTTTTTTCCTTCGGGATTCTCGTGCTATTGTTGGGCACTAATAAAAGAACATTTCTCTAAAAAGATGGGCGCGGTCACTCAATTTTTAGAGGTGGCTATCTCGACTTTTTTGTATTTGAATTTTTTTTAACGAACGTATTGCATTTAAGCATAGTCACCGCTTCGGGTTCCGGATAAAAATCACATCCAGCAGCTATTTCGTAACAAAAATAAACTCTAACAATTTGAAAAGATTGCAATATTCACAATTTAAATCCAGGTATATCAATAATGGCGTCTATACTACTCTTTTTATTCATGTAGATTTATTTTTACGCATTAACATTTCGCACTTTTTACGAAAAATTAAATTATAAGCTTTTATTCATAAATCGTATATTTACATTTTCAAAATGCTACACTTATATTATCTTCAAACTCATTTATATTTCTTCCCAGCCACTGTACATAAAATCGTACATACCACTGCGCAAGTCACTGCGCATCCGTGGCGCCATTTTGTATTGGCGCAGCGCATTTGTAAGTGGTGTTGTTTTTTTTTCAATGTGGCTCAAGTAAGGACAATTTTAAACAATGGCTCGGAAAAACGAAGACAACATAATTTGGCTAATCGGCAAGGAAATTCCGAAAATAAGTACCCGTCATTTACCGTCAAATCGGAAAGTTTTCAGTTTGTTCTTTTACAAACATAAGAGAGAAAAACTGACCATACGTCGAAGTGCACACGAAACAATGAAAGAAGTTTTCGAACAATGGAAATGTGCTGAAATTCCAACGCGTAGATTGAATAACGCAATCGTGAAATTAATAAAACTCCATTTAGTCTGGAAAAAACTTTTAAAAAATCGGGTTAAAAAGAATTTGCCCTCACAAATATTGAAGGAGAGTAAATTTAAGAGAGATTTGGACAAACTGTTCAACGTTGCACATTTTCGTTCTGCCCAAAATGTTAACGAACTTGGGCGGTTATTTTTGCTATCACACGTTTCGATTATTTCTCCATTGTGACGGCAACTTCTTTTAAACCCGATTTTTTAAAAGTTTTTTCCAGACTAGATGGAGTTTTATTAATTTCAAGATTGCGTTATCCAATCGACGTGTTGGAATTTCAGCACATTTCCATTGTTCGAAAACTTCATTCATCGTTTCGTGTGCACTTCGACGTATGGTCAGTTTTTATCTGTTATGTTTGTAAAAGAACAAACTCAAAACTTTCCGATTTGATGGTAAATGACGGGTACTTATTTTCGGAATTTCCTTGCCGATTAGCCAAATTGTCTTGTCTTCATTTTTCCGAGCCATTGTTTAAAATTGTCTTTAATTGAGTCACATTGAAAAAAAAACAACACCACGATGCGCGATGTTATGCACAGTGGCTGGGAAGAAATATAAATGAGTTTGAAGATAATATAAGTGTAGCATTTTGAAAATGTAAATACATGATTTATGAATAAAAGCTTATAATTTAATTTTTCGTAAAAAGTGCGAAATGTTAATGCGTATAAATAAATCTACATGAATAAAGAGAGTAGTCTAGACGCCATTATTGATCTACCTGGATTTGAATTGTGAATATTGCAATCTTTTCAAATTGTTAGAGTTTATTTTTGTTACGAAACAGCTGCTGGATGTGATTTTTATCCGTAACCCGAAGCCGTGACTATGCTTAAATGCAATACGTTCGTTAAAAAAAATTCAAATACAAAAAAGTCGAGATAGCCACCTCTAAAAATTGAGTGACCGCGCCCATCTTTTTAGAGAAATGTTCTTTTATTAGTGCCCAACAATAGCACGAGAATCCCGAAGGAAAAAAAATCATGTTTTTTTTTAAATCAGTCTAATATATATATATATATATATATATATATATATATATATATATATATATATATATATATAATCGATCTCGTATAATTATAAGTTATTTTTGCGAATGAATAATTCTACCAATTAATTTGTAAATTTTTTTTTGGAAAAAAAAATACACAGCCCTCAATACAGTTTACGAGAAGGCAAACAGCGTCCGCGCAGCTGTAATCGAAGCTCCCGCATGGATTCACAAATATATAATTGGACGAAAAGGTGCCAACATAAAAAAGTTAACGGGTGATTTGCCCAAAGTGAACGTAGAGTTCACGATGAAGGAGGACAAGATAAAGATCGAGGGACCGCCCGAAGACGTGGAAAAAGTCAAGGCGGAACTCGAGACGGTCGTCCGTGATCTTATCGACAATCTCACCTACTCTGAATTCCGCGTTGATCCAAATTACTTGAAGTACATCATTGGAAAGAGTGGCGCGAATGGTAAAAAAAAACATGATAAGAGAAACACGAAAAAAAATACATTTCTCAATAATTACAACATGGCTGTTACGCATATGGAAAACAGGGCAAACTCCGGAGACATTGTCCAGAATTTACTTTTTGCAAGAATTACGAAAAGTGTAACCGACTTCAGAGAACACTGAAAAGTATAAAAATAAATATTTTTTATATTTATATTATTTTTCATTATATAGAAAAGGTTGGGGCAGTGCCAAATATTGAAAATTTCGAAAACTAATTTACTATAAAGTTTTATGCATTCGCATTACATTTATCGATACATAATCACACAATTATTATGGCATATAAGTGATGATATTTATTTTTTATTTATTGGCACCGACATAAGAATTTCTGTTTATAATAAAGAACAGGCTTTGTTTTGCTTTATATTATTTTTTTCGTTTTATTTAAAATTTAAATTATTTTTCGTATTTCAGTTAAAATTGTGTGCTTTATTTGACCTCAATGTCTCTGGAATATTTGCAAAGCCTGAAAAGTTCAGAAAATCCTGTGGCAGTAATGCGTAAAAGCCATGTTTAAGGCCTTAGGCCACAGTAACGGGTATAAAATCATGTGCGAATTTAACAATTTTTTTTTCGTATGAAAAAGCGATTCCCTCATAAAATTAATTACACATCTATTTAGTATGAATATCAAGCTGTTAGAAAATATATATATTTTTTTCGATGTACAAAATGGCCGACTAAACATATTTTCTTTTGTTATCTTTTTTTAGGCACTCCGCGGCGTGACATTAATTTTGAAAAATCGAGTTACTTTATGGAGAAATATTCAGGGAGTGTCGAAATTAAAAAAAAAAATCTGACGTTTTTTCTCGCTGATTACCATTTTTTAACATTTTTCCATTCAAATGGCTGTATCTATGGCAGGATTTGACGTATTTACATTCGTAAAAAACGAAAATGTGCGTCTCTTCATAGCCTTCCAGAAAACAATTAATTTAGATTTTATTGAGCAAGTCGAACGTCCGTTTCAGAGCAAAATATGCAAAAATATTTTTTTTCTCAAGGAAAGACACTCGTTATTTTATTTTTTTAAATTTCCCCGAATTGTGAATACGTAAAACGGATTTTTGGTATTTTTTATATTATGGGATTCCTAAACACCGTGAAGTAACAGCTATTTATATTTAATTTTTTTTTAAATTAATATTCGATTAAGGGACAACACCACTGTGACCCCTTGTTTTTTGCCATTTTTCAAGAATTTTTTTTTGTGGGAAAAAAAAGAGATATTCGGAAAAAAAATTTTTTGTTTTGTTCGTTGTTTATTGAAGATACATAAAAAAAAATTCAAATTTTTCACGCCCCATGGTGATACTGGGGAAGCTCCCACGTCAGGTACTGTTGCCTCTGCAGTGGTTCGCGGCACGCAGCAGAACTCTCTTCAAAGTCGATCTGAAAAAAAATACCGAGTGTTTTGGTTAATAATATGATATTTTGAAGAGAAGTACATAGGGATTTGAAAAAATATTAATTTTTGAAAAATAGGCACGCTCTTGAAATTAAAGGACGATTTTCGAGCAAAATTTCTCGTCGAAAATAGGCTATAACTTTTTTTATTATTGAGATATCGAAAAAATCCTATGTACTTCTTTAGATAATCTAGTTTTATTGATGCAGTCCAAATTTGAAGTCGATCGGATAAAAATTGCTCGAGTTCTGCTGCGTGCCGCACTCAAAAAAGTGGTTTTGAGAAAAACGCGTTCAAAGTTTTAGGTTTGTTAATTTATGCGATAAATTGGAAAAAAAAATGTTTACCTTTAATCAGCGATGCCGGCACCACATAGCTGGCCTTCAAGAAGCAAATCATTGTCCCTAGCATCTTTTCTCGAACTCGTAGAGGCTCTTCTTGCCTCTTTTGCAGCGTCTGTGAGCGAGCGCTCCACCAGCTCGATCCGCGCTGCGTCGGTTTCAACGCAAAAATTGAAACATTTTGGGCCGATAGTTATCCCCAACGTCTCCAAAACTTTCATGAGGCTTCTCAGGCCATCATTGAATAATAATACCGCGATATCAGCTGCAATATCGACGATTGACGATTGACGACTTGAAAATTTTTCAATTATCGCCACCTATGGCTTTTTTTCGAAACTATATTTATAACAATAGCCGGTTTTTGTGAAGGGAGAGAAAAGAATACCTGGGAAAGACCTGCAGGACCTGGGAAAGGCTCGGTATACTTGCCGACCCTGAGGCGCACAGCTGCGCGGGACCCCGAGCGTCACGGAGCGCTGCACCGCTCCACAAAATATTCAATATCTCCGAAAATAATTATTTATTCGACCTGGGTCCAACGGCATCTTAATCTTAAATGTATTTTAGACTTTTCTAGATGGTTTTCAAAAAATCGATTTTTTGAAGCCGTCACAGTGGTGTTGTCCCTTAAAGAGTGTAGAGCACTCCAAGGCTCCAATACATATGACATATATTTTAAAAACCTGGTAAACATACAGCCAGTGCTCCAAACTCTTCAATCGAATATTAATAAAAAAAAATTTAAATAAAAATAGCTGTTACTTCACGGTATTTAGGAATCCCATAATATAAAAAATACCAAAAATCTGTTTTTCGTATTGACAATTCGGAGAAAATCTTTAAAATAAAATAACGAGTGTCTTTGCTTGAGAAAAAAAATATTTTTGCATATTTTGCCCTGAAACGGACGTTCGACTTGCTCAATAAAATCGAAATTAATTTTTTTCTGGAAGGCTATAAAAAGATGCACATTTTCGTTTTTTACGAATGTAAATACGTCGAATCCTGCCAAAGATACAGCCATTTGAATGGAAGAATATTTAAAAAATGTTAATCAACGAGAAAAAAACGTCAGAAATTTTCGAAAAATGTCAACTCTCGGTGAATATTTTTCAATAAAGTAACTCGATTTTTCAAATTTATTCGTGGATCTTTTTTTACTGGCTGAACTGACGTGGAATGCCTCATATATATTTTCCAACAGCTAGATATACTCAATAGATGTGCAATTAATTTTACGAGTTAATCACTTTTTCATACGAAAAAAAGTTGTTAAATTCGCACATGATTTTATACCCGTTACTGTGGCCTAAGGCCTTAAGTACCGAATGATTGGTTGAAAAGTAATTTCGACGTATATTCGGCAGTGCATCGATTGAAGGAGGAAACGGGCGTTGATTTGAAAACGACGGAAGTCGACGGTTGCCAGATGGTTCGAATCGAGGGTAGCCCGAGCGGTGTTCAAGAGGCCGAAGCGGTGAATGTTTTTTTTTTTTTTTTCGAATTTTACTGCCTTCATTATTCGCGTGTCGTACCGCGTCGCTAATTTGCGCGTTTGCGTCCACAACGACAGAAACTCATGGAGATGGTGAGAAAATTGGAAAACGAGAAGGAGAAGGACGTGATAATCGATCATCGTCATTACGCGAGTATAATCGGCAGCAAGGGGGACCGAATAAAAGAGATTCGCGACAAATTCAACAACGTACAAATAACGATTCCGGGACCGGGCGAGAAGGACGACATCGTGAAGATACGAGGCCCCAAAGAGGACGTCGACAAGTGCCATAAACATTTGATGCAACTGGTCAAGGAACTCGACGAGAACGTTCACGTACTCGAGTTCCCAATATTCAAGCAATTTCACAAATACATCATTGGCCGCGGCGGTGGCAATATTCGCAAGGTAATATCACAATCGTCGTAAGGCCTTTCGATTGGATCCTTGAGGGAAAAAAAAAACAAACGTGCAATTATTTTTAACGAAGATACGAGAGGAGACGCATACGAAGATCGACCTGCCGGCCGAGGGGGTGAAGAGCGAGGTTATCACGATAACGGGCAAGAAGGAGAACGTCGAGGAAGCGAGAGATAAGATTCAGAAGATACAAGACGAGCTGAGCAACATCGTGAGAGAGGAAATATCGATACCGCCGAAATTTTACAATTCGCTTATCGGCATCGGCGGCAAACTCATACATTCGATAATGGAGGATTGCGGCGGTGTTACGATCAAATTTCCACCGGCCGACAGCAAGAGCGACAAGGTACGAAGCAATCCCTTTTTTTTTTCACAAGTTACAAGCTCTTATTTAAGGGGTGAGATGCAGTCAGAGGCGTGGAAAAAACGAGCATTTTCAATACATTTTTTTTATAGGAATTAACTTTGTTTTACAAAAGTGGTTACACAGACTTTTTATGGGTAACACGCGTTTTGACCCGACGACAAAATATTCGCAGGACAAAATATCCTCATGACAAAATATCTGCCGATATTATTAGGTGTACAAATAAGTTTTAGGACAGTTTTCAAAAAATTCAAGATTTATTAAAAAAGAAGTAAAACACAGTTATTCATCGAAGTAATCTCCATCGCACTGAATGACCTTCAGCCATCTCTCAGGTAACTCGCGGATGCCTTTCGCAAAGAAACTTTCGTCTTGCGAGGTGAGAAATTTGGCGACCCATTTTTCCACTTCTTCAAATGTTTTGAATCGCACGTCAGACAAATCGTTCTGCATTTTCCGGAATAAATGATAATCGGATGGGGCTAAGTCTGATGAATACGCCGGGTGTGGTACAGCTTCCCATCCAAGCGCTAGTAACGTATCCTTGACCGGTTTACCCACATGAGGCCGCGCGTTGGTCATGGAGCAGTTTTACTGGACGTTTTCCTTTACCAGAAAATGGACGTTTCTTCTCAATTTCTTGATTCACTTGCATCAATTGATGACAATAGCGATCGGTAGTAACTGTTTGACCAGGTTTGAGAAGTTCATAATACAGTACGCTTTTCATATCCCACCATATGCACAGCATGACTTTGTTACAATGAACATTGCGCTTTGGCGTGGATGTTGTCGGCTCGCCGGGGTCAACCCAATGATATTTGCGTTTCGGATTATCAAAATAAATCCACTTTTCATCGCCGGTCACAATTTTCCACAAGAAAGACTTTCTATGTTGCTTGTTGTAAAGACTCACACAAATGTTAAGACGGCTGTTTTTATTTTCTTGAGTCAGAAAGTGTGGTACCCACTTTGTTCCTTTTCGAATCTTACCCATTGCTTTTAAACGATAAGAAACAGTTTGTTGAGTTACTCCAAGCTGTTCCGAAAGTTGTTTCTCCGTCTGACAAGAGTTTTCATCCAGCAACGCTTGCAGTTCCTGATCGTCCACCTTTACAGGAGGCCCCGTGCGTTCACGGTCACTAACGTCGAAATCACCTTCTTTGAATCGCTTATACCAATACTCACATGTACTTTTAGATACAATGTTGTCTCCAAGAACAGAACATATCGATTCGCACGCTTTCCTAACACTTTTTCCTTGATGGAATTCATAGCGAATGCAGTGTCTAATAAATAGCTTATCGGTCTGCATGGTTAATTTACAGAATTTATAGGTTATGTTTATGACTCCTTTACGTTTCGATACTACATATCAAGCGCCATCTATGATAAGTGAGCGGGACCTTTGAATTAATTTAGAATAGCTGTTATGATACAAAATCGAAGTGTCCTAAAACTTATTTGTACACCTAATATATACAGTTTAAAGTGTACTAGTACAGTCGTGCTGTCGCTGAAAAAAAACCCGGAATCGGAGAAAATTAGAAGAAGGCTAGTTTTTTGACAGGTGATTTTGTAGGTGGCGCGGGTGCTAAATCCAAGTTTGCCTAAAAATCGGGGTGTAGGCTTCTTTTTTAGGGGATGAAAGGAGATGGGGGTGGATTAATGCCAAACTACAAGCCCTACGAGGTCGGCGCCGTGAGACAAAATGTTCAGAAAAATCCGGGCTTTAGTTTTGTCCACAGCGCCGAAGTCGTGGAAGTTCATTTTGAGGGTGAAAAAGTGGGGTGAAATTTTGAAAAATCGGTTTTAATTCAATAACTCTTTAGAAAAAAAAATCGTACGTTTTTTGTTCAAATGGGAACGTTGTAGCCCTTGAAAAGACGCGTCGATCGAGTATTCGATCATCACTCTCCGATAATATCTTCACCCCCGAAAAATGGTTAAAAACCAACAAAAATATAGTTTATTGAATAACTCAAAAACAATCGGTTTTCGAGTATGGTTCAAATGTACGAAATGTAGAGAATAATTTTCTCCATATTTTCGTTGCTATGGACTACTCTTGAATTTTGATTTTCCAACCCCTCTCGGGGGTTGAACATTCAAAATGAAATTCTGGGAAAAGTATTGACGGCACGAATTCGCCGCCGTGGAAGAATTTGTAGCTTGGACCCTCAGCTACATTTTTGTCCACAGCGCCAAACTCGTATCTCTTTAGTTTCGGTCAATAGTTTTCCCAGAATTTCATTTTGAATTTTCAACCCCTGAGAGGGGCTCGAAAAAGCAAAATTCAAAAGTTGTGCATAGGAACGAAAATATAGAGAAAATTATTCTCTACATTTCGTACATTTGATCCATCCACGCAAAATCGATTGTTTTTGAGTTATTCAATAAACAATTTTTTTGTTAATTCTTCAACAATTCTTTTGGGGATGAAGATATTATTGGAGAGGGTTGATCGAATACTCGATCGACGCGTCTTTTTAAGTGCTACAACGTTTCCATTTGAACAAAAATTGTATGAATTTGTCCTAAAGAGTTATCGAATGAAAAGTGATTTTTCAAAATTTCACCCCACTTTTTCACCCCCAAAATGAACTTCCACGACTTCGGCGCTAGGGACAAAAATAAAACCCGGATTTTTCTGAACTTTTTGTCTCCTGGCGTCGACCTCGTGGAGGTTGTAGTTTGGCATTAATCCACCACCATCCCCTAAAAAAAACCCTACCCCCTGATTTTTAGGTAACCTTGGTTTTAGCACCCGTGGCACCTACAAAATCACCTGTCAAAAAACTAGCCTTCTTCCAATTTTTTCCAATTCCAATAATACAGCACGGCTGCACTATACAGTCATGCCGTTGAAATTTATTCCATCATAAAAAGGAGGAAAATTATTAATACGTGAAGGATATGTTTGGGTTTGTTTGTTTGTTTTTGTTTTGTTTGTTTGGGTTTTTTGTGTTTGTTTGTTTGGGTTCAATGAAGAAATTCGTATTATGCGCTAACCCCACCACTATCTTACACCCCACAAAGGTGTTTTGCGCGCGACTCCGTTGATGTGGTGGACGAGATTTAGGATTTTGTCTCGCGAATGTTTTGTCATGAGAATATTTTGTCTTTCCGACAAATCGTTATCGGATGTCATTGGATTTTTTGTCGCGGATATTTTGTCGTCGGATCAGATGTCACGCAACCTTTTTATGTTATATTTCAACTTGACTTGTACAAATTTTCAAAGAAAAATACTAATTATTTATAAAAATATCGTCATCTTTGACCCCCTTCGGCATGTAGTGCTTGCAGTGACCATCATAAAATTTTACTGGATCATCTGAAATAAAAAAAAAACCAAAAAAAAATCAGTTTAATAATAAATGTAGTCCTTAATCGAAGCTTTTTTCAAAAATTAACACAATGGCGGCTTCCGACAGCTAACTTTCGATTTTTGACCAAAAAATCGCTCGTTTATTGTTAAAAATATAGAAATTTTCAACAAAAATGAAAATCCTTCGATTAAGGACTAGTTTTTAATGGTATCTGTAAGCACACCAAATTACATCAAAATCCATCGAGTGGTTTTTGCATTATAGTGGCCACCGACTTGAAAAACATAGTTTCGAGAAAAACGCGTTTAAAGTTTTTCGATGTGGATACGGTATTATATGTTCGTAAAATTTTGAGCTCGATGGATGAAGCTAAACTTTTTTTGATGTATTTTGTTCCGCTGAATCCGAATATCACAATTTTTTGCCGAACAGTCGAGCATTCAATTGTTTATAGCCAATTGTTAAAACAATTTGTCAAAAAATTAAAGTTTTTCGGGATGAATTGTTTTTTTAAACATTTTGGGCAATTTTAAAACGAAAGTATGCTTTATAAAATTTTGCTAAAGTTCATAGTTTTTGAGTAATCAATTTTTGAAAATTTCTGAAAGAGTTTTCCAATTTTACACTTGATTTATGTATAGAAATGCTAATTAAAAAATTACATCGAATCATCAATTCCTGGCTCATACAATAGGGCTTCTGCCGATGTGGAAGCTTCCAAAATATCAATTTGTTGTTGTCTTCAAGGCATTCGGTTCATTGGTTTTCGAGAAATTTTTCGTATCGATTTGAAAAGCCTGTCGGCTCGGCGCCGCGAAACACGTTTCACTTTCTCGGCTGTAACTGGCTTATTTATCGAAATATTAACTTGCCGTTTTCACCAGATATTCTGGAGACTGCAAACTTCAAGAAAATTTAAAAAAAATCGATTTTTTCGACCAACTAGGTGTATATCTCCCCTTAAATGAGTATCCTGAAACTGAGTATAAACGTGTGATAATAAATTCACTAATTACTATTGTGTCAAATTAAATACGGTTAATGAAAGTGAATTGATCAAATTTATTAAACATTTAAAAAGTTGAGCGCCCCAAGCTTTTATTTATAGGCACGATTAGATGATTTGGTAAAAAAAATTATACTTTTTAGCATTGAATAAAAGCGGGTTTTGTAAAAAAAAAAGTCTATTCATATATTTAACACTGATCTGTGTATATTTATTTTTCGAAAACAAGGCATGAAAACAGTTGAAAAAAAATAACAAATTCCTTTTTTTCCGAATGTCCATTTATCCGTCGCAAACCCACTGCACCCGTCGTTGTCGTAGAATATCACTTGCTCGTAATTTCAGGTAAGTATCAAAGGACCTAAGGAAGACGTAGAGAAAGCAAAACAGCAACTCCTCGAGCAAACGAATGAGAAACAGCTGGCCAGCTTTACGGATACTGTCCGCGCCAAGCCGGTACATCACAAATTTATCATCGGCAGACAGGGTGCTAATATAAAAAAGGTAAAACTCTTTTTAATTTTTATCCACGCAGTACGGCGAAGCGAAAATCCGAAAAATGAACACGTGATTGAACAATAATTCAAAAAGTGAAGAACCAACACATCAGAATGGTTCCGAATTGTAGAAATTCTCAAAACTTAAGGGGTACCACCGTAAAATGTTCAAAAAATGGATTTTTTATTGGTTTAAGGAAAACGTGAAAAAAAGCGTGAAAAAAAAAACACTTTTCTTGCGAATTTTTTTCATCTACCAGGTGTGTAAGTATGAAACCGGAATTTTTGTACAGAAAAAACACGTTTATTGTAATGATATGATACAAAGTATCATATCATTACCGTAGGTACATCCGCCAGTTGTTGTTGTGTTTGAGCGTCGTCTTCGTCCAACAAGGCTTGCAGGTCAGCGTCTTCAAACTTTTTCGGCGGTCTTCCACGTTCTTCGTTCCTCACGTCAAAATCGCCACTTTTGAACCGTTTGAACCACTCGAAACACTGTTTTACCGAGAGCATGCTCACCAAACGCCTCCACAAGCATTCGATGCGATTCGGCTGCGGTTTTCTTCAGATGAAAACAGAAAAGTAGTGCTGTCGGCAAATCGTAATTTGTTGGCACAAAACTCGACATGTTTATCTCTAATAAACTAATGCTACTGAATGAAACTCGTGTTATTGTGAGTTGGAAATCTTTGTCGGATATCAATACAATAACAAGACACCGCTGACGTGATGTGTCGGTAACTGCATCGACATCTAGCGCCACCTATGGGCAAATTCCGGTTTCATACTCACACACCTGGTATATGGATAGAGTAAATTTATTGAAACCTTTTGTACATTGTTAATTATCATTTCAAGAATATTCCGTGAAATTTGTACGCGAAAATATCCAGAAACAAGCCGGTGACAAAGCTTTTCCAAGAACGCCTTTGGAAAAACACGATTTGCGGTGTTCACTGTATCCCAGCTAGAAATTATCTGAAATCAAGTACCATTAAAATTTAGTCAAAATATCAAATCCTCCCCCCAACGGTCTTTGATAATTTTTATTTTCATTTCTAAATTTTCGGTGGTCATGTAAAGTGAAAAGTGCTATTTTTCACGAAAAATTCCGCCATTTTGGGGGTGGAAAACCCCCTCAATGTAAAAAAAAATCTCAAACTAACCGTTGGGGGGAGGTATTCTATATGTAGAAAGTGTGTACCAAGTTTGAAATAAATCGGTCATGTAGTTTTCAAATGGCAGTGAACACGGACTTCGAAAAAGCGGTTTCGAAAAAAACGCGGCACCGGCTTGTTTGTGGATATTTTCGCGTACAAATTTCACGGAATGTTCTTGAAATGACACTTAACAATGTACAAAAGAATTCAATAAATTTACTCTATCCATAAAGATGAAAAAAATTCGCAAAAAAGTGTTGTTTTTTTCACACTGAAACCCCTACCCTCCCCTTAAAGCGTTACCCCCACTTGTAGCGCAAAAAAGGCCCTTTTCTTGAATTTTTTAAAAGAAAACTACAAAGCTCTTTTAATCGATCAATATACCATCTTAAGGCAGGATTCTACTTTGAAACCATGAAAAAAACGCCATTTTCGTGAATTTTTTCTGAGAATACTATTAAAGATATCGATATGGGGTTTAAAATGTTCAATAAATACACTCTTTAAGTACATAAAAAAAAAAAATTTTAATGTATTTTATTCATTTTTTGTACACGTAAAATATGTTTAAAGCCAACGCCTCGAAAAGCAGGTACCGTTGCCGTGGTCGTGAAATCTTCCCGACGGATGGTCTGAAACAAAAAAATCAAATAGTTTCATGTTCAGTATGTCTTCAGGAACCGACCTAACTAGAATATTTTATATACGTGCAAAATTAACAAAATGGCGGCTAAAATACGAAAAAAATGCGTTTTTTTGGGTCTTTTTTTGCAATAAAAAAATAGTTCTAATCAAAATTTTAAGTTGATTGTAGTTAGGTCGGTTGGTACACACATGTAGAATATGTGTTCCAAATTTCATAAGGATCGGTTCAGTACTTTTTGAGTTATCACGACCACGGTACTTGAAAATGTCGTTTCGAGAAAAACGCGTTTAAAGTTTTGGTGAGTCCGGGCCGCGCGCCGGGCGGGTCACAATAGCGCGCTCAGGTAGGTGCGTTCGAAAGGCGAAAAAGGATAGTTAGACTGCTTGGAACTTTATAAAATTTTGACCGAACATTCTTGAACATATTTACTTTCGAAAGATGTGAAAAAAAAAAAAAAAAAATTTCAAAGTTTCAAAGTAGAATCCTGCCTTAAAGAACACATCTTGAAGAACTTTCAGTAATTTTTTTATTGAAAAATATTACATTGTTTAGTGGCAAATGGCCGTCAATGAAATAATCTTTTTATATACACGGTTTGCGGTGACCAACATTGCAGCGAAGTCGATCATCTGAAAAAAAAATGCGGATGGATTTAGTCAAATATAAGTATAAACTAGTCTTTAATCGAAGGATTTTAAAATATATTCATTTTTCACAATATGGCGGACAGTCAAAGTTAATGGTTCGATTTTAACGAAAAAAAACGGCCGTTTTTTGACTATAAAACGGCCATTTTTTTCGAGAAAAAAAATCGAACGATTAAAGACTACATTTTTATGAATTAAATAAGCCTGCAAAATTTCAAGAAGATCGGTTCATTAGTGTTCGAGTAATGTTGGTCACCGACTTCAGAAATGCCATTTTGAGAAAAACGCGTTTAAAGTTTCAATTTCCGGTCGTTTACACAACGGATTCTTCTCTTTCAATGCTCATATCATCAGTCAATTTTTTTCGGATCGACTTGAAATTTTCAGGACATATTCTCAGATATACTTATACTTGAAAAAATGCAATAAAAAAAATCGATTTTTTCAAAATCGCAAGTGGGGCTAACCTCTTAAGAGAAGCAATTACACAAAAATTCATATTTAAAAAATCCCCTACGTATTACCGAGCTATACACATGTAAATAAACAGAATTTTTTATTTTTTTCCACTTTCAAAGTTCCGTCAGTTATACTACGTGCCGCAGAGCGTTTCAAATTGAACACGCCTTGCGAGAATGGCGTCACCATTTTGTATAATTTTTTAATACAATTTTTTTTGCTCACTCGAAGATCTGACTAATATCCTCGAATATTATTAACTTCTTACTGGGCCTTCAACCAAAAAAAAATCGCGAAAAGTCGCTCAATTTTAGACGTTTACAGTGTTGTTACCCCTTAAAACGCATTTTTCGCAAAGTTCCCAGTGTTTGGGCGTATAATTGAATTGGAGAAACGTCGCCTCGTTGGTGGTGCCGTTTGTTTTTCCAGATAAGAGAATCCACGGGGACTCGCATAGTTTTTCCGTCGGACAAAGACGAGGACAACGAGTTGATAACGGTGATAGGAAAGAAGGAAGCGGTCGAAAAAGCCAAGGCCGAACTCGAGGCAATGATCAAAGACATCGTACGTGTTCTTTGACCCAATACAATTTTTTTTTCTCGTTTTCTACCACAATTTTTCAAACCTTCGTGAATCTCGAAACGTTTCGTGTCCTTGCGCAGGACAACAGCGTTGAGGACGAGATAAGCATCGACCCGAAGCATCACAAGCACTTCGTCGCACGCCGTGGTGGCGTCCTTTATCGCATCGCCGACGAGTGCGGCGGCGTGCAAATATCGTTTCCACGCGCCGGCAACGATAGCGACATCGTCTCGCTCAAGGGACCACGCGATTGCATCGAAGCCGCGAAACAACGAATGCGCGAGATCGTACAGGAATTGGTGAGAAATTCGGCATTTATTGCAAGCTCAAACTTGAATATGGTGATATTTATCGAGAATTTGATTTCCACGGCTTTTGGAATGTGAATTACGGTTGGGAATTTGCTAAGGCATTATGTACCTTTGGATGGTCGGAAAATAAGGTTTTTTTGAGTTTTTTTAAAAATACTAATAAAACAATCGAAATGAGGCTTGGAGGGTTTACTTTACATACAGTAAACCCTCCAAGGCCTGTTATGCATGGATAATTCTGCAACTGGCGATAGGTCAGATCATGGCCTTCTATATACTGGAATTTCAGTGACCCCCTGTTTTTTTGCCATTTTTCAAGAATTTGGTTTTTGTGGGAAAAAAAAGAGATATTCGAAAACATTTTTTTTGTTTTGTTCGTTGTTTATTGAAGATACATAAAAAAAAATTTCAAATTTTTCACGCCCCATGGTGACGCTGGGGAAGCTCCCGCGTCAGGTACTGTTGCCTCTGCAGTGGTTCGCGGCACGCAGCAGAACTCTCTTCAAAGTCGATCTGAAAAAAAATACCGAGTGTTTTCGTTAATAATATGATATTTTGAAGAGAAGTACATAGGGATTTGAAAAAATATTGATTTTTAAAAAATAGGCACGCTTTTGAAATTAAAGGACGATTTTCGAGCAAAATTTCTCGTCGAAAATAGGCTATAACTTTTTTTATTATTGAGATATCGAAAAAATCCTATGTACTTCTTTAGATAATCTAGTTTTATTAATGCAGTCCAAGTTTGAAGTCGATCGGATAAAAATTGCTCGAGTTCTGCTGCGTGCCGCACTCAAAAAAGTGGTTTTGAGAAAAACGCGTTCAAAGTTTTAGGTTTGTTAATTTATGCGATAAATTGGAAAAAAACTTTTTCACCTTTAATCAGCGATGCCGGCACCATATAGCTGGCCTTCAAGAAGCAAATCATTGTCCCTAGCATCTTTTCTCGAACTTGTAGAGGCTCTTCTTGCCTCTTTTGCAGCGTCTGTGAGCGAGCGCTCCGCCGGCTCGATCCGCGCTGCGTCGGTTTCAACGCAAAAATTGAAACAATTTGGGCCGATAGTTATCGCCAACGTCTCCAAAACTTTCATGAGGCTTCACAGGCCATCATTGAATAATAATACCGCGATATCAGCTGCAATATCGACGATTGACGATTGACGACTTGAAAATTTTTCAATTATCGCCACCTATGGCTTTTTTTCGAAACTATATTTATAACAATAGCCGGTTTTTGTGAAGGGAGACAAAAGAATACCTGGGAAAGACCCGCAGGACCTGGGAAAGGCCCGGTATACCTGCCGACCCTGAGGCGCGCAGCTGCGCGGGACCCCGAGCGTCACGGAGCGCTGCACCGCTCCACAAAATATTCAATATCTCCGAAAATAATTATTTTTTCGACCTGGGTCCAACGGCATCTTAATCTTGAATGTATTTTAGTTTTTTCTAGATGGTTTTCAAAAAATAGATTTTTTGAAGCCGTCACAGTGGTGTTGTCCCTTAAAAAAAAATCATCTGTTTTTGGTGTTCGCATGCCATTTCTACAAATGAAATGAACGGACAATAACTAAGCAACTTTTCAAAGGGTCTTCTCACTTTACACGATAAAAAAGGCTATTTTCATGAATTTTTTTATAGGTTTATATTATAAATATTGATATAAAAGTTGTTACACTTAATAAATACAATTTCGAAATACATTTTTTTAAATTATCCATTTAAGTCCTTTTTTAACGATTTTTTTCTGAAAAAGGATTTCATTTTGGCAAAACGAAAAGTATTAGGCAGTGTAATGGCATCTTTTAGCTTTAGATTGGCATTTTTTATTTTAAAAATATTCATTAACATTGCTCCTGTAGCAGAGTTGGGCGTAATTCTATTTATAAATATGAATACGAATTTATTCACATCGTGATTTTTATGTGAATATAAATACAAATTTATTCATACTTTACTTATTGTAAATACGCATGCAAATAAATTCATATTCACATGCATGCATACAAATAGAATTGTATTCACAAATATTCTGAACATACAAATAAATTCACTGCAGAAATTGTGATTATTCACAAAAAATGTGTATATTTACAAGGAATCCTGTGTATTAAAAAAAAATCACATCAAAATCGGTGAATGCAAATGTAGTCACAAAGAATTGTAAAAACAAAAAAATACACAAAATAAGTTGTCATTTTTTTCGTATTTAAGACAAATTGAAGTCAAATTCATAATGATTAGATTAAAATTTGCACCACAAGTAAGTTCTTATGTATTTTGAGAGAAAACATTGCGTCGATGCAAATAAATTTTTGCAAAAGTTGTGAGTTTCAAATATTACATTACAAATATGAAACAATTCCCAAAATGAGTTGTGAATTTCCTCAAGTTGAAGAAAATTAAAATCGAATTCACGACAATTATATTAAAATTTGCACAACAAGTGAGTTCTTACGTATTTTGAGAGAAAACATTGCCTCGAGGCAAAGAAATTTTCGCACCAAAAGTTTTGTGCAAACATTTCTTTGCCTCGAGGTAATGTTTTCTCTCAAAATACGTAAGAACTCACTTTTGCCGCAGATTTTAATCTAATCATTGTGAATTTGATTTTAATTCGTCTTAAATACGAAAGAATTCACAACTTATATTGTGAATTTTTTTGTATTCACAATTTTTTGCGAATACATTTGCATTCACAGATTTTGATGTGAATTTTTTTTAACTCACAGGATATTTTGTCAGTATTCACATTTTTCGCGAGAATTCACAATTTTCTGTGTGAATTTATTTGTATGTTCAGAATACTTGTGAATACAATTTGTATTTGTATGCATGCATGTGAATACAAATAAGTGAAGTATGAATAAATTTGTATTTATATTCACACGAAAATGAGGATGTGAATAAATTCGTATTCGTATTTATAAACAGAATTACGCCCAACTCTGTCTTGTAGGAAGTCTCCTGGAGGTCCCCGAAAAAAAGTGTCCGGCGGTGAGCAAAGTATCTCCGGTTTGGATTATCTAAAAGGAAAAAACCAAAAAGATTCTCTCAGGGGTTAGATGAATCCAGGTATTGATAGAAGGAATAGTCGAAATTTTAATTTTTTACAAAATGGTGGTTCCGGAAAGAAACAATTTCGATTTTCGACCAAATTTTTGTCGTTAAATCGTTGAAAAAAAATATAAATAATTATCGGAAATCTTATTCCTTCGATCAATACCTGAAGAATATATCTGACAAGGTTGTGTTAAAATTGCAGACCGATCGGTTGAGCCGTTTTTGAGAAATCGTGCTTACCGACTTTGAAAACACCGTTTTGAGAAAAAACGCGTTTGAAGTTTCTCGGACGCTCGGAGTCGCGCTCCGAGCGTCCTTACAAATATGTGTGTATTTCCGAGAATATTCGCTGGATCGATTTCAAATTTTCAGGGAATATACTCACATATTTGTACATTCCGAAAATGCAATAAAAAAATCGATTTTTTGAAATTTCCAACTGCGTATCCCGTTAACAGGAAAGGTCACTATTTATAGACGAAAATGGTAGTTAAAAAAATGTCCTAAAAGAATTGTAGGTCCACGCTGTTGATGAAATCTCGGAGATGGATCATCGACAACAACAAAATCAAACGGTTTTAGATTCAGTATGTTAATAGCTATAGCGCATATCACACGATTTTTTATATATGCAAAAATAACAAAATGGCGGACATTTTTCGAAAAAAACAAAAATAAATCTGTTTTTTCACCGTTTTTTGGCAAAAAAACAGTAAATATCGACATTTAAAAAAATCCTTGATATGCGCTATGGATATAGGTGTGAAGAATATGTGGTTAACGGCGGGGTAAAGTTAATTCGGCGAAAAAAAGGCATGTTTTTAAGATTTTTTTTTTGCGTAACGAATAGTGTTCGTTTATTGAAAAATTTACATATAATAAAGTAACATTTGAACAACATTCTCCTAAATTTGCATTGCAAAATATTCAAAATTGAGCGAGTGAAAATTAAACCCCGGAGGCGCCTCGAAAAAAAGTTGGTTTGCGGTGTGCACCATAACTCGCAACAGAATCATTTGAAACAAAAAAATCAAAATGCATTTGTTAAAGGAGATGTTTCTCGAGGTAATGACGGGAGAATTTTTTTTTTTTTCGATTTTTCGATTTTTCGTAGCACTTGGGAGCCAAAAACCCGATTTTCGCTAAAAAGATCGGCTAATTTGTTGTTGAAAAATTAGTAATTATTTAAAAAAACAAGAAAGCTCTCGTCAATACCTGGTGAATTATGTGAAGAAGTACTGTGCAAAATTTCAAAGCGATTGGTCCAGTAGATTTTGAGTTATCGTGCACACGGACTTCAAATATGACAAGTTTCAGAAAAACGGTTTGAAAAACGCAGAAGAGAAGAGAACGGCGTGGAGCAATAGACGCTCAAATACTCATAAATTCGTCAATTTTACTCCGATCGACTTGAAATTTTAACACAATATTCTTGATATATTATGCATTCATTTAAAAAATTTGAAAGAAATGAAAAAAAAATTTTAATACTTTACCCCGCCCTTAAACTTTCATAAGGATCGGTTCAGTAGTTTCGAAGATTTTATCAACAAGCCATTGAAAAACGCGTTTAACCCTTCGCGTGCAAACCTCCGCCGCCAACCTAAAAGTGCATCTTGGGTCGACCCGACCCAAGACTTTTTTCAAATCGTCGTATTCCGGTAAATATGCATTTTTTTTTTAGAGGCGTTTTTTGCAGTAAATTATCCATATTTTATGGCCCTAAATTTATTTTTCGACGAAAACGAAAATGAAATGCCAAAACATTAGTCCAAAGTGGGGCATACGTTGAAAAATACTAAATACATACGGCCAAAAAGACCCATTGTGTACTCAAAGGGTTAAGGGAGACTTTGTCCTTGGAGTGCCATATTTCAGGTGTTTACATTTTATTTTTTTTTAAAGGAAACGAGTAAAGCTTTTTGAGTGCGGTTTTTTCTTGCTTTTATTCATAATATACAGAAAGTTAAAAAAAATTTTTTTGAAAAAAAAAAACAAAATGGCGGCCGTTGCAACTCCGCGAAAACAGGTCCTCAAATCGCGGGAGGGTAAACGGCTGACATCACTGCCCCCTCTTTGTTGATCTGAAACACAAATTCAAAGCATATTATCAATCTGTGACCCTTTGGTCATGGAATGACGGATGGGTTTTTCGTTTAGTACAAATTTCGGAAAATGGCGGCAATTTAAAAAAAATCGAATTTTCGCGTTTTTTCCCGCATAAAAAGATAAATAATAAATGCAAAAATGTATCTATCGAAAAAACGATCCGTCATTCCGTGAAGACATATTTTCTGAGTATGCTCTCCAAATTTCAGGTCGATATGTTAATTACAGCGGTCAGGAGAATGTCAGCCATTTTTAAAAACGTGTTTTCGAGAAAAACGCGTTTAAAGTTTTGTAATGTGTTTACACAAATGTGTTTATAATTACCGCTAATCGGCAATGCCTGGTCCATAGAGGCATCCCTCCTCTTCTTCCAGCTGCTCATGTTGAGCCGCTAACGTCTCCCGCTAAATTTCAAGGACAAAGTCTCCGTTAAAGTTTGTTTGGATTACGTAAATCCATTAAATTAAAAACGACGAGAATTAACGAATGAACCCCGTGACAGGAATCCATGGTGACGGTCGAGTGTGTGATACCGCAGAAGCATCATCGAACGGTGATGGGTGCGAAGGGTTTCAAAGTTCAAAACATAACGTCCGAGTTCGACGTGCAAATAAAGTTCCCGGAGCGAGAACAGCACGACGATAGCACGATGAACGTCGAGAATCAACGGATGAACGGCGAGGAGAACGGCGAGACGGTCCACACGGAAAATCCGTTGCCCTGCGACATCGTTCGCATCACCGGGCAGCCGGACAAGGTCGAGGCCGCGAAGCAGGCCCTCCTCGATCTTGTGCCCGTGGTGATCGAGGTCGAGGTGCCCTTCGATCTTCATCGCCTCATTATCGGACGGTCGGGCAAGGACGTTCGCGTGTTGATGTCGAAATACGATGTTCACATAACCCTCTCGTCGGCCGAGGAGAAGCTCGATTTGATCAAGATAATCGGCACGAGATCCTGCGTCGAGGAAGCGAAACAGGCGATACTCGAGAGATGCCAGGATCTTGAGGCCAAGAGACAGGAACGCGAGCTCAAGTCTTACGAGCTCAAGGTAATTTCATCATATTTCGAATAAATTCTTACTCGGAAGATCGACGGCCCAGAATTTTCAGTTTTCCTGTGCCCTCCTTGAAAATAACATGCAGCTGTGCGTTTGGCATCTCCGAGGAGCTGGAAATGACGCAGTGTCCAGTGTGGGGTAAAAGTAAAATGGATGGGATGGTAAAAGCTTGCAAATTGTTGCGGAGGAATGTTGGGAATGAATATTATTGAAACTATTGGGATTTTGAATAAGTTCTCGCTGTTAGTGTCAAATAGAAACTTGAAAAAATGTTTGAATTTTTTTGCAAATCAAAGTCTACGGGTAGTTAAAATGCACGCCGATTCGCAACGCCCGCGGCAACCTTGCTGTAACACTCTGCCAGAGCTCCGCCATTTTCATGATAAATGAATTTTTTACATTTGTTTTGGATACTTAAGGACCCAGTCCACTTTGGAGCCACGAAAAAAAAGGATATTTTCGCGATTTCTTTTTGAGGATTTTATAAACGATATGAATATATAAGTTGTGGAGCTTGATAAACAAAGTCTAGAAATACATTTTAAAGAAAATTATTCATTTTTATCCATTTTTAAGTACAAAAACTATAGTTTAAGGGGTAAGGCCACTGTAACGGCCCAAAAAAAAGGTTTTTTCACTAATTTTTTGCTCCCGAAATTGAAGGTATTTGAAAAAAAACTTTTAATGGTGTTATCGGGCATACATTAAACTTTATTATAAAATTTTTTTACAGTAAAAAAAAAACAAAATGGCGGTTCCACAGCTATCTTCCCGGGACATGTTTTGCTTCCAGGGCTCCGCGGCACGCAGCACCACTGGTGCACTTTTGAATCTAGAACAAAAAAAAAACCATTAATCTAGAGGGCTATAGCTAGAGAATGTCGATCGGATTTTAAAAAGTATCAATTTTTGTGGATTTGGCGTGCGTTTGAAAAAAAAAATTGATTTTTGACGAAAAAAACGGCAAGTTTTTTGTTAATAAAAAATCAATAAATAAAGTTCTTGAAAATTCCGATCGACATTCTCAAGATAATGTAAATGTTCACATCTGGTTAAAATTTCAAGTAAAAAAAAATGAAAATTGTTCGAGTTATGCTGCGTGCCATTTTGAAAAACCATGTTTCGAGAAAAACGCGTTTAAAGTTTTGCGAATAGTTTTTTGAAAAATATTAACGAAAGTGCGATATAGTTTTTTGAAAACTATTATATAGAAATTGCGAAAACTATTTTTTAAGCCAATAAAAAAAAATCGATTTTTCAAAAAATGTACAGTGGCCTTACCCCTTAAGGAGCCAGTCCACTTTGGAGCCACGAAAAAAAAGGATATTTTCGCGATTTATTTTTGAGGATTTTATAAACGATATGAATATAAAAGTTGTTGGGCTTGATAAACAAAGTCTTGAAATACATTTTAAAAAATGTATTCATTTTCATTCGTTTTTAAGTACAAAAACTATAGTTTAACGTAACGCCTCAAAAATAGGCTCCATCACGAGTCGGCAACGGCTTGTCTGAGACAAAAAAATCAAAGTCCATTAGATTCAGTATGACACCAGCTACAAAATGACCCTCGGATTATAAAGTTTTATCAAAAAATAATAAAATGGCAGATGGAAAACGAAGAAAGTAAGAAAAACGCGTTTTTATTGTAGCTTTTCGCAAAAAAAGAGTAAAAATAAAAAATTTTAAACCATCGAGGGCCATCTTGTTGCGAATCGTGTTTACTCTAAAACGCGTTTAAAGTTTATACTATGAAAAACTCTTACCTAAACTCAATCGGCAATTCCTGCACCGTACACAATCCCTTCTGATTGCTCATCATCGTCGATTTCTTCAAGTCTTGCTTGCTTTCGATTTTTTGAAATTTTCAAAGTGGACTGGCCCCTAATTAAATAGGGAAATAAATTTATTTTGTCATTTGACGCACTATTGCGTCAATGCCAACGAAGGGATTAAAGTTTAAAAGAAAAAACGTGAAAAAGTTGAAAAGTTGAACAAAAAAATGTCCGTTTCAGTTCGAGGTAGATCCGGAATATCATCCGAAGATAATTGGTCGTCGCGGTGCCGTCATCACGAAAATTCGTACGGACCACGACGTGCAGGTGAACTTCCCCCGCAAAGGTGATCCGGACGAGCATATCATAGTCATAACGGGCTTCGAGAAGAACACTCACGATGCACGTGACGACATAATGAAGATAGTGAACGAATTGGTAATATTGACAGTTCCAAGAATTTTTTTTTTTAACATTCTTTCTACCTCGTCTCCCCACGCATGACGAGGTTTATCGTACACTGCATTTTTATTTCGCTCTCATTTCGAAGATAAAAAATACGCTTATTCGTGTGTGTGTGTGTGTTTTTTTTTGTGCGCGCGCAATCGCAGAATGGATTGACGAAGGAAGAAGTGACCATAAATTCGGCGGTTCACTCGCGTCTGATTGGCGCAAGGGGCAAAAACATACGAAAGATAATGGAGGACTACAAAGTCGAGATAAACTTCCCCCGTAAGACCGACAGCGATCCTGACCTCGTTACGATCATCGGGCCCGAGGAGAACGTCGCCGACGCCAAGGATCATCTTCTCAATCTCGAGGACGAATACGTGAGTGAAAATTCTTCGTTTACAAGCTTTTATTTAACTTGACTTTCCGCGAGATGCAAAATGGAAAATCGATATTTCACCCACTTCCCGACTACTTGGAGCTCTGAAATATTGTGAACATGCATCTAAAAGGTGACAATGCGTGATTCAACTTAAGGGGTAAGGCCACTGTAACGGCCCAAAAAAAAAGGTTTTTTCACTAATTTTTTGCTCCCGATATTGAAGGTATTTGAAAAAAAACTTTTAATGGTGTTATCGGGCATACATTAAACTTTATTATAAAATTTTTTTACAGTAAAAAAAAACAAAATGGCGGTTCCACAGCTATCTTCCCGGGACATGTTTTGCTTCCAGGGCTCCGCGGCGCGCAGCACCACTGGTGCACTTTTGAATCTAGAACAAAAAAAAAACCATTAATCTAGAGGGCTATAGCTAGAGAATGTCGATCGGATTTTAAAAAGTATCAATTTTTGTGAATTTGGCGTGCGTTTGAAAAAAAAAATTGATTTTTGACGAAAAAAACGGCAAGTTTTTTGTTAATAAAAGATCAATAAATAAAGTTCTTGAAAATTCCGATCGACATTCTCAAGATAATGTAAATGTTCACATCTGGTTAAAATTTCAAGTAAAAAAAATGAAAATTGTTCGAATTATGCTGCGTGCCATTTTGAAAAACCATGTTTCGAGAAAAACGCGTTTAAAGTTTTGCGAATAGTTTTTTATTGGAATAAATTAAAAAAAGAAGTTAAAAGGATTTAAACTATTTTTAAACTAGAGGGTTTAAACTATTTTTTAAGCCAATAAAAAAAAATCGATTTTTCAAAAAATTTACAGTGGCCTTACCCCTTAACGGCGGGGTAAAGTTAATTCGGCGAAAAAAGGCATGTTTTTAAGATTTTTTTTTGGCGTAACGAATAGTGTTCGTTCATTGAAAAATTTACATATAATAAAGTAACATTTGAACAACATTCTCCTAAATTTGCATTGCAAAATATTCAAAATTGAGCGAGTGAAAATTAAACCCCGGAGGCGCCTCGAAAAAAAGTTGGTTTGCGGTGTGCACCATAACTCGCAACACAATCATTTGAAACAAGAAAATCAAAATGCATTTGTTAAAGGAGATGTTTCTCGAGGTAATGACGGGAGGATTTTTTTTTTCGATTTTTCGTAGCACTTGGGAGCCAAAAACCCGATTTTCGCTAAAAAAAATCGGCTAATTTGTTGTTGAAAAATTAGTAATTATTAAAAAAAAAAAACAAAAAAGCTCTCGACAATACCTGGTGAATTATGTGAAGAAGTACTGTGCAAAATTTCAAAGCGATTGGTCCAGTAGATTTTGAGTTACTCAAATACTCATAACTTCGTCAATTTTACTCCGATCGACTTGAAATTTTAACACAATATTCTTGATATATTATTGATTCATTTAAAAAATGAAAAAAAAATGAAAAAAACATTTTAATACTTTACCCCGCCCTTAAGCGGTTATACAAGCGTGAACGCTGAAAATTTGGGTAATTTTCGGGATTTTTTTGGAAGAAAAGTACTTAATTAAATGTTTCGGAAAATTAAAAATATATTTGGCTATATTTGACCTATATTACATAATTTTTGCATAGAAAAATATTGAGATCCAAGCGACTTACGCGCTGCCTTCGGAGGAGCAAAAAAAAAAGTTCCCCCACTGACATGATTCCGGCCGATTGAGTAGCTGAAACCGAAAAAGGAAAAAATGTCGTTAAACCGGAAGGTATTTCCTGTACAATGACTTAGGATTTTCGAAAAACATCAAAATCTAACAAAATGGCGTAGTTATGAAAAAAAAATCTTTTTTCTTGCTTATAAAATGGTCGTTTTTTTCAATGCCAAATCTTCAATTTTCATCCAATCAAAAATATCCTACGTCATTGTAGAGTAAATATATTCAAGAGTACTCAGTTCAAATTTCAAGTCAATCGGATAATTGCATTTTGAATTACAATGTCAGCAAATTTGAAAAATCTCATTTCGAGAAAAAAGCGTTTAAAGATTTAACTATCGATTTTTGCAAGATAAAATGATATTGATATAAAGGAAAATTATATTCTTGCAAGTATGAACTGTCGGAAAAGGCAAAAAAAATCGATTTTTTTAAAGTGTCACAATGATGTAGCCCCTTAACACGACTCAAGCGGCAGAAAATAAGGCCTAACTTTGACAATTTATTTTGGGAGTATGAAAAGAGGAATAGGATTTCTTTTGAGAGGGTTTGTTTAACACATATTAAAGTATTTTTTTAAAATATTATAATTTTCATACAAAATGGCGGCGACAGAGCTCATCTTGAAAAACGTGTTTTTTTTTACAAATAGCTTTAAGGGAGGACGGATTTCTCGTAAAGTATAAGACCTGGACCGAAAACCAACAAAATTATAATCTATATATTATTAGCTGTAGGCCTACGTAGGGATTTTTTTTATCAAATTTTGAAAAAAAAATGGCGCACTTTGGAAGAAATAAATCGATTTTTCGGCCAAAAAATAAGCAGTAAATTGTTTATAAATAAAAAAGTTTAAAAGGTCAAAAAAACGCGTTTAAAGTTGTACGAGGCGTCAAACGTTCAAAATTTATCTAATCAAAAAATTGAAATAAAAGAAATAAGTGCATATTTTTTCGATAAAATGATAGAAAATGCTTTTTAAGGAGCCAGTCCACTCTGGAGCCACGAAAAAAGGCTATTTTCGCGATTTTTTTTGGAGGATTTTATAAAAGATATGAATATAAAAGTTGTTGGGCTTGATAAATAGTCTTGAAAAACATTTAAAAAAAAAATTAATTCATTTTAATTCATTTTTAATTACAAAAACTATAGTTTAACGTAACGCCTCAAAAATAGGTGGGCTAGGTAGCTCCATCACAACTCGGCAACGGCTTGTCCGAAACAAAAAAAATCAAAGTCCATTAGATTCATTATGACACCAGCTACAAAATGACCCTCGGATATAAAGTTTGATCAAAAAATAAAAAAGTACCAGATGAAAAACGAAAAAGTAAAAAAAACGCGTTTTTTTCACAGTATTTCGCCAAAAAAGAGTAAAAATAAAAATTTTAAAACCATCGAGGGTCATCTTGCTGCAAATCATGTTTACAATATGCGGTTCAAATTTCAAGAGAATCGGTTTATTAGTTTTAGCGATACGATGGAGCTAGATTTTGAAAACGTTTTTTCGAGAAAAACGCGTTTGAGGTTTATATTATGAAAAACTCTAACCTAAACTCAATCGGCAATTCCTGCACCGTACAAAAACCCTTCTGATTGCTCATCATCGTCGATTTCTTCGAGTCTTGCTGGCTTTCGATTTTTTGAAATTTTCAAAGTGGACTGGCCCCTTGACCCTTTCAGTCATGGATTTTTCATCTGCACCGTATTTGATGAAAATTGGTACTCGGGGGTTTTCGGGGTCGCTGATTACGAATCCGGCGTTAGATTTTCAAAATTCAAAATGGCGGATCCAACATGGCGGACGTGAAATTCCAAATACTTACTAATTCTTCTAAAACTTTATACTCAGGGGTTTTCGGGGTTGCTGATCACGAATTCGGCATTACATTCTCAAAATCTAATGCACGCATGCACGCACACACACACACTTATTAATTCTTCTAAAACTTTGTACTCAGGGGTTTTTGGGGTCGCTGATTATGAATCTGGCATTAGATTTTCAAAATTCACAATGGCGAATCCAATATGGCGGACGTGAAATTCCAAATACTTATTAATTCTTCTAAAACTTTGTTCTCAGGGGTTTTCGGGGTTGCTGATCACGAATCCGGCATTAGATTTTCGAAATGCTCAATGATTTTCAAATGCACGCACACACACACACACACACACACACACACACACACACACACACAACACACAACACACATATTAGACTGATTCAAAAAAAAATTATTTTTTTTCCTTCGGGATTCTCGTGCTATTGTTGGGCACTAATAAAAGAAAAATTCTCTAAAAAGATGGGCGCGGTCACTCAATTTTTAGAGGTGGCTATCTCGACTTTTTTGTATTTGATTTTTTTTTAACGAACGTATTGCATTTAAGGTATTCCTTTCGCGGAGGGCCGTATTTTGTGGGGGCATAAGCAGGGCCTTCTGAATCGTCGGTAAATTACAATTGCGCTTAATAAAAAAAACAAGTTATAATGGATTATTATACACAACGATAAACTAGAATAACAAAATTCGCGCAAATTTAGTAGATTGAGACATTTTTACATTTATTTGAAACGTCACGGCTACAAAAATTCTTCTGCTAACCACACTTTTCCAAGTTTTAACATTAATGTTTTCTTTAAACGTTCGGTGACCCTCTGTTTTTATTGTTGTTACGGAATCTTTAGACTTTTTTACACCTGTGAGCAGTTTGTATTAGGCGTCTAGAGTTATTTAGTGTATAAATTATGAGAAAGACATGTGGCCAGCGTGACATGTCCATAAAGCGCCGTATAAGTGAGACGATTTTTAGGGCCGTAATTTTTCGTTAAAGGTTCGGTAACTTGGTTTGAAATTTTACCAGTATACTGGGATGTATTTATACTTCATTATAGACGAAAATCAGTTAAGTGTAAAATATTTGGGTTCGTGAAAGGACTACCTTAAGCATAGTCACGGCTTCGGGTTCCGGATAAAAATCACATCTAGCAGCTATTTCGTAACAAAAATAAACTCTAACAATTTGAAAAGATTGCAATATTCACAATTTAAATCCAGGTAGATCAATAATGGCGTCTATACTACTCTCGTTATTCATGTAGATTTATTCATACGCATTAACATTTCGCACTTTTTACGAAAAATTAAATTATAAGCTTTTATTCATAAATCGTATATTTACATTTTCAAAATGCTACACTTATATTATCTTCAAACTCATTTATATTTCTTCCCAGCCACTGTACATAAAATCGCGCATACCACTGCGCAAGTCACTGCGCATCCGCGGCGCCATTTCGTATTGGCGCAGCGCATTTGTAAGTGGTGTTGTTTTTTGTTTCAATGTGGCTCAAGTAAAGACCATTTTAAACAATGGCTCGGAAAAACGAAGACAACATAATTTGGCTAATCGGCAAGGAAATTCCGAAAATAAGTACCCGTCATTTACCGTCAAATCGGAAAGTTTTCAGTTTGTTCTTTTACAAACATAAGAGAGAAAAACTGACCATACGTCGAAGTGCACACGAAACAATGAAAGAAGTTTTCGAACAATGGAAATGTGATGAAATTCCAACGCGTAGATTGAATAACGCAATCGTGAAATTAATAAAACTCCATTTAGTCTGGAAAAAACTTTTAAAAAATCGGGTTAAAAAGAATTTGCCCTCACAAATATTGAAGGAGCGTAAATTTAAGAGAGATTTGGACAAACTGTTCAACGTTGCACATTTTCGTTCTGCCCAAAATGTTAACGAACTTGAGCGGTTATTTTTGCTATCACACGTTTCGATTATTTCTCCATTGTGACGGCAACTTCTTTTAAACCCGATTTTTTAAAAGTTTTTTCCAGACTAGATGGAGTTTTATTAATTTCAAGATTGCGTTATTCAATCTACGCGTTGGAATTTCAGCACATTTCCATTGTTCGAAAACTTCTTTCATTGTTTCGTGTGCACTTCGACGTATGGTCAGTTTTTCTCTCTTATGTTTGTAAAAGAACAAACTGAAAACTTTCCGATTTGACGGTAAATGACGGGTACTTATTTTCGGAATTTCCTTGCCGATTAGCCAAATTATGTTGTCTTCGTTTTTCCGAGCCATTGTTTAAAATTGTCTTTAATTGAGTCACATTGAAAAAAAAAACAACACCACGATGCGCGATGTTATGCACAGTGGCTGGGAAGAAATATAAATGAGTTTGAAGATAATATAAGTGTAGCATTTTGAAAATGTAAATACATGATTTATGAATAAAAGCTTATAATTTAATTTTTCGTAAAAAGTGCGAAATGTTAGAGTTTATTTTTGTTACGAAATAGCTGCTGGATGTGATTTTTATCCGTGACCCGAAGCCGTGACTATGCTTAAATGCAATACGTTCGTTAAAAAAAATTCAAATACAAAAAAGTCGAGATAGCCACCTCTAAAAATTGAGTGACCGCGCCCATCTTTTTAGAGAAATTTTCTTTTATTAGTGCCCAACAATAGCACGAGAATCCCGAAGGAAAAAAAATAATTTTTTTTTTTAATCAGTATAATATATATATATATGAAGTGCATATCAATAATAATGATAAGGAACCACGGATTTTAATTTTGCAGTCATAAATTATTTTGGTTGCAGAATGATCTCACATTAAGGGGTAAGGCCACTGTAACGGCCCAAAAAAAAGGTTTTTTCACTAATTTTTTGCTCCCGAAATTGAAGGTATTTGAAAAAAAACTTTTAATGGTGTTATCGGGCATACATTAAACTTTATTATAAAATTTTTTTACAGTAAAAAAAAAACAAAATGGCGGTTTCACAGCTATCTTCCCGGGACATGTTTTGCTTCCAGGGCTCCGCGGCACGCAGCACCACTGGTGCACTTTTGAATCTAGAACAAAAAAAAACCATTAATCTAGAGGGCTATAGCTAGAGAATGTCGATCGGATTTTAAAAAGTATCAATTTTTGTGGATTTGGCGTGCGTTTGAAAAAAAAAATTGATTTTTGACGAAAAAAAACGGCAAGTTTTTTGTTAATAAAAAATCAATAAATACAGTTCTTGAAAATTCCGATCGACATTCTCAAGATAATGTAAATGTTCACATCTGGTTAAAATTTCAAGTAAAAAAAATGAAAATTGTTCGAGTTATGCTGCGTGCCATTTTGAAAAACCATGTTTCGAGAAAAACGCGTTTAAAGTTTTGCGAATAGTTTTTTTTATTGGAAAAAATTAAAAAAAGAAGTTTCGGAGAAACTTAAACTATTTTTTATTTTAAACTTAAACTATTTTTTAAGCCAATAAAAAAAAATCGATTTTTCAAAAAATTTACAGTGGCCTTACCCCTTAACTGAAGTATTTATTTCTAATGTGTATTTGAAGGAGTATTCCTGATAAAGTAGGATTTTATATGATTGAAATTTTTATCGTTACATTGCCCATTTAGATCGACAATATCGGATCCACCATTTTGAATTTTCAAAATCTCACCTCATATTCGTGATCAGCGACTCAAAAAACCCCTAGATCCGTATTTTCAGAGGCATTGGTTCAACATTAGAGATCTGAGGTGATTTTTTAAAGGGTGACTGAAAGGGTTAAAGTCTATATTCTTTTAGGACGTCAAGAGAATGAACCATATTTTGAATATAGTCAAATATCCTATGACGTTGTGCTTCACGTATCTCAAGGTCACGCAAAATTGTTGCTTCAGCCGTCTTATCGGATGATTAGCCGAAGTTATAATTGAGCGTTCGCAGCGCACGCGCACGCGTCGCGAAACGCGTGGAGACGAGGCATTGAAATTTCGATTAAAAAAAACAAACAAATGGAATTACGCAGTTGCAAGATCTCGACGACAAGGACGCGCGAAGTTCGTTCCTCGGTAATAAACGAAAGCCGGGCGGAAGGCAACACGGGAACAACAGCGAGAGCGACAGCGGCTTCGTTGTCAAGGGTGGACCATGGGAGCAAGAAACAACAAAGATCGCGCCCAATACAGCGAGCGTCGAAGATTTCCCGAGTTTCCGTGGACACGACGCATCGAGTCAACCACCAATTTCTACACCCGACAGCGCTTGGGGTAAGCGCTAAGGCGCTCCTCCTTTCACACCAACCCCCCCCCCCCCCCTACAAAATCTCATCGATCAACGACCCTACTTTTTTCTACTTGTTTTTCCCCGCTTGTTTCGTTCTTTGTCTCGATAATAATGTTCACCAATGGCGGAAAACGAAAGTAGGAATAACAAACGCGAGCTCGAAATTTCCCTGATATAATCATGATAACGAAACAAACAGAAAAAAAAAAATACGCGTACAAAAACGGACGAACGGATTTCTGCTGCGATTTCCCAAATCCATCGCTGACTGTGCTGCTGCAGGCATAAACGACCTTGGCTTTGACCCCGGACTTTGAAACTGATTTTTGCTGCATATAGAAAGAAAAAACGAAAAAAAAAAAACAAAAGATTTGAGTCACGGCGCATCTTCATTTGTGATCTTATATTTCTCAGCTGCGCAACCAGAGCGAGAGAGAGCTATCAATGTCCCATGTATCTGTAACTGCAATGCGTCCTTCGTGTTATTATTGAGTTTGTAGAATTTTGTATATTCGTCCGCGCGCGCTTGTCCCTTCGTATTGGCGATTAATTTTTTCGTGACGTATTTTTCTCCTTTTTTTTCGCAGATTCGCGGTGACGTTTTGTCGCTGCGAATTCGCGAAGAAAAGGGAAAAAAAATCGTCGCACGTGTCGCTCTGCGTACGATTAGTTTTTTTTTTTTTTTTTTTTTTTTTTGGAGCGAGAATTGAGCGATTTCGAATTATCGAAAGCGCGACGAAGGAAAATCTTACTCGGTGATTATTGTCAGTTTAGTTTTTTTTTTCTTTCGTTTCGTTCTTGTGTTGCTGAGATCGCGATGCTCAAATAGAATAAGCTTGAAATTTAATTTGGGAATCATTACCAGTTAGACGAAGCACGAGTAGTTTATACGTATACATTTGTTTTTCTTCGTTCGATAACGTCGAGTAGAAAAAGCCTGGAGAATTATAAATATACAATAGATAAATATATATATATATATATACATATATTTTTTCATTTGCGAAACTCTCGAGTTTCAACGAAAAATAAAAAAAAAAACATGAAAATACTAGTTCGAATAAGCTTGCAAAAAATAAATGGTTGGGTTCTCTTTTGTTTTTATCTTTTGAGATGTTTGATCGAAGTCTCGAAAAAAAAAAGTTTGACCCTCGCACGCGAACAAAACTCCTATCCGACAAATCGCTTGTTCAATAATCGAACAAATTCGATCGTTCGAAAAGCTTAGAGTTTACGTTCTCCGAATACGAAACGATCGTTCGATTTCGCTGATTTACCAAGCCCTCTCGATCGTTCGCGAAGATT
Source organism: Ophion obscuratus (assembly GCA_964007375.1). Lineage (NCBI taxonomy): Eukaryota > Metazoa > Arthropoda > Insecta > Hymenoptera > Ichneumonidae > Ophion > Ophion obscuratus. The sequence continues at coordinate 80,635,491 of OZ023312.1, read as the reverse complement.
GACCAACAACAAAACGAACAAGCTGAAATTCAAGTACGAGTTATATTCGAGCGATATTGCAAAAAAGTGATCACCAAACGCCAGAATGCCTTCCAGATACAGATATGTTGTACTTAAGGAGATTGTGGCTTTCGACAGAGCGAACAGTTTTTATTTCTGTTTTCCGACCATACACACACACACACACACATATATATATATACATATACAAAGTGAAACTCCAATTATTTTCACTTACCTCGATTTCGGATAAGAGTGTCCAACGACTTTTTCTTCGGCACTGTTTGTTTTTTTTTGTTATCTGAATATTCGTCTTTCGGCACGTCTCGTTTATTTATACAATTTTTTGTACATAAAATTTGTCCTCGTAATTCGCTGATTTTTGTCTTGTCGTCGCTGAATCCGTGAATTTGCGAAGTTATCGCGCCCGATATCCGTGAAAGTGACGAAAAAAAATTGAATGGCAAAAAGGGCGCGGGCCACGCGCTTCTGACTCGTCTGCGAAAGAAACCGATCGAGCCATTTTGTATGGAAAAAAAGAATAATTGTTCAAAAAAAGACAGCATTGCGACGAATGACTTGAGATATAGCGGGGCTTCTTCAGGGTCTATCCGAGGTGGAGGTTCCTAATATAGTATAATATACAAGAGAAGAAGAAAAAAAACGACCGAAACGTTGATTAACCGAGACAAGTTGCAATATTATTCCAATGCTTTTCACTAACGGAATAGCGTTCGATAAATAGGAAAAAAAAAAGAAACGATCATTACACAAACACGATCTTCGAAAGGCCTTAGTATACATACTAGAGCTCGATAATTATTGTATACAAGAGAGAAAGTGGGAGAAAAACAAAACGGAAGAATAAGAAAAAGCCGAAAATACCAAGCGGACGATATTTCGCGAGGGAAATTTGCGAAATATTCCGGAGGACACGCCTCTTTGCAATGTCGTTCCTCAACTTACACTATTATTTTTCTCGTATATATATATATGTATAAATATCGCTCTTTTCCGTTCTATTTATTCTCCCAACAATATAACCGATTTATTTTCGAGCACGTTGCGATTTTCGAAAATGAACGTGCGTACACAATATGAGGCCATCTATATATATATATATATATATATATATATATATATATATATATATAGTTAAGGGCACGAAAAAACTGACGCGAGTAACGATAAATTACCGACGGAGGAAAGAACGATAAAAAAAGAAATGCGAAATTATCAATGAGAAACCAACAAAACAACAGCAACTATTCTGTTCAAGTGCCTTGTCTATTTTCTTCGAGACAGCTCATTTCAATTGTTGGAGGTATGTGAATAATGAGAATACGAAAACGAAACAAACAAAAAATGCGAAGAAACAACAACAAAAAATTATGTATATGAAAAATATCGATAATAATTATGTACTCGTGTATGAAATTTCGTGATTAAGATGACAAGAAAAAAAGAAAAGAAGAACAAGGACGCGTAGAGACTTTATATAGATAGCGCTGATAATTGCCCGGGCCGTGAAAACCGCGCGAGCAGATCCGAACACGTTGGATATTTACGATAGTAACGTGTAACGTCGAACGTCATACGGAGGAGGAAGGAGGAAACGAAAAACAAAATCACGAAGAAGAAACTAAAAGTTCACTTATATTTTTTAGATTCACAGCCATTTTTATAAGCCTACTTGGATATATACGACCTATGTACGCGTGTTATCTTCTCTCTCCTCGCGTATTATCTCTCGTAACGCAATTTTTGTTTTCTCGAAACTTCGTGTTCGTTGTATCCACCGTGTGTGTTGCGCGGGAGAACGTTGCGCGTAGAACAATGTATGACTCGTATGATTGTGTCGGAATTCGCCAAAAGAGAGTGAGAGAGAGGGTAAAATGAATTGAAAACAAAAAAAAAAGAAAGAAAAGTAAAACATCGTTTTCGGCCATCGAATATCGTAAGGAAGCTCTATGCATGAACATAATATCATTTTGTAATTCGATTCATAGGGGGATATTATTATAGATAGCGTAAATAACGATTATACTACCATTATAAACACACGTAACGAGCGAGCAAAAAAAAAACGAAACTGTTTTCTTTCACTGAGGAAAAGACAAACGTGAAATCTATAATAGCATAATACCACACACACACACATACACATAATAAGTAAATGAAATGTTGTTAACCAACTACTCTCGTTCACTCCGAAATGTGTTTACAATAATTCCTTGATTTCCCATTGGCACCCAGAACTCATCCTCGATGAATAAAAAGTCCGATAGTACGAGAGCCCACGACTAAAACCACGCCTCATAGTTTTACGGCCGAAACCGTATGAAATCGATAGATCGGGTGACCCTAGACTCGACTAGGTGAGCCGTAACGATCAGAAACGTAGCAGCTTCGCTCATTTCCGCTATGACGAAAAAATTGACAGACGGTATTATCATATTTCTTGTGATATTTAAAAAGGTAGGGTTAAGTAACCTTGTTTTGTCACCCCAACAATTATTGACACTGATTTATTGTCCACCTACACAGTGGTCTTTAAAGTGCGAATAATTGGGCCCTTATAGTACCAATAATTGGACCCTTCAAGTGCCAATAATTGAGTCCTTATAATGCCAAGTATCAAGTAATAATTGGCCCCTTAGCGTGGCAATAATTGGGTTCTTAAGGTGCCAATAATTGGGCCCTTAGAGTGCCAATAATTGGCCCCTTAGAGTGCCCATACTTGGACCCTGAAGGTGCCAATAATTGGTTCCTTAAGGTGCCAATAATTGGCCCCTTAGAGTGCCAATAATTGGGCCTTTAGAGTGCTAATAATTGGGCCCTCAAAGTGCCAATAATTGGGCCCTCAAAGTGCCAATAATTAGGTCCTTATAGTGCCAATAATTGGGCCCTTAAGGCCCAATTATTGGCACTAATCGGGCCCTGAAGGGGCCAATAATTAGGCCTTTAGAGTGCCAATAATTGGGCCGCCCAAAGTACCAATAATTGCGTCCTTAAGGTGCCAATACTTGGGCCCGTAAGGTGCCAACACTTGGTCTTTAGAGTGCCAATAATTGGGTCTTTAAGGTGCCAATAATTGGGCCCTTAGAGTGCCAATAATTGGGCCCTCAAAGTGCCAATAATTAGGTCCTTATAGTGCCAATAATTGGGCCCTTAAGGTTAGAGTGGCAATAATTGGGCCCTGAAGGTGCCAATAATCAGGCCTTTAGAGTGCCAATAATTGGGCCGCCCAAAGTATCAATAATTGCGTCCTTGCCAATACTTGGGCCCGTACGGTGCCAATACTTGGCCTTTTGCCAATAATTGGGCCCTTAAGGTGCCAATAACTGGGCCCTTAAGGTACCAATACTTAGCCCTTAGTGCCAATAATCCGCCCCTCAAAGTGCCAATAATTGGGTCCTTATAGTGCTAATAATTAAGTCCTTATAGTGCCAATAATTAAGACATTAGAGTGCCAATAATTGGGCCCTTGAAGTGCCAATAATTGGGTCCTTAAGGTTAGAGTGGTAATGATTGGGCCCTGAAGGTGCCAATAATTGGGCACCTTACCCTACATAATTTTGTTATTTAACTACAAAAATTTTCGTTTTCAGACATTTTGCACGTAGCATCTGACCTGAGCGCATTTTCAAAAATGTCAACAAATTTAACCGAACTGTATCATAGCAACCCTGTTCAATTTAACAAACAAATCTTTTCTATGGCGGCCGAGATTACCAAAATACCGTTTTCAGACATTTTCAGTGTCTCATAATTTGTCTGATTAGTTAGGTGCTGCACTCAAGTTGTCTGATATCAATTTTGTCTACATCTGGGCAACTTGTTTCATCATGTCCAACGGTTTTTAGACGGAATACTACGTTACCGATCAGCGAAATTTGTTTATATTTTCAAAATGCTCGCAAAATGAGGGTTCAGACGTTTTTTCTGAAAATTGATTTTTTCGCATCAACTGACCCAAATTTACTTATAAAAATGATTTTCAGACGGTATGCTAAAATGTTTGTCTGATTATGAAAAGTTCTAATGTTCTCCTGCCTACGCGCTACGCTACTGGCGTTTGGAAAAGGATTTTTTTGCATGTCGGGTCTCATTTAACAACATTCCGTAAATCAGATGGAATAGTATGATGCAGTTTGGTTAAATTTGTTGATCTGTTTGAAAATGCGCTCAGGTCAGGGGCTACGTGCGAAATCTCTGAAATTGGCATTTTTGAGTTCTTTTGAGAACGAATCTATCGATTTTATGCGGTTTTGGCCGTAATCCTATGAGACGGGAAATGTTGGTCGTGGGCTTTCGTACTATGAGAAAAACTGACAGTAACGGACATCCACGTCAGGTAGTATTGGCCACGCGGAGCCAACGCTTGAATGGGTGGTCGCTTAGCGGTGCACGAGCTTTCGCGTCCACTACCGAGTGGCCGCCAGTTACACATAGTTTTCTATGGTGAACGCACCTGCCAACTCCGTCAAATATAAAAATATTGAAGAAAATTTGGAAGCAAATATTTGGACTGAATTTACCGATTCGTTATATTTTTTTCATTTCGTTTTTACGTTCGAACGCAGGTCGGTAGAAGAAAAAGAAGAAACACAACATTGAGCGCGATTTTCGTGCGTAAATTCGAAATTGACTTAAGGCGGGATATACATTTAGACACGAAAAAAATAAACAGTATTGAAGGATTTTTTTAACTAAGAAATAATTATTCTACAATTATCAAACTTTAGGTATATTTTATTGGGTTGGTAAGAAAGTCTTGCGACACTTTCCTTTCGATTAAAATATGCTTTCTTCTAACGAAGTTCTACAACATTCGAGAGTAGTATATTCAAGACTAGTCTAGAACCTTCCATGCCGTAGGGTATATAAGCGAGTCAGTTGTTCCGCGCAGACAGTACGAGCGAAGATGGATCATAGTGCACTTCGATCGATTGCATATGACGAATTTTTACAAGGACGTTCTGCAAGAACCGCAGCCGCTAATATGTGTAGTGTGTTCAAGGCCAACGTAGTTCATCATTCAACGATATCCCGTTGGTACCAGCGTTTCCGTTCTGGCGATACATCTTTTGAAGACAATCCTAGGTCCGGCAGGAAATCAACTGTTGACGATGAAGAACTACGAGCACTTACAAAGGCAAAGCCTAATACGTCGTCACGGGAATTAGCTTACAAACTCGGCTGTAGCCATCCCACGATTCTCCAACATTTACAAAATCTCGGATACAGAAAAGTTGTTTCTTCTTGGATACCACACGATCTCAGCGAATCAAACAAAGCGACACGCATGTCCATCTGTCTTTCACTCCTGCAACGTCCACACAGAAAGGATTTTCTTCAAGAAATAGTCACTGGAGATGAAAGCTGGGTGCTTTATGTTAACTACACACGTAAGCGACAATGGCTACCGAAAGGAGAAAAACCAGATCCGACCCCTAAGCTGCCCCGTGAAGTGAAGAGAGTTTTACTCTGTTGTTGGTGGGATTCTGAGGGCATGCTATATTACGAACTGCTCCCATCCAACACCACGATAAATGCAAATACTTACTCTGCACAACTGCAAAAGCTGGCTGAAATTATCAAACAAAAAAGGCGTAAACGTCTCCAAGTTCGGCTTCTCCACGACAATGCTCGACCCCACGTAGCTAAGATGACATAACAATCTATTTCGCAGCTGGGATGGGAAGTTCTACCGCATCCACCGTATTCACCAGACCTAGCACCTACCGATTACCATCTGTTTCGAGCTTTAAAAAATTATTTACAGGATAAAAAATTTGATGATGTCGCGGATCTCAAAAATACACTGGTCGACTTTTTCAATTCACGACCCAAAGAATTCTGGAGTGCAGGCGTGCAAAGTCTACCAGAGCGTTGGGCACGAGTTGTAGATACAGAGGGAGCATACATTACTGAATAATTGTTTACTGTTAAAATAAAATGTTTTTATATTTTACTCATGTTGTGTGTCGCAAGACTTTCTTACCAACCCAATAATAGTACAGGCTGCGCCAGAGAAACTTACTTATTTGAAAAAATTCCCGCGCGGTGAGTTGGGCGGGTAGAGGGGCGAGAGGGGGCGCATCTGGAGGGGGAAGTTCCCAAGTTTGTTTCTCCCTCCAGTCAGTTGCCATCATGCTCTGGTCTAGAGAGCAGCGGGCCTTCGCAGTCGAGAGCTTCTGTTCTAACGGTCGCTCACTTGTTGCTACGCAACGTGCCTTCCGCGCTCGCTTTGAAATTCCTCCTCAAAGACTCGTTCCTGGCCGTAATTCGATTCTGTCGTGGGTTAACTCATTTCGGGAGTGTGGAAGTGTCGCTAAACCGAGAAATGGACTTCAACGGACCATCAGAACTCCGGAAAATGTCGAAAGAGTGAGGCAGTCAGTTGTGCGTTCTCCCCGGCGTTCGGCTCGCAAACACGCAGCTGCTATGGGAATTTCTGACACCACTGTTCGACGAATTCTCCATGAAGACCTTCAATTTCATCCCTATAAATTGGCTGTTGTGCAAGAATTAACTGAACGCGATTTTGTTGCCCGTCAAAATGCATGTGAAATGCTGGTTGACAACCTGCCTGAAGACGCGGTCGTTTTTTTCAGTGACGAGGCTCACTTCCACATTTCCGGCTGCGTCAACAAGCAAAACATGCGTTATTGGTGTGATGTAAATCCACGTGAGCTTCACCAGAAGCCACTTAATTGTGAGCGAGTTACTGTCTGGTGTGCGATGTCGGTAATGGGAATAATTGGTCCTTATTTTTTTGAAGAAAACGAACGCGCAGTTACCGTGAATGGAGCTCGTTACAGGAACATGATCGAGGAATTTTTTCTTCCAAGACTCGAAGAAATGAACGTTAGGAACGTATGGTTTCAGCAAGATGGAGCCACAGCACGAGACTCAATGAATTTGTTGCGACAACATTTCCCCGACCGCCTCATCTCTCTCAGAGGCGATCTCCAATGGCCGGCACGCTCTCTAGATTTGACTCCATGCGATTTCTTTTTATGGGGTTATTTGAAATCTCTGGTTTATGTCGATCGACCACGGACCATAGCACACCTCAAGAATAACAATCGCGACGCCATTGCCAACATACCGATTGATATGCTGCAAAGAGTGGATACGAATTTCAAAAATCGACTTCATCAGTGTATGCGCAATGGGGGTCGCCATTTATCCGATGTCATTTTCAAGACTGCATGAAAAAAAATTGGGATATTGTTTCTCAAATAAAAAAAAAAATTAAAACAATAATTGAAGTACTTTTGTTTTTATTGACCTTTCAAATAAGTAAGTTTCTCTGGCGCACCCTGTATATTTAAGTATACAAAACATTTTTTTTTTATTAATTCATTATCAAAATGACAGAGCTGTGGCAGAGTGTTACAGCAAGGTCGCCGCGGGAGTTGCGAATCGGCGTGCAGTCTAGCTTTCCGTAGATTTTGATTTGCAAAAAAGTTCAAACATTTTTTTGGTTAGAACACGTATAGTTTCTACGTGACGGTAATTAAAACTAAGAAAATGGAAATTTAAAGAAATGGCACGCATTTACAAAAAAAAATTCAACATTTCACGCAACATTTCTGTAAAATGTGTTTTTCGAATTTCGCTTTGAAACTTTACGAAAATATTCTACATATACAGTTCTATCGTTTAAGGTAGTATGTACGAGCGCGCAATCTTGTTTTCTATAGATTTTGTTCAAATTTTAACCGGACGCTGTTCATATTATTATGCATGTTTGAGTGAAATTTCAGAACAGTCGACTATTTAGATTGGCAGATAGTGGATTTTAAAATTGCACCTTTCAGCACTGCAGGGTCTGCATTGAAATTTAGACAGAATAATGTTTCGTAAAAAAATATTTGTCCCCTATAATAAGAAGACATATGCCAACACCACCGAACAGTATTGTTCAATATTTCGAGAAAAAAAATATTTATCGTGTTCCTAAGGTCAAAAATGTTGTCATATAAAATTTTTTGCATTATAAATATTAATATTTTATATTGTTTATGTTATCTTCATTAACAAATACAAGTGTTGGTTCATTCATAACTAATTAAAAACTTTGTTCGATTAAAAATTACTTCCAAATAAAAATTTGTGTTGCAGTATTACTTTCAATATGCCGCGCAAACTCACGTCATTGGACACGTGGAACGAGGCGGTGTTGCCATATGTCTTCTTATTATAGGGGACAAATATTTTTTACGGAAAATTATTCTGTCTAAATTTCAATGCAGACCCTGCAGTGTTAAAAGTTGCAATTTTGAAACCCATTACCTCCCAATCTAGATAATCGACTGTTCTGAAATTTTACTCAAACATGCATAATGATATGAACAATGTCTGGATAAAATTTGAACAAAATCTATAGAAATCAAGATTGCGCGCTCGTACTACCCTTAAGGCCTTAGGCAACAGTAACGGGTACAAAATCATGCGCGAATTAAACAATGTTTTTTCGTATGAAAAAGTGATTCACTCATAAAATTAATTACACATATATTTAGTATGAATATCAAGCTGTTAGAAAATATATATATATTTTTTTTCGATATACAAAATGGCCGACTAATATTTTCTTTTATCTTTTTTTAGGCGCCCCGCGGCGTGACATTTAGCATCCACAATTTTTTACCTAGAACAAAAAACAAAAATTCTCGTCGATCTGCATTAGAATACCCAGAAAAGTACGTACGGAATTAAGAAATATTGTTTTATTCAAAAGTTGTAGGTATTTGAACTTAAGAAATGAATTTTCAGTGAAAAATTTCGTTATAACTGCTCATAAACTGCTCATAAAATGAAAACTTTTCGATTATTCAGAAATTCCGTACGTATTTCTCTGCGAAATGCAATTAGGAACTCAACTTATAAATTTGAAGTAAATTGAGTGAAAATTGTTGAAGTTATTTGTCACGCCAATTAGAAAAAAGCTGTTTCGAGAAGTTTCGAGTAGTCGGCCATATTGTACATAAAAAAAATTCTACCAGCTTGATATTCATACTGAATAGATGTGCAATTTATTGTTAAATTCGCACATGATTTTATACCCCTTACTGTGGCCTAATGCCTTAAGGGGAGAAATCACAGTAGCACACAAAAAAAATAGGCATATTTTCGGGAATTAATTTTGGCTGAATAAAAGTATCAATCGAAAATCTGTAAGGTAGGATTTATAGCAATACTAAAAAAGTACAAAATGTAATTTTTTTCAATAAAAAATATTTAAAAATGGCGGCTGCGCAGCATATGCCTCAAGGCGCCTATTTTTGAAAGCGTGTCGATGGCCAAAGACGTAGACTCCTTAATTTTTTACCTGGAAGAAAAAACCAAAATTTTTTAGTTTCCATATAACAACAGCTAGCGAGCTACGTAGGATTTTTTCGATATATTGATTTTTTCGCAATATGGTGCATGTTTGAAAATAAAGTTAAATTTTTAACAAAAAAAAAAACGCCATAAAATCGTCGATAAAAAAAAGTAAGCCATATAAAATAAAAAATCCTACGTAGCTCCGTGGAGAAAGATGTTTCGAAGCTACTGTCAAAATTTCAAGTCGATCGGTAAAGATTTGCTCGAGTTATGTCTTCGGCGAGCTCAAAAAAAGGCGCCTTGGGGCATATGCTGCGCAGCCGCCATTTTTAAATATTTTTTTATTGAAAAAATTACATTTTGTACTTTTTTACTTTACAGATTTTCGATTGATACTTTTATTCAGCCAAAATTATTATAATCCCCGAAAATATGCATATTTTTTTGTGTGCTACTGTGATTTGCCCCCTTAAGGGAGACTTTGTCCTTGAAATTGCAGCGGGAGATGTCAGCGGCTCAACATGAGCAGCTAGAAGAAGAGGAGGGATGCCTCTATGGACCAGGCATTGCCGATAAGCGGTAATTATAAACACATTTGTGTAAACACATCACAGAACTTCAAACGCGCTTTTCTCGAAAACACGTTTTTAAAAATGGCTGACATGCTCCTGACCGCTGTAATTAGCATATCGACCTGAAATTTGGAGAGCACACTCAGAAAATATGTCTTCACGGAATGACGGATCGTTTTTTCGATAGATACATTTTTGCATTTATTATTTATCTTTTTATGCGAAAAAAAAAACGCGAAAATTCGATTTTTTTTTAAATTGCCGCCATTTTCCGAAATTTGTACTAAACGAAAAACCCATCCGTCATTCCATGACCAAAGGGTCACAGATTGATAATATGCTTTGAATTTGTGTTTCAGATCAACAAAGAGGGGGCAGTGATGTCAGCCGTTTACCTCCCGCGATTTGAGGACCTGTTTTCGCGGAGCTGCAACGGCCGCCATTTTGGTTTTTTTTTTCAAAAACATTTTTTTTAACGTTCTGGATATCATGAATAAAGGCAAGAAAAAAACCGCACTCAAAAAGCTTTACTCGTTTCCTTTAAAAAAATAAAATGTAAACACCTGAAATATGGCACTCCAAGGACAGTCTCCCTTAAAGAGAAAAAAAAAGAAATCGATTTTTTTGATCGTTGTAAATGTATATCCCGCCCTAAATATTCAGTCGTCTTTGTCATCGAGGTCGCGAGAAAAACGGCTGCGAAGTATCGTGTCCTTCGAAGTCTCGAATTCCTTCAACTGTCTCACAAAGCCATCGTTTGGTCTGACGCATTCCCTCTGGAATTTCACTCTCGCGTGAGCGTCCTCGTAGTTCAATCCTTCAGCGGTCATCAGATAAGCGATAACGATGGTCGCCGAGCGCGATACACCCGCGTTACAGTGCACCAATATATTGTCTTTTTTACAATTGTCGATTACACGAAAGGACTCTTCGAGCACTGCGGCGATATCGAACTCCGGCAAATCGAGGAAATCCACGTGATGGTAGCCGATTCCATCGTGTTTTAGCGCGACTCTAACTCCGAGACTCAGTACGTGACGAATACGATGAATTTTCAGGGATTCCTCGCACATCGCAGGATCCTGCGAGCTCAAGAACAAACCTTTCGTTATTCGTGCGATTTGCATATCCGGTTTATCATCCACCACGAAGGGTAAACGTTTCTCGTTCAGCTTGCGCTCAACGCCCTCGAAAATTTCGTATCTCTCGCCCGTTTCGCTCGTTAAAAGAGTTCTCGTCGCCTTCAACGATTTCTTGCGCGCCTCTATCCGACTGAGGAGGTCCATCGCGTATTCACAAACGTACAGTCGTTTTGCCTGTAACCTCGAGGAAGTAATTACAAATTCTTTTTTATCACGGTAATATCCCGATTAATTACAATTTTGTTCCAAATCCCGTTCCAAATTAAGGGGTTAGGCCACAGTAACGGGTATAAAATCATGTGCTAATTTAATTAAACGCGTTTTTCTCGAAAACACGTTTTTAAAAATGGCTGACATTCTCCTGACCGCTGTAATTAACATATCGACCTGAAATTTGGAGAGCATACTCAGAAAATATGTCTTCACGGAATGACGGATCGTTTTTTCGATAGATACATTTTTGCATTTATTATTTATCTTTTTATGCGAAAAAAAACGCGAAAATTCGATTTTTTTTTAATTGCCGCCATTTTCCGAAATTTGTACTAAACGAAAAACCCATCCGTCATTCCATGACCAAAGGGTCACAGATTGATAATATGCTTTGAATTTGTGTTTCAGATCAACAAAGAGGGGACAGTGATGTCAGCCGTTTACCTCCCGCGATTTGAGGATCTGTTTTCGCGGAGCTGCAACGGCCGCCATTTTGATTTTTTTTGTAACGTTCTGTATATCATGAATAAAAGCAAGAAAATAACCGCACTCAAAAAGCTTTACTCGTTTCCTTTAAAAAACATAAAATGTAAACACGTGAAATATGGCACTCCAAGGACAAAGTCTCCCTTAAATTTGAAGTAAACCGAGTGAAAATTGTTGAAGTTATCTGTCACGCCAATTGGAAAAAAAGCTGTTTCGAGAAAAACCCGTTTAAAGTTTTAGGTACTCTATGGCCGTGCCAGAGATGGGCTTACGTTATACGCTGAAAGTCGGTGAAAAAAAAAAAATTCTTGCTGTAAATCGAACAGTAACTTATTCTTATGATGAGAAAGAGCCGTTTTAGCGAAAAAAAAACGATTTTTTGAAAATTCTACTGTGGCCTTACCCCTTAAGGAAACCCCGAAAAAGGGTGGGGATTGGAAATTCGAACGATGAATATTCAGAAGGACCGAAATTTCGAATTCAGTAATCACCAACGTTCCAATATAGACAGATCAATCTTATGATAGTCTGTAAAATAGTTATTCGAAATTGTGAATACAAAAATCTCGAAGTTGAATTATAGCGAAAACAATTATCAGATTTAACAAAATAATGAGAAATATAATATCCATTCGCCTGTATATATACACTAAACAATTCGAGACGTCGAATCGTCAAATTGTAACTATTACGACAGTTTAGAATTTCGAATTCATTAAGGGGAGATATACACCTAGATGGTCGAAAAAATCGATTTAGAAGCTATGAGCATTCCGTCGACCGTAGAAGACCTACACTATGGGCCTGGTATCGATGATTTCATGTAAGTTGACAAATTTCATGATTTATTCATTCCCATATTTTCAAACGCGTTTTTCTCAAAACCACGTTTTGTGGTTATTCTATACACCATTATCTAGTACTTGTCATAGGATTTTCTTTTTCCGTTACTTAGTTATTGTTTTATAGGCAAAATAATAACTAATTTTTGGCCCAAAAATCACTATTTATGTTCAAACGTCCGCCATTTTGTCATAAATCGATATTTTCAAAATCGGCTATGACAAGGACTAGATTATAGTATCTAATTTAATAATCTTTTTGGTTTTTTTTTCAGATCATTTTTGAAGAAACGCCAGCAGGTACCGAATACGCAGATTTTTTTACGACGCTCCAAGGATCATACAATATCCTTGTATACTTTTTATTTTTTTAAACAAAAAAAATTAAACATATTTTTGAATGTATATACTTTTAGATAATTAAAACCCCAATCCGAAATTTCAAATAGGTTTCTTTGAAAAAATTCACAAAAATGACCTTTACCGGCTCCTAGGTGTATATGTCCCCTTAAAGCGAAGGACCAAAAAGTCGATCAGTTAAAATAGCGATGAGCCAAAATGGCGAACGGTCCGGATCACGGTCTTACATACAGGTCTGGAAACTCCGTTAGTTCACATGGTTCCTTTGCTGAAGTTCGCCGCGAGAGGCGCTGCAATCGAGGAGTCAATGTGCGAGAGAGACAGCAATACTCACTCTCACGCACCAAGGCTTGCAATCAGTATTTATCGGAGTTACTGCTTGCAAATATTTCTAGGTATACGTGTTCATCATGTGTTTTTCCGAACAATAAATATGGAGATAGCATTTTATTTTACAGCACAAATATAATTCCGTGTTTATCAAACATATAATAACAACTATTTGTTCCTTAGAATTCAATAATGGCGTCTTATAATGGCAATAAGAAAGATTTTTAGTCATTATCGTTCAGCAGGGGGGGGGGGGGGGCGTTGGCGGAATGTACAAAATAACGAAAAAACCAAAACGTTATTTCCTTTTTGTTGATCGTTCGTTTATTGATTTGTCAATTTAGACATCTTTTTTTTACGACATTTTTTTTAAATTTCATATTTTCTTGAAAGGCCTCTTGTGCAACCTTATGTAATAAATTATCGCGTATGATAAAATATCCGAACCATGTTTTTCACATTGAAAGGAAAACTTATATCCCGTTAATACATCTTCGAGTGTTAAATCAAACACGTGAACCTTTGTGACTTGATTAATTTATTGCCAAAAACAGAACATAAACACTGCGAAGTGGAAAAAATTGCATTCAAATCGAAGATTCTATTTAAATTTAACTTTCGTCCCAGTAAAAAGGAACGCATCAAACGTGATAGACATAAAACCGATAATGTTAGATAAATATATATTATTTATTAAAATTTATGAATATTATGAATTAAAAACAATTCTTTGTACTGTGATGATGGTTTCGACGATTCTACCATCGTGCTATGAGAGTTGTTAGTTTATTCTACGGCTACCTACGTTGAGTTAATAAGAAGCCTGCTTCATAAAAAACTAGTTAAAATAAAAAACCTGTCACGTAATAAACTATATAGTCTATAGCCAGAGGAAGGGCATAATCGTGATCGACAGTGTACTCGATGACATAGTCAGCCTCCCATCCTTCTTGATCTGAAACGGCGTCTAGATTTCGTCGAAATTCGTCACGATATTTGACCATTTTGGGTTCCAATTTTTCGCCACTCAAAGCTTTCAGATCGCTTAGTGATATCAAAATCTGTGGCTCAGGTCGTTCTGTAATGGTACTATTACTATATTTTTGAGGCTTAATCACGCTATATACTGACAGCAGTTTATATAGATGCATAACATTGATAGTTTCACTTTTAGGCTTCTGTAAGCCTTATTGCACTCCGGTACTACGCAGGACTTCGGCTTTACTTTGCGGTTACTCGACGACCATATACAGGTAATGTGTTCGCTGTCAAAACTGACTCCTCGATACTAGCGACACCACGATTTCTGTTTCAATAGTGGAACCACCCCCACCACCCGAATTTCATCGAGTTTCCAGACCTGTATGTAAGACCGTGGTCCGGATAGCGAAAACTTGGGATCGAGCAGTACTACTTGCGCTTCAGAATGAAGATGGCAGATGGCGTTAGTGGTCAGTCGGGTCAGGCAGCCATTCCATGTTCGCCATTTCGGACCATCGATCATTTGCGTTCATAAGATCTACACATTCGAAGTTTGTAGTCTCGATATATGGCTTTTTGCTATAGACGGTATTACGAATATTAGATACTCACTTTTTTCTATTTCGGAGATATGAATGTTGTAGATTGTTCGAATCTGTATTTGTATGAGTCAAACTGCAGACTATCCGAATATATGTTCTCGAATAAATGAACTCTCGAATAATCCTTTGGTGTAATAGTTATTCGATTTCGTCATCGATCAAAGGATATAATTTCGAATAATTTGACCGTCCTTATTTTGAGAGTTCACAATTCTGTCGTTTCGAAATCTTTGCCGTTCCATATTTGGCCATTCGACATTTTGACCCCCACCCCCGAAAAACTAGAGCAAAAGTCATTATTTCAGAACTGACTCGAGGAAATCCTGTTTCGTGGATACGTGCAAGTCCTTGCGAGGTCGTGAAAAATCATAGCCCGATTGGAACAGTGAAGCCGAGCGAAGCTCGAATTTCGTTCAATTATTCATTATCAAGTGGATCGCTTTATTCGATTTATTTAAAACTAAAAAGATGGTTTCGATAAATGTGAACTAACGACGTATTCGACTGACAGCCAATTCCACGGGATCGTACGTTACTTCCTTGAGGTATAAACCGTGTGGTGGAGCGACTGGTATTTTTTGAGTCCAACTCTGGGCAGATGGGACATGGAACATTATATTGACATCTCTTTCTGTTATCAGCCCGTATCCAATTCCGGCCAGAGCTGCCACGATACGACGAACCTGTTTTTTAATTTGCCAATATGGATGATAATACCAATGATACTAATAAATTTGAGTAATAATCAGGATAAAGTTCCGAAAATCTCATACCGCCGGTAAATTAGCAATTTCCTGTACCCATGTATTTTGAATGATCACGAGTATGATAGTGAAAATACCCGCAAATTTGATTTTTAAGGTCAGAACTCACAAAAACCGATTTTCTTTAAGCTTCTATTTTATTTTAATAAATGTTGATCTTAGAGAAAAATATTTCCTACCAAAGTTATAGGCTATAAAAAGATTGAACTTTTATGTTGTATACAGATTTTGTCTACGCCAGTCTGTTTCGAGACAAACGTGATAATACTCCAATAGGAACATTTTACTAAACTCCATTCGTTTCGATATTATCATCTTACGCACTTTACCGCGGGAAGGTTGAAGTTTAGACGTTAAAGTGCAGTTTAGTCTTCAAAACCAAACAAAAAAGGCAAAAAATTAAATAATATCCAAAAAAGCTCAAAATAAAATATTTAAAAAAAAACAAAAAAAGCAAAATACAATAGTAGATAATATTGAAACTAATTGAGTTTAGCAAAATGTACTTATTGGAGCATTATCCCATTTTTTTCGAAACAGAATGGTTTTAGGCAAAAAATGCATGTAACATGAAAGATCGATCTTTTTATAGTCTACAACTTTTGTAGGAAACATTATTCTCTAAGATCAACCTTTATTAAAATAAAATAGAAAAACATTTTTCAAATCGGCTTTTGAGAATACTGACCTTGAAAATCAAATTAGCGAGTATTTTCACTATCATATTCGCGATTAGCGAGTCAAAGAACATGGGCACCCGAAATTCTAAATTCATCGGCGGTATGAGCTTTCTCGAAACTACACCCAATTATCATAATAGTGATAACAATAATCCGAATAATAATATAGTGATGTTTTCATAGTTTGATAGATAGTTCTAAATAGTTTATAGATAGTTTTATAGATAGTTTATAGATAGTTTATAGATAGTTTTATAGATTATTTATAGATAGTTTATAGATAGTTTATAGATCGTTTATAGATAATTTTATAGATAGTTTATAGATAGTTTTAAGATCAATTTTTCTTTAATTCCATTTGTTTATATGACAAATGGTCAAACAATTTGTAGAACCACATCTGAATTGACATTGTTGTTTGATCCATAGGTGAATTTTGCTTCATTTTTGATGATGAAATTCAAGCGGAAAAGATATCGATCAAGAACATTGATAGTAATCCTTTACTATTATGGTTTTGAGTATACATTTTCCCTACTAAAATGTAATCCAACAAATATCTTTAAAAAAACAAGGTAAAATTCATGCATGGATCGAATAATATTGTAAATTCCAGCGGAGTTTCACCAATTGTTTTTTTTTTATTTTTATTTAAACGGTACAATCAATATTAATGACATTCTATATTTATGTAGTAATTATCGAATCAATTACAACAAAAAAGTAATGTAATGTATTTGTTCCCGCGTTACCTGGTTGTAAAGAAACGATCTTGAGCTACAGACGATGTTCCAGTAATGAAAGTTTTTCGCCAGGGGATCGATCGACATCAGAGGCTCTCCATCCTCGATCCTCAACTCGTTCAAGTGCCTCACGTATCGCAGCTCGCGATCCTCTCTGCTCTTCCCCGTGAATGTCGTGAAGTCCTTGACACCCATGAATAGCCTCGTGGCCGCTTTAACCTTCTCTATGTCAAATTTTGATTCGCTGTAAGCGACACGGTCGGTCAAACAATTTGCCACGGACGGAAGTTTGCTTTCGCGAATTACGGAGAGGGTAACGATCGCGGACGAACGGGCAAATCGTTCCATTCGGTGTTAAGGGAGACTTTGCCCTTGAAATTGCAGCGGGACATGTTAGCGGCTCAACATGAGCAGCTGGAAGAAGAGGAGGGATGCCTCTATGGACCAGGCATTGCCAATTAGCGGTAATTATAAACACATTTGTGTAAACACATTACAAAACTTTAAACGCGTTTTTCTCGAAAATACGTTTTTAAAAATGGCTGACATTCTCCTGACCGCTGTAATTAACATATCGACCTGAAATTTGGAGAGCATACTCAGAAAATATGTCTTCACGGAATGACGGATCGTTTTTTCGATAGATACATTTTTGCATTTATTATTTATCTTTTTATGCGAAAAAAAACGCGAAAATTCGATTCTTTTTTAATTGCCGCCATTTTCCGAAATTTGTACTAAACGAAAAACCCATCCGTCATTCCATGACCAAAGGGTCACAGATTGATAATATGCTTTGAATTTGTGTTTCAGATCAACAAAGAGTAAACGGCTGAGTGATGTCAGCCGTTTACCTCCCGCGATTTGAGGTCCTGATTTCGAGGAGCTGCAACGGCCGCCATTTTGGTTTAAAAAAAAAAAAATTTTAACGTTCTGTATATCATGAATAAAAGCAAGAAAAAAACCACTCAAAAAGCATTACTCGTTTCCTTTTAAAAAAATAAAATGTAAACACCTGAAATATGGCACTCCAAGGACAAAGTCTCCCTTAAACATTTTTGGAGCGTTCATTTTGTAATTGTTTCGGGAGTGGTACTACGAATTCTCGGAATGCTTCATAAAAATGTGGTAAAAATATTGTGCCAGAGAGACAGGTGCGAAGGAGCGAGAAGAAAAGATTACTTCACATTCCACGCACGTCCCAATTCTGCTATGGGTAGTTTGATGTCGGTGTTTGGCTTCGGGCACATGAGCCTGTACATGTAGGTCCTGGACTGGGCAGCGAATCTCGCGTGAAAGGTACTTTTTACCGGGAAAAACGACGTTATCCTGAAAAACCAAAAGACCGAATTCACGAAAGGGAAAGAAAAAGGATGGCGGGAAAAGTTTTTCCACTGTATCCTTGTATAGAGGTTGAAAGAAATAAAGTGAGACCCCGATTAACCGGGGTTCGCGGGACCAGACGATTTCTACAACTTTTTATAATTATTAAGGCCTTGGGCCACAGTAACGGGTATAAAATCATGTGCGAATTTAACATTTTTTTTCGTATGAAAAAGTGGTTTACTCATAAAATTAATCGAACATCTAGTTAGTATGAATATCAAGCTGTTAGAAATTTTTTTTTTTTTTCGATGTACAAAATGGCCGACTACTCGAAACTTTGAAACTCGGAATTTCTGATTAATCGAAAACTTTTCATTTTATGAGCAGTTATAACGAAATTTTTTCACTGAAAATTCATTTCTTAAGGGGTAAGGCCACTGTAAATTTTTTGAAAAATCGATTTTTTTTTATTGGCTTAAAAAATAGTTTAAGTTTAAAATAAAAAATAGTTTAAGTTTCTCCGAAACTTCTTTTTTTAATTTTTTTCCAATAAAAAACTATTCGCAAAACTTTAAACGCGTTTTTCTCGAAACATGGTTTTTCAAAATGGCACGCAGCATAACTCGAACAATTTTCATTTTTTTTACTTGAAATTTTAACCAGATGTGAACATTTACATTATCTTGAGAATGTCGATCGGAATTTTCAAGAACTTTATTTATTGATTTTTTATTAACAAAAAACTTGCCGTTTTTTTCGTCAAAAATCAATTTTTTTTTTCAAACGCACGCCAAATCCACAAAAATTGATACTTTTTAAAATCCGATTGACATTCTCTAGCTATAGCCCTCTAGATTAATGGTTTTTTTTTTGTTCTAGATTCAAAAGTGCACCAGTGGTGCTGCGTGCCGCGGAGCCCTGGAAGCAAAACATGTCCCGGGAAGATAGCTGTGGAACCGCCATTTTGTTTTTTTTTTACTGTAAAAAAATTTTATAATAAAGTTTAATGTATGCCCGATAACACCATTAAAAGTTTTTTTTTCAAATACCTTCAATTTCGGGAGCAAAAAATTAGTGAAAATACCTTTTTTTTTGGGCCGTTACAGTGGCCTTACTCCTTAAGTTCAAATACCTACAACTTTTGAACAAAACAATATTTTTAAATTCCGTACGTACTTCTCTAGGTATTCTAATGTAGATTGACGAGAATGTTTTGTTTTCTGTTCTAGGTAAAAAATTGTGGATGCTAAATGTCACGCCGCGGAGCGCCTAAAAAGATAACAAAAGAAAATTTTAGTAGTCGGCCATTTTATACATCGAAAAAAAAAGATATATTTTCTAACAGCTTGATATTCATACTGAATAGACGTGTAATTAATTTTACGATCACTTTCCGCCATTTATGAGTGAACCAATTCCGCCATTTTGAAATATTTTTTAATAGAATAAATTGTACAAGTACATGGAAATATGTACTAATCGATGTTGTTTGCAGTTTTTCAATGAATATTTATTGTCCCGTCGAGAAAAAATCACGAATATCACGTCCCTTCGCCCGCTACAAGTGTATATGAGGCCTTAAGGGGCAACACCAGTGTGAACGTTTAAAATTGAGCGATTTTTCGCGTTTTTTTTTGTGGAAAGACAAGCAAAAGAATAATAATATTCAAGGATGTTATCAGTCATATCTTCAAGTGAACAAAAAAAAATCATATTAAAGAATTATACAAAATGGTGACGCTAAAGCCATTCTCGCTAGGCAGGTTGAATTTGAGACGCTCTGCGGCTCGCATTATAACTGCCGCAACTTTGAATGTGGAAAAAAATGAAATTCTATTAATTCACATGAGTATAGCTGGAGAAATACGTAGGGGATTTTGAAAATATTAGTTTTTGTGTAATTTGCAAGCATTTAAAGTAAAAACTCAATTTTCGACAGAAAATAAAGACAATCATTTGTTAATAAATAATGGTATAATGTTATTTTGAAGATGTGCTCAAAATTTAGAGTGTATAGAATGAAAATTGTTGGAGTTATGCTGCGTGTCGTTTTGAAAAATTGTGTTCCGAGTAAAACGGTCGACGTCTCGCACGCGGGCCAGCCACTGCCACCGCAGACCCACACGGGCCAAACAGGTGCCAAACTTTTTCCCTCTTATTCTAGAGGCTTCAAAGCATCTCTTTAACCCTTCCTTGACATACTTATTTTTAGGTTTGTTTGTTTGTTTGGGTTAACAGGGCGTCTAATTTTGACCAGAACTGAAATTGCATGACATTTAAGGATTTTTAAGGCAACGAATGGAGATTTTTTCATGACTCTTAGTATGACTTTGGGGCCGTCCATATATTACGTCATTCTAAATTTGGGGGGAGGGAGGTTCGTCTGCGGATGACGGTAAATGATGGATGAGGGGGGGGGGGGGGGGCGTTTCGAAATTGACGTCATTCTTGTGATACCAGTTACTTCAAAATGTACAATAGTATATTGTACAACTAGAGTGGTTTCCCCGCATGAGTGATGAAACATATTTTGCAAATACCTAATGGTATTAATTATTGAACTCATTATTTATTTATTTATTAAATAAAGTTTGTCTACACTATATTCGAGAACTTCAAATAACAGCGTACCTATGAAAATAGTTCGATCGAGCCAAAATGAATATGGGGAGGATACGGAGATATTACCCGTGATCCAGGATTTGCAAGAATGGGTGAAAACTCCGTGGGAGCTATCCAATGAAAACTAAAGAATAGGAAAGAATAATATTATTATATTAATGAAAATTGCCAAAGTACAAAATAATAAGAGATGATTCTATAACAAAATGTGGGAGCTATCCAAAGAAAACTAAAGAATAGGGAAGAATAATATTATTATATTAATAAACATTGCCAAAGTACAAAATAATAAAAGATGATTCTATAACAAAATGTTTCAATGTTACCCAATTTTTCTCAAATCCGCAAATGTTTTAATTTTGCCAAACTGGTAATGACGTCAATTTTGCGAGAGGGGGGGGTCATTAGGAAATGACGATAGAATGATTGTAGGGGGGGGGGGGGTCGAAAATCAGCAAAAATCGATGACGTAATATATGGACGGCCCCTTTCTGGCATAGAAGTATACTTAATGATTCTACAGTGCGACCGATTTCCTAAATTTTTATATTTTTATTTTGCTCTTTCAAACAGATGTGCGTTGTATGCCAATAAAAAGTATACGGAATAAACGAAAAGTCACCAAACTGTACAATTCCATTTGTAGTAAAAAATGTGAGACAAACATAATTTCAAGATTGCTGTAAAGAAATATATTTTGGGAATATCTAGAAAAATATTACATAAATTTAGGAACTTTGAGTAATATAATCTAGTCGCTTTACACGAATAACAAAGAAAAACTAATATATGTTGAGATAACGCATCATTTTCTTTTACTTTCTTCTATTTTATTTTCTATCGATTCGATATTCGTTTCTCTATCGACAAGTACCACAAATTTAGTTCATATTGAATATAGGCTCAACGATAATTTAGTAGGGTATAATAATTCAGGTAGACTGGTAATTTTTCATGACATTTCATGACTTTTTCAGGGTCGAGTGTAATTTCATGACATTTAAGATTTTTCATGACTTTTCAGGTCGGTAGACACCCTGGTTAACTCTTCCTTGACACACTTATATTTGGCCACGGCTTTGACACACTGGGTCAATTTGACCCGGATAGAACTTTATCCACCTGCCCTTCACAACCCTTCGGTTGGTTTTATAGAAAAAATCCGGGATAGAAAAAATTCGGAAAGTATAAAATTGTATTGCTGTAAAAACTTATTGAACACTTTCAGTTTTCGGAAAGTGAGCATTTTATTTCAAATTCGTCCGGGTCAAAATGACCCGGTGTGTCAAGGAAGGGATATACATTTACAACGATCAAAAAATCGATTTCTTTTTTTTCCTTTCTTCAAACGATAGAACTATATGTGTAGAATATTTCACCAAAGTTTCAAAGCGAAATTCTAAAAACTTCAAACATTACAGCCCGCCAAAGCTATGCTCCACCGCTCGGATTCGGAGTGGGTGTAAACTTCAAACGCGTTTTTCTCAAAACTGAATAATCGAAATTGGCGTGCAGAATTAGTAAAAAAAAACTAAGCCGATTGAGCTGAAACTTGGTAGAAATATTGATAATATTGCTACCTTTTACTTGACGAGAATTGTTTTTGAATAATTAGAAAAAAAATCTACTTTTTTAATCCAAACGATACAGAAATGTTAAGTCTTTTTTGGAAATGCGTGCCATTCCATTAAATTTGCATTTTCTTCTTTTTAATTGCCGTCAAATAGAAACTATACATGTTCTAACTGAACAAATGTTTAAATTTTTTGCAAATCAAAGCCTACGGGAAGTTTGACAGCAGATAAATGAATTTAAAAACATTGTTTTGTATACTTAAATATACTATTAAAGTAAACCTAAAGTTTAATAGTTGTAGAATAATTATTGCTGTTTGAAAAGTCCCTCAAAATTGCTTTTAATTTTTTCCAGTCTAAATGCATATCTCGCCTTAAGGGGCTATACCAGTATGACACTTTCAAAAAATCGATTTTTTTTTGCCTTTTTCGACAATTTATACCTTCAAGAATATCCTGTAAAAATTTCGAAGTCATATCTCTATCATTTTATCTTGCAAAAACTGATAGTTGAATCTTTAAACGCGTTTTTCTCGAAATGAGATTTTTCAAATTTGCTGACATTGTAACTCAAAGAGCATTTATCCGATTGTCTTGAAATTCGAACTAACAAGGAACATCCCTCAGGTGTCCGCCTCGGATTTTGTTGAAACTCATATATGTGATAGAGCATCGAAAACTTTGAGACACGTATTTTTTATCGGCGGAAAACGAATTTAAGGGGGGAAACCGCCCCTCAAAGAAAGGCATGTCGAGGGGAGATTTTGCAGTTTCACCCATGAATGAAACAAAAACGAAAATTCTTCTAATGAAAAGCGATGAAAAATCCACTATGAAAATCTTCAGAAAAAATTAAATTAGGGGGTAAACCACCCCTCAATTTGACTTTTTTCATCCCACACTTAAGAGGGTTGTATGCAAATTAATAAAACAGGTATTATTTTGAAGGGCAATTAAAATTAAAGTTGACGGGGTTTTGCGTTTTGGCGGCATAGCAAATTTAAGGGGGCAAACCACCCCTAACATAAATTTATTTATCATGATCGTTTTTTCTGTGTTTAAAGTATATCCGCTGATTTTAAATATTTCTATAAGCTACAATTTAATGTTTTACCATATGTCAAAATTATTACATTCGTCTTAAGGGATAACTACCCCTCTGACGAGAAACATCATTGAAGTATCCGCTTTCGATTTCGTTGAAACTCATATATGTGGTAAAGCATTGGAAACTATATAACATGTTTTTTTTTGTATTGGCAGAAAAACGGTGTTAGGGGATGAAACCACCCCTCAAAGATTCTCCCACAAGCAGTCCACCGATCTGAATGAAACAAAATCGAAAATTCCTCTAATATTAAGCGATGAAAAATCCACTACAAGAGTGTTGATTAGAAATATATCTAAGGGGTAAACCACCCCTCCATTTGCCGTTTTTTACCCCACGCTTAAGAGGGTTGTATGAACATTAATAAAACATGTATCATTTTGAAGAGAAATCAAAATTCAAGCTGACGCGTTTTTGCGTTTCAGCGGGACAGCAAATTTAAGGGGGTAAACCACCCCTATCATAAATTTGTTTATCACCGTCGTGTTTTCTATGTTTAACATGTATCCGCGGATACAAAATATTCTCCCGCGTTTTTAAATTATTACGTTTTTAAATTTTTAGATTTTAAGGGTAAACTACCCCCTCTAATTGCTTTTCGTTTGAAATTTCGCGAAAGGTTTCACGAATTTCGATAAAACTGTTTTCATTCCGTCGGTAATATCAATTTTATGTTTGTGTGTGCAGGCATATTCGTTTTGAGCTTTAGGAGCGGTACTTTGGGAGTGGGGACGTGGGGCTACCCCTTACTCATAAGACTCATATTTTCGTGTCGAAACGCTTCCGATTTTAATATGCACGTCCATTAAGCATCTCCATAGGAATAAACATACACTTCTACTATATCATTAATTATAATAATTTCCGGAATAAGTTATAAGGCTCACTTCGTATATTTCGGAACGATGATGCGCCTGGATCAAGCGATAATTTAACCAGCGACGTAGTTTTGTGGAGGAATGTATATTTTTATTATTTTACCGTTTATTTAATCAAACATATTAATGAAACTGAGGGTTTTACAGTAGGTTTTTTAATACATTTTGACATAATTCATTTGGTAATCATATCAGCTGATTTGATTAATAGTACTCGTGAAAAGTATTGCAGTCATATGCCGTCAAATCATTTTCTTGTGATATATACTTTTTTTTTCTAGTCTATCAACTATCAACCATCAACAATCATGGCTCATAATTCCTGCAATAATGATAATCGTCAAAAAAATGCTTTAAGGGGTAAGGCCACTGTAAATTTTTTGAAAAATCGATTTTTTTTTATTGGCTTAAAAAATAGTTTAAGTTTAAAATAAAAAATAGTTTAAGTTTCTCCGAAACTTCTTTTTTAAATTTTTTCCAATAAAAAACTCTTCGCAAAACTTTAAACGCGTTTTTCTCGAAACATGGTTTTTCAAAATGGCACGCAGCATAACTCGAACAATTTTCATTTTTTTTACTTGAAATTTTAACCAGATGTGAACATTTACATTATCTTGACAATGTCGATCGGAATTTTCAAGAACTTTATTTATTGATTTTTTATTAACAAAAAACTTGCCGTTTTTTTCGTCAAAAATCAATTTTTTTTTTCAAACGCACGCCAAATCCACAAAAATTGATACTTTTTAAAATCCGATTGACATTCTCTAGCTATAGCCCTCTAGATTAATGGTTTTTTTTTTGTTCTAGATTCAAAAGTGCACCAGTGGTGCTGCGTGCCGCGGAGCCCTGGAAGCAAAACATGTCCCGGGAAGATAGCTGTGGAACCGCCATTTTGTTTTTTTTTTACTGTAAAAAAATTTTATAATAAAGTTTAATGTATGCCCGATAACACCATTAAAAGTTTTTTTTCAAATACCTTCAATTTCGGGAGCAAAAAATTAGTGAAAAAACCTTTTTTTTTGGGCCGTTACAGTGGCCTTACTCCTTAAACACAACGACTTTTTGCATCATGCACATCTGATCATGGCCAAATTATTGCAACCGGGTATTTCACAATGTGTGTTCGATTCACCAAAACCAAAGGTAACAGGATTTTCAAAATCTTCTGATTTTTTTAATGAATGGAAATGAACAAATTTATGTTAGGGGTGGTTTGGCCCCTTAAATTTGTCGTCCCGCTGAAATGCAACAACGCGTCAACTTGAATTTTGATTCCCCTTAAAAATGATACCTGTTTTATTAATTTCCATACAATCCTTTTAAGCGTGGGGTGAAAAACGGCAAATGGAGGGGTGGTTTACCCGTTAATTATATTTCTGATCAACACTCTTGTAGTGGATTTTTCATCGCTTAATATTAGAGGAATTTTCGATTTTGTTTCATTTAGATCGGTGGACTGCTTGTGGGAGAAACTTTGAGGGGTGGTTTCATCCCCTAACACCGTTTTTCTGCCGATACAAAAAAAAACATGTTTTATAGTTTGCAATGCAAACTATATTTTGCAAACTATATAGTTTGTAACATGTTTTGCAAACTATATAGTTTGCAAAACATGTTTTATAGTTTGCAATATGAGTTTGCACATATATGAGTTTGCTCATATATGTGCAAACTCATATATGTTTGCACATATATGAGTTTCAACGAAATCGAAAGCGGATACTTCAATGATGTTTCTCGTCAGAGGGGTGTTACCCCTTAAGACGAATGTAATAATTTTGACATATGGTAAAACATTAAATTGTAGCTTATAGAAATATTTAAAATCAGCGGATATACTTTAAACACAGAAAAAACGACCATGATAAATAAATTTATGTTAGGGGTGGTTTACCCCCTTAAATTTGCTATGCCGCCAAAACGCAAAACCCCGTCAACTTTAATTTTAATTGCCCTTCAAAATAATACCTGTTTTATTAATTTGCATACAACCCTCATAAGTGTGGGGTGAAAAAAAGGCAAATTGGGGGTGGTTTACCCCCTAATTTAATTTTTTCTTAACATTTTCATAGTGGATTTTTCATAGTTTTTCATTAGAAAAACGTTCGTTTTTGTTTCATTCAGATCGGTGGATTGCTTCTGGGTGAAAGTGCAAAATCTCCCCTCGGCACGCCTTTCTTTGAGGGGCGGTTTCCCCCCTTAAATCCGTTTTTCCGCCGATAAAAAAAAATACGTGTCTCAAAGTTTTCGATGCTCTATCACATATATGAGTTTCAACAAAATCGGAGGCGGACACCTGAGGGATGTTCCTTGTAAGTACTCTTGAATATATTTACTCTGCAATGACGTAGGATATTTTTGTCTGGATGAAAATTGACGATTTGGCATTTAAAAAAACTCCTATTTTATAGGCAAGAAAACAGACTTTTTTCATAACTACGCCATTTTGTTAGATTTTGATATTTTAAAAAAAATCCTACGTCATTGTACATTAAATACCTTCCAGTTTAACATTTTTTTCCTTTTTCGGTTTCAGCTACTCAATCGGCCGGAATCATGTCAGCAGTGGAGAAACTTTTTTTTGGCGCCTCCGAAGGCAGCGAATAAGTCGCCTGGATCTCAATATTTTCCTATGAAAACATGTAATATAGGTCAAATATAGCCAAATATATTGTTGATTTTTCGAAACGTTTAATTGAGTACTTTTCTTCCAAAAAATTCCCGAAAATTACCCAAATTTTCAGCGTTCACTCTGGTATAGCCCCTTAAGCCAATAAAAAAAAAATCAATTTTTTAAAAATTCTACAGTGGTGTTAGTCGCAGTGTACACGCGACTTCTATTTAATGATAATCATCTGCGCTATATTGCGTCGTATTTTACTCTTGTTTCTCAAAAAAGCCAGTTGATTTCGACTGTTTTTGGTTTCGCGCTTGACGCGAGCAACCGTGTCTGGTCGCACGTGCAAGACGCTTGAGACACGGTTAATCCGCTCCACGGCTGACCCTGATTAATCGGGATTTCACTGTAGTACCTGATTTCATGGCCACCTCGAGTCAAGAAACGGTTTATATATTTGAGTACCGCCTCGGTGTCGTAAATAGTATCGTGCTCGTTCTCCAAATCGACATGGGCCGTAGAGCATAGAGCGTGAACGCCCGAGTCCGTTCTGCAATCCACACATTTTCGTTAGGCTGCTGTGTATTTTATTTCATACAATTTTATAATGGCAAACAAATAATTCGAGACGTGATGTCAACATTAGTGGAGGCACAGTGCACTAAGCCTATTGAAGCTGTACACCGATATGCCAATGGCAATTCGCCAGCTCACGAGGGAAAAATAATGAATATAGCTGGAGAGTAAATTGTAATTATTGTCATTTGCGGTAAAAGTAACAATAACAATAACAATAATCAATAGCAATAAACAATAACAATAAATAGCAATAAACAATAAACAATAACAATAACTATTGTTTATTAACAATAATTCATTGTTATTACTCTTGTTACTATTGTTGTTACTGTTGTTACTATTGTTGTTGTTACTATTATTGTTGTTGTTACTATTGTTGTTATTATAGTTATTTACTAACTATTGTTTATTAATGTTATTACTATTATTACTATTGTTTATTAACAATAACAATAAACAATACAAGTAAAAGTAACAATAAAGAGTAATAGTAACAAAGCGGTAACAACTTTGCAATTATCTTTGAGGCTTACCTGCTCGAAAGCTGCAACGCCGGCCTACAGATACTGTGCGGTATCAGAGTCAATAAACTCGCCTCTATTGCACCCTGAATCGAATCTGGGTCTAGCAGTTTTTCGCAACCTATCTGTTTTTGGGCACCTCTGTGAATGGAAACATAAAGCAGTGAGAATAGAAGAAAAAAAACAAGGCTCCTTCTGCAAGTAGGCAACTGCAAAGCTTGCAGCAGCAGACAAAATTTAAAACGAAATAATACTCTCTATCCTCTCAGTCGGCGAACATTTTGAAATAAAATTGCCTCTACCAAATTCTCTAGCAGTTTTTTCGGAAATATTTATCCAATTTTTGTTTACTACATCGATAGAATGGATGAGAAAAAAGCGGAAACTAACCTAAAAACGATGATACGTTCTCGGGCCGAACGCTTCTCGGCTATTTTTATACGAAATAAATCGTAGCCCTCTCTATAATAATCATTTGTACCTGTAGCGGCTCCCGATGTAAGACATGTACATCATGTAACGGACCATTATTGTTTTGTTTGCTACACGCAGCCGAGCTTGACAATCGGACTTTTGTTTCTCTTCGTATGCGGCGTGTCGTCTGCAAGTTTCGTAATCGAGGGTCGGGAATTGGCGAGTGGCGCGACCGATTGTGAAACTTGCGAGTTACATTGACCCACGGACCACGGTCTTACAACGAAGCTAAATTTTCGTGGTGGGGGTAGGCACGCTTACCGGCTTCACTTTTCGATTCACTAGGCGCCGATACGCGTCGCTACTAGCAAGGGGAAGTGTTTCTCCCTTACGTCTTACCGGCGAATAGGCCCAAGGTGTTTACGTATGTTTTTGTGGCGCGATTGTCGAAGTAGCCTTTATTTGCGACCATATACCAGAAAGTTCTACGCGATTTACCGCGATACCTTTTTTATCGTGTTTTTACGCACCAGTGTGAATTTTTTTTGGTAGTGTTTGCGAAAAAAAAGCGAAATGACTAAGGGTTGCGCGGTTCGCAATTGTAAAACGGGGTACAAAAATTGTAAGCAGAAATGCTCCGTGTTTCGCGTGCCCAGAAACGTCGAACGATACAAAAAAATGGCTCGATGCTATTCCGGGACTGAAAGAGTCTCAGTACGTGTGCGAAAAACATTTCGAAGAACGATGTATTGTGAGACATTGGAGAAAAAAGGATGTAATTGGTCGTAATATGTGCTGGTATGAATTAGTGTATTCAAAAAGTTTTCAGTTTTTTTTTAGATGAAAGTAGTCATCTTTATTTCAATCAACATATTTTTTTAATTGGTTTCGTATATTATGCTGTTTACACGACCGTACGGTAAATTAAGTTAGGGCAAACGGCGCATGCGTTCGTTCAGGAGGAAAAGGACAGAAGAGCTATTTCTCTCTTCGTCGCACCGCTACTTCCCCTTGCCGTCACGCACCAAGCGGCAGAAATCGGAATAAAAAACAGAACCGCTAAGGGTGCCTACCCCCACTACCGCTGTTGTCAAATCTGTATGCAGGAAGACTAGAGTAAAGGAGTGGACACTGTGTGCTAGCGATGTGGTTCCAAATCAAGGAAAATAAGAGTTATAGGTGGCGTTGCAATCGGCTTTCCCTTGTATATAGATATACTCTCTTGCTTAGCTTTCCGTCGGCTACGTATACATGGTTGTCTGTGGATTGAATCCATGCTCGAAAATAAAGTATTATGTGATGTGTAAAAAAAATTATAAATAAAAACTCACCTTTTAAATAAGTTTTGGTTATAGTTATTAATGTTTCATAAGAGGCAATGTTAAATGTGTATAAATTGAGAACGAAATATTTATTGAACAGTTCGGTGAATCGTTTTCAAATTTGATAGAAGATTATTACATAGACAAAGTAACAATGGGTGTAATTGTGATAAGTTATTATTTAAAAAATTACGCTCATACAATATAATATTTGTGATTATTATTACTTATTGTGAGAGTTATTTATTATTACACAGACATAATATACAGCAAAATGCGCCTTGATAATAATACAGATTGTTTATTTAATTCATTCGCAGTGAACCATATTTCAATTTATTATTCAAAATTATATTGATTACTTTTCATTGTAACACTTCTGTCTGCCGTTGTTAATCGCACGCGTGAACGCTTCCAGCATCGCTCTTGACATTATTGGAACAATAAAAATGGAAAACATTGCAAATCCTCCAGTACGTCGTGCATTGAAGCTCAATCTGTCTCTGTGCATTTTTTTCAGCGATGCAACAATCTTACATTTTTAATTATCATTATCTCACTTTCTACAACCATAGTTCCGCACATTAGCTCCGTCAACTACGGAACACGTATCGTTTTTGTGTTTTATAATAAACGAAAAATATAACTGAACGCTCGCGAAAAGAAAAAATACTTAATGTTAGTATAGTACAAGTTTGCAAATATCATGCAGTACAAAAAAAAACGATGATGCCAAAATTAGGAGGACATCATGGAAGCGTTGCTGTATCCGTAGAAGGCCCAGTTTCCAAACGAGTTGAGTTTCACAGAGGGCGAAGTCATCCGCATCATCAAGCACCTCGATGCCGAAGGGGCAGAGGGAACGATCGACAATAGGACAGCGTCGTCCAAGAGCGTCCAGTGATCTTGTGGTATCGATTGCTTTGTTCCATTGATTATAAAATCATCACTCTTTTTAATATATTTGTCTGCGAAGTGAAGCTCACAAAGTGGGTTCTTCCATTGCGAAACCAAGGGCCTTGCTCCATCCATGGAGTCGCGTGTTGCACTGATTCAAACAATTGTTTTAAAGCTATACATGTAACTGGTAAAAATTGATGAACCTACCCTAGTTGAGTTTCAACATATCTTACCTTAGGCACTGCAAAAATGGATGTTGTTCGCATTCCCATCCTTCTTTTTCTCGCCGCGTCGTTGTATCGACCGCTCTGACATCCAGGGACTGAGCATAGTCTCTTCATACTGAAAAGTAGATGGATTATTTAAACAATGAAACGAAAAAAAAGTTTCGAAAGTTCTTTTCAATATTTGAAAAATCACCGAAGAAACTTCGATCTCACAAGAACATTCTCTTTTAAACTTTCAAAAGAATTCAACAAGCATTGACACAAATTGGTTCTACTTGCTCTTGTGGGCTTAGAATTGGGTCGGTGATGTTTTATGTTCTTTAATAGTTAAATTAATTAATAATATAAACATACCTTCTTCAATCGAAATCTCTGTTCGAAAAATTCAGCTATCTCTCTCGCACTCGTATGTCACGTGGGAGATCTTCTACTTCGCCTTAATGAACAAGCTTGCAGATTTTTTTTAATTACAAATGATTGTCATTCTCACTGTAGGTTCAATAATAAAAAGGCCCGAATCATTTTCCAATCATATTGCTCTTGAAAATAGGGTGAAGTGACATTATTTTAGCACCCGACCACTTATCGACACTCTTCTACCTACAAAATGGTTCTTAAAGGGCCAATAATTGGGCCCTTAAAATGCGAATAATTGGGCTTAAAGTGCGAATAATTAGGCGCCTTACCCTATTCTTTATTCTGAAAAATCTGCACCATTGCACAGCTGTTTGGACCCGCTTTTGATTGGCTCACCCCAAGATTGCAGCGCTTCAGGGGGACGAAGTGAGAACTATTACTTTGCCTCGTTATCTGAGTCACTCCTCACCCTACAAGCTTCCAGACCTGTAAGACCGTGCTTGCAAGTTAGATTAACCGACGGTCGCGTACACAGGTCTGGGCACTCTGTCCAAAAAGCTGTGCTTCTAATTGTGAATGAGGCTGTTTTTTCCAAACTCCGCCGTCACTAGGGAAGGGGGCGTACACAAATTACGTAACGCAAAATTTCCCATTTCTACCGCCCCGCCTACGTAACGGGACCGTAACGCTTGGCCAGGAACTCCTCCCCCCCCTATGCCATTACGTAACGGGTGCTTTGTCGTCAATAATTGCGATTTTTTCACAGACATAACTAATTATGAAAGGATCGAGTTTATGCTCATTTTATTAAGTATATATTCATCTACTTTTATACCAATTTTTATGACAAAATCTTGAAAATTAACCGAGATATATGCCTTGATTTGATGACGAAAAAAAAATTCTCCTCATTGTCCCTTCGAAATCTTTATGAAAGGTTATCTGTAAATTAAAAGTCAATAAGTTATCGATATCTATACAAATGTAGCTATCGTTATGCGTAGCCGTTTTTTTTATTTTGATTTTTTTTTCACAAAATGCCGACAGTTTGGGAATTTAAAAATAGTAATTATGAAATGTTAAAAACGTCAATACGTACAACCTTTCTCGTCACTGCGATTACAAAAATTATTTTTTAAAAATTGAAAATCGGTTGACAAGTTTTGAAGTATTCGCTCGCACATGGTCGAAAAAGCTAGTTTCGAGAACAACCCGTTCAAAGTTTTTCGTCCCGTGTTTCTTGATATAAAGTTATGTTTTTTCTAGAATATTCATACTTATATTGAAGTATCCAGTCGCGGGCGATATGATGGTTCTTTATTTTCATGATAGTTCACAAAATAATAAGAGCCTGTACTTCATCTATTGTAAATGATGCCACACCTGTAGGGACAGAGGGCACTAACCGGTCGCGCTACCTGTTCTCACTAAAGTGACTATAACTCCGTCGATTTTCGGACTTGTGAATAAAAATGTTGCCAACATATTTTTCAATGCATATACTTTAAGGAATTTCTTTTTTTAATTTCCTTCAAATTTTGTTTGGGGGGTGTGGGAAAGCTACTGTGCAAGTTCTTGCACAGTGACTTTACCCCTTAACTGACGTTGCGTATAGAAAGCCGTGAGCTGTCCATGGTAAAATTGCACGCGAGGTTTAAATTAAAAACTCGAATTTATTTTTTTGTGTATCAAAACTGACATATACATCAAGCGAAAGTGCACCTTGATAGGGAGTGATGCGACTTTCTTTCGAGAAAGCTCCACAAAGAAAAGAGGTTCCAACTACAATTCCGTGTGGAGGATATTTTTGGGAGCACTTAGAGCGTCGTCGTCTTTGGCAAACCAGCTGTTGTAGACTTTGTAAGGATCGTTCATCCAGAATTTGTGGAAAGACACGCACTCATGAGATGCCAAATATACAATCGAGTAGTCCGAAGATCGAGCCTGCGAGAAAACAGATCATGCCCAATGAAAAATAATTCTTTAAATAAACAAACAGCATTAGTTTACGATGGTTTTCAAAGCGTTCGAAAAAAATGGTCACTTGATGAAAAGCTGGCGAATGGACCGGTTGCACGCCGATGAGACGGAGACAATATCCGAATAGATGCATGTCATCGGGGGCGGTCGGCGACGGACAATCGCATGCTCTCGTCTCGATGATTTTTTTTACGAGCGCCTTCGAGACTACGATACCAGCGCCACCGGTCAAATAATCGTAGCCGATGCCCGTACTCTTGCGCACGCGAAACCCGTAACGCTCGCCCAGACCGATCAAATCCGATGGATTGTAACAAGTGAGCAGGTGCGTCAAGCGCGCCATGCTGGAAGAAGTAATATTCTAATTCAAGTCGAACATGATGCAGGAGTAATCTATACATATAAAAGAACATGTCCTGACTGATTCGTCAACGCCGAGCCAAAACCGCTAAAGCTTACCGCTGAAGCTTAACCACTTACACGAAATTTGGACAGTTAGTTGCTTTTGTGACGTAAACACCCACTGAAAGGGATTTTTCGAAATTCAGCTCTCAAGGGGAGACAAAGGTTATATGGAAATATAAAAAAATCTGGTCGGATTCACTTGAAACTTAGTATTAAAGCTCTTTAACACAATTAATAAAACACGTATTTTAGCGTTTTTCGTAATTCAACCCCTAAACAAAAGGGGGTGACAAAGTTTGTAAGGAAAATTTGAAAAATCGGGTCAAATTTATTGGAAACTTTGTATTACTGCTCCTAGACATAATTAATGAAACTTTAGCGTTTTTGGAAATTTAATCCTAAAGGGGGAAAGAGTAGCAAAGTTTGTATGGTAAAAGAAATATGTGTTCAGATTTACTTGAAACTTAGTACTAATGCCCTTCAACACAATTCTACGTGTTCCTTAATGAAACATGTCAGGAGCACATTTCATTAAGGGGCTATACCAGTGTGTCACTTTCAAAAAATCGATTTTTTTTTGGCTTTTTCGACAGTTTTTACTTTCAAGAATATGAGATGAGATTTTTAAAGTTTCAAGAATATGAAATGAGATTTTTCAAATTTGCTGACATTGGAACTCAAAGAGCAATCATCCGATTGACTTGAAATTTGAACTGAGTATTCTTGAATATATTTACTCTACAATGACGGAGGATAATTTTGATTGGATGAAAATTGACGATTTGGCATTGAAAAAAAAACGACCACTTTATAGGCAAGAAAACAGACTTTTTTTCATAACTACGCACTTTTGTTAGATTTTTATATTTCTCGAAACTCCTACGTCATTGTACAGGAAATACGTTTCAGTTTAACGACATTTTTTCCTTTTTCGGTTTCAGCTACTCAAACGGCCGGAATCATGTCAGCAGTGGAGGAACTTTTTTTTGGCGCCTCCTAAAGCAGCGCATAAGTCGCTTGGATCTCAATATTTTTCTATGAAAAAATTATGTAATATAGGTCAAATATAGCCAAACGTATTTTTAATTTTCCGAAATATTTAACTGAGTACTTTTCTTCCAAAAGAATTCCCCAAAATCACCAAAATGTTAAGCGTTCACACTGGTATAGTCCGTTAAGGAGCATTAAACACAAGTCTACGCGAGCGAAGCCGCAGGCGGAAAGCTAGTCCAGTATAAAGGTCCCTTCTAAAGTATTAGGTGTACAACTTAGTTCGGTCCGTTTTCAAAAGATGGCTCTAGGTGCTATAAATGGTTGACGACAACAGCTGATTTTTGCTGTATCGTGAAGTATCAACATCTCTTAACCAAATATCGTTTACAGACCTTTGAGTTTTGCGCATCAAGTCTAATTTTTACTGCGGTGAAAATGTCGAATTTCGTCCCAAATAAGCACCATTTGCGGGAAGTATCGATTTTCTGTTTCAATTGGAAGAAAAGTGCAGCTGAAGCCCATGGAATGCTTGTGGAAGTTTATGGTGTACAGCTACAGGCAACAATTGATCCGTTTAAAGCGAGCTATAGCCGAAAACGTCCAGAATATCCGACCAGACACGAGTCCATAATCTTTCAACATGACAACGCTCGGCCTCACGTTGCTGTTGTAGTTAAAAACTATTTGGAAAATAGCGGGTGGGAAATTCTGGCTCACCCGCCTTATAGCCCAGACCTTGCCCCTTCCGACTACCATGTGTTTCAATCGATGCAGAACGCTTTGACTGGAATACGCTTCACGTCACAACAGGGTATCAAAAATTGGCTCGATTTATTCTTGGCTTCAAAAGATGAACGCTTCTTCCGAGACGGAATTCATAAATTACCAAAAAGATGGCGAAAAGTAGTGGCTAGCGATGGACAATATTTTGATTAATGTATTAATTCATTTTATCATTCAAATAAGTGCGTATTTTAAGCAAAAAACGGACCGAAATAAGTTGTACACCCAATACATATCCGCACCGAGGTCTTACTGGTCTTGCAACAACGGTGGTGGGGGTACGTTCGCTTAACGTGACTTTTGCACTGCAATCTACGGCCGCGAGGTGCGTGACGATAGATCGGTACACTGTGCAACAAAGACAGAACACAAGACAGTCGCATTCTTTCTCTTTTTCTACCATATTTAACGCATGCGCTGTAAACTCTAACCCCATTACTCGTATTTGTTCCGCGTTTCGTAAACAATATTTAATTTACGGACGAAGAAAGTACAAGTACATGTTCTACACGATCTAAGATAACTAACTAATTAACGCTTCATCGGATTTATGTTAAAATGTAAAGTGAATACTTCAAGTGATTCTGATGAAAATGAATGACATTTTGTTAATCGCTGTCACAAAGGTGATTTGGCCAAGTGGATTCGTTCCGCGCTTATACTCGTGGTATTTTGGGTTAAATTCCGTAATCGGCGTTTTTTTATCCTGAACTTATTTCCGATGTACGCAAATCAATGAGCGAAATGGGCGTAATTGAAATTTAAAAAAAAATGATTTCTAATGCAATTGAGCATTGAGAATCTTTAACATGATTATTGTAAAAGAATTATTACTCTGAAATGCATGAAAAAAACTTGTTGAAAGTGTAGGAGGAAACTACAAGCAAACATGTGAATATTTTTTTGCTGTAACACTGAGGTTATGTCACGCATGAGGCCTCACCGTACCGATCTACAGTAGCGACGCGCAGTGGCGTTGAGGCGAACGAATAACTCGCTCAATAAGGGTACTAATCCTCACAACTGAAATTCGCCTTCGTTTCAAGACCTGTATATAAGACCGTGATCCGCATTATCAACTATAAGCAACAAAACTGCAATACTCTTCAGAGATTTGAATTTTGGAGGCAAATTTTGCCACCTCGATCGCACTTCTCGTTATAATTACCTGAGAATCGTATCGTCGTCCACTATAATCAACCAGTCCATTTTTTTTTCTTCGAGAATTTTATGGGCTGCCTGTAGAATAGTGTGTGTCTTCGCGCAGTGGCCTTGAACCGTGTGCGGCGTTATGTGGATGTTGGGAATACTTTCGTCTGTGATTTAGAAATAGTTTTAATTGATTACTCGTGTTCTTTACGAAAACTTTAACGGAAAGCCTTTTGAAAAAACGACGTTATCATTACGCGTGTTGCTGTTTCTATTATTGTTTTTATGATCATCGCCACTACCAATGCGTTTTAATGTTATTGTTATTAGATTATGGGGCCGTCCATATATTACGTCATCGATTTTTCTGATTTTCGACCCCCCCCCCCCTACAATCATCCTATCGTCATTTCCTAATGATCACCCCCCCCCCCTCTCGCAAAACTGACGTCATTACCAGTTTGGCAAAATTAAAACATTTGCGGATTTGAGAAAAATTGGGTAACATTAAAACATTTTGTTATGGAATCATCTTTCATTATTTTGTACTTTGGCAATGTTTATTAATATAATAATATTATTCTTCCCTATTCTTTAGTTTTCTTTGGATAGCTCCCACATTTTGTTATAGAATCATCTTTTATTATTTTGTACTTTGGCAATTTTCATTAATATAATAATATTATGCTTCCCTATTCTTTAGTTTTCTTTGGATAGCTCCCACGGAGTTTTCACCCATTCTTGCAAATCCTGGATCACGGGTAATATCTCCGTATCCTCCCCATATTCATTTTGGCTCGATCGAACTATTTTCATAGGTACGCTGTTATTTGAAGTTCTCGAATATAATGTAGACAAACCTTATGTAATAAATAAATAAATAATGAGTTCAATAATTAATACCATTAGGTACTTGCAAAATATTTTTCATCACTCATGCGGGGAAACCACTCTAGTTGTACAATATACTATTGTACATTTTGAATTAACTGGTATCACAAGAATGACGTCAATTTCGAAACGCCCCCCCCCCCCTCATCCATCATTTACCGTCATCCGCAGACGAACCTCCCCCCCCAAATTTAGAATGACGTAATATATGGACGGCCCCTATGGTTAATTATAGTGTAACATATGTGTGTTTAAAAAAAAATGTTTCGAATCGTCTTACGTACTGTTACGACCTCATCCCTGCTCCTTTTAACCCAAAATTGGCAATGCACTATTTCTAATTCTTTAGAGACCGACCCCAGAGTATTGGCGATAGCCACACTTTCCTAATGACTTCGGTATCGTATTTTCACGAGGGCAGAGGGAAACGGTGAGAACCCTGCACCGTTCAGTAGTCGAATCGCAAGCCAGCGTCTAGCTAAGCGGTAACTCATTAGCCGTGTCCAGACTGAACGAGGCAAGGACCGAGGCAGCTTCGCGCGGCACCGGGTAACGGGTATGAAATCATGTGCGAATTTAACAATTTTTTTCGTACGAAAAAGTGATTCGCTCATAAAATTAATTACACACTAGTATGAATATGAAGCTGTTGGAATTTTTTTTTTTTTCGATGTACAAAATGGCCGACTGCTCGAAACTTCTCGAAACAGCTTTTTTCCAATTGGCGTGACAAATAACTTCAACAATTTTCACTGGATTTACTTCAAATTTAAAAGTTATGTTCCTAATTGCATTTCGCAGAGAAGTACGTACGGAATTTCTGATTAATCGAAAGCTTTTCATTTTATGAGCAATTATAACGAAATGTTTCACTGAAAATTCATTTCTGAAGTTCCAATACCTACAACTTTTGAATAAAACAATATTTTTTAAATCCCGTACGTACTTCTCTAGGTATTCTAATATAGATTGATGAGAATTTGTGTTTTTTGTTCTAGGTAAAAAATTGTGGATGCTAAATGTTACGCCGTGGAGCGCCTAAAAAAAGATAACAAAACAAAATATTAGTAGTCGGCTATTTTGTACATAGAAAAAAATATATATACAGTAGCGTGCAAAAGTTTCGGGCCACGCTATTTTTCGTAGATATTGCATACATATACGAAGGTACGGAAAATCCAAACGAGTGATGATACTTATAATTGGCGTCGAGGTGCTTGATATTTTAAAAAATGTGGTATAAACAGAAATATCACTCTTCAACAATTAATTATCCAACAGCTTTTATTTAATGACTGTGCAAAAGTATTGGGCTATATACTATTGCGTATGTAAACAAAAAACAAAACATTATAAACATAACAAAACATGGTTTAGTTTTCTCTCTAGAGTCAATACTTCGCTGCCATGCCCTTACCAGCGATTACAGCAGCATATCTTCGGGGTATAGACGCAATTTATTGCGAGATGCGATCTTGTGGCATCTTTTCCCACTCATATTGCAAATGATCCGATAATTCCGTCTTGTTGGAGTGATTCTTCGTTTCAACGCGAACCTTGAGCTCTTGCCACAAATGTTCAATCGGATTTAAATCCTGCGACTGCAAGGGCCAGTCGAGAAGGCGCACTCTTCGGCTTTCAAGGAAATTCTTCACAAGACGCGAAGCATGTTTGGGATCATTGTCGTGTTGAAATATCCACCCATTCGGCATATTTTTCTTTGCAAATAGGTGCATATGGTCTTGCAATATATTTCGATACATTATAGCGTCCACATTGCCTTGGCTTTCTATTAGCGGACCAATACCGTTATCAGAAAATGCTCCCCAAACTTTAACATTTTCGCCACCGTGTTTTACAGTTGGAATTTGATATCGTACATCGTATCTGGTACCTGCTGAACGTCTTACGTACTTGCGACCATCACTTCCGAACAATTGAAATTCGGATTCGTCGAAAAAAAGAACTTTCCACCAACTCGATACTGTCCAATGTTGATCTTTTTTGGCAAAATTCAATCTAGCCTTCTTATTCTTTGTGCTAATGAGTGGTTTCTTTACACCGACGCGCCCAATCAACCCCACAGCCTTCAGAAGTCGGGATACCGTACTCCGACTGATATCAGCAAGATTTTCACTGCGTAATTCTCGCGAAATTATTGCTGCAGTTTTTCGCGGATCTATGACGCACTTTGTTTTAATGATTTTGTACACGCGTTTTGAAGTTTTTCGTGGTCTGCCGCTTCGACTTTTATCACACAACGAATTTGTTGATTTATATTTCGCAATAATACGGTTTACTGTGCTTTTCCCAATAGATAGAGTATTTGTAATATCACGAGAACTCTTTCCTTTTTCAAATAGTTTTAACACAACTTCGCGGACCTCAATTTTTGTGTGTTTCGCCATTGCGGCTGAAATAGAACTGATTTTGTCATGGTTCTTTATGTTTCGAACTAACGCGAAAGAAAGCGCGGAAGAAAACGTAAACAAACCGTGTGGCTGGACAAGGTGAGACAGCGGCCCAATATTTTTGCACACTGACCGAACGCGGTCGACGCTGTGCACAAACCATACACTATACAAACAAAACAATATACCACGCTGTTATGCATATCATAGCTCCGTAAACTATTTAAAATGATGGAGAGGTTCAGGCATTAAATATTTTATCGAATAACTGAGAAAAAAGGTTGGCCCGAAA
The DNA here is from genome assembly GCA_964007375.1 of Ophion obscuratus. NCBI lineage: Eukaryota > Metazoa > Arthropoda > Insecta > Hymenoptera > Ichneumonidae > Ophion > Ophion obscuratus. The sequence continues at coordinate 80,595,082 of OZ023312.1, read as the reverse complement.
CTTTTGCACGCCACTGTATATATATTTTCCAACAGCTTGATATTCATACTGAATAGATGTGTAATTAATTTTATAAGTGAATCACTTTTTCATGCGAAAAAGAATTGTTAAATTCGCACATGATTTTATACCCGTTACTGTGGCCTAAGGCCTTAAGGAGGTACGGTGATTGGAGCGAGTCCAAGATAAAAGCCCGATTTTTTAAAATAACATTGTCGAGAGCTTCGTCCATGCGTATGCGGAGTTTCCACGAGATTTACCGTACAGTTTCCGAGTTATTAATTGTTAAAGTTGGTCAATTAGTCACACGTAGACGACAAAATGTGCCTGTCCTCTCATATATCGATTTTTTTGTGCTACTTGGAGCCAAGACACGCGTAAAAAAACTGACGGTTGCGTTCGTTGGTTCGTTGTGATCAATAAGGCAACTTGAATTGGAAAGCTCACCGCAGAAATAAGCAATAAATTTAGAAATAAAGTCGCGAAAAACCGAAGTATTCGGCGAGAGAGACGTCTCGTGACGTAACCGCAGCCATCTTGCTCGAAGTGTGGCAACGCCGGATACCCGCGCAAATTTGAGTCTTCTATCGGATATTTTCAACGCGAATTAAAAATATGGTTGTGTGAAGCCTAACGTTTTTTAATCGATTATAAAAGGCCTTTCGCCGATATTTACTCAAAGTTCTTTTATGTATACCTAAGGCATCTCAATCTTTCTGGCGACATGCATACAACGCATTTATATGTAAATTCAGCATGGACAAACCGTCATATAAAATGAACGTTCGTTTTTATATCTGCAAATATTGTGAAAATTAGGAAAGGGAAAAATAACATAACAATCGATGAAATATGTTTTGACTTCGGACACATTGGACATTGGATATTGAGGTTAACGTCAACGCGACGTTTTTCATTTGCATTTGCAATATCATCTTTTCACTCTCTAATTCTTGTCCGACAGAATCTACCTTTGTCTCTAAACTGGACTTCAGGTACAATCCTGTTACTCTCTTGATAAACTTCTACAGTACTTATTTTCATTCTCCATGTTTACCGGCTACCAAAAATAATAAGCTGAGCGCGTGGGACCGATGACAGCTATCGAAAATGCAACGATGCTAAACGTCGACGATATGGCGTACTACTGAAGACGAGTAGTAGATTATTACGTTTGTTTTCATATTATAAAAACAATAAGTAGCTTGAAATTCAATACTTAAAAAATATTTCTCGAAATATAGGCCACACACATATGTCTAAAACGTAGCGGTATTATGACGAAAAATAGACTCTTAGTTTACTAGCGTGGTCATCACCGTACCTCCTTAAGTGACGTTTCTCGTAAGACTCGTATGTTCTGAGGATACTAACATGCCCCGGACAACTTATGGATCGCACTTGCCGCACGAGAAAGACTCATGACGATTTACCGCGAGCCCGAGGCTGCCGCGCCCGAGGCATACGTAGCGAGGCTGCCTCGCGAGGCGGCGTGGCCGGCCTGGACGCGGCTAATAACTTATTATTGGCCTAGGCCAATGCTGCTTAAGGGGTGAGGCTACTGTGGAAATGTATACAAATTGACAGTCGCTTGAGGCAACTCAAATTGAAGAGGAAGGTCCAACATATGGTGCAGAAATCGCAAATTATAGGTAAATTTATGATTGCAACAATAGAACTGCTAGTCAAACTTTAAACGCGTTTTTCTCGAAACTATGTTTTTCAAAACGGTGTACACAATTTCTCGACATCTAATGAAACGGATTGACTTGAAATTTGGTACACTTATTTAGTGTATTAGTAGTTCAACCTTGGCCGAAGTTCTTCTTAACGTTTCTTTTTCATTAGTTATTAACAATAATGATATAATTTTTCCTCGAACTATTAAAAACAACATGTTAATTCTCGTTCAGATAATTGAAACACGATAACGGCAAAAAGTTCGGTCAAGTCTTTGCGAATATTATTTATCCTAAGAAAAAACTAGTTTTTTTTGTTTCGGATTTATAACTTGTTTAATAATTAATTTTTTTTTTTAATTTGGCACAGATCTTTGTTGATTTACATACAAAGAAGTGTCCAAACGATTTTCCAATCATGTTACTTATCCCTTCGTAATTAACTTTTTTTAAGTAACCCTGACTTCCGGGTCGTCACAGTAGCCTAACTCCTCAACATGGAAGGTCACCACACGACAATTGCGCGTAGACTACTGTCGGCTATAATATATTCGATTACATTATTATTGTTATTACATTGGTTTTTTTTCACGTTTCTCCAATAACATTCATTATACGGAATTGAGCCAGAGCGAAACGAGTACTATACCAGATTCGTTGCTGAACAATCCATAGTGAAGAACGTGTTTCATCCACGTTTTCATAATGATCGGTACTCTATCCTTGTGATATTGCCGACTTGTTTTAACCGCGACGAAAATTTTATCTCGCGATACCGGTTCACTCTGAAATGCGATAATTCGTGATGAACCTGAATATTCATCAACCTCCTTGAGGCCGGAGCCTGAATTGGAAGGTCCGAAAAATCGTCTTTTTTCATTGCTTAAATCGATAGATAAACTATCCAAGAATATATTTGCAAAGTTACAGAGGCCAATTGTAAATATTTCCGAAGATACAAGGCCAAAAGCATAGAAGCGATTTATATTTGATATTAATATTTCCTCCTACTGAAAACTTTGAAGCGCGTTTTCTCCAGTTTTCCAAATTGGCGGGCGTGATAACAAAAAACTAAACGACCTATTGAATCAAACCAAAGTTTATTTTCTTCAGTATGAAAGTCTCTTCTAAGTGAATTAAAAGAGTCATTGAAAATAATTTTTATAGCACGTTAAAGTGTTTTTTTTTAAACACATTATTTTTCAAACCTGAGAAAAGTTATAATTTCACGATTTTTTCAGCTTTTTCTTAAGACCTTACATACGCGGAAAAAATTCATTTTTTTAATGTTTGATTCCATTAGCCTGAACGGTTAGAAATATTCTAAGCTCTACAGAATTGAAAAATTCCAACAAATAAAGTAAGATTGCATTTATAATAGACACCGCGCGGCGCGCCATACCGCCAACTTCAAAGCCGTTTTTCCACGATTCACTTTTTTGAACCTTGTGAAAGTTCTAACTCTGCAACGACGGTTCAGATCGCTTTGAAATTTTTACAGCGTACTCTTAGTATAATCACAGATCATGTGAAGCACAGAAACAAAAATTTCAATGACACAAAAAAATATAAGAAATAAAATACCGACAGAAAATTGAGTAAAAAATTTTAAGTATCGAATTTTTATTATAATAATTTTTTTCAAATAATATTGTAGGTTCACACTGAAGATACATTCATTATGCAATTATGAATATGTTAATTTTTTTCAGACTCTCACATCGATGCCGAGAACTTTCACCATCAACGCACGCGCAAAAAAAATACATTGCTTTATTATGTTATATCTCCGCCATTTGTTAATATTTCTGATTTTTTTACATATACTTAACCATGTGCTCAAATGATCTGTAAAAGAGTTGTTGTAAATATGTGTGATTTTTTTTAACCGCGTCTGGAAAAGTTCCTTCGAAAATCGGCGAAATCGCGTATATAAGGCCTTAATTCACCCAGAAGAAAAATATATACAATTAAAATTTGTATTAGTTTTTGTTTCCGTCAAGAATCACAAGCTGCATCTTTCCCGCCGATTGGGGACTGCAGTGGCAAGACGCACATGGAATAGGCTGATAAATCTGCAGTCGTTTATTGTTTTGTGTTGAATATTTTTTTTTTATACATTTCAAAAATACATGCAAAGATACCTCAATGTTTACTGGGCTCTTCTGGGTGCTTGTCCCTTTTAAAAAAATTCCCGAAAAAACGCTTTTTTGGACCGTTTAATTCAGGCTCCCGCCTTAAGGGGGGGGGGGGCAGTTCAGGAGTACGTTTTTCAAGTATTTTTCATTTTTTTCTACAAGGAATGAATGAATAGAATTTATTTATACTTCGGAAATGTTTTATGTTTTCAAACAAATATTTTAATTTTTTCGAAGCATTTCCTCTGAATGGAACATATAATCTACCGCCCATCGAAGGTCGCCATCAGACTTTGCTGTATGTGTACCCTCTGGAGGCCACAGTTTTCATCGAATATCAATACAGTTCGAAGATTACTTTAAGAACATGTTGTCCTATATGAACGTAACTCTAATAAAAAAAATTGAAAATCGCATTTTTTGGGAGGTATTCAAACGAAAGGGCATAATTTTTGCCATTATTTTGTAACCTTTTTTGCTGTGAAAAATATGCTAAAAACAATATTACCCCAAATTTCGGTTCATATAAAGCGTAATTGTATAAAGAAGCTATCACTTTATAAAGATATAGGTTATAACGTTTTCGAACTAGTGTACACAAGTTTAAAAAAGCCGTTTAGAAAAAAACGGGTTTGTAAAAAAATTACCGACAACAAAAAAGTCAAGGCGGTAATGAATTATTAATACTGCTTACCGGTTAATCAGCGATTAGTTTTACTAACAATTTATGGAATAATAAAAAAAATCGTTTTTTATTAATCTAAACTGGTTTCCCGCCTTAAGATATATACATATAATATATATATATATATATATATATGTCTTTGGTTGGGGATAGTACGATATCCGGGGCGCCAAGTTTTGTTTCTTGATATTTGAACCGAAGTAATGAGAATTTCGAGAATAAAAAAATTGCCGTTTTGGCTTCCTTAAGGAGGTTGGAGCGTTAGCCACAATCCAAGGTTACATTTAATAAAAAAAAATACATGTTACTGTCGAACCTTTACAAATTTTTAAAACTTTTTTCACCACCAAACACCAGAGATAAAAAATAGTTTAATGTATGTAATTTAACGTGCGGTTAGATGAGCAAGACTTTCACACTAAAGGTTATGTAATTTTTTTCGTTATTTAGTACCAGATAAACCATTTCTAACAAAGGATTAAGGCAAACCGAATGTTTGTAAACATTTAGAAAAAAAAATCCTCCTCTTGCCCATTGTAAACCATGAGGGAATAATCTCGTGACGTAAATATGAATACCCGAGTAAAAATGAATATATATAAACATATATAATTGTATATTAATTGATCATATACAATTGTATATACTAATATACTATCGTACATAACTGTATATTAGTATTTACAATTTTATACGTTTACATACAAATATATAAAATTCTATCGAGCGAATTTTTGTATACAATTGTATATAGTCTAATATACAATTATATATTATATATTTATATATATTCATTTTTACTTGGGTTTATATTTTACAATTCAACGTATCAATGTAAAATACGTTGATATGTTTTGTCATGTAGAAAAAAAAGCTATTGTGACACATATTATACCAGTCGAAGAAAGCGATGACATTTTGTTAGTAAAATATCAAGAAAAAAACTAATAATAATCAACTGATCAGAACTGGAAATTATCTCTGTAAAAACCCAATAATTGTAATCAAATTTGGTAAATACACTGCATCAATACATAATTTGTTAACTTTTAATAAACAATCTTTTGATTTACCTGCTTCCATACGCGAATAAAACCAAAGAAAACTTTTTCTATATCTAATCATATATGAAGCCATATAAAGATATATACAATTATATGTATTTCAAAAGAAAATAAAAGTACTCGTATACAGTGATATACAATTTTATATACCGTAAATAAAATTTTCACGTACATATATAATTATATACAACACTATATTGAATTATATAGAACTGTATATAATATTATATCTAATTATATAAACCGTAAATAAAAGTTACACGTGTATATATAATGATATACAACACTATATCGAATTATATATTACTGTATATGATATTATATGTAATTATATAAACTCCCTATAAAAATAGTATCTCCATATATCATTATATACAGAACTATGTATACTTTTGTCAAATCAAATTTGATGGAAATACATTTATGTCGGATTATATACACGAATGTACAGAGTTATATACAATTATATTGGGTTGGGAAAAAATCTTGCAACACTTTTTTTTCAATTAAAATATTTTTCCTAATAATGAAGTTCGAGAACATTCGAGAAGAGGAAATACAAGAATGGTCTAAAACCTTCCATGCCGCAGGATAAATAAGCGAGTCAGATGTTCCGCGGAGTCAGTATGAGCAAAGATGGATCAACGTGCACTTCGAGCAATCGCATATTACGAATTCTTGCAAGGGCATTCTGTAAGAGCTGCAGCCCGTAATATGTGCAGTGCGTTCAAGGCTAATGTAGTTAATTATTCAACGGTCTCCCGTTGGTATCAGCGTTTTCGTTCTGGCGATACATCTTTTGAAGACAAACCTAGGTCCGGCAGGGAATCGATTGTGGACGATGAAGAACTGCGAGCACTTACAAAGGCAAAGCCTAATATGTCGTCACGAGAATTAGCCAACAAACTCAACTGCAGTCATCCTACTATCCTTCGACATTTACAAGAGATGGGATATAGAAAAGTTGATTCGTCTTGGATACCGCACAATCTCAGCGAATCAAACAAAGCAACACGCATGTCCAAAGCAACATGCAGGAGTCTTTCACTCCTGCATCGTCCGCATAGAAAGGATTTTCTTCAAGAAATAGTCACTGGGGATGAAAGCTGAGTGTTGTATGTTAATCACACGCGCAAGCGTCAGTGGCTATCGAAAGGGGAAAAACCAGAACCGACCCCTAAACGGCCCCGTGAAATGAAGAAAGTTTTACTCTGTTGTTGGTGGGATTCTGAGGGCATGCTCTATTACGAATTTCTGCCAACCAACACCACAATACAGGCAGTGATTTATTCTGCACAACTGCAAAAGGTGGCTAAAATTATGAAACAGAAAAGGCGTAAACGTCTTCACGTTCGGCTTCTCCATGACAATGCTCGACCCCACGTCGCTAAGATGACACACGAAACTATTTCGCAGCTAGGATGGGAAGTTCTACCACACCCACCGTATTCACCAGACTTAGCACCTACCGACTATCACCTGTTTCGAGCTTTGAAGAACTATTTACGGGATAAAAAATTTGATGATCTGTCAGATCTCAAAAATACATTAGACGACTTTCTTAATTCACGATCAAAAGAATTCTGGTCTGCGGGCGTGCAAAGTCTACCAGAGCGTTGGGCAAGAGTTGTAGATGCGGAGGGAGCCTACATTACTGAATAATCGTTTATTGTTAAAATAAAATATTTTTCTTTTTTACTCGTGTTGTGTGTTGGAAGATTTTTGTACCAACCCAATATATAAACCTATATATAAATATATATGATTGTATATCATTTTTATATAATTGTATCTAAGTATAGACAATCATTTTTACTCGGGTAGGCATAATTATAAATTACTCAAAATTTCATTGTGAATTGTACAAAACCTTCGTTGTCGTAGTTTTTTCATAATAATCATCGATAATGTTATACTTTTTGAAGTTGGTAGTAACAAAAAGTTTTTCTACTTGGACTTCCGGTTGGGATCGTGTTGAGTGTGCACGCGCTGTAAGGACCGGGAGTGAAATCGAAAGAAACCGAGAGGTGAAAAGTGAGAAAACGAGATAGTAAAAGGTGATAAAGAAAGGTCAGGTGAAGAGGAACAAAAAGTGATAATGGAGGAGGTGAGAATCAGTGAGGGCGGTGAGATATGTGGAAACAAAAATGAGCCAAGAAAGGAAGAGGTTAGGAACGAAGCAGTTAGAGGAGAGAGGGGGGCGGATGAGAGCGGAAGCTGGGCAGGAGAGAATGAGCAGCAGCAGCGCAGTGGTGCAGGCGAGTACTTCCAGGCAGAAGCGACCGATAAGGTAGAGCGCGGAGTTAGAGAGACGGAAAAAAGGAAGAGAGGGCGCCCAAAGAAGAAAGAGACGAACAGAGACGTGAGGGAGTTCTTCGGATCGCTTGGAAATCTAGAGGGAGCAAGTGAGGTACAGTCACCGCCGATGAAGAAAGGTAAATGTACCGATAATAATAACTCCGGAGAAGAGGAAGAAGAGCAAGGGGAAGGGAGGCAAGAAAAAGGGGAAAACAACGGCGGCGTGTACAACTGGATGAGCGGAATTCAGGAAGCGGAAATAAGAATGAGAGGGACGTTAAGGAATAGTTTGACAGAACTGGAAATAAAAATGAAACAGTGGTGGAGGGAAGAATTAAAGCAAATTCAAGAAGAATATGAGAGGGATGGTGAAGTTGAGTGCGAGGGGTGCGGGGAAAGCCGACGAAAAATAGAAGAATACGAAAACACCATAAGGGAAATGAAGAAGGAGGCGGAACGAGACAAAACGAAGTGGGGGGAGGAGCGAAGCCTGTTGCTCAAGATCATCAGCAGGCTTGAAACTAGGAAGGAAGGACACGAAAAGGATGAAACGAAGGGAAAGGATCCAGAGGATCGGAACGGCAGGCTGAAGGTAGTCAGGGGGGCATCGGGCAAGATAGCAGAAACAGATCGAAGAGGGGATGGGATAGATGGAGCCAGCGGTCAAGAGGAGGTGGGGGGGAATTCCAAGGAAACGGGACGTGGAATGGGAGAAGCGGGAGGAGGTTGGCAAGAAGTGAGAAGAGAGAGAAGAACGGGGAAGACAGATGGGAACAATAATCACATGAGTGTTATTGAAAACGAGAGAAAGAGGGAAATAGGGAGAAGGAAGCCGGTGCCGATAGGTGAACGAGAGTGGAAAGAAGAAAGAAATAGAAGAGAAACCAGAAGAAACAATATAAATGTCTCATTCCGGGAGAGTGAAGAGAATAAAAAAGAATCGGTGCTGAAGAAGATAGAAGAAAGGTGCAGACAAGAGATAAGAAGACAAACAATTACAAAACATGTGAGCAGGGGCGCGATGGTCTTAAAATTTAAAAACTGGACAGAGAAATTGGAGATCATGAGGAAAAGAAAGGAGCTGAAAGGTACGGGCATTTGGATAAAAGACGACCTATCAAGAAGGGAAAAAGAGATCCAAAATTGGCTCAGAGATGTAGCGGAAAACGAAAGGAGAAGGGGCAGACAAGCGGAAGTGAAATATATGAAAATCTGGATGGAAGATATGTGGTGGAGATGGAACGAGAGGAAAGGTGACATCGAAATTTGGAGATACGCGGAGGAATCGAGGCAGCCCTTTCGGAACGAGCAGGGAGGACAGCGATAAGGACGTCGGGGAGAAAGAAGAAAGAAGAGAGAAGAGAGAAGATTCGGCGGAGACGAGCGAAGGAAGGCGGAATAAGAAAGAACAAGAGACTGAAAATAAGGAATTTAAGATAGTCGTATGGAATGTTGCAGGGATAATTAAAATTGGCGAAGCGTGGGAATTTTTGGATGAGGCGGATATGGTGATCTTACAGGAAACGTGGGTGGAAAGAAAAGATGAGTTAAAGGCAAGCTCATACATGAGCGCTAATTTTAGCTGGAATTTTAAAGCTGCGTATAAGGAAAGAGGGGTTAAGAAGGGAAGGGCGAAAGGTGGACAAGCAATCGGGATAAAAAAGAAATTTGAAGAAAGCTGGGTGATAAATGAATGGAAATGCGGGCTGATACTGAGCAATAATAGAATAGAAACAAAAACGGCAATAATTACGATATATAACAATGTCAAGATAAGAAAAATCGAAAAAGAGCTCAGAGAAATAATAATGGATGAAGCCCGAAAAAAAGAGAGAGTTTTAATTGTTGGGGATATGAATGCAAGAATAGGAGAGGAGCAAGCAATGAATGAGGAGGGGATGGATGAAAAAGACGAGGAAATAAGAAAGTCACAAGACAAAATAATAAACGCGGAAGGTAGAAGATTGTTAGAGCTGTGCGAGGAATTGGGATTGAAAGTGATGAATGGAAGAATGAAAGGGGACAAGGAGGGCAAAATGACTTTTGTAGGGGGGGGAGAGGAATGCTGTGGATCGGTAATAGATTATGTTATAGCATTGGACAGGGGGGGAACAAAAGAAATTAAATGGATGGAGGTGGTAGACAGAATAGAATCCGATCACCTGCCAATTATGTTTGCGATTGGGGGAAGTGAAATGGCAAGAGAGGAAGAAGAAGAAGAAGAAGAAGAAGACGATGCAGAAAAAATGAGGTTGATCTGGAAAGAAGATAAGGCTAAAAGATTCATAGAGGAAATTGAAAAAGAAAAAGAAATCGAAAAAGGAGAAGAAGAATGGGAGGGTGTAAAAGAAAAAATACTAAGGGCAGCGGAAAAAGCCGGGTTAAGAAAAAAATGGAAAAAAACAAAACGAGCAAGAAAGCTGCCAAGATGGTTTAATGAAGAGTGCAAGGAGCAGCGAGGGGTAGTATGGGAAAAATTAAAAGCATTCACGAAACAAAGAAGCCTGGAGAAAAAACGACAATTGGCAGAGGAAAGAAAGAAATTGAAAGAGACATATAAGGAGGCAAAAGAAAAATGGCGGTACAAAATTTGGGAAGAGGTAGGAAAAGCGAAAAATATGCCAGATTGGTGGAAGGCAATTAATACATATAGGAATAGGGGAAGGGGAACAGTAGGTAGAAAAATAACGAAGAAACAATGGAAAAAACATTTCGAAAAATTATTGAATGGAGAGGAGAAACAGGAAGAAGAAGAGGAAGTAGGAGCGGAAGAAAAAAGGGTTTGGGATAGAGAAGAAAGAGAAATAGGTGTAGAAGAAAGAGAAGAAAAACGGGAATTCTATGAGGAATTCAATAAAAAAGAAATGGAAGGGGCGTTAAAAAAATTGGGAAATAGAAAAGCAGCGGGGGAAGATGGAATTAGTGCGGAGTTTTTTAAGGCGCTGCCAAAGACGCAAAGGGAAGAATTGAGAAAGGCTTTAAATAAAATATGGCTGGGAGGAGAAATTGCGAAAGGGTGGGAAACGGCAAGAATCGTGCCAATATACAAGGAAGGGGAAAAGGACAAAGCAGAAAATTATAGGGGGGTATCATTATTGGATGTGGGTTATAAATTGTTAACGAAAATGATGACAGAGAGATTAGGCAAGTGGATAGAGAAGAACAAAAAATTAAGGGAAAGTCAGGCAGGTTTCAGAAAAGGAAGAGGAACGAGAGACCAGATATTTACGTTGAATGCAGTTATTAATAAGAAACTAAAGAAAAAAGGAGGGAAGTTGTATGTAGCGTTTGTCGACTTTAAAGCCGCATTTGATAGAGTATGGAGGGAAAGAATGATTATAAAATTAAAAGAGAAGGGAATAGAAGGAAGAATGTTGGATACAATAAAGAAAATATACAGGGAAACAAGAGCAGAGGTGCAAGCACAATGGAAAATCACAGAGAGTTTTAGAACAAGACAAGGGGTAAGACAAGGATGCGCGCTTAGTGCGGTATTATTCGATTTATACATAGATGATTTGGAGGAAAAGTGGGAAAGGAAAAATGAGGGCGGAGTTGTGATAGGAAAGGAAAAGATTTTCGCAATAAAATATGCAGACGATGTAGCGGCGATTGCAGAGACGGCGGAAGGGTTAAAAAGTATAATAAAGGATCTAGAGGGATGGGCGCAGGAAAATAAGATGGAAATAAATGCAAAGAAAACAAAAATCATGATTTTCAGTAACGGAGGAAAAGTTAAGAAGGAGGAAAAATGGGAAATTAAGAGTGAAGAAGTACAAATAGTAAAAGAATTTAAATATCTCGGATATTGGTTCACGTGTAAAAACTCAATTTGGGCACATGGAAAAAAGGTAACAGGGAAAACGCAAAAGGCAACGAATATGGTGTGGGGAATTTGGAAGAGGGCGGGGAGAGATATGATGGAGGAGAGACTCTATTTATTAGATTCAATCGTAAAAGCAGGAGCAATGTATGGAGTGGAGATATGGGGAATGGGAGAAATAAGCGTATTTGAAAAAATACAGAGCAGGTATTGTAAGATGGCGTTAGGGGTGGACAGAACGACGCCAAATTATATGTGGAGGAGAGAGCTAGGTGTGTTTACTATGGAATATGTGATAAGGGAAAGAGCGACGAGATATATTAGAGAAGTGATGAGAATGGATGAGACAAGGTGGCCAAAAATTTGTTTACTAGACGAAATTAGAGCGATAACAAACGGTGACCCGTCAAAATGGGGGAAAAACCTGGTAAAGGTATTAAGAGATATGGAAATCGAAGATGTAATAACAATGATAAGGGAGCGAAAAGAAGTAAAAAAAATAGACGAAAGGATAGAAGAGGGACTGGAAAACTTAAAAAACAGAATCTTAAGGAGGGAAGAAGAAAAAATTATAAAATCGACGTATAACGACAAGTATAAATATATTATAGAAAAGGACGAGATGCCATGGAAATATTGGTCAGATGAGGGAGTAAAGGGTAGGGACAAGGAAATATGGGCGAGGCTAAGATGTGGCAACATAGGAAGGGCTGGAAAGAAAGGGGAAAAGGATTGGAGGTGCAGGATATGTAAAGAAAAGAATGAGACATTGGAACATCTAATGATATGTAAAAAAGGTAGGGAGTTAGTATCAGAGAAAGCAAGGAAGAAAGCAGAGGAGTGGATGGAAGGAATGGATGATTTGGCAGTAAAGGGGGAAATCATAAATATGCTGGGAGGAAAAATTCAAACAGGGATATGCGAGTATTTTAGGGAAATAGAGGAATTATGTAGAAAGATGAGTAAGGAACATGGAGAAGGAGAGATCGACAACGGGGACGAATAAATGAAGAAAGGGAGAATGTAAAAATAATGCGGAATGTAGGAATGTAGGGAGTAGATAATAAGTGAAAAATTCGTTTGTAAAACTGTCATATTTTGTAAAAAACTTTGCAAAAAAGTTGTGCAAATAAAACTCGATACTACTACTACTAAGTTTTTCTACTTTATGTAATAAAAATGTTAAAATGCATAATTTTGCCCTTTAATTATATATTTTAAAAAATTAGCATATACAGAATAAATCTGTACCTTGTATGCATTTTTTGAGGATCGTAGAGAACAAAAATGAATAACCCGTCATTTGTCTCAACTGCATCGCTCCAACCTCCTTAAGGAATTATGAACGCTTTTAGCGGTAATTGGGAATACGCCAGAATTCAACGATTGTTGTTGGTTCATGGATACAATATCTTTATTTTATCGCAAATAATGGAAATTGACCGGGCGAGCTTCAAAAATTATTTCTTTGTTTGCGTTTGTTTAGTGGTATCATATAAATACCACTAAACGTAGTATTTATATGATTTTCAACATAAATTCCGAGATTATAATGCTTTATTTATTCATATTCTCTGTTTGTTTAGAACAATAAGAATTGTTCCATATAATTACTACACCAAATTACCAAACGATATATTTTACATAAACTTAGAGCCTTACAAGTTCGAAGAGGCAGGAGCCCTACACTTTGAATCCCTCTTCGGACTCCCAGCGATTAAAAGTACTACTTTACTCTCTGTCTAGTCGCACTTATAAGCGAGGAAAACATGGTAGTGGTATTTAAAAATCATTTTTGGCTTCCGAGACACTGTTGAAACTATAAATTTCCAAGTTACCTTGCTTCATGTTCCTTGAAATTTTCAAATTCGAAAAAATTGTCATTTTCCCTAACGATCGAAAAATTCTAACTTGAACGCAAACTAAGCGAAATATCAGCTTTTACCATTCTTCATATTTTGTTTATTTTGACTCGATAATCCGAAATTCACCGTCAAATCATGGCGCCCCGGATATCGTACTCTTGCCCTTTGTTTCGTTCCTTCGTTAATTACAGAGCTGCAGCTCGATCATTGATTCTCAGGACGTTTATTTCCATTTTCATTATTGATATTTCGAACACTGATCGTACTCACGCAGGGATCAAAGAATCTCGGATAAGAGGCGCAATCCCAGCTGGCGGGTAGGCAGAATTCCGAAACATGAGTGAGGCCAACTCCCTTGCCCCCGTCGAACACAAAGTTGGCAAATTCGTATGCAGCGTCGATGGAAAAGTCCTGACCGGGCCCACCCACCGACGTGAATCTTTCGCTCGTCCTACGAGACATTGAGTTTCGTTAATCGACTCAACCCATTTTAAGGGATAAGGCCACAGTAGAATTTTCAAAAAATCGATTTTTTTTGGCTAAAACGGTGCTTTATCATCATACACTGAGAAAAATAAATCGTTGAATGTGCAAAATGCATCTTGTTGTCTCGAAATTTTGTTGTTTTAACAGTTGCTCAGACATGCTAAATAAGCAGATAGTTTAAATGTATCTTTGGTTACTGCCCAACTATACTGTTTTGTTATGCCAGTCAAAAATCAAGTTGAACGTATTTAAAGATACAATTTTGTTAAACCGAATTTTGTTTTGTTTTTTTTTTCAGTGTAAGAATAAGTTACTATTCGATTTATAGCAAGACATTTTTTTTCGCCGCCTTTGAGCGTAAGCCCACGTCTGGCACGGTCATAGAGTACATAAAACTTTAAACGCGTTTTTCTCAAAGCAGCTTTCTTTGGGGCCGTCCATATATTACGTCATTCTAAATTTGGGGGGGGGGGGAGGTTCGTCTGCGGATGACGGTAAATGATGGATGAGGGGGGGGGCGTTTCGAAATTGACGTCATTCTTGTGATACCAGTTAGTTCAAAATGTACAATAGTATATTGTACAACTAGAGTGGTTTCCCCGCATGAGTGATGAAAAATATTTTGCAAGTACCTAATGGTATTAATTATTGAACTCATTATTCATTTATTTATTACATAAGGTTTGTCTACATTATATTCGAGAACTTCAAATAACAGCGTACTTATGAAAATAGTTCGATCGAGCCAAAATGAATATGGGGAGGATACGGAGATATTACCCGTGATCCAGGATTTGCAAGAATGGGTGAAAACTCCGTGGGAGCTATCCAAAGAAAACTAAAGAATAGGGAAGAATAATATTATTATATTAATGAAAATTGCCAAAGTACAAAATAATAAAAGATGATTCTATAACAAAATGTGGGAGCTATCCAAAGAAAACTAAAGAATAGGGAAGAATAATATTATTATATTGATAAACATTGCCAAAGTACAAAATAATAAAAGATGATTCCATAACAAAACGTTTTAATGTTACCCAATTTTTCTCAAATCCGCAAATGTTTTAATTTTGCCAAACTGGTAATGACGTCAGTTTTGCGAGAGGGGGGGGGGGTCATTAGGAAATGACGATAGGATGATTGTAGGGGGGGGGGGGCGTCGAAAATCAGCAAAAATCGATGACGTAATATATGGACGGCCCCTTTCCAATTGGCATGACAAATAACTTTAACAATTTTCACTCGTCTTCGAATTTGAAAGTTATGTTAAGCAGGGCCCTCTGAATCGTCGGTAAATTACAATTGCGCTTAATAAAAACATAAGTTATAATGGATTATTATACACAACGGTAAACTAAAATAAAAAATTTCGCGCAAATTTAGTAGATTGAGACATTTTTACATTTATTTGAAACGTGACGGCTAAGAAAATTCTTCTGCTGGTGACATTTTTCGAAGTTTTAACATTAATATTTTCTTTAAACGTTCGGTGACCCTCTGTTTTTATTATCGTTACGGAATCTTTAGACTTTTTTACACCTGCGAGCAGTTTATATCAGACATCTAGAGTTATTTAGTGTATAAATTATTAGATAGAAATGTGGCCAGAGTGACATGTCCATAAAGCGCCGTATAAATGAGAAGGTTTTTAGGGCTGTAATATTTCGTTAAAGGTTCGGTAGCTTGGTTTGAAATTTTACCAGTATACTGGGATGTATTTTTACTTCATTATAGACGAAAATCAGTTAAGTATAAAATATTTGGGTTCGTGAAAGGAATAGCTTAATCGAAAACTTTTCATTTTATGAGCAGTTTTATACGAAATTTTTCACTGAAAATTCATTCGAATACCTACAACTCAATTCACGTACCTACAACTTTTGAATAAAACGATATTTTTTAAATTTCGTATGTACTTCTCTAGGTATTCTAATGTAGATTGACGAGAATTTTTGTTTTTTGTTCTAGGTAAAAAATTGTGGATGCTAAATGTCACGCCGCGGAGCGCCTAAAAAAAAGATAACAAAAGAAAATATCAGAGAGACTGGAAAACTTAAAAAACAGAATCTTAAGGAGGGAAGAAGAAAAAATTAGAAAATCGACGTATGACGATAAGTATAAATATATTATAGAAAAGGACGAGATGCCATGGAAGGGCGGGAAAGAAAGGGCAAAAGGATTGGAGGTGCAGGATATGTAAAGAAGAAAATGAAACATTGGAACACCTAATGATATGTGAAAAAGGTAGGGAGTTAGTATCCGAGAAAGCAAGGAAGAAAGCAGAGGAGTGGATGGAAGGAATGGATGATTTGGCAGTAAAGGGGGAAATCATAAATATGCTGCGAGGAAAAATTCAAATAGGGGTATGCGAGTATTTTAGGGAAATAGAGGAATTATGTAGAAAGATGAGTAAGGAGCATGGCGGAGGAGAGATCGACGAAGGGGACGAATAAATGAAGAAAGGGAGAATGTGAAAATAATGCGGAATGTAGGAATGTAGGGAGTAGATAATAAGTGAAAAGTTCGTTTCTGAAATTGTCATATTTTGTAAAAAGCTTTGTGAAAAAGTTGTGCAAATAAAACTCGATACTACTAGAAAATATCAGTAGTCGGCCATTTTGTACATCGAAAAAAAATATATATTGGGAGTACAACTTTGCAGTGACCGTTTTTTCCAAACTTTAAGGCTTTATTATAAAAAAGTGGCTACATATTTTTTAATCAAAGTACTGCCCGTCGCTAGCTACGACCTCGGCCCATCTTTCAGGTAGCATTCGAATCCCGCGTCGATAAAAGTCTTGGTCCTTGGAGGCAATCCAGGAATCGACCCAATTTTTGACTTCTTCGTAAGTACCGAAGTGCTGGTCAGCCAAATCGTGTGCCATTGACCGGAACAAGTGATAGTCGGAAGGGGCAATGTCTGGAGAGTACGGCGGGTGGGATAAAACCTCCCATTTCAGCGTTTCCAAGTACTTTTTCGCGACATTTGCAACATGGGGTCGGGCATTGTCATGCTGCAGTATCACCTTGTCATGTCTTTCGTTGAATTGTGGCCGTTTCTCTTTGAGTACCTTACTCAAGCGCATCAACTGACGTCGGTAGAGTTCCCCTGTGATGGTTTCGGATGGTTTGAGCAGCTCATAGTACACAACGCCCAGCTGGTCCCACCAGATACACAGCATCACTTTGGATCCGTGAATATTCGGTTTGGGCGTCGATGACGGAATATGACCAGGCAGTCCCCGTGATTTTCGGCGTTTAGGATTATCGTAGTAAACCCACTTTTCATCTCCAGTCACAATCCGGTGCAAAAATCCCTTTCTTTGTTGTCTTTGGAGCAGTTCCCGCAAATGCTGAGAATTCGGCTCGTAGGTTGCCATGTTTGAGTGCCAATAACTTTATAATGCATACACGTATCCGTTAGCTTTTTTAAATTGTTTACATTGGCAGAGCCTCTAGTTTAAAATTCCACTTTTTTTATTGAGCTAGGGCCACTACTTCGGCCGCAGTGACTCTCTAAGTAAAACGGTCACTGCAAAGTTGCACTCCTAATATATTTTCTAACAGCTTCATATTCATACTAAATGGATGTGTAATTAACGAAAGATATACACCTAGATGGTTGAGGTCGAGGATTTAGAAGCTATGAACATTCCGTCGACCGTAGAAGACCTACACTATGGGCCTGGTATCGATGATTCCATGTAAGTTGACAAATTTCATGATTTATTCATTCCCAAATTTTCAAACGCGTTTTTCTCAAAACCACGTTTTTCAAATCGGTACCCAAAATTTATCGAAAACCAATGAACCGATTGCCTTGAGGTTTTTTGTGGTTATTCTATACACCATTATCTAGTACTTGTCATAGGATTTTTTTCCGCTACTTAGTTTTTGTTTTATAAGCAAAATAATAACTAATTTTTGGCCCAAAAATCACTATTTATGTTCAAACGTCCGCCATTTTGTCATAAATCGATATTTTCAAAATCGGCTATGACAAGTACTAGATTATATAGTATCTAATTTAATAAGTCTTCATTCATTCAATATTCATTCATTCATTTCATAAGTATTCATTAATCTAATTTAATCAGTCTTCCTCGAGCTCTCTGGGACGTCACTACTCGACATGTAGAGCAGAGAAAATTTTTCTAATTTTCTTCTTCGTGCTTGCGGAGATATATTTATTTTATTTCAATTGACAATACAATCGCCAAAAAAACGATTAAGCCTGTCAATTGAATAAAAGAACGGTTCCGAATCAATCCTCCGAATCAACCTCACGAGACAGGATTTTATCATCACAAATACTGTCTCCACCAACCATCCTCCAAGCACGAACCAAAGAAAACAAGAAATATCGACAATATTCAAAACAAATAAAGTTTCTGAAGAGGATCCGAACCAAGGATCGAAACGTAACGAAAAAAACTCCCTTTTTTTCTTCCCACCACGAACTTGGAAATCTCACTGGCCGAATCGAAGCCGATTCCTCAACATCTCGTCTAATTTAATAATCTTTTTGGTTTTTTCTTTTTTCAGATGATTTTTCAAGAAACGCCAGTGGGTACCGTACACGCAAATTTTTTCACGACGCTCCAATATTATCATCCAGGATCATACAATATCCTTGTATATTTTTGATATTTTTAAATAAAGAAAATTAAACTTATTTTTGAATGTATACAGGGTGTCCCAAAACTCAACGATAATCTGAGACCGGATGAAAGGCCAAGTTATACCAGTTCTGGGAAAAATAAAAAAAAATCCATATCACTCAGTTCAGCGATAATAGGCATTTAAAAAAAAAAGTTGAAATTCGACACCCTTGGTCGCATTTTCAAGTCCTGTGATTACCAATGTCACAATTTCGCTGTGATTTTTTAAATTTCGTGATCTTCATTAACGATGCTATTAATCGCAACTACAAATTAATGCAAAAAACTTTGTTAATTTAATAAAATAAGTTAAGTTTTAGTGAGTCATGATTCACAAAAATATTGTTAGTTAACTTTGACACTTCATTTTGAAAAAAAAATGTACTACACTACCCTTGGCAAGTTATTTCAAAATATGGCGCATTTAATCAAGATTTCAAAATGGTGCAACACTTGCCACTTTTCTTGCCATTAAAAATTTTATGTCTTATTTTTTTCAAATTGAGCTCATTTCGAACAACTCAACATTAGGAATTTTTGTTACTAAAATTTGTTATTTTTTGTTTCTGGTCTGAAATAAAATTATTATTTTTAGTAAAGCGGTAATTGAGTCAGTTAATAACCAATTTTTATTGTAAAAAACATATGTTTTTTACAATAAAAATTGGTTATTAACTGACTCAATTACCTCTTTACTAAAAATAATAGTTATTTCAAAAGATGGCGCATTTAATCAAGATTTCAAAATGGTGCAACACTTGCCACTTTTCTTGCCATTAAAAATTTTATGTCTTATTTTTTTCAAATTGACCTCATTTTGAACAACTCAACATTAGGAATTTTTGTTACTAAAATTTGTTATTTTTTGTTTCTGGTCTGAAATAAAATTATTATTTTTAGCAAAGAGGTAATTGAGTCAGTTAATAACCAATTAATAACCAAATAACCAGTTAATAACCAATTAACTGACTCAATTACCGCTTTACTAAAAATAATAATTTTATTTCAGACCAGAAACAAAAAATAACAAATTTTAGTAACAAAAATTCCTAATGTTGAGTTGTTCAAAATGAGCTCAATTTGAAAAAAATAAGAAATAAAATTTTTAATGGCAAGAAAAGTGGCAAGTGTTGCACCATTTTGAAATCTTGATTAAATGCGCCATCTTTTGAAATAACTTGCCAAGGGTAGTGTAGTACATTTTTTTTTTCAAAATGAAGTGTCAAAGTTAACTAACAATATTTTTGTGAATCATGACTCACTAAAACTTAACTTATTTTATTAAATTAACAATGTTTTTTGCATTAATTTGTAGTTGCGATTAATAGCATCGTTAATGAAGATCACGAAATTAAAAAAATCACAGCGAAATTGTGACATTGGTAATCACAGGACTTGAAAATGCGACCAAGGGTGTCGAATTTCAACTTTTTTTTTCAAATGTCTATTATCGCTGAACTGAGTGATATGGATTTTTTTTTTTTTTTTTCCCAGAACTGGTATAACTTGGCCTTTCATCCGGTCTCAGATTATCGTTGAGTTTTGGGACACCCTGTATACTTTTAGATAATTAAAACCACAAGCCGAAATTTTAAATCGTTTTCCTTGAAAAAATTTACAAAAATGACTTTTTTCCGGCTCCTAGATGTATATCTCCCCTTAATTTTACGAGTCAATCACTTTTTCGTACGATAAATTGTTGAATTCGCGCATGATTTTATACCCGTTACTGTGGCCTAACCCCTTAACAATTGTTCGAAAAACCATCAGTTTCATAACATCCTTGAGCCGCTACCTCACGAGCAATGGATTCGTCATCGCGAAGCCCGACGCGGTATTGGGAAACATAAACCTTCCAGAGTGGTCCGCGAAGTGATGAATTATGGTGGGTGCACGATCGTGTATCGCATGACCGACCCACATTTCCTAGCCAGAAAGAAAGCAAACGTGTATCTAAAATCAAGTTTTTGACGATCTCGTTTCTATACTTCTCGATCGTCCAGCGCTGACAAGACTTGCACCAGGTTGGCAAGGCTGACTCCGGTACTTTCCAGGCAGAAGAAAAACCACTTTGACGTGGAAAAGTTGACGCTGAGCCACCTGAGCAGTGGGAAAATCGTCCAGGATCCATTGATGGATAATTCATGGGTCAGGACAACTTCCGGCGGTACCTGCGGCGTATTGTTTTTCCACAAATCGAATCAATTTTCATATTCTTCAACGGTGAAATATCACACTTTTATACGTATTCAAAATACTTCATTATAAAAAAAAAAATTAAAATAATGTTTCTACTTTTATACTTTGATTCTAATTCGCTTCAAAAATCCGTGGTAAATAAACGAATATTGATTCTTTTAATCACGATAATATTGAAATTCTCTGTAACCTTATCCAGTTTTTCAGCTTCCTTGATAATTCCATTTTTTAGCGAACTAGCAAGATTCGCGTAATAACACTCGTGTTGACTGAGAACGACAACAACGAGGTCCGAAGGTTCTGCAAAATTGGCGACACATTCGTAAGTAATTTCTGCAACTCGTCGCGCAACGTCACTGATTGGACAATTTTTTCTTCCGCGACTAATGCGCTTTACCCAAACAAGATGATCGAGGAATAGCGACGACTAATGCAGCGGTAAGTATACGATGGAACATCATTTTGTGGGATAGAAATAAAAACTAATGAGCATTTGTTCCATGTGCTTTTCGATGCCTATATTCATATACGGACGTACACACGTGCATGAGTACGTCCGTACTCAATCCTTGAAATTAGTATCGAATTCGTAGAAATACCCGGCATTTTCGTCGCTTTCGACTTATATGTATATATGTTATACAAATTGCCGTTTGAATATATATTTCTTACAAATTACGGTGTGCAACTTTAATATTAACTTGAATAAATACGTTTTCCTCAAAAACACATTTTGGGATTCACACACGCGCACGCGCATTACAATTCAAACGCAATAAAACAGGAAAGTTGAAAATGTTCGACGGAAAGATCTTGAAGAATTTATCCGGAAAGCAGTTTTCAATTCCGTGCAAATATTCATATTAAGTAAATATTGATGTGCCCACACACATGTATACATGGCCTGTTGGCTACGCTCGACCAATATTGCCACTTTTTGAGGTTAGGATGCCGTTTTTATAAAATTGTCCAGATTTCCCGCGCTAGCGTTCCCGGCTGTTATTAATTTGAACGTCATTGTCGTTACGGTGAATAACAATTGTACTTTTCTCGTAGCGACTCTCTACCAAGGAAAAAAAGCTGTTTTAAATTCGATCTAAAGCATTTAGCAGCGACCATCATGCGACCCATATTTTTGTGAATCTCGTTAGAAAGAGTGCAAGTCAAATCAGCAACTAAATTTACCGGGGAAAAAGCTGCACGAATAAAGCAAAATGCACGTTACATTCTTCGTTTAGCAATATACGAAGGATTCTTTCGAATCTCGAGTTACAGTGAACATATTTCATGAAAATCAGCCTTGAATTGCGATATTGGAATATTTGTTGCGAAACGAATGGGAGACAAATCAGCAACCGAATTTGCAAGAAAAACCGGAACATGTAGGTTCTTGTGCTGAATCTTTTCACAGCTTTGATTTTTCCATTCAATCGTGAGGTGTCAAACTTGGATAGCCACTCTAAGTGGATGTCTATCGCTTATAAACACACTCGTTCTAGTATCGATGAATTTACGTTCGTAAATGCACTGCCGCATATTTGCTTTTAACCGGCGTCGTCGATGGGTCCAATGGTTAATTTCAGTTCGCACGGCTCGAGGTAGTACGCCCGGAAGAGTCGCCACACCGGAAGATGTCGCCACCCGTCGTTCTCAGTACCGGAAGTGGCGGTCCTCTCGCGCGAATCCACAGCGTCGTGCGTGCCCAAACACACACTTGGTTTTTGCGTCGACGGCGCGGAGCGGGAGGGGCGAGTGAAAAAAGAAAGACGTTATAGAGGGAATCGTATTTTTAGAATAGAGAAGGCTGTGAGACTGACAAAAGCGTGGCGCCATATTGCTTGTGTTTGGTTTGCCGTTCTGGCGCGTGGTCGTGAAATAATTATAATCAATTGATACATCATGTCCGATAATCAGGTAAATTTCGTTTCAACGATTATTCGTTATTTGCTGCTCGGCGGTGAGGCAAATTTCAATGAGGCGCGGAAGCGTGTTTCTCGGTGAAAAGCGATGCCGCTATATAACCTTCGTATGTCGTAGGAACAGAAACCCGAAGCCGGCCCAGGGGACGCGAATTCCGAGTACATTAAGCTCAAAGTCGTTGGAAACGTAAGTTTTTCATGGTTTTTTTTTGCGTCCGCTCCATCACTCTCGCTCGTTCGTTTATCCGTTGAAATTCTCGCGAATCGGCGATTTTTTTTTTTCTCGATTCACATTTACACGACGCATGTATGGGTCATCTCGACGACGCTTGTTTCTCATTTTCGTTATTTTCATACGTTTTTCAGGACAGTAACGAAATTCACTTTAGGGTAAAGATGACGACTCAAATGGGCAAACTCAAAAAATCCTACAGCGACAGAGTGGTCCGTAAATCATATTCGTATAGTTTTCATCGTCGTAAAGCTTCGCCGCGGTTGCTATAAAATTTTTTCTTTTCGTTTGTCGCTCGCAGGGAGTTCCCATGACGTCGCTCAGGTTTCTCTTTGACGGCAAAAGAATCAATGACGATGAAACGCCAAAGCAGGTGAGAACGCAGATATTTCGTTTCGACGGTTAAATTTAACGTTGTTTTTATTTTAATTACGGCCATTATTGAGTATTGCATTGGGAAGTCAGTGCGATAGCGTTGCTCCGAAGTTGCAAAAAAATTAAGGGATCATCACAGGAACGGGGTGAAAAATTGCTGATTTGCGCCATTTTTTGATTACAAAGCACTCGTGAAGAATGAAAAATACATGCTTAAACGTTTATTTTTTTTTATATTTGAAACAAAATTTGTAAAAAGATTATTAATCAGTATGAAAGCATTCTTGGTATAGAGGTTTTTTGAAAAATCAAAATTGAAAAAATGGCGGCATTTTGAAAAAAAAGTATCGAATTTAGTCTATTTTTTCGAGTTTTTCGTTGAAACAAAAGCTACCATAGCAAGATAAAGAACATTGTGTCAAAATTTGAGATGGATCGCTTGAAAATTCTTCCTTTGAGAGTGTACACCATTTTGAAAAACGAAATTTTGAGAAAAACGTGTTTAAACTTTCGAGTGCAGAAGTTTCACATAAATTGTTTACTTAGTTCATACTATCGGATAATAAAAAAAAAATCGATTTTTTGAATATTCCACACTGATTATCCCTTAAGGGCATATACAAGGTCGACATAACCTCACAATTTTCCAACCAAAATTTCTTATAATTATATCTTTTCCCTAAATATTATTCATCTCGGAGAAATCTCTTTCAAAATTTCAGCTATCTCGCACTCGTATGTAACTCGGTAGATATTCTACTTCGCCTTAAGGGGTAAGGCCACTGTAACGGCCCAAAAAAAAGGTTTTTTCACTAATTTTTTGCTCCCGAAATTGAAGGTATTTGAAAAAAAACTTTTAATTGTGTTATCGGGCATACATTAAACTTTATTATAAAATTTTTTTACAGTAAAAAAAAACAAAATGGCGGTTCCACAGCTATCTTCCCGGGACATGTTTTGCTTCCAGGGCTCCGCGGCACGCAGCACCACTGGTGCACTTTTGAATCTAGAACAAAAAAAAAACCATTAATCTAGAGGGCTATAGCTAGAGAATGTCGATCGGATTTTAAAAAGTATCAATTTTTGTGGATTTGGCGTGGGTTTGAAAAAAAAAATTGATTTTTGACGAAAAAAACGGCAAGTTTTTTGTTAATAAAAAATCAATAAATAAAGTTCTTGAAAATTCCGATCGACATTCTCAAGATAATGTAAATGTTCACATCTGGTTAAAATTTCAAGTAAAAAAAATGAAAATTGTTCGAGTTATGCTGCGTGCCATTTTGAAAAACCATGTTTCGAGAAAAACGCGTTTAAAGTTTTGCGAATCTTAAACTAGTTTAAGTGCGAATCTTAAACTAGTTTAAAACGCGAATCTTAAACTAGTTTAAAACGCGTTTAAAGTTTTGCGAAGTTTAAACTATTTTTTAAGCCAATAAAAAAAAATCGATTTTTCAAAAAATTTACAGTGGCCTTACCCCTTAAAGGGCATATACAAGGTCGACATAACCTCACAATTTTCCAACTAAATTTTCTTATAATTATATCTTTTTCCCTAAATATTATTCATCTCGGAGAAATCTCTTTGAAAATTTCAGCTATCTCGCACTCGTATGTCACTCGGTAGAGTTCGCCTTAAGACGGTTTCTGCCAAGTTTCTTCCATGGCTAAACTATTAGTTCGTGACAATTTGTTTTTTTTTTTTTTTTTTTTCGCTCAGTTGCCTCTCTCTGGACGATAAACGTTGGATACTATTTTCCTTTTGTCATTACATGCAATATAGACGATAAAGAAGTACGCATTTACCATAGGAAAGAGCAAAAAAGAACTTTGTTTCATCTGGAAACTTTAAATCGTAGTGACCAAGTCGATATTTTCATCGCGATTATAATACGATAAAGAGAATCATTCTAGAATTTTGTTTACCCTGAAAGGAATACTCGCAAATTTACTTTATTAGTCAATTTTGAATAACTTGGAAACCAAGTTTGTCTCGTATTTACGAGCAGAACCGCGAGGACCGTCACTTCTTTCGATGGATCGAGCTGGAAACCAAAAATCTCTTTTCCGTCCAGGCGGGATATACATTTAGACAGGAAAAAAATAAGCAGTATTGAGGGATTTTTTAAACTGCGAAATAATTATTATACAATTATAAAACTTTAGGTATACTTTAATAGTATATTTAAGTATACGAAGCGATTTTTTTTAATTTAAGGGGCTATATCAGCGTGAACGCTGAAAATTTCAGTGATTGTTGGGAATTTTTTGGACGAAAAGTACTCAATTAAGGCCTTACCCCCACTTGAAGCGCAAAAAAAAGCCTTTTTCACGAATTTTTTTTAAAGAAAACTACAAAACTTTTTTAATCGATCAATATACCATCTTAAGGAACACATCTTGAAGAACTTTCAGTAATTTTTTTATTGAAAAATATTACATTGTTTAGTGGCAAATGGCCGTCAATGAAATAATGTTTTTATATACACGGTTTGCGGTGACCAACATTGCGGCGAAGTGGATCTGAAAAAAAATGCGGATGGATTTAGTCAAATATAAGTATAAACTAGTCTTTAATCGAAGGATTTTAAAAAATATTCATTTTTCTCAACACGGCGGACTGTCAAAGTTAATGGTTCGATTTTAACGAAAAAAAAACGGCCGTTTTTTGGCTATAAAACGGCCATTTTTTTAGAAAAAAAAAATCGAACGATTAAAGACTACATTTTTATGTATTAAATAAGCCTGCAAAATTTCAAGAAGATCGGTTCATTAGTGTTCGAGTAATCTTGGTCACCGACTTCAGAATTGCCATTTTAAGAAAAACGCGTTTAAGGCAGGATTCTACTTTGAAACCATGAAAAAAACGCTATTTTCGTGAATTTTTTCCGAAAATACTATTAAAGATATCGATATGGGGTTTAAACTGTTCAATAAATACACTCTTTAAGTACATAAAAAAAAAATTTTAATGTATTTTATTCATTTTTTGTACACGTAAAATATGTTTAAAGCCAACGCCTCGAAAAGCAGGTACCGTTGCCGTGGTCGTGAAATCTTCCCGACGGATGGTCTGAAACAAAAAAATCAAATAGTTTCATGTTCAGTATGTCTTCAGGAACCGACCTAACTAGAATATTTTATATACGTGCAAAATTAACAAAATAGCGGCTAAAATACGAAACAAAAAATGCGTTTTTTTTTTGGTCTTTTTTTTGCAATAAAAAAATAGTTCTAATCAAAATTTTAAGTTGATTGTAGTTAGGTCGGTTGGTACACACATATAGAATATGTGTTCCAAATTTCATAAGGATCGGTTCAGTACTTTTTGAGTTATCACGACCACGGTACTTGAAAATGTCGTTTCGAGAAAAACGCGTTTAAAATTTTGGTGAGTGATAAATCGTAGAAAAAATTATCTTACCCTCAATCAGCGATGCCTGGGCCATATAATATGCCTTCGACGTGTTCCAGGTGGGTGTTTTCATCCAATTTCAAAGTTTCAAAGTTTCAAAGTAGAATCCTGCCTTAAAGTTTCAATTTCAGTTTACACGAAGAACGGATTCTTCTCTTTCAACGCTCATATCTCAGTCAATTTTGTTCGGATCGACTTGAAATTTTCAGGACATATTCTCAGATAATTATACTTCAAAAAATGCAATTAAAAAAATCGATTTTTTCAAAATCGCACGTGGGGGTAACCCCTTAAAGGTATTGGAAAATTAAGAACATATTTGGCTATATTTGACCTATATTACATCATTTTTTCATAGAAAAATATTGAGATCCGAGCGACTTATGCGCTGCCTTTGGAGGCGCCAAAAAAGTTTTTGCACTGCTGACATGATTCCGGCCGATTGAGTAACTGAAAACGAAAAAGGAAAAAATGTCGTTAAGGGGCCAGTCCACTTTGGGGCCACGAAAAAAGCTATTTTCGCGATTTTTTTTGAGGATTTTATAAAAGATATGAATATAAAAGTTGTTGGGCTTGATGAATAAAGTCTTGAAATACAGTTGAAAAAAATTTAATTCATTTTTATTCATTATCAAGTACAAAAACTATAGTTTAACGTAATGCCTCAAAAATAGGTGGGCTAGGTAGCTCCATCACACCTCGGCAACGGCTTATCTGAAACAAAAAATCAAAATCCATTAGATTCAGTATGACACCAGCTACAAAATGACCCTCGGATATAAAGTTCCATCAAAAAATAAAAAAATGGCAGATGAAAAACGAAAAAGCTTTTAAAAACGCGTTTTTTCGCAGTTTTTCGCAAAAAAAAGAGTAAAAATAAAAATGTTTAAACCATCGAGGGTCATCTTTTTGCGAATCATGTTTACAATATGTGGTTCAAATTTCAAGAGAATCGGTTTATTAGTTTTAGAGATACGATGGAGCTAGATTTTGAAAACGTTTCGAGAAAAAACGCGTTTGAAGTTTATACAATGAAAAACTCTTACCTAAACTCAATCGGCAATTCCTGCACCGTACAAAATCCCTGGTGATTGCTCATCATCGTCGATTTCTTCAACTCTTGCTTGCTTTCGATTTTTTGAAATTTTCAAAGTGGACTGGCCCCTTAACTGAACGGTATTTCCTGTACAATGACGTAGGATTTTCGAATAATATGAAAATCTAAGAAAATTTTGTAGTTATGAAAAAAAGTATGTTTTTTGCCTATAAAATGGTCTTTTTTTCCATGCAAAATCGTCCATTTTCATTTGATCAAAAATATCCTACGTCATTGTAGAATAAATATATTCAAGAGTGCTCAGTTCAAATTTCAAGTCAATCGGATAATTGCTCTTTGAGTTACAATGTCAGCAAATTTGAAAAATCTCATTTCGAGAATAACGCGTTTAAAGATTTAACTATCGATTTTTGCAAGATAAAATGATCAGTCATACGGCCTTGAAATTTCTACAGGGTATTCCTGAAAGTATAAATCGTCTAAAAAGGCAAAAAAAATCGATTCTTTGAGAGTGTCACACTGGTATAGCCCCTTAATTCATCATCAAAATGGCGGCGCTGTGGCAGAGTGTTACAACAAAATCGCCGCGGGAGTTGCGAATCGGCGTGCAGACTAGCTTCCCGTAGACTTTGATTTGCAAAAAAGTTCAAACATTTTTTCAGTTAGAACATGTATAGTTTCTATGTGACGGTAATTAAAATGAATAAAATTCAAATTTGAGAAAATGGCACGAATTTACAAAAAAAATCAACATTTCACGCAACATTTCTGTAAAATGTGGATTGGGGCCGTCCATAAATTACATCGTTTTAAAATAGGGGGGGGGGTCTGGTCGTTAGATGACGGTAACGATAATTTGATTACAACGATATGAAGGATAGGATGATTTCAGGGGTGGAGGGGGGGGGGGGTAAAAATCAGCAAAAATCGATGACGTAATATATGGACGGTCCCATTGAAAAAGTGGTGTTTTTTTTTCAATGTCTTAAAAACAATTTTCGTCAAGTGGAAGGTACCAGTATTATCAATATTTATACCAAGTTTCAACTCAATCGGCTTGACAGTTTTTGAGTAATCCTGCACGCCAATTTCGATAATGCAGTTTTGAGAAAAAACGCGTTTGAGGTTCACGCCCGCTCCGAATTCAAGCGTTGAGGCACGCGTTGACGGACTGTAATGTTTGAACTTTTTCGAATTTCTTTCTTTTCTTTAAAACTTTGGGAAAATATTCTACATATATAGTTCTATCGTTTAAGGCAGTAGTCTGGTGTAGAGCGAATTTTTTTACGTCATTTTTGGGTTGGAATAACTTTTAAACCGTTGAAGTTGTCATGATGAAATTTTACATATGTATTTATTGTTCCTTTGAGAATGTATCTACATTTAAAAAAAAATTATTTTAAATACTTTCATGTAGTTTTTTTATTTTTTCACAACATGGTCCGCCGAAAACCGCCTCAATCAGCGCCGACTCTGGGTGATGTTGTATGCATCTGAAAAAATATATATATATATATTCTCAATCTGTATGAGTATTCTCAGCACTGGTAGCATAATTAGTGCTAAAAAAAATTTTCTTACAAAATGGCGGCCTGTTAAACTTTGATTAACGATATTTCATACATTTTCGGGTATTCGACAAGTTATAAAATGTGGGCAAAATTATTGTTCGACTCAATTCTGCTACCAGTCCTCAGAAAGAGGCTACCGAAGGTATGTGCAAAATTAGAGCTCGATCGGTCAATTAGTCATCGAGATATCGTGGGCGCCGATTTGAAAAACATAGTTCTGAGATAAACGCGTTCAAAATTTTGATACCGGGAGCGCGCAGCTGCTTCCCGACCGCGCTACCTGAGCGCGCGGCTTGCTTATAATTTCTATTACTCTGCTAATTTTTTAAATTTCACTACACATTTTTCACGAGCGTATTAACGGCGGGGTAAAGTTAATTCGGCGAAAAAAAGGCATGTTTTTAAGATTTTTTTTTTGCGTAACGAATAGTGTTCGTTTATTGAAAAATTTACATATAATAAAGTAACATTTGAACAACATTCTCCTAAATTTGCATTGCAAAATATTCAAAATTGAGCGAGTGAAAATTAAACCCCGGAGGCGCCTCGAAAAAAAGTTGGTTTGCGGTGTGCACCATAACTCGCAACAGAATCATCTGAAACAAAAAAATCAAAATGCATTTGTTAAAGGAGATGTTTCTCGAGGTAATGACGGGAGGATTTTTTTTTTTTCGATTTTTCGATTTTTCGTAGCACTTGGGAGCCAAAAACCCGATTGTCGCTAAAAAAAAATCGGCTAATTTGTTGTTGAAAAATTAGTAATTATTAAAATAAAAAAAAGACAATACCTGGTGAATTGTGTGAAAAAGTACTGTGCAAAATTTCAAAGCGATTGGTCCAGTAGATTTTGAGTTATCGTGCACACGGACTTCAAATATGACAAGTCTCAGAAAAACGGTTTGAAAAACGCAGAAGAGTTTGGTCGGCATGGAGCAATAGACGCTCAAATACTCATAACTTCGTCAATTTTAGTCCGACCGACTTGAAATTTTAACACAATATTCTTGACACATTATGCATTCATTAAAAAAATTTAAAAAAAATGAAAAAAAATAATTTTAATACATTACCCCGCCTTTAAGAAAGGTCTAAGGAATAATAAAATGAAACAAAATCGATTTTGTCAAATTTCTAGACCAGATTACTGCCTTAAAGAAAGAAAAAAAAAAGCAGATTTTTTGATCGTTGTAAATGTATATCCCGCCTTGAAGTCCTCCCGACAAACTCGAACCGCCCTTTGCGAATGAAGAGACGAAAAGCGTATGATCCGGGAGGCCGTTACTAGCCCCGAAATGAAGAATGACGAAAAATGTTTGTTTCCAGTTGGAGATGGAGAACGACGACGTAATCGAGGTATATCAAGAACAGACAGGTGGCACCTTTTGAAGCTCTTCACGGAGTACAAAGAGAGGCTCGTAATTTGGTTTTTTTTTTCTTTTATTTTCCAATATTTTTCAAAGTGAAAGTGATTAACGTATGATACAAGAAAGGAACGAGAAGTCATGAGAAGATTGGCGAATAAAAAAAAAGAAAAGAAAAGCAAACGACAAAAGAGATGAAACAACAAGAAATGGACAAGGCTATAATTGCGCATATGTACGTTCGTAATGGAACAAAATCTCGTATAAAAATTAATCTAGCCGTCTTACATTCCTTTGTCAAGAGAAAAAGAAAGAAAGAGCAACAAAAACTTGTCGAATGGGCTAGCTAAGTAGACTAGATATAAACATTTTCTTTCCCCTTCTCCTTTCGATGATTCTTTGATGAAAAAAAAAATAACATGCCTTGTATAGCGTGTAGATTGCCCGTGTCCCCCCTTCCCACGTCCATCAAAAATGTTTGTTCTTGTAAACACGATTAATTCGTGATACACTCTTTTTGCCTCCGTCATCATGAAAACATTGCTGCGAGAGTCGCGTTCGATTCGCCTCACGAGTGAAGAATAAAATGAAAAAAAAATAATAATAATAATAAAATAAAATAAAATAAATAAAGAACAAAAAACCACCGCAACCACCCCTTCCTCGTCAGCCCACAAATGTAAAATAGTTTATCGATCTAAGCAAAGGCTCCTAGTACGATACGACGAATGTGTTTACTCTACTTTTCGATTTAAGTCTGATTGTGGCTAAAACTTGTAACGGACTTGATAAAAAAACAAACAACGTAAACGAAACAAACATACAACAACAAAAAAAACGCAATAAAAAGAACAAAAAAAGCATATAATTAATAAAACGCTACAATTTACGGGAGATTCGTCATTTTTCAGGAGCATTCGTAGCCGTGATCCATTTTTCAGGAGAATTCGTAGCCGTGATCATTTTCCCACACGACTTTAGTTTCTAATTTATTCTTCGCGGGTTTACGGAAAAAAGAAGCTGGCCACGTTGTTTTTTCCCGTCGAAGATTCTGTCTAAAAACGACGATAACCAAAGGGAGATCAATTACGATCTTACAATGGATTAAGGGGTAAGGCCACTGTAGCGGGGAAAAGAATAAGTACATTTTGGGAATTTTTTTAGCGGGACAATGGGATAAATCAAAATTCTGAAAAAGGTCCTTTATTGTACATATCGTATACTGTATAAACTATTTTTTTTTTTTTGAGTAATGTAAACCAAAATGGCGGCTGCACAGCTTTTCTTCGACGAGGCCTTTTTTTTCGTAGGCGCGCGGCCGGATCAACGGCACCGGCAGTTTCTAATCGACAGTGGATGAATTTTTTTTTCGATTATACATGTGAATAGCCACAGAAGTACGTAGGATTTTTTTGATATATCGATTTTTGCAAACCCGCGTTTTTAAAATAAAAGTTCAATATTCTAAAAAAAAACATCGAAAATTGGTTATAAAAAAGAAACTATGTAATATTAGGAGTACAACTTTGCAGTGACCGTTCTACTTAGAGAGCCACTGCGGCCGAAGTAGTGGCCCTAGCTCAATAAAAAAGTGGCATTTTAAACTAGAGGCTCTTTTCAAAACGTCTCCGGGATATGGGTATGATCCAAAAGCAAGGAAACTGGGTCCCGCATGAGTTGAAGCCGAGAGACATCGAGCGCCGATTTTTCACCTGTGAACAACTGCTCCAAAGACAACAAAGGAAGGGATTTTTGCACCGGATTGTGACTGGAGATGAAAAGTGGGTTCACTGCGATAATCCTAAACGCCGAAAATTATGGGGACTGCCTGGTCATATTCCGTCATCGACGCCCAAACCGAATATTCACGGATCCAAAGTGATGCTGTGTATCTGGTGGGACCAGCTGGGCGTTGTGTACTATGAGCTGCTCAAACCATCCGAAACCATCACAGGGGAACTCTACCGACGTCAGTTGATGAGCTTGAGTAAGGCACTCAAAGAGAAACGGCCACAATTCAACGAAAGACATGACAAGGTGATGCTGCAGCATGACAATGCCCGACCCCATGTTGCAAATGTCGTGAAAAAGTACTTGGAAACGCTGAAATGGGAGGTTTTATCCCACCCACCGTACTCTCCAGACATTGCCTCTTCCGACTATCACTTGTTCCGGTCAATGGCACACGATTTGGCTGACCAGCACTTCGGTACTTACGAAGAAGTCAAAAATTGGGTCGATTCCTGGATTGCCTCCAAGGACCAAGACTTTTATCGACGCGGGATTCGAATGCTACCTGAAAGATGGGCCGAGGTCGTAGCTAGCGACGGGCAGTACTTTGATTAAAAAATATGTAGCCACTTTTTTATAATAAAGCCTTAAACTTTTGAAAAAAACGGTCACTGCAAAGTTGTACTCCTTATATATCGAGAAAATCCTACGTACTTCTATGCAGAATGTAATTGTGAATGTATAGTTAAAATTTCAATTCAATCGGTCAAGATTTGTTCGCGTTACGAGTCCGGCCGACTTGAAAAATGTAGTTTCGAGAAAAACGCGTTTAAAGTTTTCGGTACGGATTGCATCGGACTGAGGGGCTGCTCCAAAATTAAAAATATAAGTATTTAGACATTTTTCCCACCTTAATCCTTTGAGTATGTCATTTTTAAGATATCAAGGCATCTTTGAAGGGAAAAATACCGATTTGTTTAAATGTTTACAGTGGCTTTACCCCTTAAAAAACCCATCACTAGTTTTATGGCATTCACGAGACATGGAAATTGGTGCATTTTTTTAACTTTGTAGCTTGGGTTTGTTGAATTAAAAAAAAAACGATTTTAATATATGGGTTGCAGCAATAAATGCGAACGAAAATGAATATTTTTCAACAACCAAAGTTATGCGTGTTCATTAGAAGTGCATAGGAAGAAAAAAGAGTTTGGACTTTTGGGGACGGCGAAGGGAAGAGTGGCCGAAAATTGAGTTTTCATTTTTGGGGAGAGAAGCCTTGCGCAAAAATTCGACCCTACATTTGATTGTTTTATGTCAACGTTTTAAGGGGTAAGGCTTGAGAGGACGATTTTGTTGTGACGACCCGGAAGTCAGGGTCGTTGAAGAAAATTAATTTCAAATGAATAATCAAGACGATGGAAAAGTTGATTGGCCATTTATTTGCACGTACAGTAACAAATTTGTGTACCAAATTTCAGTTAAAAATATTAATTATTAACGAAGTTGTGTACCAAATTTCAGTTAAGGGATCGTCTCAGTGTGACCCTCCGAAAAATCACTGATTTTCGCGATTTTTTTTTAAATGTTCAAATAAACTAATCAGTCCGGTTTTTTTAAAATAAATAAATACATTCATGACGAATACAAAATGATTTTTTTTATGTTTATTTATTGGACGTACAATAGTTAAATAAATTGTTGAAATGACACGTAATAAAAAAAGGTCCTGTACGGTTTCCACGATTGCGGCCGCAATTTTGATCTGAAACAAAAATTTCAAAAAGATTATTAATCTGTAGGAAAGTCGCTATCGCGCTATGGAAGGGGTTTTTTTTTTTAATTTGACGAAATGGCGGCGGTTTGAACAAAAAGTATCGAATTTGGCCCTTTTTCTCGACAGTTTTTCGTAAAAAAAAAATAGGAAGATTTCCAAAAAAAAAAAAAGCTTCCATAGCGCTATAAAGAACGACGTTAAAAATGTTCTCTTCAAAGGGGAACTAGATATCTTCAAAACTCTTCCTTTGAGAGTGGAAACCGTTTTGAAAAACACTATTCTGAGAAAAACGCGTTTAAAGATTGGCGAGGCAGATGTCTCGCTCCCTTCCCTTTCTACAAGAAACATTGTAGCGACCGTAATAAATTGAATTTCGATTTAAAAATTTGAGAGAATGTTTATCACAGTGTATACTATCCGATAATGCAACAAAAAAAATCGATTTTTCGAAAATTTCACACTGAGACGATCCCTTAACGATATTAATAATTAACGAAGTTATGAACAATCTCGTGAAGGACCTTTAAACGTAGGGGCCTCAACGGTTTATTTTGCCCACCCGGTGAATCGGAAACGAAAACAGTTTTTTTTTTCTAAAAATAGACCATATTGGTTAAGACTTCACTGAGCTTTTTCTGTTATGTTGCAATCATTTTTAAAAATATATTTTTTGCTCGTTTATTCGGGGAAAAATTACATCGTCGATAACTAAGGAGAAAAGAAAATTAAGAAAAAAAAAACGTCGGTCAAGGCTAAACTATTATCAAAGTGAATGTACGAAAAAAATTATCTTTTCTCTATTTTTCGAGGATAAATGACATTGTTGATAACTAACGAGAAAAAAGTTAATAAAAACGTCGTTCAACACTAAACTACTATCACAGTGAATAAGTGCACCAAATTTCAAGTCAAACCGTTCATTAGATGTCGATAAATCGTGTACACCGTTTTGAAAAACAGTTTCGGGAACAGCGAGTTTAAAGGATAAGGGGTCTTCTCACGTTGGACACTAAAAAAAAGGCTATTTTCATGATTTTTTTGATAGGTTTATATTATAGATATTGATATAAAAGTTGTTACACTTTATATTTACTTTTTTGCCAAAAACGGTTATAAAGCGTTTTCTTGTTTTTTTTCTTTGAAAAATGTCCGCCATTATGTTATTTTTGCATATATAAAAAATCGTATATGCGCTATAACTGTTAACATACTGAATCTAAAACCGTTGAATTTTTTTATTTCGGATGATCCATCTCCGACGTTTCACCAACAGCGCAGACCTACAATATTTTTAGGACATTTTTTAAGGGGCTATACCAGAAAAGTACTCAATTAACTGTTTTGGAAAATTGAGAATATATTTGACTATATTTGACCTATATTACATAATTTTTTCATAGAAAAATATTAAGATCCAAGCGACTTATGCGCTATCTTCGGAGGCGCCAAAAAAATAGTTCCTCCACTGCTGACATGATTCCGGCCGATTGAGTAGCTGAAACCGAAAAAGGAAAAAATGTCGTTAAACTGGAAGGTATTTCCTGTACAATGACGTAGGATTTTCGAAAAATATAAAAATCTAACAAAATGGCGTACTTATGAAAAAAAAACGTCTGTTTTCTTGCCTATAAAATGGTCGTTTCTTTCAATGCCAAATCGTCAATTTTCATCCAATCAAAAATATCCTACGTCATTGTAGAGTAAATATATTCAAGAGTACTCAGTTGAAATTTCGAGTCAATCGGATAATTGCTCTTTGAGTTACAATGTCAGCAAATTTGAAAAATCTCATTTCGAGAAAAACGCGTTTAAAGATTTAACTATAAATTTGTGCAAGATAAAATTATAGAGATACGGCTTTAAATTTTTTGAAAGTGTCACACTGGTATAGCCCCTTAACTACCATTTTCCTCTATACATAGTAACAAATAGTTTTTTTTTTATTTCGAAAGTGTATTTATTAAGTGTAACAACTTTTATATCAACCTATCAAAAAAATTCATGAAAATAAACTTTTTTCAGCGTCTAAAGTGAGAGGACCCCTTAACTAACAGTTCTATCGTAGTAATCATAAGTTTACCTTCAATCTGCGATTCCTGCACCATATGTTGGACCTTCCTCTTCGAGTCGCCTCAAGCGATGGAAGAGAGTTATGAAAATCTCACATCAGCCTACCCCCTTAAACCGGGCTACGGCGTTCTCTGTGACATGGCTTTAAAAATCAAACCGTCTCGACAAACCGGCTTGGACAAAGTAACAAGTTTGATCGTTTTAGGCGAAGATATCAAGACGAAAAAAAATGAAGCAATTTTGAGGGATTTTTTAAACTAAGAAATAATTATTCTTCATGTATCAAACTGTAGGTATACTTTAACAGTATATTCGTTTATACAAAACAATTTTTTTAAATTCATTTATCATCAAAATGGCGGACCTGACAAGGAAAGGGTGCGAAATCAATCTCTCAAATTTCGATGAAATGTGGCATGCTTATAGAAAGGGTAAAAATAGGCGGCACGATTTATTTTTATATCTGCGGGACCCGATTATTAAGGGGTGAAACGCACTCTCGAAAATAGGGGTATTTTTCATTTTTTGTCGATAACGTTATCGTTCTCATCTCCAATGTAAAGTACACGAAAAAATAAAAATTATTGCAATCTGAAATTTTTTCATATTTCGCACCGTTAAAACGCTATCCACGAAAAACGTAAAACACCCCAATTTTCGACCCTTAAAAAGGTGCGTTTCAACCCTTAAAAATGGGGTTTCGAAAAAATAAAATGAAATACGTGTCACTTATTTTTACCCATTCTACAAGCGTGCCAAATTTCATCGAAATCGGAGATATCGACCTCGCAACCTTGTAAGTGTTACAGCAAGGTTGTTGCGGGTCCCGTAGAATGTGATTTAAAAAAAAATCGGTTAGAACATATCGACGCTGCTTACGAAAAGTAGCATGCTTCAGAATTCTTACGAAAACAAGCACGTTTGATATCACCGCGAAAACTAGCATGTTTCGGCTTCCGACACGAAAACTAGCAAGTTTCGGTTTTCGCCACGAAAACTGGCACCTTTAGATATTTAAGGGACAACACCACTGTGACGGCTTCAAAAAATCGATTTTTTGAAAACCATCTAGAAAAATCTAAAATACATTTAAGATTAAGATGCCGTTGGACCCAGGTCGAAAAAACCATTATTTTCGGAGATATTGAATATTTTGTGGAGCGGTGCAGCGCTCCGTGACGCTCGGGGGTCCCGCGCAGCTGCGCGCCTCAGGATCGGCAGGTATACCGGGCCTTTCCCAGGTCCTGCGGGTCTTTCCCAGGTATTCTTTTGTCTCCCTTCACTAAAACCGGCTATTGTTATAAATATAGTTTCGAAAAAAGCCATAGGTGGCGATAATTGAAAAATTTTCAAGTCGTCAATCGTCAATCGTCGATATTGCAGCTGATATCGCGGTATTATTATTCAATGATGGCCTGAGAAGCCTCATGAAAGTTTTGGAGACGTTGGGGATAACTATCGGCCCAAATTGTTTCAATTTTTGCGTTGAAACAGACGCAGCGCGGATCGAGCTGGCGGAGCGCTCGTTCACAGACGCTGCAAAAGAGGCAAGAAGAGCCTCTACAAGTTCGAGAAAAGATGCTAGGGACAATGATTTGCTTCTTGAAGGCCAGCTATATGGTGCCGGCATCGCTGATTAAAGGTAAACATTTTTTTTCCAATTTATCGCATAAATTAACAAACCCAAAACTTTGAATGCGTTTTTCACAAAACCACTTTTTTAAGTGCGGCACGCAGCAGAACTCGAGCAATTTTTATCCGATCGACTTCAAATTTGGACTGCATCAATAAAACTGGATTATCTAAAGAAGTACATAGGATTTTTTCGATATCTCAATAATAAAAAAAGTTGTAGCCTATTTTCGACGAGAAATTTTGCTGGAAAATCGTCCTTTAATTTCAAAAGCGTGCCTATTTTTTAAAAATCAAT
Source organism: Ophion obscuratus (assembly GCA_964007375.1). NCBI lineage: Eukaryota > Metazoa > Arthropoda > Insecta > Hymenoptera > Ichneumonidae > Ophion > Ophion obscuratus. Next base: position 80,556,749 of record OZ023312.1, on the reverse strand, counting down.
ATTTTTTCAGATCCCTGTGTACTTCTCTTCAAAATATCATATTATTAACGAAAACACTGGGTATTTTTTTTCAGATCGACTTTGAAGAGAGTTCTGCTGCGTGCCGCGAACCACTGCAGAGGCAACAGTACCTGACGCGGGAGCTTCCCCAGTGTCACCATGGGGCGTGAAAAACTTGAAATTTTTTTTTATGTATCTTCAATAAACAACGAACAAAACAAAAAAAATTTCGAACATCTCTTTTTTCCCACAAAAAAAAATCTTGAAAAATGGCAAAAAACAGGGGGTCACAGTGGTGTTGTCCCTTAACGCGAAACCTAGCACGTTTCGGCTTTCACCACGAAAAGGAGCAAATTTCGATATTTACCGCGAAAATTAACATGTTTCAGTAATAGTGGAATTGTTTCCGACTTTTCTTCCATGCCTTTTTACGCCTTGCCTCTATATTTTTACCCCAACTCCTTTGACCGCAATCGGAAATTGACCATTTTGTATACCTCACAAAAACATTTAATTGGACGTCATTTAAAGTTGCAAGTATTCGGGAAATATCCATTCAACCTTACGTCGATACAATCCACGTTAAATATGATTTTTACCAAGAAGGACGAGAGATGAAAATCTTTAAAAAACAAAAACATGGATGATGTTCGAATGTTCCAATTAAAACAGACGGCATCTAAAAAATTGCCTCTTGTACCAAGAAAAGAAAAGATTTACAGGCGATGCTTGACAGAGGTTTAATTCCAATCGAGCATCAGCAAGATATTTCAAACATATCAGACGATAACCATCTGTAAGATTACAGTAAATTTGTTGAATGATATTTTCAATGACGTTATTTTTTTAATAGAAAATCACAAATGTTTCATTATATTTACACTTTCGGTATAATTTTTTTTTATAAAAATCACTACTATCGATTTAAATTGATAATTATTATCAAAGTGTTAATAAAAGCAACGAGTATAAAATTAAAATGTCATTACGCAAAAAATTGTCATATTTTTGAAAAAATACTAATGGTTTATTTTTCCAGATTTTTACCTGAGCACGGAGGACTTTAAATTTGCACCGAAACTCTTATTGGTTAGATTGTACGAGCGATGAGATCCTTAAGGCTTTAAACTTAGTCTTCTTACACTAGTTTTTACAATGAAAATCAAACAAGCTAGTTTTCGCGGCGAATGCCGAAACATGCTGGTTGGCGCGGTGCATATGAAAACGTGCTACTTTTCGTAAGCAGCTCCGATAAATAGTTTCTATTTGACAATAATTAAAATTAAGGGCGGGGTAAAGTATTAAAATTTTTTTTTCATTTTTAAAAAAAAAATTTAAATGAATGCATAATATATCAAGAATATTGTGTTAAAATTTCAAGTCGATCGGAGTAAAATTGACGAAGTTATGAGTATTTGAGCGTCTATTGCTCCATGCCGTTCTCTTCTCTTCTGCGTTTTTCAAACCGTTTTTCTGAGACTTGTCATATTTGAAGTCCGTATGCACGATAACTCGAAATCTACTGGACCATTCGCTTTGAAATTTTGCACAGTACTTCTTCACATAATTCACCAGTTATTGTCGAGAGCTTTTTTGTTTTTTTTAATAATTACTAATTTTTCAACAACAAATTAGCCGATTTTTTAAGCGAAAATCGGGTTTTTGGCTCCCAAGTGCTACGAAAAATCGAAAAATCGAAAAAAAAAAAAATCCTCCCGTCATTACCTCGAGAAACATCTCCTTTAACAAATGCATTTTGATTTTTTTGTTTCAAATGATTCTGTTGCGAGTTATGGTGCACACCGCAAACCAACTTTTTTTCGAGGCGCCTCCGGGGTTTAATTTTCACTCGCTCAATTTTGAATATTTTGCAATGCAAATTTAGGAGAATGTTGTTCAAATGTTACTTTATTATATGTAAATTTTTCAATAAACGAACACTATTCGTTACGCCAAAAAAAATCTTAAAAACATGCCTTTTTTTCGCCGAATTAACTTTACCCCGCGGTTAAGAAAATGAAAATTTCCGAGAATGGCACGCATTTACAACAAAAAATCAACATTTCACGCAACAATTCTGTAAAATTTGCATTAAAAAAAGTAGTATGTTTTGTCATTTTTCAAAAACAATTCTCAAATAAAAAGCAACAAAATTATCAATATTCCTACCAAGTTTCAACTCAATCGGCTTAATAGTTTTTGAGTATTCCTGCACGCCAATTTAAAAAATGCAGTTTTGCGAAAAGCGCGTTTGGCGTTTACGCTCGCTCCGAATCCGAGCGATGAGGCAAAGCGTTGACGGGCTGTAACGTTTGAAGTTTTCTGAATTCCGCTTTGAAACTGGAAAAATATTCTACATATGAGGGTTCCTCTGTCAATTCAGCAATTTTTTTTTCGACCGTCTCAGATCTGCCCCATAATTCCCTATATCAAAGTATTACTAAAAGGCATTCTATGTGAATTTTTTCAGATTTTTTAATTCAACATTTTAGAAAATGCCGTTTTTTTTCAAATGAAATATCTCGGAAACTAGAAGTAACTGAAAAAAAAAATGTCTGTACATAAAAGTTGTCGTTTTGTGTTAGCTTTCGAGCGGAATATTTGAAATAATTTTTACATTCCGGCAACGCTGATTTTTTACGAAAAAAGGTGGAAACTATTTGTTATTAAAAAACGGCCATTTTTTTCGGCTGAAAAAATTACAGTCTTCCAATATGTCTGACGATATCGCAAAAAAAAATCGCCAGAGTGGCACGGAGCGAGGTTCCGGTATAAAAAAATTAATTCGCGTGGTTTCATTTTTTTACCCTAGAACCTCGATCCGTGCCACTCTGGCGATTTTCTTCCCATATCGTCAGATATACCGGAAGACTCTGCAATTTTTTCAGCCAGCAAAAATGGCTGTTTTCCAATAAAAAAAAAATAATTTCCCCCTTTTTTGGTAAAAAAATCAGCGTTACCGGAACGTAAAAATTATTTCCAGTCGTCCGCTCGAAAGCTAACACAAAACTACAACTTTTATGTACAGACACATTTTGTTTCAGTTACTTCTAGTTTCCGAGATATATTCATTTGGAAAAAAAACCGGCATTTTCTAAAATGTTGAATTAAAAAATCTGAAAAAATTCACATAGAATGCCTTTTAGCGGTACTTTGATATAATCAATTACGGGGCAGATCTGAGATGATCGAAAAAAAGTGGCTGAATTGATGGAGAATCTCTCATATGTACTTCTATCCTTTAAGGGACAACACCACTGTGACCCCTTGTTTTTTTGCCATTTTTCAAGAATTTTTTGTTGTGGGAAAAGAAGAGATATTCGAAATTTTTTGTTTGTTTTGTTCGTTGTTTATTGAAGATACATAAAAAAAAAATTTCAAATTTTTCACGCCCCATGGTGACGCTGGGGAAGCTCCCGCGTCAGGTACTGTTGCCTCTGCAGTGGTTCGCGGCACGCAGCAGAATTCTCTTCAAAGTCGATCTGAAAAAAAATACCGAGTGATTTCGTTAATAATATGATATTTTGAAGAGAAGTACATAGGGATTTGAAAAAATATTGATTTTTAAAAAATAGGCACGCTTTTGAAATTAAACGACGATTTTCGAGCAAAACTTCTCGTCGAAAATAGGCTATAACTTTTTTTATTATTGAGATATCGAAAAAATCCTATGTACTTCTTTAGATAATCTAGTTTTATTGATGCAGTCCAAATTTGAAGCCGATCGGATAAAAATTGCTCGAGTTTTGCTGCGTGCCGCACTCAAAAAAGTGGTTTTGAGAAAAACGCGTTCAAAGTTTTAGGTTTGTTAATTTATGCGAGAGAATTGGAAAAAAAATTGTTTACCTTTAATCAGCGATGTCGGCACCATACAGCTGGCCTTCAAGAAGCAAATCATTGTCCCTAGCATCTTTTCTCGAACTTGTAGAGGCTCTTCTTGCCTCTTTTGCAGCGTCTGTGAGCGAGCGCTCCGCCAGCTCGATCCGCGCTGCGTCGGTTTCAACGCAAAAATTGAAACAATTTGGGCCGATAGTTATCCCCAACGTGTCCAAAACTTTCATGAGGCTTCTCAGGCCATCATTGAATAATAATACCGCGATATCAGCTGCAATATCGATGATTGACGATTGACGACTTGAAAATTTTTCAATTATCGCCACCTATGGCTTTTTTTCGAAACTATATTTATAACAATAGCCGGTTTTTGTGAAGGGAGACAAAAGAATACCTGGGAAAGACCCGCAGGACCTGGGAAAGGCCCGGTATACCTGCCGACCCTGAGGCGCGCAGCTGCGCGGGACCCCGAGCGTCACGGAGCACTGCACCGCTTCATAAAATATTCAATATCTCCGAAAATAATTATTTTTTCGACCTGGGTCCAACGGCATCTTAATCTTAAATGTATTAGGTGTACAAATAAGTTTTAGGACACTTCGATTTTGTATCATAACAGCTATTCTAAATTAATTCAAAGGTCCCGCTCACTTATCATAGATGGCGCTTGATATGTAGTATCGAAACGTAAAGGAGTCATAAACATAACCTATAAATTCTGTAAATTAAACATGTAGACCGATAAGCTATTTATTAGACACTGCATTCGCTATGAATTCCATCAAGGAAAAAGTGTTAGGAAAGCGTGTGAATCGATATGTTCTGTTCTTGGAGACAACATTGTATCTAAAAGTACATGTGAGTATTGGTATAAGCGATTCAAAGAAGATGATTTCGACGTTAGTGACCGTAAACGCACGGGGCCTCCTGTAAAGGTGGACGATCAGGAACTGCAAGCGTTGCTGGATGAAAACTCTTGTCAGACGGAGAAACAACTTTCGGAACAGCTTGGAGTAACTCAACAAACTGTTTCTTATCGTTTAAAAGCAATGGGTAAGATTCGAAAAGGAACAAAGTGGGTACCACACTTTCTGACTCAAGAAAATAAAAACAGCCGTCTTAACATTTGTTTGAGTCTTTACAACAAGCAACATAGAAAGTCTTTCTTGTGGAAAATTGTGACCGGCGATGAAAAGTGGATTTATTTTGATAATCCGAAACGCAAATATCATTGGGTTGACCCTGGCGAGCCGACAATATCCACGCCAAAGCGCAATGTTCATTGTAACAAAGTCATGCTGTGCATATGGTGGGATATGAAAAGCGTACTGTATTATGAACTTCTCAAACCTGGTCAAACAGTTACTACCGATCGCTATTGTCATCAATTGATGCAAGTGAATCAAGAAATTGAGAAGAAACGTCCATTTTCTGGTAAAGGAAAACGTCCAGTAAAACTGCTCCATGATAACGCGCGACCTCATGTGGGTAAACCGGTCAAGCATACGTTACTAGCGCTTGGATGGGAAGCTGTACCACACCCGGCGTATTCACCAGACTTAGCCCCATCCGATTATCATTTATTCCGGAAAATGCAGAACGATTTGTCTGACGTGCGATTCAAAACATTTGAAGAAGTGGAAAAATGAGTCGCTAAATTTCTCACCTCGCAAGACGAAAGTTTCTTTGCGAAAGGCATCCGCGAGTTACCTGAAAGATGGCTGAAGGTCATTCAGTGCGATGGAGATTACTTCGATGAATAACTGTGTTTTACTTCTTTTTTAATAAATCTTGAATTTTTTGAAAACTGTCCTAAAACTTATTTGTACACCTAATATTTTAGATTTTTCTAGGTGGTTTTCAAAAAATCGATTTTTTGAAGCCGTCACAGTGGTGTTCGTTAAAGAAAAAAAGTCGATTTTTTTTTTTCGTTGCAAATGTGTATCCCGCCTCAATCGCGGGCGATTTTATTCAACTATCGGTAGGGGACGTAAGGATTTTGAACGAATACTTGTACAATCGCATTTTATTCATCAATTGGACACGACGCGTGATAAATATTGTTAATTATCCACCGTTTACGTTCGCTTTCGTTTTTTTTTTTTAATATACTTTCTTATTTTCAATCACCTTTGCAAATTGTGCAATTCCAGTCCCTCGAACAGTCGCGTTAGATCGCAATAGCATTAAAAAAAAAAGGAAACAAAAAAAGTAGTAGATAATCTACCTATATACAGATTGTTACACGAGGCTCGCTAACGATACGCGGCGCGTGGCATTTTTTTTCTTCGTTTTTCTTTCCTTTTCTTAAAAGGGAAGAACGCCAACCGGGACCCCCCGATTTCGCCCACACTGCGTGGGTAGAAGACACTTAACGTTCCTAAAATAGGTCGCGCGAGTGAGCCATAGGAAAGAGGAAAACGCTCCCCAAAGATTTCCGAGCAGAGCTTGAGGCATGATTTTTCAACACCTTCCAAGTCAGTCGCGCAGTGGTCAAGCGCATCGCCGCCGTTTTTTATTAATTTTTTTTAATTTCCCGCAACTTTCAACTATTGTGGAATTTAAATATATTCAAGCAGTCCATTTGTACAATTAGATCGAGTTTTTAATGAAAATAAAAATTCCGAAAATTCTTGCAATTACGTACGCTGCTTTTTATTCATTATCAGCAACAATTTTACAATCTTAGCGTGATATTCATCGTAGAAGCATCCGAAACACGTATTTTTCACACCAGGCACATTTCCTAAAGCAGTTAAACTTTTCCGAAACATGCTTCATCGTAAAGCACACTTCGTTCGAGTTTTAAACTGCTTGAATATATTTGAATTCTACAGAAAATAGTTAATTATTGCGAGAAATTAAAAAAAAAAAAAAAACACGGCGATGCGCTTGACCACTGCGCTTTGCAGCTGAGTTGAAAAAATACGCCTCAAGCTCTACTCGGAAATCTTTGGAGAGCGTTTTACCCTTCCCTATGGCCCCGACTCGGGCGAAATATTTTAGGAACGTCGACTGGAGTCCCGATTGGCGTCCTCCCCTTCATTTCTTTTTTTCAACCTTCGAAACATTGATACATATTTACAGGCAATACCGACCACAGTGAGGGGTGATGAAAATGAGAAGTTTTGCAGGAAAAAAAAATACAAGAAAAAAACGAGCATCCACACGTAAATTATCGTTTAAAAAAAAAAGCCAAGGGAGTGTTCCTCTCGCGAGGATCTTCTCTTCTCTCGTAAAGAGAACGTTTCCGCCGCTGCTCCCCGTTTATTCGCAAAATAATCACAGATTATTCGGCTGATTGCTCCTCGTTAATGTTTTTGCCTCGAGATCCAAGATACGAGCGCGTCCGTAAAATTTTGGCCGGTACGGTCAAAGGTCTTGTCGCCTTACGTGCGAGAAATGCCAGGCTCGATATATTAATTAGTCAATGGGGGACAACAAATAAACCGGTCTCGTATCGTGGGTTTTTCTTCTTTCTCGGGTTCGTCCCGTCGCGTCCTGAAGCGAAAAAAAAAAACTAAACCAATCGTAGCGGCGCGTGTATCGAAAAAGAAAGAATTTCAATATTTATACTGCGAAACAATTCAGCCCTCCCTCCCAAAGTTCTTCAGCGAATATTAATACTTTCGATATCTGTCGTAACGCTTCGTACGCCCCCTCCCGTTCACCCTCTCGGCCCTACCAAGGAAAAAATTACTGTTATTATTATCATTATGCGGTAATTAATCGTTTAGAATTCGTAATAAATATAATAATAACGTCTATGCTTCCGACTATCGGAGCGACAACGGCGAATTTTTGTTTTTTTTTATTCCGACGTGGTAGCTCGTCGTTGATTCGCGTCTTCGTATCAGCTTTCGTTTTTTGTTTTTTCTTACGCACCACGCTCTTAAATGACCGTCGACAAATTAAATAAGTCGGCTGCTTCCCCGCGGTCTTCCTCGTGGTCGTCGTCGTTGTTATTCTCGTTATCATCGCGAGCGTACTCGTATAGGCGAATCGCGTTAGGCTGGGCTGACGTGATTGGTCACAGAGCATCGCGATGCCATACCCAAGTCTTTTTCGTATGGTCGAATCTATGAGCCAACCACTGTTGCTCCAACATTTGATACCTGTCCTGACTCAGGTAAAGAGGCTTTCCGCGTCTGAGGAGCGAAGAGAAAAGAAAAAGGTTAGACGTCGATTGAAAATCTCATATGGGTGATGTAAAGTTGGACAGAGTGGGTATTTTGGAAAAAGTAGCGGGTTATCAGTGGGGTTGTGCGGGTACTCGATTCACTCGGGGTACCCGACGGATTACGGGTTACGTTACTCGCCATTATCGGGTACCCGAATTTGGTCATCGGGTACTCGTAAACGTCGAGTACTCTTGAGGGGAGATATACACCTAGATGGTCGAGGTCGAGGATTTAGAAGCTGTGAACATTCCGTCGACCGTAGAAGACCTACACTATGGGCCTGGTATCGATGATTCCATGTAAGTTGACAAATTTCAGGATTTATTCATTCCCAAAATTTCAAACGCGTTTTTCTCAAAACCACGTTTTTCAAATCGGTACCCAACATTTCTCGAAAACCAATGAACCGATTGCCTTGAGGTTTTTGTGTGGTTCTTCTATACACCATTATCTAGTACTTGTCATAGGATTTTTTTCCCGTTACTTAGTTTTTGTTTTATAGGCAAAATAATAATTTTTGGCCCACAAATCACTATTTTTGTTCAAACGTCCGCCATTTTGTCATGAAACGATATTTTCAAAATCGGCTATGATGAGTACTAGATTATATTGGGTTGGTACAAAAATCTTGCAACACTTTTTTTTTCAATTAAAATATTTTTCCTAATAATGAAGTTCGAGAACATTCGGGAATAGGAAATACAAGAATGGTCTAGAACCTTCCATGCCGTAGGATATATAAGCGAGTCAGATGTTCCGCGGAGTCAGTATGAGCAAAGATGGATCAACGTGCACTTCGAGCAATCGCATATTACGAATTCTTGCAAGGGCATTCTGTAAGAGCTGCAGCCCGTAATATGTGCAGTGCGTTCAAGGCTAATGTAGTTAATTATTCAACGGTCTCCCGATGGTATCAGCATTTTCATTCTGGCGATACATCTTTTGAAGACAAACTTAGGTCCGGCAGGGAATCGATTGTGGACGATGAAGAACTGCGAGCACTTATAAAGGCAAAGCCTAATATGTCGTCACGAGAATTAGCCAACAAACTCAACTGCAGTCATCCTACTATCCTTCGACATTTACAAGAGATGGGATATAGGAAAGTTTATTCGTCTTGGATACCGCACAATTTCAGCGAATCAAACAAAGCAACACGCATGTCCATCTGTCTTTCACTCCTGCATCGTCCGCAAAGAAAGGATTTTCTTCAAGAAATAGTCACTGGGGATGAAAGCTGGGTGTTGTATGTTAATCACACGCGCAAGCGTGAGTGGCTATCGAAAGGGGAAAAACCAGAACCGACCCCTAAACAGCCCCGTGAAATGAAGAAAGTTTTACTCTGTTGTTGGTGGGATTCTGAGGGCATGCTCTATTGCGAATTTCTGCCAACCAACACCACAATACAGGCAGAGATTTATTCTGCACAACTGCAAAAAGTGGCTAAAATTATGAAACAGAAAAGGGGTAAACGTCTTCACGTTCGGCTTCTCCATGACAATGCGCGACCCCACCTCGCTAAGATGACACAAGAAACTATTTCGCAGCTAGGATGGGAAGTTCTACCACACCCACCGTATTCACCAGACTTAGCACCTACCGACTATCACCTGTTTCGAGCTTTGAAGAACTATTTACGGGATAAAAAATTTGATGATCTGTCAGATCTCAAAAATACATTGGACGACTTTCTTAATTCACGATCAAAAGAATTCTGGTCCGCGGGCGTGCAAAGTCTACCAGAGCGTTGGGCAAAAGTTGTAGATGCGGAGGGAGCCTACATTACTGAATAATCGTTTATTGTTAAAATAAAATATTTTTCTTTTTTACTCGTGTTGTGTGTTGCAACATTTTTGTACCAACCCAATAGTATCTAATTTAATAATCTTTTTGGTTTTTTTTTCAGATGATTTCTGTAGAAACGCCAGTGGGTACCGTATACGCAGATTTTTTTACGACGCTCCAAGGATCATACAATATCCTTGGATATTTTTGATATTTCCAAATAACGAAAATTAAACATATTTTTGAATGTATATACTTTTAGATAATTAAAACCACAATCCGAAATTTCGAATAGTTTTCCTTGAAAAAATTCACAACAATGACCTCTTTTTCGGCTCCTAGGTGTATATCTCCCCTTAAACTTCGGGTATTCGTAAACTTCGAATATTCGTAAACGACTCGGAAATCCGTATCTATTATTTATATTTATATTTATGTTTTATCTAGGTGTACCGATCAAATAATGGGAGAAAACGAAAACTCGAAGAAGGCGGATAAAACGAATAAATGATAATAATGTAAAAATCTTGTTTCGTCTCACTTTTCTATTCTGTGTGTGTGTGTACGTACGTGCGTTTGTGTGTGTCTGTGAGGGAGTGAAAAACAGTCAGTTTTGGCGAATCGTATCGTAACAGCGCGGGACAGTTGCGTTTTGGCATCATTAAAAAGTGTGCTAAAGGAAAAAATTTACAATAAGTGTCTTCTGTTCCGGCAAACGCCTTGAAGTTTTTAATTTTTTAACGTGGGTTTTAAATGGAGAAAAAACTCAAAAAGACCAAGATTCAACGCTCTGCGTTTATTCGAAGCGAGAAAAATGTGGCTTCCATTTGACGTTTTTAAATTGAAAATATCTTGATTAGTTTCAGAGATATAAGCGTTTGAAGAACAAGTTTTTTCTGGGAAAACATTAACAAATGACGAAAAATTAAATTAAGAAGAATGAATCGCCGAAATTACCAGTTAGCACTAGACGGAATTAATGAAAATTCGACGAAGAATCTTGCTTTTATTCAGTTTTTCGACATTCAAATATCTCGATATTTCCTGCAATGCGAGTGTCTTAAAAGAAGTTTGCCGGAAAAAATTGTAAATATACACATAACAAAAATACTAAAATTATTAAATCAATTATTTGTATTTCTTATGAACTCCAACCTATCGGCGAAGGGTAGAGAACATAAAGCTGGAGTCTATTACGTCCGTTTTGGTACGTTTTCGTGGCGCTATCTACTATGAAACGAAATTTGAAATTTTGTTCCGGCAACACGGCTTATCGAGTACCCGATGTGAGACGAGTACTCGAAAAACTCGGGTACTCGATAAAGTTCGAGTATACCCGTCCGATCACGGGTACCCAGAAAATTCGGGTACTCGATCCGAATCATAGTCTAATTACCCGACCCGACCCGACCAATTTTGCTACCCGCACACCCCTAGTCATCAGTAGAATTCTTGGTCAATTGCGACGAAAAGTTTTGAGATTCCGTCAAAAAGCAATTTCTTCGCCAATATTACACCTACTTCAGATCTTTGTCCTCTTCCTCGAAGTCATCCAAATACAGCGAACCCCACAAACAGGCTCGTCTGCCTCTTATCACGATTATGTATGTTGACGTCACGACCAGATAGATAGCAGTCCCGCCTCCGCAATCGATCGAATGCTAGAAAAAACAAACGATAATAAACTCGCTTTTTAAAAACATTCTATTATCTTATTTTTCAATACCTCCTTGAAAGGTTGGGCTACTGTAAAAATGTCAAAACCCTCGGTCGTCGCGTGAGCCAATTCACATTGAAGAGGAAGGACCAACGTATCGTGCAGAAATTGCAGATTAAAGGTAAATTTATGCTTTTTAAGAGGGGGGGGGGTAAAGTATTTAAATTTTTTTAAATTTTTTAAATGAATGCATAATATATCAAGAATATTGTGTTAAAATTTCAAGTCGATCGGAGTAAAATTGACGAAGTTATGAGTATTTGAGCGTCTATTGCTCCATGCCGTTCTCTTTTCTTCTGCGTTTTTCAAACCGTTTTTCTGAGACTTGTCATATTTGAAGTCCGTGTGCACGATAACTCAAAATCTACTGGACCAATCGCTTTGAAATTTTGCACAGTACTTCTTCACATAATTCACGAGGTATTGTCGAGAGCTTTTTTGTTTTTTTTTAATAATTACTAATTTTTCAACAACAAATTAGCCGATTTTTTAGCGAAAATCGGGTTTTTGGCTCCCAAGTGCAACGAAAAATCGAAAAATCGAAAGAAAAAAAATCCTCCCTTCATTACCTCGAGAAACATCTCCTTTAACAAATGCATTTTGATTTTTTTGTTTCAAATGATTCTGTTGCGAGTTATGGTGCACACCGCAAACCAACTTTTTTTCGAGGCGCCTCCGGGGTTTAATTTTCACTCGCTCAATTTTGAATATTTTGCAATGCAAATTTAGGAGAATGTTGTTCAAATGTTACTTTATTATATGTCAATTTTTCAATAAACAAACACTATTCGTTACGCCAAAAAAATCTTAAAAACATGCCTTTTTTCGCCGAATTAACTTTACCCCGCCGTTAAAGGTAGTCCTTTCCTTCACACTAGTCATACCACTGATCATACTTGCGACTTGTACAATTTACATTTTTAACCTATGCAAAAAAAATAATTTGTAATTGGATTTTCCATGTGTAAACTGTTCAATGAATGTTCACATTTAATTCGAAAAATGAAAAAATAGTTATTCCAACGATTCGCGCACTATTTCTAGGTTTGATATTTGGCAATATTGGTTTTATCTCCGTCTCTTTTTACTCAACCAGGCGAGTATAACCTCCATGCTTTTCAACGTCGATCTGTCAAAACAATGTCAGGTGCGGCGAATATAAAGCATTGTATTCGGGCCACGACTGGTAAAAAGCGTGGAAACTTTGTGTCGGCGAAATATGTCGGTTATAAATGAAATATGTGTGGAAATTCGAATGAGTGAGATGAGGTTAGGACTACAGTCAGCTGTTGCTTTGCTGTCACGTCCCTTTATCGTAGCAAGTGGTAATAAATCCAACACCGGAAGTTCAAATTAAACTTGATATTACATAAAAATTAGGTCAATAAGCGTAATTTTTTCTGAGAGCACTGCATTGCTACAAGTGTTAAGTGTGTAAGTCTGATTATTTTTAAGAATCTGACGGATTCCCGCTATTATATACACTTTTGTAGCGTCCGGAAATTTGATTTTTGTATATCGTCTAGGAATTCCTTCACAAAAATACGCAATTTTAATATTTCTTTTCTCTGTAATTAGGTCGACAAACGACCCTGAAATTTCGCAGAGACAATTATTAATATACTTAGTGAAGCTCAAAAAAAAAAATTATGAAAATCCTACAAGCCTGGAGATAGGACTACCTTAAATGGTGTACACGATTTCTCGACATCTCGACAAAATTTGGTGCACTTATTTAGTGTAATAGTAGCTCAGTCTTGGGCGACGTTTTTCGTAACATTTTTTTTTCATTAGTTATTAAGAGTCCTTCCTTGAAACACGATAAAAAGAAGCTTGGTCATGTCACAGCCAATATTATCTATTTTGAGAAAAGAAAGGACATTTTTGTTTTGTTTCCGAACCACCAGGTGGCCAAAATCAAGTTTATAACATCTTAAAGTTATTAATAACATCTTCAATTATTAGTATTTTCTTATGAAATTCGGCACACCAGTTTGTTAATGTACATAAAAATAAATGTCCAAACCATTTTTCAATCATCTTACTTATCCCTTCAATTCATTTTTTTTTTAATAACCCTGATTTTCAGGATGTCACAGTGACTTTATTCAAAATAGTAGTTAAGTATTGGCAGAAGTTAAAAAAAAAAATTCATTAGTTGTTAACTATAATTCCCTTTCTCCTCGAAAAACGGAAAAAATCAATTTTTTAAATGATTGAAACGTGATGAAAAAAGCTCGGTCAAGACTTAGCCAACATTATCTATTTTGAGGGAAAAAAAACCTCGTTTTTTGTTTCCTATCAATCGGGTGGCCAAAATCAAGTTTACAACTTCTTAAATTTATTAATAACTTTTTCAATTATAAATAACTTCTTCAATTATAAACAATTTCTTCAATTATTAATGTTTTCTTATGAAATTCTCCCCCAACTTTATTAATGTACATAAAAATGAATGTCCAAACGATTTTTCAATCATCTTACTTATTCCTTCAATTTTTGTTTTGTTTTAAATGACCCTGATTTCCGGGTCGTCACAGTGTCACTCAGTGTAATAGAAGTTTAGTCTTGAACGACGTTTTTCTTCTTGACATTTTTTTCCACTAGTTATTAACAGTAATGTCCTTTATCAAAAAATCATTTTAAAAAATAATTTTTTTAATGATTGAAACATGATTTTAGAAAAACTCGGACAAGTCAGCCAATATTATCTATTATGACAAAAAAACTCGTTTTTTTTTGTTTCCGATCAACCAGGTGGCCAAAATCATATTTATAGCTTCTTAACGTTATTAATAACTTTTTCAATTATAAATAACTTCTTCAATTATTAATGTTTTCTTATGAAATTCGGCACACAACTTTGCTTACGTACATAAGAAATGGCCAAAATCAAGTTTATAAAATCTTAAAATTATCAATAACTTCTTTAATTATTAATATCTTCTTCAATTCTTAATAACATTAATTATTAATATTTTCTTATGAAATTCGGTACACAACTTTTTTTATGCACATAAGAAAAAATGTCCAAACGATTTTTTCAATCCTTACTTATTCCTTCAATTTTATTTTAAATTACCCTGATTTTCGGGTCGTCACAGTAGCCTAACCCCTCAAGTATAACCCACACACACACAAACGAACGTGCGTGTGTCTGCGTATGTATAAGTATGACTGCAAAAATGAGTAAACTATTTAAATTTACCTTAAGGGGCTATACCAGTGTGAAAAGTTTCAGCCTCTCAGCAGGCATTATTCGAGGAAGCGGAGGGTCCATTGTATGGGCCAGGTATAGCTGATTAGCAGTTTTTATGTTAAATATCAGTTTATCTTGCAAAAGTCGATAGTTAAATCTTTAAACGCGTTTTCCTCGAAATGAGATTTTTCAAACTTGCTGACATTGTAACTCAAAGAGCAATTACCCGATTGACTCGAAATTTCAACTGAGTACTCTTGAATATATTTACTCTACAATGACGTAGGATATTTTTGATTGGATGAAAATTGACAATTTGGCATTGAAAAAAAAAAACGACCATTTTATAGGCAAGAAAACAGACTTTTTTTCAAAACTACGCCATTTTGTTAGATTTTGATATTTTCCGAAAATCCTACGTCATTGTGCAGGAAATACCTTCCAGTTTAATGACATTTTTTCCGTTTTCGGTTTCAGCTACTCAATCGGCCGGAATCATGTCAGCAGTGGAGGAACTTTTTTTTTGGCGTCTCCGAAGGCAGCGCATAAGTTGCCTGGATCTCAATATTTTTCTATGAAAAAATTATGTAATATAGGTCAAATATAGGCAAATATATTCTTAGTTTTTCGAAACTTTTAACTGAATACTTTTCTGCCAAAAAAAAAAATCCCGAAAATCACCCTAATTTTCAGCGTTCACACTGGTATAGACCAAAAAGTTAAGGGAGACTTTGTCCTTTGTGCCCAGCGGGAGATGTTAGCGGCTCAACATGAGCAGCTAGAAGAAGAGGAGGGATGCCTCTATGGACCAGGCATTGCCGATTAGCGGTAATTATAAACACATTTGTGTAAACACATTACAAAACTTTAAACGCGTTTTTCTCGAAAACACGTTTTTAAAAATGGCTGGCATTCTCCTGACCGCTGTAATTAAGTGACAACACCACTGTGACGGCTTCAAAAAATCGATTTTTTTAAAACCATCTAGAAAAATCTAGAATACGTTTAAGATTAAGATGCCGTTGGACCCAGGTCGAAAAAATAATTATTTTCGGAGATATTGAATATTTTGTGGAGCGGTGCAGCGCTCCGTGACGCTCGGTGTCCCGCGCAGCTGCGCGCCTCAGGGTCGGCAGGTATACCGGGCCTTTCCCAGATCCTGCGGGTCTTTCCCAGGTATTCTTTTGTCTCCCTTCACAAAAACCGGCTATTGTTATAAATATAGTTTCGAAAAAAAGCCATAGGTGGCGATAATTGAAAAATTTTCAAGTCGTCAATCGTCAATCGTCGATATTGCAGCTGATATCGCTGTATTATTATTCAATGATGGCCCGAGAAGCCTCATGAAAGTTTTGGAGACGTTGGGGATAACTATCGGCCCAAATTGTTTCAATTTTTGCGTTGAAACCGACGCAGCGCGGATCGAGCTGGCGGAGCGCTCGCTCACAGACGCTGCAAAAGAGGCAAGAAGAGCCTCTACAAGTTCGAGAAAAGATGCTAGGGACAATGATTTGCTTCTTGAAGGCCAGCTATATGGTGCCGGCATCGCTGATTAAAGGTAAACATTTTTTTTTCCAATTTATCGCATAAATTAACAAACCTAAAACTTTGAACGCGTTTTTCTCAAAACCACTTTTTTGAGTGCGGCACGCAGCAGAACTCGACCAATTTTTATCCGATCGACTTCAAATTTGGACTGCATCAATAAAACTAGATTATCTAAAGAAGTACATACGACTTTTTCGATATCTCAATAATAAAAAAAAGTTATAGCCTATTTTCGACGAGAAATTTTGCTCGAAAATCGTCCTGTAATTTCAAAAGCGTGCCTATTTTTTTTAAATCAATATTTTTTCAAATCCCTACGTACTTTTCTTCAAAATACCATATTATTAACGAAAACACTCGGTATTTTTTTCAGATCGACTTTGAAGAGAGTTCTGCTGCGTGCCGCGAACCACTGCAGAGGCAACAGTACCTGACGCGGGAGCTTCCCCAGCGTCACCATGGGGCGTGAAAAATTTGACAATTTTTTTTTTATTTATCTTCAATAAACAACGAACAAAACAAATTTTTTTTTTCGAATATCTCTTTTTTTTCCACAAAAAAAATTCTTGAAAAATGGCAAAAAACAAGGGGTCACAGGGTCACAGGATATGTTGTCACAGGTCACAGGATATGTTGTCCCTTATGGGGTCACAGGATATGGGGTCACAGGATATGTTGTCCCTTAACATATCGACCTGAAATTTGGAGAGGATACTCAGAAAATATGTCTTCACGGAATGACGGATCGTTTTTTCGATAGATACATTTTTGCAGTTATCATTTATCTTTTTATGCGAAAAAAACGCGAAAATTCGATTTTTTTTAAATTGCCGCCATTTTCCGAAATTTGTACTAAACGAAAAACCCATCCGTCATTCCATGACCAAAGGGTCACAGATTGATAATATGCTTTGGATTTGTGTTTCAGATCAACAAAGAGGGGGCAGTGATGTCAGCCGTTTACCTCCCGCGATTTGAGGACCTGTTTTCGCGGAGCTGCAACGGCCCCCATTTTGGTTTTTTTTCCAAAAAAAAAATTTTTTAACGTTCTGTATATCATGAATAAAAGCAAGAAAAAAACCGCACTCAAGAAGCTTTACTCGTTTCCTTTTAAAAAAAATAAAATGCAAACACCTGAAATATGGCACTCCAAGGACAAAGTCTCCCTTAATTTTTTCCCGAACTCTTCGCCGTCGACTGAATCGACGAAAAATTCCGAAATTTTTGAATTCTCTACGGCAACTGTGAAGTTCTCACCTGTACGGCTTCGCCGATATTTTGCTGCTTGCAGCAGTTAGTCTTGAGGCAAACGATGGTACCGCACAGCAAGCATATGCTAATTTCCGGTGGCACCGAGTGACACTTGCGACACTGTCGCTCGTGATAATACGTGAAGAGTTTCTCGTACTCCCGCGGGAGACTGAGGAGCTTCGGGGCTTGCCAGGATATATGCTGATCGACGATGAAACGTCTCGCCGCTATGACGCTAGTGTTTGAGAACGCGACGAGCTGCTCGCACCACAGGCGTGGCACGGTCACGCCGCTTTCCGCGTCCTTCCAATTGAGGGCGACCGCAGCGTTGAAGCAGTCCCAATCCATGCCCTCGGTTACGAGCTCGAGATAATACACCAAACGTACGAATTCGGTCTGCGGCGTTCTCACCAGTGGCAATGGCTGACCGTAGAGATGATGACGCAACAGTGCGGCGACTCGGAGAAACGGCAAACACAAGGCTTGTATCTGCGGAGAATTGTTATTATTGTTATTAACGGCGGGGTAAAGTTAATTCGGCGAAAAAAGGCATGTTTTTAAGATTTTTTTTTTGCGTAACGAATAGTGTTCGTTTATTGAAAAATTTACATATAATAAAGTAACATTTGAACAACATTCTCCTAAATTTGCATTGCAAAATATTCAAAATTGAGCGAGTGAAAATTAAACCCCGGAGGCGCCTCGAAAAAAAGTTGGTCTGCGGTGTGCACCATAACTCGCAACAGAATCATTTGAAACAAAAAAATCAAAATGCATTTGTTAAAGGAGATGTTTCTCGAGGTAATGACGGGAGGATTTTTTTTTTTCGATTTTTCGATTTTTCGTAGCACTTGGGAGCCAAACACCCGATTTTCGCTAAAAAAATCGGCTAATTTGTTGTTGAAAAATTAGTAATTATTAAAAAAAAAACAAAAAAGCTCTCGACAATACCTGGTGAATTAAGTGAAGAAGTACTGTGCAAAATTTCAAAGCGATTGGTCCAGTAGATTTTGAGTTATCGTGCACACGGACTTCAAATATGACAAGTCTCAGAAAAACGGTTTGAAAAACGCAGAAGAGAAGAGAACGGCATGGAGCAATAGACGCTCAAATACTTATAACTTCGTCAATTTTACTCCGATCGACTTGAAATTTTAACACAATATTCTTGATATATTATGCATTCATTTAAAAAATTAAACAAAAATGAAAAAAAAAATTTCAATACCTTACCCCGCCCTTAAGGGGCCAGTCCACTTTGAAAATTTCAAAAAATCGACAGCAAGCGAGACTCGAAGAAATCGACGATGATGAGCAATCGGAAGGGATTTTGTACGGTGCAGGAATTACCGATTGAGTTTAGGTTAGAGTTTTTCATAGTATAAACTTCAAACGCGTTTTTCTCGAAACAACGTTTTCAAAATCTAGCTCCATGGTATCGCTAAAACTAATAAACCGATTCTCTTGAAATTTGAACCACATACTGTAAACATGATTCGCAACAAGATGATTCTCGATGGTTTTAAAATTTTGATTTTTACTCTTTATTTTGCAAAAACTGCGAAAAAAATCGCGTTTTTTTTGTACTTTTTTCGTTTTGTATCTGCCATTTTTTTTGACGTGACAACGTCTTATAATTCGATGGAGCCGGCTGCACGCACGAAAAAGCATGACTCATCGCCGTTACCTCGCTCTGAGGCGTTCCATTTAAGGCTTGAAGTGTAAGCGAGAGCGCGGAACGAGCGACAAAGAGGTACAATCGGCCTCCGCGTTCGGCAGCGTTCGGCAGCGTTCGACATTTGTCTCTCTCCTACTTGAGTGATGGCCTCTGTACACTGCGAGCGACGAGCGACGAGCGATCAGCGATATCCAATGGCAACGTCACTCTCATAGAGCATTTCCGTCATACTCGAGCTCTCATTGGATATCGCTCATCGCTTGTCGCCCATCGCGCGCAGTGTGCAGAAGCCATGAGCGATGCGTCCGCGTGGACAGCTGCTATACAATAATACATGTACATGTTTTCGTCAAGTATGGAGTGCAGTGAAAAGTGAATGTGGTGTGAATTGTTTATAGCAACGATAATTGCGGCGATAAAGGTAATGATTCTTTCGATATTAAATATATGTTCAGTGATATATTGTCGAATATTCGTGCTTTCATCATTAAAATAAATAGCATCGGTCCGCTAGTGCAGCGATTGTAGGTTATGCTATAATTGACAAAACTATAACAATAAGTTAACAGAACTATTTCACGATGAGTAAAAATCAATTGCTTTACTATTCGATCGAAATAATTATCGAGCGTAGCTATGATTTCAAAAAATTAAAACATAAATGTTAAATCTTCCACATATCATAACAACGTGTCTGAAACGACAGGTTGGACCAGCCAGCCGTCAAAGGGAACAATTTTCTCCTATATCAAACACATTGCGGCGGGCTTTTTAAAAGCTAGAGTTACAAAAATTTTAATGATGTTTCCAATTTTTAAATTTTAAATTTAAGATTTATGAACAATAATTTAATCACAGTTTATTCTTATAATAAATTATTCAAAATTATTACTTTTTTACAACAAATTACAATTAAATTTGCAAAAATAATTAAGTAACTAATTGAACAACAACTTTTATTCAGTTCACTTGCTGAAAGAAATAATGTCAGTACAAAATTTATTATTATAAAATAATAAAATCAAAAATTAAATTTTAACAGTCGAGTAGAAATTTAAACAATAAATTTTATTCAAGTATTTTGTAAATTTAAAATGATTTTCTGAACGAAGAATTTTATGAAAAAATAAAAGTTGTAAAACAATTGCTCAAACACATTCATACTTGTAAAAAATATGTACATTGTAAAAAAAATAAATAAAAATTGACATAATTGTATTTATGCGTACAAATAAATGTAACTTGATCAATTCAATTGTGATTTCCATTTACCTCCTTCTCTATATCCATACAAAATATCGATCAAACAAACAAAATAAAAATTTTCTTTTGAAAAATGAAACCATTCCATCAGTATTTTCTTATGACGTTGTCACGTTCAACTATCGTCAGTAAACCGACTTTTTTGATGAAACTTTTCTCATACATCGATTGAAATACATTTTTCTTGAAAATGTATTTCAAGACTTTATTTATCAAGCCCAACAACTTTTATATTCTTCATAGTGCGCCATTTTTTTTGTTAAAAATTTGATAAAAAGAAATCCCTACGTAGTCTCATAGCTAATAATATATAGATTATAATTTTTTTATTGGTTTTTGTTCCAGATCTTATACTTTACGAGAAAACCTTACTGCCGTGAAGCCATTTGTAAAAACGTTTTTCAAGATGGCCTCCGTCACCGCCATTTTGTATGAAAATTATGATTAAGAAAAAATACTTTAATATGTGTCAAATAAACCCTCTCAAAAGAAATCCCATTTCTTGTTTCATACTCCCGAAATAAATTGTCAAAGTTAGGCCTTATTTTCTGCCGCTAAAGTGGTCGTATCCCTTAAGTGAACGAAAGCGATAAAACATTCACCTCGACTTCCAGCGAGCGAGCGGTAGTTCGCGGCACCGTGTCTTCCCAGAAAAATCGATTCTCGCTCAGATATTCAAATACCGTGGCGAGAATGGCCTCGGAGGAAGCGGCTCGCTCGTTACTCGATTTGCCAGCGACGAGATTGCTCCTCTCGGCTGGCGTTAGCGTACTTATCACTTGTACGACGACCTGGTAGTACAGCAGATTGTATATTACCTTGACCACGCTCGAGAAGTAGGCTGAAATTAGACACGATGGCAGGCAATTAAATAAATGAAAAATAAATATCTGACGTTTCCTCGAACGCGGCCGACGAAAAAAAAAAAAAAAAAACATATATATGAGATATTTCAAGTGTTTGCGAACGACCTTCAATCTTTTTCAAAGTTGGTGATATTTTCGTATTGTATATTTTGAGTACGTGGAATTTTTTAAAGATCTTTATCGGCTCGCTAACTCGGAGATAAGATGTTACACGTGATAAAGTTTCAAATGATCGTATCGTAGTGATCTTCTCGTCGTACGAAAAAATGTCCTCTACAAAAAAGATGCGTTTTTCTATGAACTATTTTAGAAAAAAAATTCAAAATGTTCCAAGTCCTACGCCACTAAAAAAAAAGGAAAAATCTTTCATTTTTTACTTTTTTAACCCCAATGACTAGGTTGATCCTGCTGAAATTTACACTGAATTTTCTTTTATCAGTGTAAAACAAAATGTGTAAGTTTCATTGTGGGCTGGGCTTGCGTTCAGTTAATATCGTCGTCTTAAATTTAATGGGAAATTGTTTTTGTTGAATAACTCGGCGATTTACAATTTTTTAGTAAAAATGGTAATGACTAAACTTGCAGGAAATCGAGTGCTTTACAACTTTGGTCATTACAGTTTTTTCTCTACCATCGATATTTTTCGAATTAAACCTGAAAAAAGCGGCTATTGCATTATCTCGTTTATTTTGAACTTTGGGACATAAACGAACATGAACAAACTTGTAGAAAATGACATTTTGGACGATTTTTGCTTCCACCTTTTTTCCCCTGGAATCAGTATTTAAGGTTGTACGCCAACGGTAAAAGAAAAGAGCGAATGGTTCGCGAAATATTTTCACGCTTCTCGTTTTATTTACCCAAGGCGTACGACCTTAAATATTGATTCTAGGGAAAAAAGGCGTGCCCTAAAGTAAAAAATGAACGAGATAGAAAGCTATAGTCGCTTTTGACAGGTTTATTTCGAAAAATATTGATAGTAGAGAAAAAACTGTAATGACCAAAGTTGCAAAGCACTCGATTTCCTACAAGTTTAGTCATTACCATTTTTACTCACAAATCGTAAATCGCCGAGTTATTCAACAAAAACAATTTCCCATTATATTCAAGACGACGATATTAACTCAACGCAAGCCCAGCCCATAATGAAACTTACACATGTTGTTTTACAATAATAAAAGAAAATTAAGTGTAAATTTCAGCAGGATCAACCTAGTTATTGGGGTTAAAAAATTGAAAAATGCAAGATTTTTCTTTTTTTTTAGTGTTGTAGTACTTGGAAAATTTTGAACATTTTTCTCAAAATACTTTATAGAAAAACGCATCTTTTTTGTAGAGGACATTTTTTCGTACGACGAGAATATCACGTGGGAGTGGTAATTCGAGTAAAAATATAATATACGTCGAGAAAATATGAACGGCGACTCACTTTGATCGAGATGCAAGGGCAACAGGAGTATGAATTGTATGAGAAGAGCCGTTGGATCTCTGAGCAAAAGAGGAACTTCGCGCTCGTGGGGAGCGACCGCCAGGGGAGCAGCGGGATCCGAAGGCAGACCGGTAAGCTGTTGCCACGTGTGATGAACCGGCCAATTTGTGAGTACACGCGCGTGCATCGCCAGTACGTGCAGGAGAGCAACTACGAAATTAAAGAGATTGAATTAAATTATAATCGACAAATTATAATCCGTAAAATGAATTGTTTAATTTAAAATGAATATTTAAATTTTATTGCCGATTTATATCGTAAATACTGACATTTACGAAGATAAAAACATATTGTGAGCATAATATAAAATAATTAACCATTTAAGGCAGTAGTCTGGTCTAGAAATTTGACAAAATCGATTTTTTTCTTCATTTTATTATTCCTTGGACTTTTCTGAATACGCTCGTGAACACCGTTTATTGATATTTCAAAAATTAGCAGAGTAATAGAAATTATAAGCGAGCCGCGCGGAAACCTCATCTAACGGTATCGAAACTTTGAACGCGTTTATCTGAGACGCTGATTATCTGAGACTGAACGCAGATTTTTTTTTACGACGCTCCAAGGATCATACAATATCCTTGTATATTTTTGATATTTTTAAATAAGAAAAATTAAACATATTTTTCAATGTATATACTTTTAGATAATTAAAACACCAGTCCGTAATTTTCCTTGAAAAAATTCACAAAAAATGATCTTTTTCCGGCTCCTAGCTGTATATCTCCCCTTAAGATGATTTTCGTACAACGTTCAAATACCCTACGGAAATATCAATTATAATTATTTACCGATGCAATCCCTTTTGGGTGTAAGTGAAACCGTCGTAGCTGGGAGAGAGCAGAGCGTTCCACCGCGCTGTACGAGCTCAACCTCGAAGTTGGTCCGCGCTACGGAAGTTACGAAAAGGAAAAGGCTTTGGTGACTAGGGGTACAATTTTTTTGCTTGTACTTCAAGTACGTGCATCCGGTCATCTCCTCCATGGCTTTGCCCATTGCCACGGACAGGTTCGACGAGATCTGAAGGGAGAAAAACAAGTATTCAAGAAAAAGAAAACATTGCATGAAGATCGCGCTAACTTGCGAACGTGAATTTCACTCTTCACGTGGAAAATCGATTGTTAACGAAAAGAACAAAACCATCTTATTTTCAAGCTTTTTTATAACTTGACTTTTTGTGAAATGCAAAACGGAAAATTGATATTTCACCTACTTCCCAACTACTTAGAGCTCTGAATCCCAACTACTTAGAGCTCTGAACTCTAATCATCCATTTAAATAAAATCTCACTAACACGTACAAATTCGCAGCTGACTGTGTTTGTATGTGAAAAGTTTATATGCAGCGATTAGTCGTAAGTTTAATCCCAATCACAGTCTTCGTTATTTTTTACAAGCATTCCATGTTCCTAACGTACGAACTCGTAAACTAGCAAACTACTAGTAACAACTAACTAATGAAATCAAAGACTAAAACGTAGAAAATCATTTATAGGTGAAATTTTTTTTTGAAAAAAACTAACTTTTATTTAAGGTAATCCCGTCGCTTCACACTAGTCGTGCCACTGATCATACATGAGACTTGTACAATTTATATTTTTAACACATGCAAAAAAAATAATTTGTAATAACTAAAATTTTGCATGTTTAAGGAGTAAGGCCACTGTAACGGCCCAAAAAAAAAGGTTTTTTCACTAATTTTTTGCTCCCGAAATTGAAGGTATTTGAAAAAAAACTTTTAATGGTGTTATCGGGCATACATTAAACTTTATTATAAAATTTTTTTACAGTAAAAAAAAACAAAATGGCGGTTCCACAGCTATCTTCCCGGGACATGTTTTCAAAATGGCACGCAGCATAACTCGAACAATTTTCATTTTTTTTACTTGAAATTTTAACCATATGTGAACATTTACATTATCTTGAGAATGTCGATCGGAATTTTCAAGAACTTTATTTATTGATTTTTTATTAACAAAAAACTTGCCGTTTTTTTCGTCAAAAATCAATTTTTTTTTTCAAACGCACGCCAAATCCACAAAAATTGATACTTTTTAAAATCCGATCGACATTCTCTAGCTATAGCCCTCTAGATTAATGGTTTTTTTTTTGTTCTAGATTCAAAAGTGCACCAGTGGTGCTGCGTGCCGCGGAGCCCTGGAAGCAAAACATGTCCCGGGAAGATAGCTGTGGAACCGCCATTTTGTTTTTTTTTACTGTAAAAAAATTTTATAATAAAGTTTAATGTATGCCCGATAACACCATTAAAAGTTTTTTTTTTCAAATACCTTCAATTTCGGGAGCAAAAAATTAGTGAAAAAACCTTTTTTTTTGGGCCGTTACAGTGGCCTTACTCCTTAAACTGTTTAATGAATGTTCACATTTAAGGCGGGATATATATTTACGATTAAAAAATCGATTTTTTCCCCCTTTAAACGATAGAACTAGTAGTATAGTATTTATTCTTTCACATGTACACCCTTGCGGGCTTTTACAATCTCCCGTCTGCTTCTCTTTTTACAATATGTTTTCTTTCCTGTCATATCTCTATTATTTACATTTCTCTTCCACTTTCCTTTCTAAACTTCCCTCCCAGTTTCCTCCCCCTTCCTTTTCCCTATCTTATAAAATTCCCTGACTACCTCGCAGAGTTCTTCCACTATTTCCTTTCCTTTTCACCTCTGCGTCCATTTGCGCCTTTGCCTCCTCGCATTCCCCTATGTGCTTCAGTGTTTCCTCGTCCCTGTTGCACACTCTGCATCTCGTATCCTTGAATCCTTTTTCTTTCTCCTTCCCTACACTCCCACACCTCATCATTGCCCAAGTATCTCTAATTTCCCCCCGCGTTGTTCCTTTCCTCCAATACTCTTCCATCCCCACTTCTGCCTTCCTGTCTTTATATTCAAACGCAAAACCTTGATCTGTCGATTTTTTCCCAATTTCTTTGTGTTACTTGATCCGACAAGTTTTGCACTGCTCTCCCTGTCTTCGTTTTCCACTCCCTCCTGTTGCTTTTCCTTGGTGTGCCTCCTATTTGCCCCTCTCCCGCCTGATTCATGGCCTCTTCCATTTCTCTTCCCCATTTCGTCGCGTTTCCGTTTATGATCCCTCTCGCCTCTTCCGTCAAGCATTTCTTCGGCCATCTCTCCTCTTCCATTTCCATGATGGTACCTATATAATCCGCCGCCCTTTACTTCATGATTATTCCTATTCCCTTGCATCCTGCTTTCATTTTCCAGATATAGACCGGTGTGTTTTTTTTCTTAGTCACATCGAGATTTTAGTGTACGTTGCCTGGATCCTTTCTATCCTTTCTCTTCTTTTCCACCCCCACACCTCGACTCCGTATGACAGTCCACTCCTCGCTATTTTCTCCGTTACACGCAGTTTTTCCCTCAGGTCTCCTATCCTTGCCCTTTTTGCGATTCCCCATGTCGCATTAATCGCCTTTCTGATCTTCTCTTCGCTCAGTCTGATGTGTTTCTCAAAGGTGTTTTCTGTCGAAAACCACACTCCCAGGTACTTGTATTCGCGTACTACCTCGAGTCTTTTTCCCTTCACTTCCCATCCTTTCTCCTTCTTTCCTCTTCCTCCTTTTCGAAGCACCATTACCTTCGTTTTTTCCGTGTTGATCTCCAGCTTGCTTTTTTCCACGTATTTCTCTAGAGTCTTCAACATTTCCGTTAACCCTTCCCCTGTATCTGCTACTAGTACCACATCGTCTGCGTACTTTCGGGCATATATATTTTCTCCCTCTATTACTGTCCCTCCTTCCTTTTTTCGCCGCCATTCTAATTCCATGTCCTCGATGTACCAATTGAATAGCGTTGGACTCAGCGCGCAACCTTGTCTTACTCCTTTCCACGTTCTGAATTTTCCGGACACCCCTTCTCCCGTTATCACTTCGTTCTGGGTTTCCTTGTAGATTCCTTTTATGATTCCCAAAATTTTCCCATTAACCCCTGCCGCAATCAGTTTTCGTATTAAAATCCCCCTATCTACCGAGTCGAAGGCTGTCCGGAGGTCCACGAATGCTGCGTATAGCTTTCCTCTATTCTTCTTCAAACTGTTGTTAATTATGGCGTTAAGAACGAATATGTAATCGCGCGTTAAACGATAGAACTATATGTAGAATATTCTCCCACAGTTTCGAAGCGAAATTCGAACAACTTCAAACGTTACAGCCCGTCAATGCTGTGCCTCACAGCTCGGATTCGGAGCGGGCGTGAACTTCAAACGCGTTTTTCTCAAAACTCCATTGTCGAAATTGGTGTGCAGGATTACTCAAAAACTATTAAGCCGATTGAGTTGAAACTTGGGGCCAATATTGATAATATTGGTACGTTCTACTTGACGAGAATAGTTTTTGAAAAAATTGAAAAAAAACTACTTTTTTAATCCACATTTTACAGAAATGTTGCGTGAAATGTTGATTTCTTTTTTGTAAATGAGTTCCATTTTCTTAAATTTGCATTTTATTCATTTCAATTACCATCACATAGAAACTATACATGTTCTAACTGAAAAAATGTGTCAACTTTTTTGCAAATCAAAGTCTACGGGAAGCTGGACTGCACGCCGATTCGCAACTTCCGCGGCGAACTTGCTGTAACACTCTGCCAGTGCTCCGCCATTTTGATGATGAATTAATTAAAAAAAATTGTTTCGTATACTTGAATATACTATTAAAGTATACCTATAGCTTGATAATTGTAGAATAATTATTTCTCAGTTTAAAAAATCCCTTTTCAAACTGAGTTTAAAAAAACTTAGTTTAAAAAATCCCTTAAACTCAGTTTAAAAAATCCCTTTTTAAACTGATTACAAGCGTTAAGTATGTTAATCTGATTATTTTGAAGAATCTTACGGATTCCCACTATTATATACACTTTTGCAGCGACCGGAAATTGGGTTTTTGCATGTCGTCTCGGAATTCCTTCATAAAAATACGAACTTTTAATATTTTTTTTTCTCTGTAAAGGTCGATAACCGACCCTGGAATTTTACAGAGACGATTATGCATATATTTAGTGAAACTAAAAAAAATATGAAAATCCTATGGATTGAGAACCTGGCGATAGAATTACCCTAATGAAATAAAAAGTAAAAAAACATTTTTTTACCGAGTCACCTATATGTCACTAAATAAAAGCTTGGGGCGCTCAAAATATAGACATATAATCTTTAATTTACATAAATCCGCTGACATATCAACTGTATTTAATTCATTGTAAAACAACCTTGGATTTCTTAAGGGACAACACCACTGTGACGGCTTCAAAAAATCGATTTTTTGAAAACCATCTAGAAAAATCTAAAATACATTTAAGATTAAGATGCCGTTGGACCCAGGTCGAAAAAATAATTATTTTCGGAGATATTGAATATTTTGTGGAGCGGTGCAGCGCTCCGTGACGCTCGGGGTCCCGCGCAGCTGCGCGCCTCAGAGTCGGCAGGTATACCGGGCCTTTCCCAGGTCCTGCGGGTCTTTCCCAGGTATTCTTTTGTCTCCCTTCACAAAAACCGGCTATTGTTATAAATATAGTTTCGAAAAAAAGCCATAGGTAGCGATAATTGAAAAATTTTCAAGTCGTCAATCGTCAATCGTCGATATTGCAGCTGATATCGCGGTATTATTATTCAATGATGGCCTGAGAAGCCTCACGAAAGTTTTGGAGACGTTGGGGATAACTATCGGCCCAAATTGTTTCAATTTTTGCGTTGAAACCGACGCAGCGCGGATCGAGCTGGCGGAGCGCTCGCTCACAGACGCTGCAAAAGAGGCAAGAAGAGCCTCTACAAGTTCGAGAAAAGATGCTAGGGACAATCATTTGCTTCTTGAAGGCCAGCTATATGGTGCCGGCATCGCTGATTAAAGGTAAACATTTTTTTTTCCAATTTATCGCATAAATTAACAAACCTAAAACTTTGAACGCGTTTTTCTCAAAACCACTTTTTTGAGTGCGGCACGCAGCAGAACTCGAGCAATTTTTATCCGATCGACTTCAAATTTGGACTGCATCAATAAAACTAGATTATCTAAAGAAGTACATAGGATTTTTTCGATATCTCAATAATAATAAAAGTTATAGCCTATTTTCGACGAGAAATTTTGCTCGAAAATCGTCCTTTAATTTCAAAAGCGTGCCTATTTTTTTAAAATCAATATTTTTTTCAAATCCCTATGTACTTCTCTTAAAAATATCATATTATTAACGAAAACACTCGGTATTTTTTTTCAGATCGACTTTGAAGAGAGTTCTGCTGCGTGCCGCGAACCACTGCAGAGGCAACAGTACCTGACGCGGGAGCTTCCCCAAGGTCACCATGGGGCGTGAAAAATTTGAAATTTTTTTTTTATGTATCCTCAATAAACAACGAACAAAACAAAAAATTTTTTTTTTCGAATATCTCTATTTTTTCCCGCAAAAAATTCTTGAAAAATGGCAAAAAAACAGGGGGTCACAGTGGTGTTGTCCCTTAAATAAAAATCCTGAAACTGAGTATAAACGTGTGACAATAACTTCTCTAATTACTATTTTGTCAAATTAAACACGATTAATGAAACTGAATTGATCAAATTTATTAAACGTTTAAAAGGTTGAGCGCCCTAAGCTTTTATTTATAGTCACATATTAAACATAGTCACATGGTCACTTGCTAAAAAAAATATTTTTTACTTTTTAGTACATTAAATAAAAACCTGTTTTTTTTCAAATATTTTGTTTACATATAAATTTGTATACACCAATTAAGTGTGTCGAAGTATGCTAAGTAATGATAATGATATTTCTGGTGGCTACAAGGCCCAGAAGTTCCTTTACTGACCGGATTTCGCTGTATTTCCTTGAGGAAATTGTTGAGCTCGGAGAGTATCGTCACCGACGAGGTGTGCCTCGACCGGACGACAGCCGCGCACTCGCCGAGTTGGGGCGACAGCGGCAAGACCGAATTTGCCAGTTGACGGCAGAGGGGACACAGGTATTCGCCGCGGTCGACCGCGAGGCTTTGTTGTCTCTGTTGGGTGCGCAACGACTGACGATACGCCTTCAGGCAATCGAGGTGCAAATGGTGCCCGCACGTTTGAACGTGGACACCGCCTTCCCAGCCAAGATTCACCGACAACAGCCACGAGAACTGAAACACGAGAATGCCTTTCATCAAGGTATCCCTTTCACGGAGGACCCTATTTTGTCGGGGCGTAAGCAGGACCCTTCTGAATGATTGGTGAATTACAGTGGCGCTTAAGGCCTTAGGCCACAGTAAACGGGTATAAAATCATGTGCGAATTTAACAATTTTTTTTTCGTATAAAAAAGTGATTCACTCATTAAATTAATTTTTTTCATGTACAAAATGGTCGACTACTAATATTTTCTTTTCTGACATCCACAATTTTTTATCTAGAACAAAAAACAAAAATTCTCGTCAATCTACATTAGAATACCTAGAGAAGTAGGTACGGAATTGAAAAAATATTGTTTTATTCAAAAGTTGTAGGTATTTGAACTTAAGAGCGGGGTAAAGTATTGAAATTTTTTTTTCATTTTAAATTTTTTTTTAAATGTATGCATAATATATCAAGAATATTGTGTTAAAATTTCAAGTCGATCGGAGTAAAATTGACGAAGTTATGAGTATTTGAGCGTCTATTGCTCCATGCCGACCAAACTCTTCTGCGTTTTTCAAACCGTTTTTCTGAGACTTGTCATATTTGAAGTCCGTGTGCACGATAACTCAAAATCTACTGGACCAATCGCTTTGAAATTTTGCACAGTACTTCTTCACATAATTCACCAGGTATTGTCGAGAGCTTTTTTGTTTTTTTTTAAATAATTACTAATTTTTCAACAACAAATTAGCCGATTTTTTTTAGCGAAAATCGGGTTTTTGGCTCCCAAGTGATACGAAAAATCGAAAAATCGAAAAAAAAAATCCTCCCGTCATTACCTCGAGAAACATCTCCTTTAACAAATGCATTTTGATTTTTTTGTTTCAGATGATTCTGTTGCGAGTTATGGTGCACACCGCAAACCAACTTTTTTTCGAGGCGCCTCCGGGGTTTAATTTTCACTCGCTCAATTTTGAATATTTTGCAATGCAAATTTAGGAGAATGTTGTTCAAATGTTACTTTATTATATGTAAATTTTTCAATAAACGAACACTATTCGTTACGCCAATAAAAAATCTTAAAAACATGCCTTTTTTTCGCCGTATTAACTTTACCCCGCCGTTAAGGGGAGGGTAGGGGTTTCAGCGTGAAAAAAAAACACTTTTGCGAATTTTTTTCATCTATATGGATAGAGTAAATTTGTTGAAACCTTTTGTACATTGTTAAGTGTCATTTCAAGAACATTCCGTGAAATTTTTACGCGAAATTATTCACAAACAAAGCCGGTGCCGCGTTTTTCTCGAAATCGCTTTTTTAAAGTCCGTGTTCACTGCCATTTGAAAACTACACGACCGATTTATTTCAAACTTGGTACACACTTTCTACATATAAAATACCTCCCCCCAACGGCGAGTTTGAGATTTTTTTTTACATTGAGGGGGTTTTCCACCCCCAAAATGGCGGAATTTTTCGTGAAAAATAGCACTTTTCACTTTACATGACCACCAAAAATTTAGAAATGAAAAAGAAAATTATCAAAGACCGTTGGAGGGAGGATTTGATGATACTTTGACTAAATTTTAATGGTACTTGATTTCAGATAATTTCTAGCTGAGATACAGTGAACACCGCAAATCGTGTTTTTCCAAAGGCGTTCTTGGAAAAGCTTTGTCACCGGCTTGTTTGTGGATATTTTCGCGTACAAATTTCACGGAATGTTCTTGAAATGACACTTAACAATGTACAAAAGGTTTCAATAAATTTACTCCATCCATACAGATGAAAAAAAATCGCGAAAAAGTGTTTTTTTTTTCACGCTGAAACCTCTACCCTCCTCTTAAGAAATGAATTTTCAGTAAAAAATTTCGTTATAACTGCTCATAAACTGCTCATAAAATGAAAATTTTTCGATTAATCAGAAATTCCGTACGTAGTTCTCTGCGAAATGCAATTAGAAGCATAACTTTTAAATTTGAAGTAAATCAAGTGAAAATTGTTAAAGTTATTTGTCACGCTAATTGGAAAAAAGCTGTTTCGAGAAGTTGCCGACGCTCGAAACTTCATGGCGAACGAGAAAAACTATCAAAGAATATTGTATCCAAATTTGGACAAAATCGGACAAGCCGTCCGATACATCTGGCACCGACTTTGAAAACTACGTTTCGAGATAATCGCGTTTGAATCGCTTCCAGTCGACGAATTTATTTTTAAAAATTCCTAAACATACCTCCATGTACATATTTTCCAATAGAAAAACCCGGATCCAATCGAAACATTAGTTTTTGAGATAAAAATTCCCCTTAAGGCGGTTAAATAGAGGATGCATGTTTGTATTAAACCCGTCCTTTTAAAAGTTAACCGACGAAACTTCGTATTTAGGTTTTTGGTTGAAAATAAAAAATGACGTGTTTCAGCGTTTTTGGAAAATCAACCATTAAGGGGGATAACATCGTGAGTGAAATTTTGTATGGGAGTTCCGTCGTTTGTTTAAGAACCATTAAAATTGCTGCTGAGCCTATTGACTATAAATGCCGAATGACGTATTTCAGCGTTTCGAAAAAATCATCTCTTAAGGGGTCGGAAAGTATTTCAACAAATATTTCGCGACGCGTGCAAAGTCGCGGGCGAAGCCTAGTTTTCACATAAAAATCACACAACCGAGGACCTTGCTTTTTTTTCAGCACAATAATTTTACCGTATCGAAATGACGATTCATCTCGTCGATTCTGTTGTCAAAGTGAGCTCCTCGGGTATCGCCCTTTGGTATCGGAGGATCCTCGTCGGAGGTCGGGAGTTGCAATCGCTCGGATTGTTGTCTCTCGTGTCCGACGACACTCGTCGCTTGTACCAAGACGACAAGGCCCATTGGCTTCTCCTCGGTGCTCGTTGTCGTCTGATTGCATATGACACAGTGATATTCCTTCTTGCTCGCAAGTTGAGTCGGCGTTTCCTCCTGATCCCAGTCCATTCCTGACGCGCCGGCTTCGTCTTGGAAACATATCGAAGATGATTAAGTTTCGATACCATGAAATTCCTCGCTGGGCTCCCTCGAAAGGTACGAAATGGGGACTTGTTATTGATGAAAAGCGACCAAAGTACGTAGAAACAAACCGAGGGAGCGTTTTTATTTTATTTTTGTAAACATAACACGCATTTCTCAAACAGCTGTGATTTGTGTAAAGATAATGGCATCGAGACTGAAAAAAAGCCTTTCTGAAGCTGTGAAAGGCGTTTATATCTGAGAATTTTGAACGGACTTGACAATTGTTGAGTACTTGTTGATTTATTCAAGTTTGAACGTAGGGTGCAATTTTTCCGTGTACATGGGGGAAAATGAGCGCTGGCACTTGAGGGGGAAATCCGTTTAGACGCCCAAAAATGAGTCATTTTTCGTGAATTTTTTTAACCGGAGATATACACGTAGACGGTCGAGGTCGAGGATTTAGAAGCTATGAACATTCCGTCGACCGTAGAAGACCTACACTATGGGCCTGGTATCGATGATTCCAAGTAAGTTGACAAATTTCATGATTTATTCATTCCCAAATTTTCAAACGCGTTTTTCTCAAAATCACGTTTTTCAAATCGGTACCCAAAATTTCTCGAAAACCAATGAACCGATTGCCTTGAGGTTTTTTGTGTTTATTCTGTACACCATTATCTAGTACTTGTCATAGAATTTTTTTCCCCGTTACTTAGTTTTTGTTTTATAGGCAAAATACGAGGGTGGGGTGAAAAGTTTCCGGCCTGACCAAGAGATGGTGCCACTAGGTCTAGTTTTGGAGCGGCGTCCTACAGTACCATTCCTACCGAGCTTGTATGTACAGTTTCAGCCCAATCGCTACGTCAGTTTGCGTTTGAGAGCACATTGCGCGAGACGCTTCCGTTGTTTTCGTAAAAATTGAAAAAATGGAAAAACGTGCTGTCATCAAATACTTCCATTTGAAAGGTTTTACACCAAAACAAATAAAAGAAGAGATGGATTCAGCACTAGGAGACTTCTCCCCATCATATTCAACTATTAAGCAGTGGGTTTCTGAATTTAAAATGGGTCGTGTGAGCACCTCTGACGAGCCTCGCTCAGGACGGCCCGTTGAAGTCACAACTTCAGAGATGATTGAAAAAATCCATAAAATAGTGTTGGAAGACCGCAGGTTGAAAGTGCATGAGATAGCTGAGACCTGTAGGATCTCAGCTGAACGTGTGCGAAATATTTTGCACAACCATTTGAACATGGAAAAGCTGTGTGCAAGGTGGATGCCGCGTTTGCTAACGCTCGACCAAAAACTGCTTCGAAAAACTATTTCTACCGACAATTTGGCGCTGTACAGGCGTAATCCAAACGGATTTTTGCGTCGATTCATAATTGTTGATGAGACATGGATCCACCACTACTCTCCTGAAAATAAAGAACAGTCAAAACAGTGGGTTGGAAAAGGGGAACCAACCCCAAAGAAGGCAAAAACAATTTTATCGGCAAACAAGGTTATGGCTACTGTTTTTTGGGATGCGAGAGGAATTATATACATTGATTACCTTGAAAAGGGTAAGACTATCACTGGTCAATACTACGCAGAGTTATTGCAACGTTTGAAGCACGAGGTGCAAATTAAACGACCTCATTTGGCGAAGAAAAAAGTTTTGTTTCATCACGATAACGCACCAGCGCATTCGTCGATTGTTGCCATGTCCAAAATCCACGAATTTAAGTTTGAATTGATGCCGCATCCTCCCTACTCTCCAGACTTAGCCCCCAGCGACTATTACCTATTTCCTAACCTTAAAAAATGGCTTGGCGGAAAAAGATTTAAGAGCAACGAAGAAGTTATCGAAGCTGTAAATCAGTATTTTGAGGAGCTTGACGAATCTACGTTTAAAACTGGTATAACTAAATTAGAACACCGTTATGAGAAATGTATCAGTGTTGATGGAGATTATGTTGAAAAATAAAGCAAAAAAAAATTTTTAAACATCGTTTTTCTTGGTCAGGCCGGAAACTTTTCACCCTACCCTCGTAATAACTAATATTCGGCCCAAAAATCACTATTTATGTTCAAACGTCCGCCATTTTGTCATAAATCGATATGTTCAAAATCGGCTATGACAAGTACTAGATTATAGTATCTAATTGAATAATCATTTTGGGTTTTTTCAGATGATTTTTGAAGAAACGCCTGTGGGTACCGTATACGCAGATTTTTTTACGCCGCTCCAAGGATCATACAATATCCTTGTATATTTTGGATATTTTTAAATAAAGAAAATTAAACATATTTTTGAATGTATATGGGGCATTCCATACCAATTCGACCTGGGTCTGACCCTCGACCCCTCAAATCTGGTTCCCGATTTTTCCTATCGTTACTCTCACTCTATCAAGCAATTACAATTTTTTTCAGATTTTTTATAACAAATTTGAGCGCGTCATGAATTTTTGTTTTTTTTTAACACCTCGATGGCCGTAATCGAAAAATTTGAAAAAATTCCCAAAAATACACTGTCAGATATAAAAAATGTTGGTGTAAAATTCATAATGTCTGGGCTTTGCTTCAACTCCTAATTAGGGTTTTTGTCAACCATGATAAAAAAAATCGAAAATTACATAATACACCTTAGAAAAATTGGAGAATTTTTTTTTCAAATCTGGTATTATGCATACAAAATTTCGAGAAGCAGTTTACAGTAAATTGACCTCTGTTTCTTATTTTTTTAAATTTTTTTTGCTCAAAAAGCTAAAAAACGGGTTGAAGCAAAAGCCCAGACATTATGAATTTTACACCAACATTTTTTATATCTGTCACTGTATTTTTGGGAATTATTTCAGATTTTTCGATTACGACCATCGAGGTGTTCAAAAAAAAATTTCAAAAATTCGGGACGCGCTCAAATTTATTTTGAAAAATCTGAAAAAAAATGTAATTGCTTGATAGAGCGAGAGTAATGATAGGAAAAATCGGGAACCAGATTTGAGGGGTCGAGGATCAGACCCAGGTCGAATTGGTATGGACTGCCCCATATACTTTTAGATAATCAAAACCCCA
Source organism: Ophion obscuratus (assembly GCA_964007375.1). NCBI lineage: Eukaryota > Metazoa > Arthropoda > Insecta > Hymenoptera > Ichneumonidae > Ophion > Ophion obscuratus. The sequence goes on along the minus strand of OZ023312.1, from coordinate 80,520,787 downwards.
ATCCGAAATTGCAAATAGTTTTCCTTGAAAAAAATCACAAAAATGACCTTTTCTCCGGCTCCTAGGTGTATATCGTTCCTTGAAGGCGATAAAATAATCGCATCATTAAAAAAAATTGACATCTTATTACAACTTTCACGTATTACATTTTTTTTCTTTTTTAAACAAAACAAAATTGCGGTGTTATAAGCTAGTCCTTTAGGCGCCTTTTGGAAAACTGCTCATGTTATTGATCGGTCCAACTGAAATGCGAGGTTTTTCACTATAACATTATTGGAAGGATATACCTATAAAAATATAAAAAAGTATAACATCAAAAATTAAGTAGGCTTTGTAATCCAATTTTCATATTTTTGACCATTTTCTCGACAATTTTTACCCCAAAAAAGTAATTTATTTACGCGATAATCTTAAAACTTTAGGTATATCCTTCCAATAATGTTATAGCAAGAAACCTCCCAAAAATTTCAGCCAGATCGACCAACAACTTTTTGAGCTATAACATGAGCAGTTTTTCAAAATACGCCTTATTGAGGAATACCTTATAACGCCATTTCCATTTGTTTAAAAAAGAAAATAACACGTTGCCGCTTGAAAGTTGTAATAAGATAATGTCAAATTTTTTCAACGATGCGATTATTTTATCACCTTTAAAAAAATGCATGAAAAATGACTCATTTTCGGGCGTCTAAAGGGATTTCCCCCCTTTAAGGGGCTAGGGTACTGTGAAGGTAAACAAAAAATCCGGTGAATTAAAAAAAATTCACATCGAAATATGGGAATGCAAATGTATTCACAAAAAATTGTAAATATGAAAAAATTCAGAAAATCAGTTTTGAATTTCCTCAAGTTGAAGAGAATAAAAATGGAATTCACGACAATTATATTAAAATTTACACCACAAGTGAGTTCTTGTGTATTTTGAGAGAAAACATTGTGTTGACTCGAGACAAATGTCTTCGCGCGAAATGTTTTGTGCTAAAACTTCTTTGCCTCGAGGCAATGTTTTCTCTCAAAATACGTACGAACTCGCTAATGGTGTAAATTTCAGTTTTGTGAATTTTATTTAATATTGTGTTTAATATTTTATTTAATATTGTGAATTTTATTTCAATTTGTCTTAAATACAAAAAAATTCACAACTTATTTTGTGAATTTTTTTGTATTTACAATTTTTTGTGAATACATTTGCATTCACAAATTTTGACGTGAATTTTTTTTAATTCGCAGGACTTTTTGTAAAAATTCACAATTTCTTCTGTGAATTTATTTGTATGTTCAGAATATTTGTGAATACAGTTGTATTTGTATGCATGCATGTGAATACAAATAAGTAAAGTATGAATAAAGGCCAGCGCCGGGTAAGTAGGGAAAAATTGCCTCCGCATTTTCTCCAGCCAAAATCGATGTATATTCTGAGGTATCAAAAAAAAAATTTCTGAAAATTTCATCCCCGTCAACGCAGTGTTTTTGGAAAAATGAATTTTTTTTAAATAAAAAATAAAAATAAAAATTCCGGAAACGCTTCAGTGGATCGATTCGATTTTTTTTGGTACTTGTTACGATCAAACGTGTTACGGAATAAAATTATAGAACATATTGCGAAAGATTAAGGTTTAAAAAAAAATGTTCCTTGTTTTATTTTTTTTACTATAATCCACTTGGGGTACAATAACGAAATTGTTTTCATATAATCTTGGGCACCAATAATTTTTTCAACATGATCGGTTTGGTACGCCACAGTGAAAAAAAAACGAAACAGACTTTATTAATATATATTAATTGTATAGATATATAACTAAAATATATCAATAAAGTATTTCTTTTTTTTTCACTGTGGCGTACCAAGCCGATCATTTAGCCCCATAACAGACTTTATTGATATATTTTAGTTATACAGGGTGTCCCATTTTAATCTTACACCTGAATTTTCTCGAAAAATATTGCTCGGACGAACTATTGTGTGGAACAAAACTTCTAGGGATTGAAGGGGGACGTTTGAAAAAAATGTATTTGAGGAGCCAAAATTCAAAATGGCGGCGTTACAAAGGCTGACATGTTTTTTTCAAAAGGAAACATAACTTTTTTTTATTGCCAAAAAATTTGTCAGCTGAAAACTAAAAACTTTTGTTGAACAAATTTTTTGATAAAGTTCATAGTTTTCAAGCGAGAACGTCTCTAAATGGACTAAATGTCTCACGGCAAGCCGCGCAATGTTGTATTTTCGAATGTATGACCACTTGAACAAAAAAAGAATCAAATTTTTTTGTTGAAAATTTTTTTTTTTTTGTTTTTTTGTTTTCAAATTTGGACGATATTTCATGAGAAAATTTTGGAGGAAAATCGATGAAAAATAGTTTTTTTCCATTTTAATAGCGTTTGTGCCATTTTCAGGCCCAAAAACGTGTTTCTTTAAATCCTTGACGAACTTTGATCACGATGGGTAGAAAAACACACACACACACAAAAATCCTGGATACATCTGAAATAATTGAAAATAATGTTCTCACTTGAAAACTATGAACTTTATCAAAAAATTTTTTCAACAAAAGTTTTTAGTTTTCAGCTGACAAATTTTTTGGCAATAAAAAAAAGTTATGTTTTCCGTTTGAAAAAAAAAACATGTCAGCCTTTGTAACGCCGCCATTTTGAATTTTGGCTCCTCAAATAAATTTTTTTCAAACGTCCCCCTTCAATCCCTAGAAGTTTTGTTCCACACAATATTTCGTCCGAGCAATATTTTTCGAGAAAATTCAGGTGTAAGATTAAAATGGGACACCCTGTATATCTATATAACTAAAATATATCAATAAAGTGTGTTTCTTTTTTTTCACTGTGGCGTACCAAACCGATCATTTTGAAAAAATTATATAATCTAATGAGGTGCCCAAAGATTATATGAAAAAATTTTCGCTATTGTACCCCAAGTGGATTATAGTAAAAAATAAGAAAACAAGGAACATTATTTCTTTTTCAAATCTTAATCTTTCGCAAGATGTTCTATAATTTTATTTCGTAACACGTTTGATCGGAACAAGTACCAAAAAAAAATCAAATCGATCCACTGTACCGTTTCCGGATTTTCTTTTTTTTTTATATTAAAAAAAAATTCATTTTTCTAAAACCATTGCGTTGACGGGCATGAAATTTTCAGAAAATTAGTTTTTTTTATACTTAAGAATATACTGCAAATTTCGCTGGAAAAAATGCGGGGGCAATTATTCCCTACTTACCCGGCTATGGCCTTTGTATTTATATTCACGTGAGAATCACGATGTGAATAAATTCGTATTCGTATTTATAAATAGAATTACGCCCGACTGTTAATAACTCGACTCACCGCTCTCCATGGCCTTTTTCATGAACTGTTTCTGCTTGTTTGCGAACTCCGCCATGAGCTTTTGTTGCCTCTCCTTGGCGCGTTTTCGTCTCTCCTCACGCTCGCGATGTTCTCTCTCCCGTTGGGCATCCTCGCACTCTTTCGTGCGAGGCCACAGTTTATTACGCGTCTCGACGATGTTTTGCTTACAAGCGGGATCGAGATTCGCGATTTTTCGCAACAATTGACCAATGAAATAGGGTCCGTCGCCGATTCGCGACTCGTTGCCATTGCCGCCGTCGGGGGCGCCACTCGTCGACGAGCTCGTGCTACTGCCGGCTTCGTACTCGGAGGTCGGCGCTCGGTGCTCCGGATTGTAACTGTCCGGTACACCCGACAATTGCGAATGAAGCTTCAGCAATAGCGATATTATGCTCTCGCCTACTCGCGCGCCCACGAGATAAACCGGACCCGCCTGAGAATCGCGACACGACAACGGCTGATGACAGTTCGAGGTGGAAGGCACGATGTCCGTCGTCGTTACGCCGGACGCACCCAAACGCGGGAATATCACTTGTAGCAAATCCATCTCGTTGTTTATCGCGTAGCCTGTGTTTCTCTGAGGCACCGGAGGCAACGCCGCCTGCTCTCCTGATCCGTCTGCAAAACATTCAATGTTAACCGGAGACTCGAGGAAGTTGGAGCGTTAATCATCAATCGAGATGACAAAAAATAAATACAAATCCATATTATTGCCTAAACTATACAGAGGCTTTACGAATTAAGGGGTCTTCTCACTTTAGACGTCAAAAAAGGCTATTTTCACGAATTTTCTTATATGTTTATATTATAGATATTGATATAAAAGTTGGTACACTTGAGGCCTTTGGCCACAGTAACGGGTATGAAATCATGTGCGAATTTGACAATTTTTTATTTTCGTATGAAAAAGTGATTCACTCATAAAATTAAGGGAGACTTTGTCCTTTGTGCCCAGCGGGAGATGTTAGCGGCTCAACATGAGCAGCTAGAAGAAGAGGAGGGATGCCTCTATGGACCAGGCATTGCCGATTAGCGGTAATTATAAACACATTTGTGTAAACACATTACCAAACTTTAAACGCGTTTTTCTCGAAAACACGTTTTTAAAAATGGCTGACATTCTCCTGACCGCTGTAATTAACATATCGACCTGAAATTTGGAGAGCATGCTCAGAAAATATGTCTTCACGGAATGACGGATCGTTTTTTCGATAGATACATTTTTGCATTTATTATTTATCTTTTTATGCGAAAAAAAAAACGCGAAAATTCGATTTTTTTTTAAATTGCCGCCATTTTCCGAAATTTGTACTAAACGAAAAACCCATCCGTCATTCCATGACCAAAGGGTCACAGATTGATAATATGCTTTGAATTTGTGTTTCAGATAAACAAAGAGGGGGCAGTGATGTCAGCCGTTTACCTCCCGCGATTTGAGGACCTGTTTTCGCGGAGCTGCAACGGCCGCCATTTTGGTTTTTTTTTTCAAAAAAAAATTTTTTTAACGTTCTGTATATCATGAATAAAAGCAAGAAAAAACCGCACTCAAAAAGCTTTACTCGTTTTCTTAAAAAAAAATAAAATGTAAACACCTGAAATATGGCACTCCAAGGACAAAGTCTCCCTTAAGCTAGTTCCTCTGCGAAAATCTCAACCAAAAGTTTACATACCATGTTCATGTTTAAAAGATTGATAATTGGTTTAATTAGTAATAAATAAAATTTAAAACTACGCAATATTGATTCCGTACTAGTAGATAATACGATGGATATCATTTATTGCCGTAAAATATATTTTATATTGTGTTTTTGATCTACGATTGCCAGTGAACTTTTTACCGGGACTGTCCAGGCTTTGCCCCAATTGTTTTTTTTTTCCAGGCTTTGCCAAGCTTTGCCAGGCTTTGCACCAAAATTGTGAGGGCTTCTCATGGTCATATCTTGGAAACTAGATGGTGAATGATTCTCATTTTTTTGTTCACATTATTCGTGATATCTTACTCTAGCTTATCCTCGTTTTTTATCAATTTCTTAAATTTAGTTTTGGCGGTAGAATTAATGATGCTCTGTTTGCCCATCATAACGCATTTGTTACGTGTAAACCAAGCCAACTTTAAGTGTAAATATCTCAGGTTTGGGATGGTCAAACTTATTCAAATTGCACAGATGTTTGGATAATGTATTAAATAACATATATGTCAAATTTCAACCATTGCCTCATTCAACTTTCCTGTGGAAGCACTACCTTAAATACGAAAAAAATCGCGACTTGTTTTGTGAATTGTTTTTTTTAATTTACAATTTTTTGTGAATATTCACAATTTTTTCTGTCAATTTATTCGTATGTTCAGAATATTCGTGAATACAATTGTATGCATACATGTGAATATAAATAAATTCGTATTCACAACTTGTGAATACGAATTTATTTGTATTCGTATTTACAACAAGTGAAGCATGAATAAATTTATATTTACATTCACATGAAAATCACGATGTGAATAAATTCGTATTCGTATTTACAAATAGAATTACGCCCAACTCTGAAAGAAAAACAAAGAAATAGAAGAAGAAAAAAACGATTGCGTACGATCGAAATGCGGTCGAATGGCGTGAGGTGAGGGCGAACCCGTGCTGAGAGCCATCGACTCTTCGTTGTCGGTGGGCGGTGGCAAAGCCCGTTGCTCCGTCGTCACCGTGTCCCCGTCGTCGTCCTCGTCGTCGTCGCCAGCTTCCCGATCGTCGACGGCGCTTTCGCGATTACTTCCGTCAGCAGGAACTACAGCCCATTCGTTTAAAGCTGAGAAAGGGGGGTTGTGTTTTGTTTTTCCATATGGATACAAAGTACATGAACGAGCGTATGGATGGACACCCGACTATCGGGAGCATGATGCGGTTGGCACGGATACTTCGATTACACTTTTAAATCTGTTGTAACAATTTTTCCACTCTTTTTTACACAAAATTGAGATTCGACGTTAAAAAATAAAGGGATAAAAAATGTTAATTTTGTTTTCGATTTGACGGAGCACGGAATGCGTCTGAAATTAGCCGTTGTTTGCAAAAAGAGCGTTGAACTTTTTTTCATTTATCAATATTAAGATTCGACTCCGTTGGTATAAATAACAAACGTGAAATTTTCTTCAATTCAACTGCGAGGAAAGTACGTTATTATAAAGATTTTTCTACTGCTTATTGTGACAATTTTTTTAAACCCAAACAAGACCGTAGGAAGAAAGGATGAACCTTCGATTCGCCAAATTATTGAAAGAACCAAAGTTAATGCTAATTCTGTAAATTTGACAGGTCACAAATGTTAGACAAAGACGTTGGTAATTCGTTAGATAAGTGACTTTTCCGAAAAATTAGCCTAACATTATTTTTTTGCTATTTTCTTATTTATTGTGGTATAAATGATAATATTAAGGGTATACATGATAATATTAAGCCGGGGGGGGGGGGGATAACATTCAAGCTGAAATTGCTGAAATATTTAAGGGATAACACGACTCTGGGATTTTGGAAAAATCGTTTTTTTTGCTTAAAAAATAGTTTGGGCTCATAAAAACAATATGCAATTGGTCATGTAGCGATTTTTTTTATAGTTCAATTCTCGATTTTGCCGCAGCGCCTCGGACTTCTTTTAGGCGCCTCGTACAACTTTAAGGGGCTATACCAGTGTCACACTTTCAAAAAATCGATTTTTTGTTGCCTTTTTCGACAGTTTATACTTTCAAGAATATCATTATCATTTATATCAATATCATTTTATCTTGCAAAAATCGATAGTTAAATCTTTAAACGCGTTGTTCTCAAAATGAGGTTTTTCGAATTTGCTGACATTGTAACTCAAAAAGCAACTATCCGATTGACTTTAAATTTGAACTGAGTACTCTTGAATATACAGGGTGCCCTAAAACTCAACGATAATCTGAGACCGGATGAAAGGCCAAGTTATACCAGTTCTGGGAAAAATAAAAAAAAATCCATATCACTCAGTTCAGCGATAATAGACATTTAAAAAAAAAAGTTGAAATTCGACACCCTTGGTCGCATTTTCAAGTCCTGTGATTACCAATGTCACAATTTCGCTGTGATTTTTTTAATTTCGTGATCTTCATTAACGATGCTATTAATCGCAACTACAAATTAATGCAAAAAACATTGTTAATTTAATAAAATAAGTTAAGTTTTAGTGAGTCATGGTTCACAAAATATTGTTAGTTAACTTTGACACTTCATTTTGAAAAAAAAATGTACTACACTACCCTTGGCAAGTTATTTCAAAAGATGGCGCATTTAATCAAGATTTCAAAATGGTGCAACACTTGCCACTTTTCTTGCCATTAAAAATGTTATGCCTTATTTTTTTCAAATTGAGCTCATTTTGAACAACTAAACATTAGGAATTTTTTTTACTAAAATTTGTTATTTTTTGTTTCTGGTCTGAAATAAAATTATTATTTTTAGTAAAGAGGTAATAACCAACCAAGTAAAGAGGTAATAACCAATTTTTATTGTAAAAAACATATGTTTTTTACAATAAAAATTGGTTATTAACTGACTCAATTACCAAATTACAAAATGCGCCATCTTTTGAAATAACTATTATTTTTAGTAAAGAGGTAATTGGTTATTAACTGACTCAATGACCTCTTTACTAAAAATAATAATTTTATTTCAGACCAGAAACAAAAAATAACAAATTTTAGTAACAAAAATTCCTAATGTTGAGTTGTTCAAAATGAGTTCAATTTGAAAAAATAAGAAATAAAATTTTTAATGGCAAGAAAAGTGGCAAGTGTTGCACCATTTTGAAATCTTGATTAAATGCGCCATCTTTTGAAATAACTTGCCAAGGGTAGTGTAGTACATTTTTTTTTCAAAATGAAGTGTCAAAGTTAACTAACAATATTTTTGTGAACCATGACTCACTAAAACTTAACTTATTTTATTAAATTAACAATGTTTTTTGCATTAATTTGTAGTTGCGATTAATAGCATCGTTAATGAAGATCACGAAATTAAAAAAATCACAGCGAAATTGTGACATTGGTAATCACAGGACTTGAAAATGCGACCAAGGGTGTCGAATTTCAACTTTTTTTAAAAAATGTCTATTATCGCTGAACTGAGTGATATGGATTTTTTAAATTATTTTTCCCAGAACTGGTATAACTTGGCCTTTCATCCGGTCTCAGATTATCGTTGAGTTTTGGGACACCCTGTATTTACCCTACAATGACGTAGGATATTTTTGATTGAATCAAAATTGACGATTTGGCATTGAAAAAAACGACCATTTTATAGGCAAGAAAACAGACTTTTTTACTACGCCATTTTATTAGATTTTGATATTTTTCGAAAATCCTACGTCATCGTACAGGAAATACCTTCCAGTTTAACAACATTTTTTCCTTTTTCGATTTCCGCTACTCAATCGGCCGGAATCATGGCAGCAGTGGAGGAACTTTTTTTTTGGCGCCTCCGAAAGTAGCGCATAAGTCGCTTGGATCTCAATATTTTGCTATGAGAAAATTTTGTAATATAGGTCAAACATAGCCAAATATATTCTTAATTTTCCGAAACATTTAATTGAGCACTTTTCTTCCAAAAAATTTCCGAAAATCACCCAAATTTTCAGCGTTCACACTGGTATAGCCCCTTAAACGCGTTTTTCTCGAAACCACTTTAGAGTACGTAGCCGTTTTTTGATTACATGTAAACCTTTTTTTACAAACAATTTAATGCTTACTTTTTCTGGCAAAAAATCGATTTGTTTCTTTCAAAGTGCGCAATTTTTTCAAAATTTGATTTAAAAAAATCCCTGCGTAGTCCCATAGCTAATAATATACTGATTATAATTTTTTTGGTTTTTATTCCAGGTCTTATACTTTACGAGAAAACCGTCCTCCCGTAAAGCTATTTGTAAAATACACGTTTTTCAAGATGGGATCTGTCGCCGCCATATTGTATGAAAATTATAGTACATTTTTTTAAATACTTTAAGAGGTTAGGTCACTTTAGAGGCCGAAAAACAGGCTTTTTGGGTTTTTTTTCTCAGAAAAACTACAAAACAAATCAAGATTACAAAAAAGGTGTTTATCATACATATCAGTGACTGTTTACAATAATTTTTTTGAAGCGTTTAGTTTCAAAATGGCGGCTGTGCAGCGTTTATCTCAAAACTGCATTTTTCAAGTTGGCCGGAAACATAACTCAGACAATTTTCAACCGGTTCACTTGAAATGTTGAATATATCTTGAAAAATACATCGTCTATGGAAGTACGTAGAATTTTTTTTATATTGCATAATTCATTTGTTATTAACAATTATCTAACGATTTTTTAGGTAATTTTTTGGAAAGTAAAAAATTTGTCTAAAAAATCGTCAGATAATTATTAATAACAAATGAACTATGCAATATCAAAAAAATCCTTTAAGAAGCTGAAATATTCAGTCGGGGCAAGCTGAATTGAAGCGGTACCCTCCTCCTCCCCCCATAAAAAGTTATGGCGTTTTCAAGTTCGCGAAAACACGTGATGAAGTAGGGCATTTTTGCACATTTCTCCGCCTATATTGGGTTTGTTTGGGTTAAAGTATGGGTAAAAGTATTTGGGTTTTCCAAGTTCGCGGAAACACTTGATAAAATAAGTAACTTTTTAACATTCCGACGCCTATATTTGGTTTGGGGCCGTCCATATATTACGTCATTCTACATTTGGGGGGGGGGGAGGTTCGTCTGCGGATGACGGTAAATGATGGATGAGGGGGGGGGGGGGGGCGTTTCGAAATTGACGTCATTCTTGTGATACCAGTTACTTCAAAATGTACAATAGTATATTGTACAACCAGAGTGGTTTCCCCGCATGAGTGATGAAAAATATTTTGCAAGTACCTAATGGTATTAATTATTGAACTCATTATTTATTTATTTATTACATAAGGTTTGTCTACATTATATTCGAGAACTTCAAATAACAGCGTACCTATGAAAATAGTTCGATCGAGCCAAAATGAATATGTGGAGGATACGGAGATATTACCCGTGATCCAGGATTTGCAAGAATGGGTGAAAACTCCGTGGGAGCTATCCAAAGAAAACTAAAGAATAGGGAAGAATAATATTATGATATTAATGAAAATTGCCAAAGTACAAAATAATAAAAGATGATTCTATAACAAAATGTGGGAGCTATCCAAAGAAAACTAAAGAATAGGGAAGAATAATATTATTATATTAATAAACATTGCCAAAGTACAAAATAATAAAAGATGATTCTATAACAAAATGTTTTAATGTTACCCAATTTTTCTCAAATCCGCAAATGTTTTAATTTTGCCAAACTGGTAATGACGTCAATTTTGCGAGGGGGGGGGGGTCATTAGGAAATGACGATAGGATGATTGTAGGGGGGGGGGGTCGAAAATCAGCAAAAATCAATGACGTAATATATGGACGGCCCCTTTGTTTGGGTTAGTTTGGAACCAACAATTTTTCGGAAAAGTCACTTATCTAAAGAACGACCAAAACGTTATTTGACGCGGTAACTTAGTCATTGAAGACGATTAAAATTTTCAATAGAGTGACACTGGATGGAGGGCCACAAACGAAAAGTACAATCTCATTCAAAGTAGCGAGGGAAAAGGGGATGTATTGTCGATTATTATAGTGAAATAAAAATAAGAAAGCGCGTATTATTGTTTTTTTTTTTCGTTTGTTACTGTGGTGTTCAATACCTTCGTTATTGGGCGGTAGAGCTGGCAAATTGGTGCCAGTCTCCATCGCCGCTGTCATGTTACGACGCTCGTTATCAATAACATTCGGAAGTACTAATTCCCAGTACTCGGGTGGCTCACCGATCTCAACGTCGAACTCGTCGTTCAGCATGAACGAGCCCTCGGTTATGTCGCTCCCGATTTCCCAGTCGGAACCTATCGAATAAAATCGAACTTTTCTTTACTCGCGATCACAAAGAAGATCCTCACTTCGCCGACTGTCCAATTACCGCTATTTTGCCACCTTTGTATTAGGTCGCTTTCTTGTCTGCCTGTTTGTTTGTCTGTTCGGTACAAATTTAGCAATCGATTTTAAGAGGTTATATGCAGTAAATTTTTTCGAACAATCGATTTTTTTTCGTAATGTACATATATTTAAGGGGTTAAGCCACTCCAGAGGCCGAAAAAATAGACTTTTTGAGGATTTTTTTTTTTTCAGAAAAACTACAAAATAAATCGAGATTACAAAAAGGGTGCTTATCATACAGATCAGTGACTGTATGCAATAATTGTTTTGAAGCGATTAAGGGGAGGGTAGGGGTTTCAGCGTGAAAAAAACACTTGTTTGCGAATGTTTTTCATCTATATGGATAGAGTAAATTTATTGAAACCTTTTGTACATTGTTAAGTGTCATTTCAAGAACATTCCGTGAAATTTGTACGCGAAAATATCCACAAACAAGCCGCTGCCGCGTTTTTCTCGAAACCACTTTTTCAAAGTTCGTGTTCACTGCCATTTGAAAACTACATGACCGATTTATTTCAAACTTGGTACACACTTTCTACATATAAAATACCTCCCCCCAACGGTTAGTTTGAGACTTTTTTTACATTGAGGGGGTTTTCCACCCCCAAAATGGCGGATTTTTTCGTGAAAAATAGCACTTTTCACTTTACATGACCACCAAAAGATTAGAAATGAAAAGAAAAATTATCAAAGACCGTTGGGGGAGGATTTGATGATACTTTGACTAAATTTTAATGGTACTTGATTTCAGATAATTGCTAGCTGAGATACAGTGAACAACGCAAACCGTGTTTTTCCAAAGGCGTTCTTGGAAAAGCTTTGTCACCGGCTTGTTTGTGGATATTTTCGTGTACAAATTTCACGGAATGTTCTTGGAATGACACTTAACAATGTACAAAAGGTTTCAATAAATTTACTCTATCCATATAGATGAAAAAATTCGCAAAAAAGTGTTTTTTTTTCACGCTGAAACCCCTACCCTTCACTTAATCATCAACCTTAAGGCCTTATATACGCGAAAAATTTCAAATTTTGTCATTTGAAAAAAAAAATTATTCCATTAGCCTGAACGGTTGGCAATATTTTAAGCTTTACAAAATTGAAAAATTCCAAAAATAAGGTAAGATTGCATTTATAATAGATACCGCGCGGCGCACCCGACCGCCAATTTCAAAGCCGTTTTTCCACGATTCACTTTTTTGAACCTTGTGAAAGTTCTAACTCTTGAACGAAGGTTCAGATCGCTTTGAAACATTTACAACATATTCTTAGTATCATCACCTATCTTGTAAAGCACAGAAACATTTCAGTGACACAAAAAAAATATAAAAAATTAAATACCGACAGAAAATTGAGTAAAAAAAATGTTAAGTTTCGAATTTTTATCATAGTAAGTTTAAAAAAATTATATTGTTGGTTCACACTGAAGATACATTCATTTCAATAAAACAAAAAATATAAAAAATTAAATACCGACAGAAAATTGAGTAAAAAAATGTTAAGTTTCGAATTTTCATTATAATAATTTAAAAAAAATAATATTGTTGGCTCACACTGAAGATACATTCATACTGCAATTATGAATATGTTCATTTTTTCAGACACCCACATCGATACCGAAAAATTTCACCATCAACGCGCGCGCAAAAAAAAAATACATTGCTTTATTATGTTATATCTCCGCCTTTTGTTAATATTTCTGATTTTTTTTACATATACTTAACCATGTGCATAAGTGATCTGCCAAAAAAATGTTGTCAATATATGCGTCATTTTTTTTAAACCGCGTATAGAAAAGTACCTTCGAAAATCGGCGAAATCGCGTATTTCGCCTTAAGGAGCCAGTCCACTTTGAAAATTTGAAAAAATCGAAAGCAAGCGAGACTTGAAGAAATCGACGATGATGAGCAATCAGAAGGGATTTTGTACGGTGCAGAAAGAGTTTTTCATAGTATAAGCTTCAAACGCGTTTTTCTCGAAACAACGTTTTCAAAATCTAGCTCCATCGTATCTCTAAAACTAATAAACCGGTTCTCTTGAAATATGAACCACATATTGTAAACACGATTCGCAACAAGATGACCCTCGATGGTTTAAAAATTTTGATTTTTACTCTTTTTTTTTGCGAAAAACTGCGAAAAAACGCGTTTTTAAGCTTTTTTCGTTTTTCATCTGCCATTTTTTTATTTTTTGATAAAACTTTATATCCGAGGGTCATTTTGTAGCTGGTGTAATACTGAATCTAATGGACTTTGATTTTTTTTGTTTCAGACAGGCCGTTGCCGAGTTGTGATGGAGCTACCCTAGCCCACCTATTTTCGAGGCGTTACGTTAAGGGGTTACCCCCACTTGCGATTTTGAAAAAATCGATTTTTTTTATTGCCTTTTTTTGAAGTATAAGTATCTGAGAATATGTCCTGAAAATTTCAAGTCGATCCGAACAAAATTGACTGAGATATGAGCGTTGAAAGAGAAGAATCCGTGTAAACGACCGGAAATTGAAACTTTAAACGCGTTTTTCTCAAAATGGCATTTCTGAAGTCGGTGACCAAGATTACTCGAACACTAATGAACCGATCTTCTTGAAATTTTGCAAGCTTATTTAATACATAAAGATGTAGTCTTTAATCGTTCGATTTTTTTTTCGAAAAAAATGGCCGTTTTATAGCTAAAAAACGGCCGTTTTTTTTCGTTAAAATCGAACCATTAACTTTGACTGTCCGCCATTTTGTGAAAAATGAATATTTTTTAAAATCCTTCGATTAAAGACAAGTTTATACTTATATTTGACTAAATCCATCCGCATTTTTTCTTTCAGATGATCCACTTCGCCGCAATGTTGGTCACCGCAAACCGTGTATATAAAAACATTATTTCATTGACGGCCATTTGCCACTAAACAATGTAATATTTATCAATAAAAAAATTACTGAAAGTTCTTCAAGATGTGTTCTTTAAGATGGTATATTGATCGATTAAAAAAGTTTTGTAGTTTTCTTTAAAAAAATTCATGAAAAAGGCCTTTTTTGCGCTACGAGTAGGGCTAACGCCTTAAACTATAGTTTTTGTACTTAAAAATGAACAAAAATGAATTAAACATTTCAAAATATATATTTCACGAGTTTATTTATCAAGCCCAACAAATTTTATATTCATATCTTTTATAAAATCCTCAAAAAAGAATCGTGAAAGTAGCCTTTTTTTCGTCGCTCCAAAGTGGACTCCTTAAGGCAGGATTCTACTTTGAAACTTTGAAACTTTGAAATTGGATGAAAACACCCACCTGGAACACGTCGAAGGCATATTATATGGCCCAGGCATTGCTGATTGAGGGTAAGATAATTTTTTCTACGATTTATCACTCACCAGAACTTTAAACGCGTTTTTCTCGAAACGACATTTTCAAGTACCGTGGTCGTGATAACTAAAAAAGTACTGAACCGATCCTTATGAAATTTGGAACACATATTCTATATGTGTGTACCAACCGACCTAACTACAATCAACTTAAAATTTTGATTAGAACTATTTTTTTATTGCAAAGAAAGACCCAAAAAAACGCATTTTTTTCGTATTTTAGCCGCCATTTTGTTAATTTTGCACGTATATAAAATATTCTAGTTAGGTCGGTTCCTGAAGACATACTGAACATGAAACTATTTGATTTTTTTGTTTCGGACCATCCGTCGGGAAGATTTCACGACCACGGCAACGGTACCTGCTTTTCGAGGCGTTGGCTTTAAACATATTTTACGTGTACAAAAAATGAATAAAATACATTAAAATTTTTTTTTATGTACTTAAAGAGTGTATTTATTGAACAGTTTAAACCCCATATCGATATCTTTAATAGTATTCTCAGAAAAAATTCACAAAAATAGCGTTTTTTTCATGGTTTCAAAGTAGAATCCTGCCTTAACGCAGGCAGCCGGTTATCTAGCATGCGAGTCTGCGGACGCGCTACTCCGTGCGTTGTTGATAGAATGAGTGGGGAAAAAAAAAATTGAGCAGCTTGATCCCAACGATCGAGAGGTGCGACAAAAATGTTCTTACCATCGGGACTAATGCCATCGGGCGGTGAATCGATGAGAGCCGATCGCGGTATGAAACTCCTGAGATTGTCGACGATATTGTCGCCCTCGTACCAATTGCCGAATTCGGGATCCTTGGATGGAGCACTCGTGACGTTCGTGTCACCACCGGTGTACGGGCACAACGGATTCGCCTGGAAATTCCGTCGCAACGCACGTTTAGCTTCCCTACGCTTTCCCGCCGTAGTGCTAGCGCCGAGCGTCGTCGCACGGCCACCGGCAATGCTTACGGATTTCTTGGGCATATCTGCCGTAACGACCGCCATCTCCAGCAGATATATCGTGAGCGCAGTGATGTGCTCGGAAACGTTGTGATCGTTCACCGCCTTGTAAAGTATCGCGAATACCATCGAGTGGAATACCCGCGAGCGTAGAACTATCCGGGGGTCCTCGTAGTCCGAGGACACGGGGGCGGGACGACGAAAGGGCGGCCAGAGAGTCGAGCCGCTCTTCAAATTTCCCGACTGCTTCACACTGCGAACGTACGTTTTTTTTTTTATTACACTAATTATTGGCATCGATTCAAGAGTGGGTATCACTGAGAAAACAATATATTTATGTGTACCAGAATTTGTCAACTACTACGTGTGCAACTAAGTTTCCGGGTTTTTTTAACCAATAAAAAGTCAAAAACTTCAAGACAAATACAAAAAATGGGTCATTCGAAGTATTGTCGCTATTTACACATGTTTGCCATCTCTCAGGCAATACATAAATACCGCGACGATAAAAAGACGCGTCTCTGGACTGAAAGCATTCGTCCAACCAATTTTGTACTGCATCGTAATTGGCCAAGTGTAGCCCACCCAAGCCATGTGCCGTCGACCGGAACAAGTGATAGTCTGAAGGGGCCAGGACTGGCGAATACGGCGGGTGCGGTAGCAGATCCCATTTCAGTGTTTTTATGGTGTCCTGGACGATGGAACTGCGATGGCACGGAGCGTTGTCGTGCTGCAATATCACACGTTCGTGTCTCGTGTTCCATTCTGGCCGTTTTTCGAGCAATGCGTGGTTCAAATTGATTAGTTGTTGTCGGTAGCGATGCCCATTGACAGTTTCGCCCGGTTTCAGCAGCTCATAGTGCACGATTCCTTTCTGGTCCCACCAAACGCAGAGCATTGTCTTTTTTCCGAAGCGATTTGGCCGTGCCGTCGATGTTGACGCTTCGCCAAGTGAAAGCCACGATTTTCTGCGTTTGGGATTCTCGAAATATATCCATTTTTCATCGCCAGTAACAATTCGATGCAGGAAACTCTTTCTGTTCTGCCGCAAAAGCAACATTTCGGAAGTGGCTCTTCGATTTTCCATTTGTCTCTCAGTCAACTCATGCGGCACCCACTTTCCGTTCTTATGAACTTTTCCCATGGCGTGCAAACGTTTCGATATACATTGCCGAGTCATATTTAATGCCTCGGCAAGTTGATCTTCTGTTTGAGTGTCATCTTCATCCAATAACGCTTGCAGATCGGCGTCCGCAAATGTTTGCGGTCTTCCCGAGCGCTCCTTGTCGCCAGTCTTAAAATCGCCACTTCTGAACCGCTTGAACCAATCTTCACACGTTGTTTTTTTATGGTATATGTTCGCAGTAGGCCTCCTCAAGCAACCGACGTGCTTCAGCTGCTGTTTTTTTTTTTTTTTTTCCTTAGGTACACGCTTTTCGCGTTTGTTACCTATTCTTCCCCACATTATGACCGTTCGTTCCGCTACTGTTTACTCCTTTTTTCTCCATCTTTCTCTCTGTTCCCCCCTCTTGCGGCCGCAGCCGACTTCCCCCTCCGTATTATATTCATCATGACATTTTCTGTCATGGGTATAGGGAAACTGCGGAAAACCTATACCAAATACAGCCGGTCATCGAATTCGCCCCCCGGTCGTGGAACTAGTCTTATTTCGCCACGAAATGCCGAAGAAAAACATTTCACGACGAAATGTACGCGACCGGGATTCGAACCCGGGACCTCCCGGTCCGCTGGTTTAGTGGCGAGCACGCTAACCACTAGACCATCGCACCGGTTCTACTTCAGCTGCTGTTTTTTTACGTTGAAGCAGAAATGCAATGCTTCTCGCAAATGCTGGTTATTTGGCACAAACTTTGACATTTTCGAGGATAGAAAAAAGGTCGTTGTGTTGCGATATTTGTTTTTATTGCGACTGGGTATTCTTAACAGATGTCCAAGCCATAAAGGTACCCAATTTCAGACCTGTATACCAACTACATGTGTCGCTAGCGCCATCCATGTGTGAAACCCGGGAACTTAGTTGCGCACCTAGTATTAACCCTTCGAGTGCACACCTCCGCCTCCAACCTATAAGTGCATCTTGGGTCAATGTGACCCACGGCATTTGTCAAATCGTTGTATTCCGGTAAACATGCATTTTTTTGGAGAGACGTTTTTTGTAGTAAATTATCCATATTTTATGGCCCTAAATGTATTTTTTGACGAAAACGAATATCAAATGCCAAAACGTTCGTTCGAAGTGGGGCCTAGGTTGAAAAATACGTACTTACACGAAAAAAACGCCAAGTACATATCTTTTTATCTTGAGAGAGTTAGATATTTATTTACGAAAAATCATTCTTCAACATCTTAGATCGGACTAGTAATTGTAAAATTATCAATACAATGACAAATTGTAAATAAGTACAATCATTATTACTTACGAGTATTATTAGTAATAAAAACTATTAGTAATTCATACGAAACACTCGAAATTTTCGTGAAATATAATTGAATTTTTTTTTAAATACAAGGACCTTGTTTAAATACAAAGAAAAATGGGCACAATGGGACTAGCTTTAAAATTCATATAATTCATCATATTATTTTAGAGAATTTTTTGAAAAAAAAAAAAGAGAAAAAAATAGCAATTATCTTTAAAAAAAATAGGTTTCACTTTACACGCTGAAAAATATTGACAACGAGGATTTAAAATTGTTTTCCTTTTTTTTTTTATCAAATTGTGAACTAATATGAAAAAAAATCGATCTATGGACACTTTTCGATATATCGATTAATTTAAGACATATCGGCGTTAGAACGTTTACGAACTTTCTGAAATCGAGATTTTTCGAAAAATTGTAACTTCTGAAATACATGCGACGAAAATTTAAAAATTTGTGAAAATACTCCATGCATAGCATACTATTTTATTTAAAAAAAAATCAAAAAGATTCAAAATGGTCAGGGTCACGGCCGAGCGAAATGGCGTGGAATGCCTCATATATTTTCTAACAGCTTGATATTTATACTAAATAGATGTGTAATTAATTTTACGAGTGAATCACTTTTTCATACGAAAAAAATGGTTAAATTCGCACATGATTTTATACCCGTTACTGTGGCCTAAGGCCTTAAATACAGATTCGTTAATAGCTCATAAATCCTTATTTGCGTTAAATAGAGAATTAGTTGCGTCAACTGTGTGACTCTTGGCTCAAATGCGGCCGAGGTAGTCGTTTCGAATGAAGATCAGTTTTCAACTCGTTATTCGATTACCATAAACATCTACTGAGTTAATAGAAACAAAAGTGATCCAATAAATCATCAGTTTCAAGGAAATACTATGGCTATAAAATTTTGTCACGAGAACACGAATATTTCTTAACGACTAACAAATTTCGTAACATTTAATGAATATTCGAATAAAAGTGCCAACTGAATGTATTTCTTTGCTATAAATAAAAAATATGAGATTTTATATGGATTATTAGATATCGCTAATTTTACACGAAAAGTTGAACTTTTTAATGTTGAATCATGCCACCTTGTAGATGCATGTTTGCAAAATTTCAGAGCTCTAATTAGTCGGGAAGTGGGAAAAATATCGATTTTCCCTTTTGCAGCTCAAGTTAAATAAAAGCTTGTAAAATGGCTGGAAGTAGAACTTACTACTCGGTAAAGCGGTCCATGGAAACTTGATAATCGCGACGATGAACAGCGCGAAGCAAAACATGAAGGGGGTCGTACAGATCAGCCCAGACCCTTGGCTGCGGCCCGTACATTCCCTGTTGCATCGTGCCACTCGCCTCGAGATTCGGGGCTCTGTACTGAGCGACCTGAACAAACGAGTGGACGAAAAACATCAATATGCGAACTTAGCAAAAAAAATGGTACCGTATAGAAGAATGGTACCTTATAAAAAAAATGGTACCTTATAGAAGAATGGTACCTTATACAAAAAAATGGTACCTTATCAACATGCGAACTTAGCAAAAAAATGGTACCTTGTAGAAGAAATACTTACAAAATGGCCGCAAGATGGGGATCGTTCAGGGATGTGGTGTGGAGAAAATGGTGGGAAATGTAATAAGGGGAAATAATACCCTTTATGTAGTGCATGGAAGCTACAATAAGCGAAGCGTTCGCCGTAGCAGCGACAAAAAATAAAAAATACTTACAAAATAGTACCTGCTTAAAAAATACTTGTGAAATGGTACCGGAGTAAAAAATGGTACTTGATTTTTTTTCATTGGGGCCTAATAGAATTAAACAATGGGGGAAATTGAATCCTATAAAAGAATACAGAGCAGGTTTTGTAAAATGGCGCTAGGGGTACACAGAACGACCCCTAATTACATTTGGAGGAGAGAGTTGGGAGTGCCAACATTGGAATACATAATTAGAGAAAGGGCTCTGAGATATTTGAAAGAGGTTGTGAAGATGGGGGAGTCGAGATGGCCAAAAATATGGTTGCAAGAGGAGCTAAGAGCGATTGACAATGGAACCCCCTCGAAGTGGGGAAAGGATTTAAAAAAAGTATTAATGGAAATGGGAATTGAGGATTTAGTAGGGATGATAAGAGAGGAGACAGACGAGGGCGAACTAGAAAAAAAGGCGAAAGAAGGATTAGAAAACCTAAAGAAAAAAATACTGGAGGAGGAAGAAAAAAGAGTACAAAAATCATCATACAATAGTTTATACAAGTACTTGGTGGAGAACGAAGAAAGCCCATGGAAATACTGGAAGGAGGAAGGAGTGAAGGGTAGGGAGAAAGAATTATGGGCAAGAATAAGATGTGGAAATGTATGGAGGGCGGGAAAGACGGAGGAGAAAAATTGCCGGTGCAGGATTTGTGAGGAGAAATTTGAGACGGTGGAGCACCTCCTAATTTGCAAAAAAGGCTGGGAAATGATGCCAAAAGAGGCAAGAAAAGAAGCGGAGGAGTGGATACAAGGAGTTGACGAGGTTGCGATAAAGGGGAAGATTATTAATATGTTAAGCGGGAAAATAAATGTGGGAATTTGCCGCTACTTCAAAGAAATAGAGGCATTATGTGCAAAAATGAAAAAGGAGGAAAAAGATGAGAGCGACAGCGATCAGTAGTGGTTAGGATATAGGTTAGAATTTTAGACGTAAGTTGTTAGGTGTAAGTTCGTGAATGAGATTGATTGTAAGAAAAGAGACTTTGTAAAAAAACTTTATAACAAGTTGTGCAAATAAAACTCTATTATATATATATATATATATAGAATTAAACAATAATAATATAGTAGATAGGGGTGTGCGGGTACTCGATTGACTCGGGTAGCCGATGTTCGGGTCGGGTCGGGTACCCGACGGGTTACTTTTTTGCATTACCCGCCACTATCGCGTACCCGAATTTGGTAATCGGGTACTCTCAAATTTTGGGTACTCGTAAACGTCGACTACTCTTAAGGGGAGATATGCACCTAGATGGTCGAAGCAATCGATTTAGAAGCTATGAACATTCCGTCGACCGTAGAAGATCTACACTATGGGCCTGGTATCGATGATTCCATGTAAGTTGACAAATTTCATGATTTATTCATTCCCAAATTTTCAAACGCGTTTTTCTCAAAACCACGTTTTTCAAATCGGTACCCAAAATTTCTCGAAAACCAATTAACCGATTGCCTTGAGGTTTTTTGTGGTTATTCTATACACCATTATCTAGTACTTGTCATAGGATTTTTTTTTCCGTTACTCAGTTTTTGTTTTATAGGCAAAATAATAACTAATTTTTGGCCCAAAAATCACTATTTATGTTCAAACGTCCGCCATTTTGTCATAAATCGATATTTTCAAAATCGACTATGACAAGTACTAGATTATAGTATCTAATTTAATAATCTTTTTGATTTTTTTTTCAGATGATTTTTGAAGAAACGCCAGTGGGTACCGTATACGCAGATTTTTTTACGACGCTCCAAGGATCATACAATATCCTTGGATATTTTTGATATTTTCAAATAACGAAAATTAAACATATTTTTGAATGCATATACTTTTAGATAGTTAGAACCCCAATTCGAAATTTCAAATAGTTTTCCTTGAAAAAATTCACAAAAATGACCTTTTTTCCGGCTCTTAGGTTTATATCTCCCCTTAAACTTCGCGTATTCGTAAACTTCGAATAATCGTAAACGACTCGGAGAACCGTATCTATTATTTATATTTATATTTATTTTTTATCTAGGTACATCGATCAAATAATGGGAGAAAACGAAAACTCGAAGAAGCCGATAAAACGAATAAATGATAATACTGTAAAAATCTTTTTTCGCCTCAATTTTCTATTCTGTGTGTGTGTGTGTGTGTGTGTGTGTGTGTGTGTGTGTGTGTGTGTGTGTGTGTGTGTGTGTGTGTGTGTGTGTGTGTGTGTGCGCGCGCGTACGTGCGCGCGCGCGCGCGTGTGTGTGTGTGTGTGTGTGCGTACGTGCGCACGCGTGTGTGTGTGTGTGTGTGTCTGTTAGGGCGAAGTGAAAAACGGTCAATTTTGGCGGATCGTATCGTAATAGCGCGGGAAAGTTGCGTTTTGGCATCACTAAAAAGTATGCGAAAGGAAAAAATTTACAATAAATATCTTCTGTTCCGGTAAACGTCTCAAAGTTTTGAATTTTTTAACGTGGGTTTTAAGGGACAACACCACTGTGACGGCTTCAAAAAATCGATTTTTTGAAAACCATCTAGAAAAATCTACAATACATTGAAGATTAAGATGCCGTTGGACCCAGGTCGAAAAAATAATTCTTTTTTCGGAGATATTGAATATTTTGTGGAGCGGTGCAGTGCTCCGTGACGCTCGGGGTCCCGCGCAGCTGCGCGCCTTAGGGTCGGCAGGTATACCGGGCGTTTCCCAGGTCCTGCGGGTTTTTCCCAGGTATTCTTTTGTCTCCCTTCACAAAAACCGGCTATTGTTATAAATATAGTTTCGAAAAAAAGCCATAGGTGCGATAATTGAAAAATTTTCAAGTCGTCAATCGTCAATCGTCGATATTGCAGCTGATATCGCGGTATTATTATCCAATGATGGCCTGAGAAGCCTCATGAAATTTTTGGAGACGTTGGGGATAACTATCGGCCCAAATTGTTTCAATTTTTGCGTTGAAACCGACGCAGCGCGGATCGAGCTGGCGGAGCGCTCGCTCACAGACGCTGCAAAAGAGGCAAGAAGAGCCTCTACAAGTTCGAGAAAAGATGCTAGGGACAATGATTTGCTTCTTGAAGGCCAGCTATATGGTGCCGGCATCGCTGATTAAAGGTAAACATTTTTTTTTTCCAATTTATCGCATAAATTAACAAACCTAAAACTTTGAACGCGTTTTTCTCAAAACCACTTTTTTGAGTGCGGCACGCAGCAGAACTCGAGCAATTTTTATCCGATCGACTTCAAATTTGGACTGCATCAATAAAACTAGATTATCTAAAGAAGTACATAGGATTTTTCCGATATCTCAATAATAAAAAAAGTTATAGCCTATTTGCGACGAGAAATTTTGCTCGAAAATCGTCCTTTAATTTCAAAAGCGTGCCTATTTTTTAAAAATCAATATTTTTTCAAATCCCTATGTACTTCTCTTCAAAATATCATATTATTAACGAAAACACTCGGTATTTTTTCAGATCGACTTTGAAGAGAGTTCTGCTGCGTGCCGCGAACCACTGCAGAGGCAACAGTACCTGACGCGGGAGCTTCCCCAGCGTCACCATGGAGCGTGAAAAATTTGAATTTTTTTTTTGATGTATCTTCAATAAACAACGAACAAAACAAAAAATTTTTTTTTCGAATATCTCTTTTTTTTCCACAAAAAAAAATCTTGCAAAATGGCAAAAAAACAGGGGGTCACAGTGGTGTTGTCCCTTAAATGGAGAAAAAGCCCAAAAAGACCAAGATTCAACGCCCTGCGTTTATTCGAAGCGAGAAGAATGTAGCTTCCATTTAACGTTTTAAAATTGAAAATATCTCGATTAGTTTCAGAGATATAAGCGTTTGAAGAACAAGTTTTTTCTGGGAGAAAATTAAAAAAATGACAAAAAAATTAAATTAAGAAGAACGAATCGCCGAAATTACCAGTTAGCACTAGACAAAATTAATGGAAATTGGACGAAGAATCTTGCTTTCATTCAGTTTTTCGACATTCAAATATCTCGATATTTCCTGAAATGCGAGTGTCTTAAAAGAAGTTTGCCGGAAAAAAATTGTAAATATACACATAACAAAAATACCAAAATGATTAAATCAATTATTTGTATTTCTTATGAACTCCAACCTATCGGCGGAGGGTAGAGAACATAAAGCTGGAGTCTATTACGTCCGTTTTGGTACGTTTTCGTGGCGCTATCTACAATGAAACGAAATTTGAAATTTTGTTCCGGCAACACGGCTTATCGAGTACCCGATGTGAGACGAGTACTCGAAAAACTCGGGTACTCGATAATGTTCGAGGATACCTGTCCGATCACGGGTACCCGAAAAATTCGGGTACTCGATCCGAATCATAGTCTAATTACCCGACCCGACCCGACCAATTCTGCTACCCACACACCCCTAATAGTAGACTTCTTTTTTGTCTCAATTCACCTCGGCAAGAACCGCCTCGAAGTCACGATTAGGCGTCGTGCCGCATCGCTCCGGCATAAGTTCCATCAGTTGACTGTGAGTCTTGTCGCCCATGCACAAGAGTGTCACCATCTCCAGATACGACATCTCCGAGTCCGATAATCCTGTAACGCAAAAAGCCATACATCACCAAAGAGCCGAATGTAGATGGAACCAGGGATGCAAGGACAGCCCCAGGGCTGTTACGCATTATTGGCTCAGAAATTCCCTGACTTTTCCAGGTTTTGCAAAAATTTCAGATTTTGCAAATGACCCAGTTTAGGGTCAAATAAAGAACACTTTGTTTTCATCAAATATATATTTTTTAAATTTAAAGACCACAAGTCAAGTCTCGTTTCAACTATACTAGTATTTGTAAACGTTACAAACTACGAGGGTGGGGTGAAAAGTTTCCGGCCTGACCAAGAGATGGTGCCACTAGGTCTAGTTTTGGAGCGGCGTCCGACAGTACCATTCCTACCGAGCTTGTATGTACAGTTTCAGCCCAATCGCTACGTTAGTTTGCGTTTGAGAGCACATTGCGCGAAACGCTTCCGTTGTTTTCGTAAAAATGGAAAAATTGGACAAACGTGCTGTCATTAAATACTTCCATTTGCAAGGTTTTACACCAAAACAAATAAAAGAAGAGATGCATTCAGCACTAGGAGACTCCTCCCCATCATATTCAACTATTAAGCAGTGGGTTTCTGAATTTAAAATGGGTCGTGTGAGCACCTCTGACGAGCCTCGCTCAGGACGGCCCGTTGAAGTCACAACTTCAGAGATGATTGAAAAAATCCATAAAATAGTGTTGGAAGACCTCAGGTTGAAAGTGCATGAGATAGCTGAGACCTGTAGGATGTCAGCTGAACGTGTGCGAAATATTTTGCACAACCATTTGAACATGGAAAAGCTGTGTGCAAGGTGGGTGCCGCGTTTGCTAACGCTCGACCAAAAACTGCTTCGAAAAACCATTTCTACCGACAATTTGGCGCTGTATAGACGTAATGCAAACGAATCTTTGCGTCGATTCATAACTGTTGATGAGGCATGGATCTACCACTACACTCCTGAAAATAAAGAACAGTCAAAACAGTGGGTTGGAAAAGGGGAACCAACCCCAAAGAAGGCAAAAACAATTTTATCGGCAAACAAGGTTATGCCTACTGTTTTTTTGGGATGCGAGAGGAATTATATACATTGATTACATTGAAAAGGTAAGACTATCACTGGTCAATACTACGCAGAGTTATTGCAATGTTTGAAGCACGAGGTGCAAATTAAACGACCTCATTTGGCGAAGAAAAAAGTTTTGTTTCATCACGATAACGCACCAGCGCATTCGTCGATTGTTGCCATGTCCAAAATCCACGAATTGACGTTTGAATTGATGCCGCATCCTCCCTACTCTCCAGACTTAGCCCCCAGCGACTATTACCTGTTTCCTAACCTCAAAAAATGGCTTGGCGAAAAAAGATTTAAGAGCAACGAAGAAGTTATCGAAGCTGTAAATCAGTATTTTGAGGAGCTTGACGAATCTACGTTTAAAACTGGTATAACTAAATTAGAACACCGTTATGAGAAATGTATCAGTGTTGATGGCGATTATGTTGAAAAATAAAGCAAACAAAATTTTTAAACATCGTTTTTCTTGGTCAGGCCGGAAACTTTTCACCCCACCCTCGTATGCGGGAAAAATTATATACGTAGAAATAGCAATGAATCATTTTTGTGAAAAAGAAAACACAACATTTTTAACCGACTTGACAAAACGAAGGAAATTCTCAATTCGATTCTTCTATTGAAAAATTATGTTAAACTGGATAACATAATTTTGTTTCAAGATCAGATATATCGAAATGTTAAAAATTGAAATAAAATTTGTAAAAACTGAAATTCGAAAAATAATTGAAACGTTGTAAAGTAAAAAAAAAATACATTAAGGGGCTATACCAGTGTGACACTTTTAAAAAATCGATTTTTTTTTGCCTTTTTCAACAGTTTATACTTTCGAGAATATCCTGTAAAAATTTCAAGACCATAACTCTAATCATTTTATCTTGCAAAAATCGATAGTTGAATCTTTAAACGCGTCTTTCTCGAAATTGGATTTTTCGAATTTGCTGAGATTGTAACTCAAAGAGCAATTATCCGATTGACTTGAAATTTGAATTGAGAAGTCTTGAATATATTTACTCTACAATGACGTAGGATATTTGTGATTGGATGAAAATTGACGATTTGACATTGAAAAAAAACGACCATTTTATAGGCAAGAAAACAGACTTTTTTTTCACAACTACGCCATTTTGTTAGATTTTGATATTTTTCAAAAATCCTACGTCATTGTACAGGAAATACCTTCAAGTTTAACGACATTTATTCCTTTTTCGGTTTCCGCTACTCAATCGGCCGGAATCATGTCAGCAGTTTAGGAACTTTTTTTTTGGCGCCTCCAAAGGCAGCGCATAAGTCGCTTGGATCTCAAAATTTTTCTATGAAAAAATTATGTAATATAGGTCAAATATAGCCAAATATATTCTTAATTTTCCGAAACATTTAATTGAGTACTTATCTTCCAAAAAATTCCCGAAAATCACCAAAATTTTCAGCGTTCACACTGGTATAGCCTCTTACAAGCAAATACAGAATCTGTTCTTTATTATAAACAGAAATTTGTATGCCGGTGACAATAAATACAAAAGAAATATAAACACTTATCTATGATAATAATAATGTGGTTGTGTATCGACAGATCGAATGCAAATGTATAAAGCTTTTCAGTAAATTAGTTTCCAGTTTTTTTATTTTCAATGTTTGGCACTGACGTAACTTTTTTTTTGTATATCATGAAGAATAATGTAAATATTGAAAATATTTATTTTTATACTGTTCAGTTTTTTTTTGTCAAGTCGGTTTCATTTTTCGTAATTCATTGCAAAAAGTTCTGAGAAAATTCCAGAGAACTTACAAAATTCCTTGAGCTTTCCCTGTTTTCCATATGCGTAACAGTTCGGAGCCCGTATTAAAGATATTCACTCGAAGTGGAATACTTGCCCAAATTTGTTCGCACGTTGACCAGGGTAGCCAAAAATATGAGGCAACTCTCGAGCATCGGCGTGTCGTGCTCGCCTATCAACGAAAGGTTATGGCGTGAGCGCGCGGTCCTCAAGCTTAGCCACTCCTTAACGTGAAATCTGAAGAAAAAAATCAACAAAAGTCGCAACGTTCCGTCAGTACAGTGAATCTCAGAGATTATATCATTAACTATTCTAATTACTCGTGTATGCAGAGTTACGTGGTTGTTCTGCTACAATGGAGTAGAGAAGTTTTATTTATTACATATGGTTGAATATCGTAAAACTTTTCATTATTGACTGCGTCTATACTCGGATCGCTGCTACGCATGAACGCATGGAAGAGCTAAAAGGCTATTTTCATGAATTTTTTTGATAAGTTTATATTAAAGATATCGATATTAAAGTTGTTACACTTAAGGGCGGGGTAAAGTATGAATTTTTTTTTCATTTTTTTTCCATTTTTTAAATGAATGCATAATATATCAAGAATATTGTGTTAAAATTTCAAGTCGATCGGAGTAAAATTGACGAAGTTATGAGTATTTGAGCGTCTATTGCTCCATGCCGTTCTCTTCTCTTCTGCGTTTTTCAAACCGTTTTTCTGAAACTTCCTGTGCAGAAATTTTGACCGGGATACCCTATGTCCGATCAAATTCCGATCAGGATTTATCATGGATTCCCCAAAACCGGTATCCCGGTTAGAATCCAACTTGCATCAGTATCGGCATATGTACGACGACGATGGCATCATTTTGAAAATTTTGGCGTCACGTGTATTTTCTGTATTACTATGGAATTCCTATCTATAGATAGGAATTTCTGTCTATAGATTCCTATCTATAAAATTCCTATCTATAGATAGGAATTACATAGTAATACCGAAAATACACGTGATGCCAAAATTTTCAAAATTATGCCATCGTCGTCGTACATATTCCGATACTGATGCAAGTTGGATTCTAACCGGGATACCGGTTTTGGGGAATAAGCCTCTGTTTATACCCACCGACATGTCGGTGGGTATAAACATGTATTTAAGACAAATTAAAATCAAATTTACAATGATTAGATTAAAATTTACACCACCCGTGAGTTCTTACGTATTTCGAGAGAAAACATTTCGTCGCGGCAAAGAAATTTTTGCAAAAAAAGTTGTGAGTTTCAAATATTACATTATAAATATGAAAAAATCACAAAATGAGTTGTGAATTTCCTCAAGTTGAAGAAAATAAAAATCGAATTCACGATAGTTATATTAAAATTTACACCACAAGTGTAAACGTATTTTGAGAGAAAACATTGTGTTGAGGCAAAGAAATGTTCGCACAAAACGTTATGTGCAAAAATTTCTTTGCCTCGAGGCAATGTTTTCTCTCAAAATACGTACGAACTCACTTTTGGCGCAAATTTTAATCTAATCATTTTGAATTTGATTTTAATTTGTCTTAAATACGAGAAAAATCACAAATAATTTTGTGAATTTTTTTTGTATTTATAATTTCTTGTCAATACATTTGCATTCACAGATTTTGATGTGAATTTTTTTAATTCACATCAAAATCTCGCGATGAGTGCGATCTGCCATTTGAATATTTGGACAAATTTTTTTTTACTGATAGTTTAATGCACCAAAACTTTATAAATGTTATTTATTTTTATAATAAATTTAAGATGTCATAATTCCATTTTTGACATTTTATTTCAGCCTGTGTTCACCCGTGATCCTTCCCAGATTCCTCAATGATTCCATGGGGAATTTATTTAGAGTCATTAAAGGATCCGGTTCTGGATCCCTAATGGAATCCAGTTTACGGATCTTACATTTAGTCTTCGGATCTGATCCGATACGGACTAGATCCCGACTGGGAGCCCGGGATACAAGTCAGAATCCAGCTGTATCCCTGCCAAAATTTCTGCACGGGTTGTCATATTTGAAGTCCGTGTGCACGATAACTCAAAATCTACTGGACCAATCGCTTTAAAATTGTGCACAGTACTTCTTCACATAATTCACCAGGTATTGTCGAGAGCTTTTTTGTTTTTTTTAATAATTACTAATTTTTCAACAACAAATTAGCCGATTTTTTTCAGCGAAAATCGGGTTTTTGGCTCCCAAGTGCTACGAAAAATCGGAAAATCGAAACAAAAAATCCTCCCGTCATTAGCTCGAGAAACATCTCCTTTAACAAATGCATTTTGATTTTTTTGTTTCAAATGATTCTGTTGCGAGTTATGGTGCACACCGCAAACCAACTTTTTCTCGAGGCGCCTCCGGGGTTTAATTTTCACTCGCTCAGTTTTGAATATTTTGCAATGCAAATTTAGGGAATGTTGTTCAAATGTTACTTTATTATATGTAAATTTTTCAATAAACGAACACTATTCGTTACGCCAAAAAAAAATCTTAAAACATGCCTTTTTTTCGCCGAATTAACTTTACCCCGCCGTTAATAAATACGTTAATTTTTTTTAAATTTAAGTCACTATTTATAGACGAAAATAGTAGTTGAAAAAATGTCCTAAAAAAATTGGGGCCGGGTTGAAATTCCGAACTTTGAATGATCAGAACGCTCAAAACTCCGAAAAAATACTAGCCCGAAAGATGAAAACTCCGAAAGAATTTTACACGAAAGACCAAAACTCCGAAAATCTGAACACCGTCAAAATAATTCGGCTATGGAAGTTTTAAAAATTTCAAAATTTTCACTAAATCGACGAATTATTTCAAGATTTTTTTTTTATTAAGAAGTGATTTTACGTCAATTTTGAAATTTGTCTAGACAATGTCATACGTTCTACATCATTTACAGTCAACTGTGTAGACTTTCGCTGGCATAATCTTGATGAACCTTGTAATTTCGGAACATTAAAATTAAGAATTTTAAACCGTCGGCGCATTCAAAGTTCGGAATTTCAACCCGGCCCTCATGTCAAGATCATGCCAGCGAAAGTCTACACAGTTGATCATGTAAATGATGTCGAACGTATAACACTGTCTACACAAATTTCAAAATTGACGCAAAATCACTTTTTAATTAAAAAAAATTCTTGAAATAATTCGTCGATTTATTGAAAATTTTGAAACTTTTAAAACTTCCATAGCCGAATTATTTTGACGGTGTTAAGATTTTCGGAGTTTTGATCTTTCGTGTAAAATTCTTTCGGAGTTTCGATCTTTCGGGGTACTATTCTTTCGGAGTTTTGAGTGTTCTGACCATTCAACGTTCGGAATTTCAACCCGGCCCCATCTTGAATTTCCGAACATTAAAATTCGGAATTTCAAACTGTCGGAGCATTCAAAATTCGGAATTTCAACCTGGCTCCAAAAAATTGTAGGTCTGCACTGTTGATGAAATCTCGGAGACGGATCATCCGGAGCAAAAAAATCAAACGGTTTTGGATTTAGTATGTTAATGGCGAAGGCGCATATGGCAAGATTTTTTATATATGCAAAAATAACAAAATGGCGGGCATTTTTCGAAAAAAAACGTGTGTTTAATCGTTTTTGGCAAAAATAAGTAAATATCAAAATTTAAAAAAATCCTTTATATGCACTATAGCTATAGTCGTAAAGAATATGTGGTTAAAATTTCATAAGGATCGGTTCAGTAGTTTCGTAGATTTTATCAATAAGCCGTCGAAAAACGTTGTTTCGAGAAAAACGTGTTGAAAGTGCGTTTGGGTTACATAAATACATAATTTTGTTTTAAATGTATTTCTAAAGTGTATTTATTAATTGTAACAACTTTTATATTAATATCTATAATATAAACCTATCAAAAAAAATCATGAAAATAGCCTTTTTTAGCGTGTAAAGTGAGAACACCCCTTAAGGGATCATCACAGTGTAAAATTTTCAAAAAACCGATTTTTTTTTTGCATTATCCGATAATATAGACGGCGATAAACATGCACCTGCCATGGCCGATTGTTCGTAATTAGATAATTTATACGTAAATTTCGCACTCGTATCTTTAAACGCGTTTTTCTCGAAAAATCGTTTGCAGACAAGACAAATTAAAATCAAATTCACAATGGTCAGATTAAAATTTACACCAAAAGTGAGTTCTTACGTATTTTGAGAAAAATATTGTGTTGAACCCAACAAGTAAGAACTCACTTTTGGTGTAAATTTTAATCTAATCATTGTGAATTTGATTTTAATTTGTCTTAAATACGAAAAAAATCACAACTTATTTTGTGACTTTTTTCGTATTTATATTTTTTGTGAATACATTTGTATTCACAGATGTTTATGTGATTTTCTTTCAATTCACAGGTTTTTTTTGTAAATATTCACATTTTTTGTGAATATTCACAACTTTTTCTGTGAATTTATTTGTATGTTCAGAATATTTGTGAATACAATTTTTACAGAATATTTGTGAATACAATATTTGTATTCGTATTTACAATAAGCGAAGTATGAATAAATTTGTATTTATATTCACATGAAAATCACAATGTGAATAAATTCATATTCGTATTTATAAATAGAATTACGCCCAACTCTGCAATAAACCATTATACCCAATGATAAATTAGATTAAGGGGGAATATACCTTTATAAATTGTTTTTGCTGCATTTTTTTGGCTTAGAAGGTCCTTTAACTATCCAAAAATGTTGAATTAGAAGGACAAATGTATAGTTCAGGCATCGCCGATTAAAGGTAAACACGAAGTATCCATGATTTTACAGTACTTAAAACATTAAACGCGTTTTTCTCGAAACTATGTTTTTAGACACGGGCGTATGTATAGCGCCTCGAGTTTTCAATCGATTGACTTGAAATTTTAACTGTAGCTTCTTGGCAATATTTTCTAGTCTAGTACGTACGATTTTTTCGATAAGTTGAAATTGTTTAATTTTATGATCGATATACGACCGTTTTTTTTACGAAAAAAAAAAAATTTCTTCATATTAACGCCATTTTTTTTAATCAATATTTTGAAACACCCCTACGTACTGGATTAGTTTTTTATATCTACTTTCAAAATATTTTTCGTTTTTTGTTCTAGCTTGAAAATTATGACCTGTGCGAATACGCCCGTAGAGGACTATGAAAAAAAGGAGTTTTCTTTCATCGACTACTGCGCCGCCATTTTGTTTCAAAATCAGCTTTAAGGCTGGTTTTGACGTTTACAAAAAACCGAATTTGAAAATATTGTTTTGTTTTTCTTAAATGAATTGTCAAAAATGACCCTTGATTTTGCCCTCATAACGGTATATTCCCCCTTAAAAAATTCCGCACAAATTTAGTAGATGTAGATCATTTTACATTTTCTCTGTAAAGTCGGGCTACGAAAATTCTTCTACTGGACACATTTTTCCAAATCTTATAATTAATATTTTTTTCAAACATTCAGTGAAGCGTTTTTCTATTATTTTATTTTTTACATGCAATGCACAATAAAGATGCTTTTTATTGGACGTATTTTCAAGATACTTAGTTACGTGTTATCAACAACCAATTATAATCGTGAAAAAGAAAAGTGTCAAACTCACTTGTCTATAATTGTGCGAAGGTAAACATCGGGCTTCAGTTGAGTAGCGCAGATTTGCAGAAGGTAAAGATCCGCATCGACCATTGAATTGCAGAAATTGCATTGTATGTAAGTCATAGCTTGCCCTTTTATTTGAAGTCCATTACGAACCCACAAACCATTGAGAATCTCGTAAAATGCAACCTGGAACAAACGAAACAAAATTATAACCCTCATTCTCATCATCATCATCATCATAATCATTATTATTATGGTTTACATCCTTTTTGTTTATTTACATCGCGAATGCGTTATTAACCAGGTTGAAATGTGGCAAACGCGCAATTTAGTTCTCAGTAACTGGTATCATTGAGCTCAGATACGAACGCCATCTCGTGAGCGCGTAGCTGTCAAACATCCTTCGCGAATTCCGTTTTTTTGTTCGGCGAAAATGAAAAGATGGAAGGGAATAATGCAAACTTAAAAACAGTACACTCGACGGTTGTAGCAAGTACAACCTGGAAAGCGGCGGAAAAAAGTAGTTGAGCCGGAAAATGAATGCGCAGTCGAGGAATGACGCGTAATTGATTTGAAGGTTATGTCGAAACACATGCACTGCAGCTTCTGCAAATAATGATTCGAAATATTTAAATACTCTTTATGTCACCGCGGTAAGAAATTTATACACTGACAAAAAAAAACCAATTGAATCAAAAAAATATATTGGTTGATTCAAATAAATGTCTGATCGCGGAGTGCCACCGATATATGAGATTGTTACAATACTATAAGATATTGGAAAATGTGATTGATTCAAATAACATATTATTTTATTTGAAATTCTCTTCTGTTCTCCGAATATCCACATTATCCTTCAAATAAAATTACTTTCTATCGAAATCATTTTATATACAATCCGTAGATGTATGGATGAAATAATTAAACGGTTGCTACAACATTTTTTATTTCGTACAAAAATATAATCAATAGAATGAATTATTTCTTTGCTACATCGAAACGAATATGCCATGAGACGTAAGTTTTTTAATTCGTTTTAACTCTTAAATAAAAAATGAACATTAGAATGAACATCCACGATAATAGTGGAGAGAATATCAGATATCCAATGGAATATCCATGGAGAGAATATCAGATATTCAACTGATAAGAACAGTTACTACACTTCGACCTTAGCCACAGGCCAAGAAGCGATACTCTTTAGAGTTTATCCGGCGTTTAAGTAGATTTTCGGTTCGCGCTACGCTTACGAGAAACGAGCGCGCGTGCGGCTTCTAGCGGTTACTCCGAGAACTACGGGTTTCCTCGTACCTACAATTTCGGTGGCGCTCGGCCATGATTTGGTTGAATTTTTACAACCAAATGCGCAAGAAACAAATTTTATTTTCGCATAATTTTTTAACCAATTCAGACATTTGCTTAATATTTTTCAATAAAAATAAAATATTAATATTTTAACGAATAATGTACTTGAAAATCGATATTGGATATGGCGAAAAAAAATAAAATAACATAATTACTCAATAGAAATTTTATCTGAATCAAATGAGCGCAATTCAATTTTTCTTGTGTACTCGAATCAACGATATTCATGTTATAAATTGAAACGCTTTTTTTGTTCGTTGCAAAAAAGGCATTCAAAACTATTATTTGTTCGCGATAATTTTTTAGTTGGGCGTAATTCTATTTATAAATACGAATACGAAATTATTCACATCGTGATTTTCATGTGAATATAAATATAAATTTATTCATACTTCACTTATTGTAAATACGAATACAAATAAATTCGTAATCACAAGTGTGAATACGAATTTCTTTGTATTCACATGCATGCATGCAAATACAATTGTATTCACAAATATTCTGAACATACAAATAAATTCACAGAAAAAATTGTGAATATTTACAAGAAATCCTGTGAATTAAAAAAACATCACAAAATAAGTTGTGAATTTTTTTTTTGTATTTAAGACAAATTAAAATCAAATTCACAACGATTAGATTAAAATTTACATCAAACGTGAGTGCTTACGTATTTCGAGAGAAAACATTGCGTCGAGGCAAATAAATTGTTGCGAAAAAAAATGGTGAGTTTCAAATATTACATTATAAAATGAAAAAATTCACAAAATGAGTTGTGAATTTCCTGAAGTTGAAAAAAATAAAAATCGAATTCACGACAATTATATTAAAATTTACACCACAAGTGCGTTCTCATGTATTTTGAGAGAAAACATTGTGTCGAGTCAAATAAATTTTCGCACAAAAAGTTTTGTGCAAAAATTTCTTTGCCTCGAGGCAATGTTTTTTCTCAAAATACGTACGAACTCACTGATGGTGTAAATTTCAATCTAATCATTGTGAATTTGATTTTAATTTGTCTTAAATACGAAAAAATGCACAACTTATTTTGTAAATTTTTTTGTATCTACAATTTTTGTGAATACATTTGCATTCACAGATTTAGATATGATTTTTTTTTAATTCACAGGATTTTTTGTAAATATTCACAATTTTTCTGTGAATTTATTTGTATGTTCAGAATATTTGTTAATACAATTGTAT
Source organism: Ophion obscuratus (assembly GCA_964007375.1). NCBI lineage: Eukaryota > Metazoa > Arthropoda > Insecta > Hymenoptera > Ichneumonidae > Ophion > Ophion obscuratus. The sequence goes on along the minus strand of OZ023312.1, from coordinate 80,485,318 downwards.
TTGTATTCGTATTTACAATAAGTCAAGTATGAATAAATTTGTATTTCCATTCACATGAAAATCACGATGTGAATAAATTCAATAATATATTGTCTCGGCTAACAATATATCTTTTGAATGAAAAAAAAAACTTTTAATTTCATCATGTTATTAAAGTCAATAGCATTTGTTTGGACTAATAAGTCCGATTACTTACACCAACAATTTTACAATTGAATCAACGAAATTTCATTCAAAAACACCAATGATATTGGATCAATGATGTTTTTCTCAGTGTAGCAAGGAAGCAATAGTTTGTGGGTTTCAAATTTTGACGCCTATTTAAAATGGCCGACTCGACAACAGCGTCGCCACGTGCCGTAGGGCGCTCTATCGTTTTACGGGAATCAGCTGGAATGTCCTGTTTTATTTCACGAATATCTCGACAACGAGACAGACGAAACGCTGTATTCTTCGTTGAAATAATTCATAAAAATCTCAACAATTTTTTCTGCCTATTTCCACTCAATTCTTACTATTTTCATTACGTTGCGACAATTGTATTAGAGTTCTCATAAAGCTTTCGCTATGTCGCCCGTGTATAATCCCCTAACTCCAATAATTCATTGCTCAACCTTCACGCCAATATCCTCAATAAATTTCGGCAAATTCTTACTATTTCGCGATTACCTAACGTTACTTTCCGACGATGACAGTCATTTACGTGTTGGCAATTTGAATTTCCCGCGAGAAATAGGGATAGGCCGGGAGCCCACGTACAGCGTAGTTCGCGTTGGCGCCGCTGCAGCTCTGCGATCGCCGTTCAAAAACCGTGGGACGACGAACAGCGAGCGGAGAAAGGGAGAACCAGAGGGAGAAATCTGTAGAACGGGAGCGACGAGTTAGGGCAGAGAGATACATAGATAGACACAAAGCGTCGAGTAGAAACAATTTGATCGTTTCCTGAGTCCTCTTCCCCTTGCGCCGCGCGCTCGCTCGGCGGATACCACCGAGTTAGCCGTACCAGCAAAGACCGCGCAGTCCTCGACGCTGCCTCTTGCAAATTTTCACCCCGAAATTTCGACACACCGTAGCAGTCCCGCTCAATTCAGTGATCCCTCGAGAAGGCGAGTCGGCCGGGAAAATCGAGAGGAAGAAAATATCGAAAACGCGAGGTGAGGCGTTATCGCTTTTTCCACGCACCCCCGAATGAGAGAGCCAGAGTAGGAGAGGGAGAGACAAAGAGCGGGGTCGAGCAACAAAGGATTCTTCGCCAGTTACCAGGCTCGTTTTCGTGAATGGAAAATCGTCGAAAAGAAAAAAAAGACAAAACGCGTCCCAAGATGAGTCGCGGCTACGCGGCGATCTTGATTCTCTTGACGTTGCTCGCCGACAAGGGCGTCCAATCGTTGGACGTAACGTTCGGTGATGTCACGGAAATTCTTCACTTCGCGAGGGAAGCGGTGACCGGTGGCCTGGAGACGCTTGAATGGGTCAGGAAGGGCAATCCCGAGGATCACGAGTACGATTTTCCGTTCATCAAGAAAATGGAGCGTCGCCTCATGAATCAAATTTCATTGGCGGCCAGAAAAATTGACGTCTATCAGGAAAAAATGGAACTCCAAAGCGAAGACAATCTCGACAAAATTCTCAAAAACTTGCCGTTGAACACTCGCCTCGATAGGAGCATGCACGAAATGACTAGGCTGCTGGGTCGCGTCGACGACATTTATCGCGACTTTCTCGCCTACAACATGTCCGAAATGTACGAGCAGGACACGCTTCAGGAATTTGCCAAAAATTGCGTCTCAAGCACCGCCGGAGCTCTGCCGGATCTCTTGCAGACCATTCATCGCCTCATCGTGCCTGGACAATTCTCCACTTACGACAACGGCGTACTCGTTCTCCTGGCACAGAATATTCAGGTAACTTCGTTTGCTTTACACTCGTCGCAGATCGAACACATTTTTCGACAAGATCGCATGCAGAATCGCATTTACGCGAGATTGTTTCTTACGGTAGCTCTGTAGTCCTTGCAATTCACAATTTTGTAAGTTTATGAGACAAATTAGTGAAGAAAATGCTTGAAAATGAAAATGCTTGAAAGTGAAAATGAAAGAAATGCGACCGGACGCTTGGACCTGCCGCTGTTTGTAAAAATGAAATTTTTTCATTGCAAACCCCAACTTTCCGAGCTATCTAGAGGCTGATAGCCTTTAGATAGCTTTCCGACCACTCCAGGCTATCAGCCTTTGGTGGTTCTAAATGGTCAATTTTCAACCCAAACGACAAATCCGAAAAGAGGTTTATTATTTTCTTTGGTCTACTAGGAATATCCCTGTGCGATGGTGTTGAAGTTTGCATAGTTGGAAGGCGACGAAAATTCGTTTTTCTTTGCATAGTTGGGATGCAACGAAAATTGGTTTTTCTTTGCATAGTTGGGATGCAACGAAAATTCGTTTTTCTTTGCATAGTTGGGATGCAACGAAAATTCGTTTTTCCTCGCACAGTTGGAATGCAACGAAAATTCGTTTTTCTTCGCATAGTTGGTATGCAACGAAAATTCGCTTTTCTTTGCATAGTTGGAATGCAAGGAAAATTCGTTTTTCTTTGCATAGTTGGGTCATTTGGATAGTTGGAATGCAACGAAAATTCGTTTTTCTTTGCATAGTTGGGTCATTTGGATAGTTGGAATGCAACGAAAATTCGTTTTTCTTTGCATAGTTGAAATGAAACAAAAATTCGTGTTTTTTGCATAGTTGGAATGCATTCCAATTCGTTTTTCTTTGCATAGTTGGAATGCAACGAAAATTCGTTTTTCTTTGCATAGTTAGAATGCAACGAAAATTCGTTTTTCTTTGCATAGTTGGATCGTTTGCATAGTTGAGATGCAACAAAAATTCGTTTTTCTTTGCATAATTGGATCGTTTGCATAGTTGGGATGCAACGAAAATTCGTTTTGCTTTTATTTTCCTTACAGTCGAAAGAATTTTCCTGCCAATTAATTTTGTAAATTTTTTATAAGGATCCTCAGGTAAGGTCTTTATAAAAAATAGCAAGCATCTTATTAAAAATCTTGGTAATTCTTTAGATAAGTGACTTTTCCGAAAAATGAGCCTAAAATATATATTTTTTTTGCTATTTTTAGGGCACTTTTCAACATTTCGACGTCCATTTGGGTTTGTTTGGGTTTGTTTGGCTACCAAACAATTATAAGTATTTTTTTGCTCGTAAAAATTATTCGTCGAAAAGTCACTTATATGAAGAATTACCAAAATCTTATTAAAAGGATCTTATTAAAAAATAATAAGGATTTGATATTGAAAAATTAATTAAGACTTTTCCGAAAAATGAGCCTAAAATTATTTTTTTTGCTATTTTTAGGGCATTTTTGAACATTTCGATGTCCATATTGGGTTTGTTTGGGTTCCCAAACAATTATAATTTTTTGCTCGTAATAATTATTCGTCGAAAAGTCACTTATCTAAAGAATTACCGAAATATTATTAAAAGGATCTTATTAAAAATAATGAGCGTTTAATATTAAAAAATGAAATGCTTATAAAAAGTAAGAAGGATCATATTTAAAATGTTGGTAATTCGTTAGATAAGTGACTTTTCCGAAAAATGAGCCTAAAATATTTGTTTTGTTATTTTTAGGGCATTTTTGAACATTTCGACGCTCGTATAGGGTTTGTTTGGATTCCAAACAAATATAATTATTTCTTTGGCCGTAATAATTATTCGTTGAAAAGTCACTTATCTAAAGAATTACCAAAATCTTATTAAAAGAACCTTATTTTAGAAAATGAGGATTTAATATTTTTAAAAAATGTAATCTTTATTAAAAATAAGAAGGATTTTATTGTAAATCTTATTGAAAGGATTCTTATAAAAAATAATAAGGATCCTCAGGTGATTTTTGTAGTCCAAATCTGGCGAAAAAATGCTTTGGCAGTTTAAAACTATTAATTTTCGTTGCATACCAACGTTGCAAAATTCGACACCTTCCTATGTCACTTCTGGAATGTCAAATTGTCAATTCCGAACCCAAACGAACCTGTAGCGAGTCGAAACAGTGTTTTCTGTTGTGGACCTCTGGAGATCAACAATTATCAATTCTCCTTCCATTTATTAATTTTTTACTTCCAATTATCAATCCAAGTAGCATTTTCAAAAATTTGGTTTTGCAAATCCCCCTCCGAAAAGACAACTTTTGGGGTCATGATAACTGTTAGGTAACTTCCAAGTGGAGATTTTCTAGTCATTTGGACAACTTCGGGGCAACTTTTTGAAAATTGCTACCCGGGAAGGGTAGCAATTCATCGGTGAGAAGTGAACGAAAAACAAAAAAATATTTTTTAAATGAAAATTTAAATTTTTGGGAGGTTTGAGCGACCTCTAAATATTCTTTTTACCACTCGCAGGTTTCGCGCCATTTTTATTCCTTCTTTAGAAAAGATAATTGGATGGTGAAAAAAAAAGAGCTCAAATTTGTGTCACCCTAGTGTAGAAGTTTGGATCGTTGAAATCCAACGAAAGTTCTCAATTGTTTCAATCTCGTCATTTTTATCACAAACTATAATTTTTTCAATAGATTAAAATCGTGGCTTCCTTAAAATTCTTTTGGATGATGCTCGTACCCTAAATCGAAAAAAAGTGTGAGCAATAGGAAAATATTTTAGATATTTTCCGTCACATTCATTTGTTTCGTAATGCAAATGCGAAAATCTGATTAGAAGCCGGAAAAGTATCGCGACAACGACAGATTCGAGTGTGTGATATCGAGAGCATATAAACACCGTTGAATAAAAACGAGCTGCCGTTCATTGTGTACGTTCAACGGATCGCATGTTTATAGCTCGTTGAAATTGAAGATTGAAGCTCGCGAACGCGTAGCCGCATGAGCGAGCGCACAATGGGCCGTAATATGAAAATAACGGCCGAGAATTCCGCAGGGGATCCCCCGAGTGCAGCGTCGCCAAACATCGGAGACGCGACACCCTAGTGGTAAAAGTTGGAACTTGTCGAAATGCCCGAATTCGATTGAACAAAAAAAAAACAGCTCGTTGATATAATTCGTCTTAAGGGGAGGTACCTGAGTAAACGGCGAGAAAAACGGGTAAACTTCGGAAATTTTTATCGAAAAAACTAATTTTTCGATGGGATCCAGGTTTTTTTTATTGGAAAATATATACATGAGGTATGTTTAGGAATTTTTTAAAATAAATTCGTTGACTGGAAGCGATTCAAACGCGATTATCTCGAAACATAGTTTTCAAAGTCGGTGCCAGATGTATCTCGAAAACGGCTTGCCCGATTTTGTCCTAATTTGGATACAATATTCTTCGATAGTTTTTCTCGTTCGCCACGTAAGGCTTTTTCATTTGATTGAACCATTGCTTTTTTATGCAATGTGTATGCAATCCGAAATCGTCGGAAATTGCGAAAGAAAAACGAATGTTAAATTAAAACGGTCGCAATGCCGTCAAAAATGAAAATTAAAAAAAAATTCTCCGTGGCGAACGAGAAAAACTATCGAAGAATATTATATCGAAATTTGAACAAAATCGGATAAGCCGTTTTCGAGATACATCTGGCACCGACTTTGAAAACTATATTTCGAGATAATCGCTTCCAGTCAAAAAATTTTTAAAAAAAATCCTAAACATACTTCAATGTACATATTTTCCAATGAAAAAAAACCCGGATCCAATCGAAACATTAGTTTTTAAGATAAAATTCCCGAAGTTTATTTGTTTTCCTCGCCGTTTAGTCAGGTGCCTCTCCTTAATGCTCGAATGAATCGTAAAATTATAAATATAATACGCCGGTTGATTGCTCGTTCGAAACCATTGACATCGCTGTCGACCTTGCAATCGCGATTTCAGTTCGATCAATAGATAACCCGAGGCTTATCAAGAACCTGAACTAATGAAATCCGAGAGCTTCGTTGAAGCATTGAGAGCATCGACTTATTACACTAGCAGAACAAAATGATCCAGTAACAATTTTTTTCAACAAAATCACTACAATTTACCTAGACCGAACATTCACGAAGTGTCCCGCTAATTGAAATTAGGAAAATCTATGAAAAGCGTATTTTTCAACGTCCATTGTAATAGCAGGGTTGTTACGCACATCGAAAACAGGAAATTTCTTTCCTCCTGAAAAGATCAGGGAATTTTGCAAATTGTCTGGAATTTTCTCAGCATTTACTTTTTGCAAGAATTACGAAAAATGAAATCGACTTGACAATAAAACTGGGCAGTATAAAAATGAATATTTTTATATATTTTTGGTATTTACATTATTCTTCATTATATAAACAAAAGTTATGTCGGTGCCAAACATTACAAAACATTACAAAACAACAATTCAAAAAACTGAAAACTAATTTACTGTAAAGCTCTATACATTTGCATTCGATCTGTCGATACACAACCACATCATTATTATCATAGATAAGTGTTTATATTTATTTTTTTATTTATTGACTCTGGCATAAAAATTCTGTTTATAATAAAGAACAGGTTCTGTATTTGCTTTTAATGTATTTTTTTTACTTTACAGTGCATACATTGTTTATGAATTTCAGTTTTTTTTAATTTTATTTCAATTCACATTTCCTTATATTTGATCTTAAAACGAAATTATATTATCCAGTTGAATGAAAATTTTCAATAGATATAATCGAATTGAGAATTGCTTTTTTTTTTCTTTTAAATCGGTTCAAAATGTTGTTTTTGCTTTCCTCCTGGAATAATCAGGGAATTTTGGAAATTGTCTGCAATTTTCTCAGAATTTACTTTTCGCAAGAATTACGAAAAATTAAACCGGCTTGACAAAAAACTAAACAGTATAAAAATAAATATTTTTGTTTATTTTTTATACTCTTCATTATATACAAAAAAAGTTATGTCAGTGTCAAACATTGAAAATAAAAAAAAAACTGAAAACTAATTTACTGTAAAGCTTTATACATTTGCATTCAATCTATCGATACACAACAACATTATTATTATTATAGATAAGTGTTTATATTTATTTTTTATTTATCGTCATCGGTATAAAAAAATCTGTTTATAATAAAGAACAGGTTCTGTATTTGATTTTAATGTATTTTTTTTTTACTTTACGATCTATACATTATTTTTCGAATTTCAGTTTAAAAAAATGTTATTTCAATTTTCAACATTCTCATACGATCTTAAAACAAAATTATGTTATCCAGATCAACATAATTTTTCAATAGAAGGATCGAATTGAGAATTTCCTTTTTTTTTTCAAGTCGGTTCAAAATGTTTTTTCTTCCTCCTCGAAAAATCAGAGAAAAGTCAGGAAACTTTGGAAATTGTCTGGAATTTCCTCAGAATTTACTTTTTGCAAGAATTACGAAAAATGAAACCGACTTGACAAAAAAACCGAACAGTATAAAAATAAATATTTTTGTATATTTTTAATATTCTTCATTTTATGAAAAAAAAACGTTTATTTTTAATATTGTATACAAAAAAAGTAATAATAATAATAATCGAGTATCATTTGAACAACTTGCTTTACAAGTTATTTACAAAAATACAAAAAAAAGTTAATTTTTAATATTCTTTATTGCATACAAAAAAAGTTGTGTGCCAAACATTGAAAATTAAAAAAAAGTATTATAGTTTAACTTATTATTATAGATAAGTATTTATATTAATTTTTTATTTATTGTCACTGGCATACAAATTTCTGTTTATAATAAAGAATAGGTTCTGTATTTGCCTTACAATGTTTAACTTATTTTTCAAATTTCAGTTTTTAAAATTTTATTTCAATTTTCAACCTTCCCATATATTTGATCTCAAAACAAAATTATGTTATCCAGATCAACATAATTTTTCAATACACGGATCGAATTGAGAATATCCTTTGTTTTTTCAAGTCGGTTAAAAATGTTTTTATTCACAAAAATGATTCATTGCTATTTCTCCGTATATAATTTTTTCCTCCATATATAACGGAAACAAAGTGTTCTTTATTCGACCCTAATCTGGGTCACTTGCAAAACCTGTATGGAACCGGTGGAAAAGTGGAATTTTCGAGTCAATAATGTGCAACAACCCTGAATAGCCTCAAGAAATTGTCATCTTTCCGCACCCAGGAGTAGAGACATTGTACATTAAATTTGATACGAAGCCGACGGATAGTCGATTCAGCGAAACATTTGTCGCGTGAACAAAGGGGGGCACAACGTCGCGATGGAGGGAGACGAGGCAAGGTAGTCGTTTACGCGAGAAATGCGTCACCGCGTTTGAGAATGGTCCAGCTTTTATTCGCCCCTCTCCTGATCATGGCCAGAGTGGGAGAAAAAGAGTGTGAGCCAGCACCGCGGCCGGGGGGTGGGGCGAGGAGAAACAGAAACGGTAAAAAATCCGAGTAGGCACGATTCTTCGAGTGTCAGTTGAATACGCGTGTGGAAAGTGAGAGAAAACGCTGCGCGGAATGTTCACCATCGTGTATTCGTAATATTCGCAACCAGTTGATTCTCCATTTCCTCCCGACCTTCTCTTTCGATCGGGCTCAAAGTCTGCCAAGTTTCCTCATTTTCTCCAACTTCCGTTTTCGCGGTTTCGACGATATTACGCATGGAATGTGACGTGCTTTGGGAACGAATACTGAATCATTGAAATTCGCGACGCCGCTGGTTGTGCGAGCAAGACCGCGAATGTGGACTTTCGTCAAGGTGTTTCCAAGGTTCAAATCAATTTGTTTGTCCTCCGTTGCGTTGCGACGCATTCGTCGCAATCAAAATCGACAATTGGTCTCGAAATAAAAATAATGTCGAAAGGTGCTTCGCTATCGTCATCGCTTAGGTCCGTCGATAATTTACGATAACACTTAAATAAACGAGGTGCGAAGACAGAGAAAATAAACAGACAGCACCGACAAGTGTGAGAAAAACCGAACCGTGAATGAAACGATGGCGCGTCAGAAGTTCATTTTCACTTTGCTTCTCGCCCTCTCCGCCGTTGCTGCGATATCCAAAAATCACGATTATTCGGAAGTAGATGCGCTTCGATCGAAGCTCTTCGAGCTCGACGACATATTCAAGAACGCAGGAAGAAGCAGCGGCGACGTCGGCCAGGGAACTTATACCAGGCTCGCCGTGTCGTACAAAGACTTTTGCGACCAACTGGAAAGTTCCAGCATCGGAAAGAGCAGAAGTTACCTGAACGCACTGGAGAGCGACTGGTTGTGGGCCAAAGTCGAAGTGGAGATAGAAAAAATCGATACACTGTACGCAAATTTTAGACAAAGATTGATAGAGACTGCCGCTAAGACGGTACCCTTCGATCTTGAAAAATGGCTCATTTTCGCCAAGACTGTTCTCGAGGATCCTAACTACGGCATACCGATGGCTCTGGAACGTATCGCGGATGCTATCGTTCGGGATAACTTGTTCATATCCGCTTATCAGGTACATAGTAGAAGAGACTAGGCAAAGTTTCAAAGTTCTGACCAAGAAAGTTCCTCTCGGCAAGCTGGGACTCATATTTTACGCAGTCAGGTGGATGACAATTGCGCGTTATCTTCATTGCTGTTACAATAAACAAACTCGATTATTATTAGCAATGATAAATTGAACATAACATATATGTCGTTGTTATTGGGTTTCATTATTGTTACAACGAATGCAAATCATAATCACAAAGTTTAATCACGTATCTTCATTTTATTATAATTGTATCAGCCGCCTCGGAACTGCATTTTTCAGATCAAAATACTTTAGTAACATGCGGAGCATAGTTTTCTTTCTCAAGGTCAATGTATCAGTCTGATAAAAGAAATTCCAGCGATGGAACAAGCGTGAAGGCAAATTGAACATACACTGGGGGGCCCCGTAGGGACTAATTTGTGGCTCATAGCAGAGAGCCAGCGGAGAACCATCCCCGTTCCCTCGCTGGATCATTATTACGCATCGGCAAATTATCTCTACGCCTTTGGAAGCTTCGATCCAATGAAGAATTGATCTTTCTATATCTCATTTCCGTTATACCTCTTCCTTTTTTTTATCAGGCAGCGTCGAAGCAAATTTGCAATGAGAAGCAATCTCCGCAGCAGTTGCTCTACAATTTGTACAACACGATAGTCTTTACGGAGATGAGGGGTTTCGCTATGATGCAATACTCCTTCAAGCTCTTGAAACTGCACAACAACAGTGAGTATTTTTTATTTGCTGAAAGCGCAGTAGAAACAAGAGGAATGTGAACAAAAAAAAATAGTGGATGTGTAGAAAAAATGTGATTGCGATTGAAAATAATGAATTTAAAAAATGGTGGCATATGAGAGGGAGAAAAGGTGAGGTAACGATTCACGAGTAACGTGTATTGCAGAGACATTCCACGAGGAGAGCGAGAGAACGAAGAACAAGTATCGAGAAAGAACCAGCGAAACTTTGAGGGCCATCAAGACCGCCATGGTCTATGCCCCAAGAGATTTGTGGACGTGCGATCCCAGCGTTCACAAAGAAGGTGGGCAATCGTAGTCGAGAATGACCATGAAAATGGGGTATTACACCCTTTTTTGAGAGGACTCAATTTGATCCTTTGGTCGTAATAAACTAATAAAATGTTTATTTCTATTTTATAAAATCGATAAGTACCATAAAAATGCATTTAAATGTTACATTTCAAATTTCCCCGCGAAAACCCTTTTCGCCATGCTGCTTCGGTTCGTTACGTCATTTGCATAGTAAACATCGACGCTGCGCCAATTGCGAATACGTAAATTTTTTTGGTTAAAACTGAGTTACGATCTCTATCATTGGTGAGTTGTTCCTAAATGCAAGAATACTAGTGTAAAAACACCGGGAAAATTGTGGATTAAAATGCCAATTGACATAAATATGAGGAAGAGTTGGTTAAAACTTTGCGAGAAGAGATCCAAAGTCATAGTCCGAAAAAAAAACTCGTTTGTTCTTTTTTGAAGTAAAGATAAGTATATGAAAATTTGCAATTAACTATGACAAACGAGAATATATAGTTGGTGAGGCTTTTTTTCACAGGTTTGGGAGCAATACGTCTACCGCTTTCTTTGTTTACTATGTCAATGACGTCACGTCGGAATCCACTATGGCGGCTACCGTTTCCCATGTTCGTTGAACAGATGGAAAAAGTATTTTTTTAAAAATGAACTACAAAATATATTTTGGGTTTTTATAAATTAAAACCAACATTATTCGATTGCTTATTGCGAAAACTACCTTATTTATATGTTCTTAGTATTTTTCTCACATAGAGTAAAATTCCCTGTTAAGGAGAGGTACCCGAGTAAACGGCGAGAAAAACAGGCAAACTTCGGGAATTTTTATCTTAAAAACTAATGTTTCGATTGGATCCGGATTTTTTTATAGGAAAATATGTACATTGAGGTATGTTTAGGAATTTTTTAAAATAAATTCGTTGACTGGAAGCGATTCAAACGCGATGAGATAAAAATTTCCGGAGTTTACCTGTTTTTCTCGCCGTTTACTCAGGTACGTCCCCTTGAATAACTAATAATTTTTTAAAACCGACTTCACTTTTCACGTGAAAATGTAGCGCCACAGAGTTTTATCGTAAAATCCTTCAAGAGAAACAAAAAATTACCGAGAGAAAGTATCCAAAGACACTCGGCACTAATCGACGCAGTCGCGATTTTTCAATAGGACGTAAACTCCGAACTAAAAAGGATTAATTTTTCGTTTTCCTTGTTTGCTCTTTTGTGCCAAGATTCAACGTACAGCGAGTTGAAGCAGCTGTTTCAGGGCTACATCGTGAACGAGGTAGACTTAAACCCAACGGCGACTTGTCGCGAGAATTGCGGCTACTACAGTTTCGCGACTGTAAGCGGCTGTTACGAAAATCAATTTTGCGCCCAGCAGCGACGCTGCAACGGCAAAGTATTGAATTGCCAATACGTCGACTCCGACATGTGGATATGTCCGTCGGTGAGAGAAAAACAAAAGCACGCAAATTACACTGACAAATCTGTCGAAAATAATTTATCGCGATTTATCGTAAATTTCGAATGAAGAATTGAGAGAAAGAGGAGAACGTATCATGTGTACGGGGTGAAATTTTGAATCAGGCGAGAACGAGCGATCGCAGATACGAGTACATCGAGTACGAGAACGGTCGCGTCTACGGGAACAAGGGTACTTGCAGACGGGGAACCACGAAGGTGGACAGCTGGTGGAGATGGCTCTTTTGGCACTGCAGCTATTGCATGTGTTACTGCGACGATCACAACGCCAGCTCGCATCGTTATTTCAGCCTCAGAGAAGTCACCTCGGATGCGAAAGACAATTGGTTTGACTTTTTTTTTCTTCGTATATCTATCATCAATAACGTATGGAGAAGTGCTAAAATACTCTAGGAAGAATGCAGGCTGTGCAGGCTCTGCAGGCTGAGAACACTGTCCCAAAGTGGAGGGATCTAGCATGCTTTTCCACTGCCCTCTAACCACGCTCCCGTTTAGAACAGGGTACTTTACTGTTGCGCGGAAATCATCTTGAATGGTTAATTATTTTCCATTATGCTCAAAATATTTTTTGTCTTCGCGAATCTCAGTATTTGCGGTATAAATTGGCGATAAAATTTAAATATTCAATCATGTGACGCATGTGACGTCACATGCCAGTAAACAAGGTAAAGGACCTATATCGGCGCTGAGTTGTCGCACAGCAAAACTTCTCCATTCTTACTTAAGGTAAATTCTATCGCCAGGCTTTAATTCAAAGGATTTTCATAATTTTTTTTTTGAGCTTCACTAAATATATTAATGATCTCTTCAAAATTTCAGGGTCGGTTTTCGATCTAATTACAGTGAAAAAAATTGTCAAAATTGCGTGTTTTTGTGGAGGAATTCCGAGACGACATACGAAAACCCAATTTCCGGTCGCTATGAAAGTGTATATAATAGTGGGAATCCGTCAGATTCTTAAAAATAATCAGATTTACAGACTTAACACTTGTAGTAATATCCAATGCTCTCAGAAAAAATTACGCATATTGACCTAATTTTTCTGTAATATCAAGTTTAATTTGAACTTCCGGTATTGGATTTATTGCCACTTGCTACGATAAAGAGACGTGACAGCAAGGCAACAGCTGACTGTAGTCCTAACCTCATCTCACTCATTCGAATTTCCACACATATTTCATTTTTAATCGACATATTTCGCCGACACAAATTTTCCACGCTTTTTTACCAGTCGTGGCTCGAATACAATGCTTTATATTTCCCGCACCTGACATTGTTTTCACAGATCGACGTTGGAAAGCACGGAGGTTAAACTCGCCTGGTTGAGTAAAAAAGAGACGGAGATAGAACCAATGTTGCCAAATATCAAACCTAGAAATACTGAGCTAATCGTTGGAATAACCGTTTTTTCATTTTTCTAGTTAAATACGAACATTCATTAAACAGTTTACACATCGAAAATTTTGGTTACTACAAATTTCGTTTTGCATATGAGGGATTCTCCGTCAATTCAGCCACTTTTTTCCGATCATCTCAGATCTGCCCCATAATTGGTTATATCAAAGTACTACTAAAAGGCATTCTATGGGGCCGTCCATATATTACGTCATTCTAAATTTGGGGGGGGGGGGGAGGTTCGTCTGCGGATGACGGTAAATGATGGATGAGGGGGGGGGGGGGGGCGTTTCGAAATTGACGTCATTCTTGTGATACCAGTTACTTCAAAATGGACAATAGTATATTGTACAACTAGAGCGGTTTCCCCGCATGAGTGATGAAAAATATTTTGCAAGTACCTAATGGTATTAATTATTGAACTCATTATTTATTTATTTATTACATAAGGTTTGTCTACATTATATTCGAGAACTTGAAATAACAGCGTACCTATGAAAATAGTTCGATCGAGCCAAAATGAATATGGGGAGGATACGGAGATATTACCCGTGATCCAGGATTTGCAAGAATGGGTGAAAACTCCGTGGGAGCTATCCAAAGAAAACTAAACAATAGGGAAGAATAATATTATTATATTAATGAAAATTGCCAAAGTACAAAATAATAAAAGATGATTCTATAACAAAATGTGGGAGCTATCCAAAGAAAACTAAAGAATAGGGAAGAATAATATTATTATATTAATAAACATTGCCAAAGTACAAAATAATAAAAGATGATTCTATAACAAAATGTTTTAATGTTACCCAATTTTTCTCAAATCCGCAAATGTTTTAATTTTGCCAAACTGGTAATGACGTCAGTTTTGCGAGAGGGGGGGGGGGTCATTAGGAAATGACGATAGGATGATTGTAGGGGGGGGGGGGGGGGTCGAAAATCAGCAAAAATCGATGACGTAATATATGGACGTTTGAAGTGAAGACTATGTGAAGTTTTTCAGATTTTTTAATTCAACATTTTAGAAAATGCCGTTTTTTTTTCAAATGAATATATCTCGGGAAACTAGAAGTAGCTGAAAAAAAAATGTCTGTACATAAAAGTTGTAGTTTTGTGTTAGCTTTCGAGCGGAATATTTGAAATAATTTTTACGTTCCGGTAACGCTGATTTTTTACCCAAAAAGCGGAAAATTATTTTTTTATTCAAAAACAGCCTTTTTTAGCTGAAAAAATTTCAGAGCCTTCCAGTATGTCTGACGATATCGAAAAAAAATCGCCAGAATGGCACGGAGCGAGGTTCCGGTATAAAAAAATTAATTTGTGTGGTTTCATTTTTTTACCCTAGAACCTCGATCCGTGCTACTCTGGCGATTTTTTTGCGATATCGTCAGACATACTTGAAGACTCTGTAATTTTTTCAGCCAAAAAAATGGCCGTTTTTTAATAAAAAAAATTATTTCCTCCTTTTTTGGCAAAAAAATCAGCATTACCGGAACGTAAAAATTATTTCAAGCCTTCCGCTCGAAAGCTAACACAAAACTACAACTTTTACGTGCATACATTTTTTTCACTTACTTCTAGTTTCCGACATATTTTCATTTGGAAAAAACGGCATTTTCTAAAATGTTGAATTAAAAAATCGGAAAAAATTCACATAGAATGCCTTTTAGTAGTACTTTGATATAACCAATTGTGGGGCAGATCTCAGATGGTCGAAAAAAAGTGGCTAAATTGAGGGAGAATCCCTCACATGTTAAAAATATAAATTGTACAAGTCTCAAGTATGATCAGTGGTATGACTAGTGTAAAGCGATAGGTTATTACTTTAAAAGTTGATAATATGGCAACTATAACTACAAATAACTATGAATGAACAGAAAAAGCACGGAAGTACACTGAAATAAACTAGCTCGCTCGTTACTCGTCACAAGACTCGTAATGACAATCTCTTTACTGGCATGTGACGTCACTAGAGAATCAACCATGGAGCGTTTTCGTTCACATGACCATTTCAAATTTATCTAACTTAAAAATTGAAATGAACGAAAATAGTGTATATTTGTTTTCCAAAAATGGTAGAAATTCTTTTTAGACACTATATTCTTTCAGGATGACTAGAGAATGAACCATATTTTTAATATAGTCAAATACACTATTCGTATTTAACGATTTGACACAGGACCAACGTGAGACAAAACTGGCAGGGTTGTCGAATGTTTCCAATGAGAATTCCGTACCACTCGTTTATTCGCAGTATTTTATTCGTTAGTGTAATTTAGTTGAGGTTTAAATACTGTCGTCAGTGTCGATTTACAGTTACTCGTTTTTCTTCAACTTCCAGGGTTATAACCGGCATGAAGCTCAAAAAAGTAAACAAGATAATACACTTCGTGATCCAGCAAGGCGAGTTGTTGCCCCGCGTGGGAATAAACGAGACGAGCGTGCATTGGAAAAAGGTCGACAACTTTACGGTTTTGGATCCGGACGTGGAGAACGGTCGGGATTATCATACCCTCGCTTGGGAGAAGAGAGCCATTGACTTGGACGACTTGGTTTCCGAACAGGACGAGATTCTCACCGGTAATTATCACATTGTCAAGAACAAAAATCCCTGATATCTCGTCCCACTATAAATTCGCCATCACTTTTGGATACTAATTTTGTAAAAAAAAATGCGATTTTCGCACAAAAATGGTCTTATTTTTTCAGGCGTGAGATTTCGAGTGATCGGAGCTCACTTGAATTTCGAGATTCGCGTCACGCCGTTCAACTTCACGAGCGGCAAGCTCATTAAGCCGTTGGAGAAGAGCAGATGGATAAGCAACGACAATACGGACGTGAAGGATCCTTCGGCTGCCGAAAAAGCAAGGTATTCAATGTTTTTCTTTTTCGTTCTATCTTTTTCACTAAAAGCGACGATGGACGAAGGGTCACGATCTCAAGTACCACGGCTATATTTAACCTTTCAAGGACGGGGAAATTTCCTTTAAAATCGACTTTTTTACATGAAAGATATCAATAACATCGATGAATTTCTTAATTGGAGTCCCAAGCCTAACTGCTGGTCGATATGTCGACCAGCCCCGTCCGCGACGGAAAGTCCAATTCTAAAAATGTATTTTAAAGAGTTTGAAAGCGTATTCCTGTGTAATTTATGCTGAATGCTGATGTAATGTATGCTGAATTCAGCGCATCAACAAACCTAAGTACGCCAACTTTTAGGCCGAAAAAAATTACCTTGAAATAGCAATTTTCAAGGTTAGAAAAAATGACTTTGAAATAGCAATTTTCAAGGTGAGAAAAAATGACCTTGAAATAGAAATTATCAAGGTCATTTAAAATAGCAATTTTCAAGGTCAGAAAAAATGACCTCGAAATAGCAATTTTCAAGGTCTGAAAAAATGACCTCGAAATAGCAATTTTCAAGGTCAGAAAAAATGACCTTGAAATAGAAATTATCAAGGTCATTTAAAATAGCAATTTTCAAGGTCAGAAAAAATGACCTCGAAATAGCAATTTTCAAGGTCTGAAAAATGACCTCGAAATAGCAATTTTCAAGGTCTGAAAAAATAACCTCGAAACATCGATTTGCAAGGTCAGAAAAAATGACTGAAATAGCAATTTTCAAGGTCAGAAGAAATGACGTTGAAATGACAATTTCCAAGGTCAGAAAAAAAGAATTTGAAGTAGCAATTTTCAAGGCCAGAAAAAATGACCTTGAAATAGCAATCTTCAAGATCAGAAAAAATGACCTTGAAATATCAATTTTCAAGGTCAGAAAAAATGATCTTGAAGTAGCAATTTTCAAGGCCATCAAATAGCAATTTTCAAGGTCATCAAATAGCAATTTTCAAGGTCATCAAATAGCAATTTTCAAGGTCAACCAAGGTCAAAAAACATCCAGATATTTTCACAATATTTTGGCAATATTCAATATATGAAATTTTTCGTGGAAAACATGAAATATTTATGTGCCCCCTGGCTGGTCATTGTATCGACCACTCCCGTCCTTGAAGGGTTAAGAAGCGATCAAAAAGCCCCAACGCTCGGCCATTGACCGGTTTTGCGAGCAGTCGTTACACGCCATTTTGCCATGTGCAGGACCGAGATGAAGCTGGACAAGCCGGATGTCCCGACGAAAGTACGGGCCTCCTCGTTGCCGGACTCGCGCTCGAATCAATACTTGAATTTCGTCGCCACCGATCTCGAGAAGGACGCGGCTCAGTCGACCGTGCCCTTTATCGACGTACAGCCGGTGATCACGAGGCCCGCGTTCCCGCTGTCCGGTGCAGGAATTTATCACAAGGGGCGCAAGGGATCGGGCGGTTTCGTCGCCCCGCGTATCATCACGTACGACTTTATAAAACATCTGAAGGCTGATCTGCCACCGGAGACTACTGTTCTCGGCGTCAACGAGATACCGGCCCTCTAACAAGAGCGGCCAGCTCAAGCGTGCGAGATGAGGGAGTGATAACAAGGGGTGATAAACAAAATGGCGTCGTTGGTTTTCTCAGGCACGAACCACGGAAGAGACGTTCGAGAAAACGAATGGAACTACTCTCGTGTGATTTGTCGAAGGTACACGCCCTCTATATATATAAAGCAATAATAATAATAACTGACGAAAACGAAGAGATTCAACGCTTCGAGGAACGCGGTAGTGCGAGTAAAGCTTCGAACAGGTTTTTTTTTCTAAGTTTGCAACTATTGCGCATCGTCGTCAATTAATGTTGTAGTCATTTTTTCTTTCCATTTTTTGCTCACTAGCGTTACGACACCTTCCAATTTCTAGCTATATACATATGTATGTATGTATGAACTCATACGTACGTTGTGTCGATATTTCAATAAAGATTTGTGAAAAAACATCGGGCCTCGTACTTTGCAGTTGGGGTCTGTCGAATGGCGATATCTGGTGGCGGAAAATCAAAAGACATTCGGGGCGAAGCCTTCGAGCGTATTTATACGTAGCCGCGCAATAGAAGTATTTTATTTCGATTAAAAACGCAAAACCGGTGTAAATGGAATGCGCGAAGTTTTCTCCGCGAAAAAACTACCGAAAGAACATTAAATGTGCTGCGAAAGATTGCTGACGCACTTCGCGTAGGGTCAAAGTGGGAACAGTGGGTACACTGAACCTTTGCTGCTTCTCAGAAGTGGACACGTACTAGGTGCGCAACCAAGTTCCCGGGTTTTGCATATGGATAGCGCTAGCGACACATGTAATCGGCATACAGGTCTGAAATTGGGTGGGTGGGAGCTTGGACATCTGTTAAGAATACCCAGTCGTAATATAAACAAATATCGCAACACAACGACCTGTTTTTTAACCTCGAAAATGTCAAAGTTTGTGCCAAATAAACAGCATTTGCGGGAAGCATTGCTTTTCTGCTTCAACCTAAAAAAAGCAGCAGCTGAAGTACGTCGCTTGAGGAGGCCTACGGCGAACATATATCATCAAAAACAACATGTGAAGATTGGTTCAAGCGGTTCAGAAGTGGCGATATTGAGACTGGGGACAAGGAGCGCTCGGGAAGACCGCAAACATTTGCGGACGCCGATCTGCAAGCGTTATTGGATCAAGATGACACTCAAACAGAAGATCAACTTGCCGAGGCATTGAATGTGACTCGGCAATGTATTTCGAAACGTTTGCAAGCCATGGGAGAAATTCATAAGGAAGGAAAGTGGGTGCCGCATGAGTTGACTGAGAGACAAATGGAAAATCGAAGAGCCACTTCCGAAATGTTGCTTTTGCGGCAGAACAGAAAGAGTTTCCTGCATCGAATTGTTACTGGCGATGAAAAATGGATATATTTCGAGAATCCCAAACGCAGAAAATCGTGGCTTTCACTTGGCGAAGCGTCAACATCGACGGCACGGCTAAATCGCTTCGGAAAAAAGACAATGCTCTGCGTTTGGTGGGACCAGAAAGGAATCGCGTACTATGAGCTGCTGAGACCGGGCGAAACTGTCAATGGGCATCGCTACCGACAACAACTAATCAATTTGAACCACGCATTGCTCGAAAAACGGCCAGAATGGGACACGAGAGACGAACGTGTGATATTGCAGCACGACAACGTTCCGTGCTATCGCAGTTCCATCATCCAGGACACCATAAAGCAGCAGCTGAAGTACGTCGCTTGAGGAGGCCTACGGCGAACATATATCATCAAAAACAACATGTGAAGATTGGTTCAAGCGGTTCAGAAGTGGCGATTTTGTGACTGGGGACAAGGAGCGCTCGGGAAGACCGCAAACATTTGCGGACGCCGATCTGCAAGCGTTATTGGATCAAGATGACACTCAAACAGAAGATCAACTTGCCGAGGCATTGAATGTGACTCGGCAATGTATTTCGAAACGTTTGCAAGCTATGGGAGAAATTCATAAGGAAGGAAAGTGGGTGCCGCATGAGTTGACTGAGAGACAAATGGAAAATCGAAGAGCCACTTCCGAAATTTTGCTTTTGCGGCAGAACAGAAAGAGTTTCCTGCATTGAATTGTTACTGGCGATGAAAAATGGATATATTTCGAGAATCCCAAACGCAGAAAATCGTGGCTTTCACTTGGCGAAGCGTCAACATCGACGGCACGGCCAAATCGCTTCGGAAAAAAGACAATGCTCTGCGTTTGGTGGGACCAGAAAGGAATCGCGTACTATGAGCTGCTGAGACCGGGCGAAACTGTCAATGGGCATCGCTACCGACAACAACTAATCAATTTGAACCACGCATTGCTCGAAAAACGGCCAGAATGGGACACGAGAGACGAACGTGTGATATTGCAGCACGACAACGTTCCGTGCTATCGCAGTTCCATCATCCAGGACACCATAAAGCAGCAGCTGAAGTACGTCGCTTGAGGAGGCCTACGGCGAACATATATCATCAAAAACAACATGTGAAGATTGGTTCAAGCGGTTCAGAAGTGGCGATTTTGTGACTGGGGACAAGGAGCGCTCGGGAAGACCGCAAACATTTGCGGACGCCGATCTGCAAGCGTTATTGGATCAAGATGACACTCAAACAGAAGATCAACTTGCCGAGGCATTGAATGTGACTCGGCAATGTATTTCGAAACGTTTGCAAGCTATGGGAGAAATTCATAAGGAAGGAAAGTGGGTGCCGCATGAGTTGACTGAGAGACAAATGGAAAATCGAAGAGCCACTTCCGAAATTTTGCTTTTGCGGCAGAACAGAAAGAGTTTCCTGCATTGAATTGTTACTGGCGATGAAAAATGGATATATTTCGAGAATCCCAAACGCAGAAAATCGTGGCTTTCACTTGGCGAAGCGTCAACATCGACGGCACGGCCAAATCGCTTCGGAAAAAAGACAATGCTCTGCGTTTGGTGGGACCAGAAAGGAATCGCGTACTATGAGCTGCTGAGACCGGGCGAAACTGTCAATGAGCATCGCTACCGACAACAACTAATCAATTTGAACCACGCGTTGCTCGAAAAACGGCCAGAATGGGACACGAGAGACGAACGTGTGATATTGCAGCACGACAACGCTTCGTGCCATCGCAGTTCCATCATCCAGGACACCATAAAAATACCTAAATGGCATCTGCTACCGCACCCGCAGTATTCGCCAGACCTGGCCCGTTCAGACTATCACTTGTTCCGGTCGATAGCGCATGGCTTGGGTGGGCTACACTTGGCCAATTACGATGCAGTACAAAATTGGTTGGACGAATGATTTCAGTCCAAGACGCGTCTTTTTATCGTCGCGGTATTTATGTATTACCAGAGAGATGGCAAAAATATGTAAATAGCGAGGGACAATACTTCGCATGAACCATTTTTTGTATTTGTCTTGAAATTTTCGATTTTTTATTGGTAAAAAAAACCGGAAATTTATTTGCACACCTAGTATATACGTGCGTCTTTTTCACATTAGAACCGCCCTCGGATGCCAATAGGTTTTAACCTGTCTGCGAGTCGCTCCCGTGCAATTCGGTTGTGAGAGGTGATTTTATATTATTCTTGGTGTCAAAAGTTGAAAAACCAGCTGAGTTTGTACGTTTTTTGCTTCTTTACCTATCGCAGTTATGTTCGAAGTCATTGTTCTCCCGCAATATACAGCTATATTGCGGTATTTGAGCATTGTGTTTGTTAACCTAACGAAAATAGAAACTTGTCAGTACCCGCTTTAGAAAAAAAGAACGGGTCGGTACACAGTGGCGCAATTTTTCGAGGTGCACAGAGGTAAGTCATAATATGAATATTTTCGCGTTGTGATGTAGATAGGTACTGGTACTACCTCATTAGGTGGGTACTCATTGTTGATTAATATTCAATAAATGATTGTGATTGATCTCATAATATGCTGTCTTTTTTTAAATAAATTTTTCAATAGTTTACTGTACAATACTCCCCATTGTATAGAGAATAGTACTCCATTTCCTACAAGTGTACAGTGGATCAGGGTAATTTTCATCAAATTTTCCTTGATTTTGAAAGTTTCTTAGACTGTGAAATTAGGCATGTTTCACTGTGTACACCCCCGAGTACACAGTGGATCAAATCCCATTTTTTAAAAATGGTCATTATCTCAATATCTGTGCGGTTAGGCCGTTCAGTATCTTTTAACAGAATGAAGCCATTGAACACACCTCACGTTTAGTCAAGGTTTCATTGCGATTGTGTGAACGGTTAGGCAGCTATAGACCTCTGAAAAAAATGAGCCACTGATCCGACTCTGACCATAAGGAGTTGGAAGTCCGTTTCCGCAAGTTTCCCATTGCAGGGAAACGCTTCGTGTACGTGAAAAATTATTTCGGAAATGTATAAAAACCCGATCAATTAGAGGCTTGGATGAGAGCCTTGAAAATGATAAAAGCGAATTCAGACGTGGAAGTGTGGTCACTGCAAAATTCAAAATACGTTCGCCTATCACAAAATTGCGGTGTTTCGGATTGGTACCGGCCCAGTCACGAATTGCACTAATACTTATCATAATATCACAGAATTTTGCACTACACTACACGACTGTTTACGTTTGACGATTCACTTATCGCCGCCATGTTTTTTAAGCTCCGCCCATATGACAGTTCTCAATGCGGCTTTTGTCATTGCTACTTGGCGGTGTCGATGAGATTGTATAAAGTGCATTCTTGCGTGACTCACCTGAACGCGCAGCGGATGCATCATGAGAAGGTGAAGCATGTCCTTGGGCGGTAGTAACTCCTCAAGGGTGACTCCCTGTTGTCGCACAGCTTGGCACATGAATACGGCGAAGTATCGGTGCAGCGGTATGTGAAAGGACACGTGAAGTACGTCACTCTGGGCGGCAACGAAAAACAAACGGAGAAGAGCGTAGTGTAAATATCTTTCATCGTAATGCCTAGATCATCGGAGGCTTTGTTCTGATTTGCGGCCGTTTTTTCATTGATGATCGATCGTTTATACTCGATGGTCGATTATAATCGATTTTTAATTATCGGCGAATCGATTATCTCGTACGATCTTGGGTTTTTGCGAATTAGTTCTCGAAATTAACTAGGTAGTTGCTCGGCTACAATAAAAGTCACTGGGCAGTTACGTTTTCGCAACAAAAGTTACTTTTCGCGGTAAAAGTAACTAGGCAGTTACTTTTCTCAGTGAAAATAACTAGGCGGTTGCTTTTTCGCAACAAAAGTAACTAGGCAGTTGCTTTTTCGCAATAAAAGTATCTAGGTAGTTGCTTTTTCGCAGTAAAAGTAACTAGGCAGTTATTTTTTCACAGTAAAAGTAACAAGGCAGTTACTTTTTCACAGTAAAAGTAACTAGGCAGCTGCTTTTCGCGGCAAAAGTAACTAGGCATTTATTTTACGCAATAAAAGTAACTAGGTAATTATTTTTCACAACCAAAGTAACTAGGTAGGTGCTTTTTTCGCAGTAAAAGTAACTAGACAGTTACTTGTTCGCATTAAATGTAACTAGGCAGTTACTCTTTTATGATAAAAGTACCTAGACATTACCTTTCCGCGATAAAAGTAACTAGGCAGTTTCTTCTACACAATAAACGTAACTAGGCAGATGCTTTTCGCAATAAAAGTAACTAGGCAGTAACTTTTCCGCAATAAAAGTAACTAGGCACATACTTTTCCACAATAAAAGTAACTAGCCACATACTATTCCACAATACAAGTAACTAGGCAGTTACTTTTTCCACAGTACCGCAAAAGTAAGGAAAGTTACCTTTTCCCTCAAGCCCCAAAACGTAGACAGGGTTGTTACGCACTGTTGACTCAGAAATTTTCTGACTTCACCAAGTTTTCCATACAGGTTTTGCAAAAATTTCAAGTTTTGCAAATTACCCAGATTAGGGTCGAATAAACAACACTTTGTTTTCATCAAATATATACATATATTTTTAAGTTAAAGGCCACAAGTTAAGTCTCTCTTCAACCATACTAGTATTTGTAAACGTTAGAAACTACGGGAAAAATTATATAGGTAGAAATAGCAATTAATCGTTTTTGTGAAAAACAAAATAACATTTTTAACCGACTTGAAAAAACAAAGAGAAATTATCAATTCGATCCTTCTATTGAAAAATTATGTTGAACTGAATAACATAATTTTGTTTTAAGATCAAATATATGGAAATGTTAAAAATTGAAGTAATATTTAAAAAACTGAAGTTTTAAAAATAATTTAAATATTGTAAAGTAAAAAAAAGACATTAAAAGCAAATGCAGAACATTTTCTTTATTATAAACAGAATTTTTTATGCCAGTGACAATAAATAAAAAATAAATATAAACACTTATCTATCAGAATAATGATGTGGTTGTATATCGACAGATCGAATGCAAATGTTACAGCTTTACAGTAAATTAGTTTTCAGTTTTTTAAATTTTCAATGTTTGGTACTGACATAACTTTTTTTTGTATATAATAAAGATTAATATAAATATCAACAGTATACAAAAATATTTATTTTTATACCGTTCAGTTTTTTGTCAAGTCGGTTTCATTTTTCGTAATTCTTGCAACAAGTAAATTCTACGAAAATTCCAGAGAATTTCCAAAATTCCCGGACTTTTTCATGATTATTCCAGGAGGAAAGAAATTCCCCGACTTTTCCCAGTTTTCCCTGTTGCCCATATGCGTAACAACCCTGCTAAAGAGTTACCCCCCTCCCAGCAAAAAGGTGAAACTTGTACAAACGTTCGGTTCTTCTCTTGCTTGTCTAACGGGCAGGCGTAATGAACGAAGAGGGTAATATGGCGTTAGAACGATTCAGCGATAAACAGCATGCTGCCATTTTCGGTAAAAGGAGGGCCAAAAACAAACAGGTCAAGTAGTTTTTGCACATACTCTTATCTCTGTTATTTTTAACATTGCCCACACATAGCTGTGTCCTCGGCTTCACCCGTGATGAAATCCTAACAATGACGAATCTACCGCTTCGGATCTACTTTTTCGTTGTAATTTCCAGCGGCGTTGCGGGAAATATTACATAAGATATTGTAACCGATCCCCACTACCTCACTGTGTGGGATTCTTCCCCACTAAACTTTCTCCGTCCCCTCCCTCTATTATTCACAATTTTTTAAATGTTGATTGTGTGATATGAACGATATGTCTGTTTGTGCGCTTGTTTCGTGTGCCATTACCTACTTATCAGCGTTATGCTTAATGGCTTAAATGTGGGTTTACAATCCCACACTTTGGGCCGGGTGTTTGTAAACATCGAACAAATAACGGACAACGTACCCAAACGTGCTCTGTCCGTTCTTAAGGGGTAAGACCACAATAGAATTTTCAAAAAAATCGACTTTTTCTCTCGCTAGAACGGTGCTTCATCATCATAAGAATAAGTTACTATTCGATTTATAGCAAGAACATTTTTTCACCGACTTTGAGCGTATAACGTAAGCCCACCTCTGGCACGGCCATAGAGTACCTAAAACTTTAAACGCGTTTTTCTCGAAACAGCTTTTTTCCAATTAGCGTGACAAATAACTTCAACAATTTTCACTCGATTTACTTCAAATTTAAAAGTTATGTTCCTAATTGCGTTACGCAGAGAAGTACATAAGGAATTTCTGATTAATCGAAAACTTTTTATTTCATGAGCAGTTTTATACGAAATTTTTCACTCAAAATTCACTCAAATACCTACAACTCAATTCAAATACCTACAACTTTTGAATAAAACAATATCTTTTAAATTCCGTACGTACTTCTCTAGGTATTGTAATGTAGATTGACGAGAATTTTTGTGTTTTGTTCTAGGTAAAAAATTGTGGATGCAAAATGTTACGCCGCGGAGCGCCCTGAAAAAGATAACAAAAGAAACTTTGAACTTCGAACAGACTGTGAAAGATGAGCAAAAATTTTGAAACTTTTTTTACTTTTGTTTTTTGATGGCTACTAAAAATTGGCTGATGCGAAAAAATGTTGAGCTCAAGGTCTCAAAACTGGAGATTCACACCTTCAATTTGCTTTTTTTTTTATTTTGCTGTCCGACCATTTTTCGAGGAGTTACAGCTATTTGACAATGACCCTAAAATTAGCAGACTTTTTCAATATCCTCTAATTCTTTGGCCCAGTGCATTAGTAGTGGGCCATTTTGTACATCGAAAAAAAAAAATCTAACAGCTTGATGTTCATACTAAATAGATGTGTAATTAATTTTATGAGTGAATCACTTTTTCATAAGAAAAAAACTGTGGCCTACTCCTTAAACAGTTTACACATGGAAGATTTTACTTATTACAAATTATTGTTTTTGCATATGTTAAAAATATAAATTGTACAAATCTCAAGTATGATCAATTGTATGACTAGTGTGAAGCTATAGGATTACCCTAAAGTAATAAATCGTCTTAATTCGTGAAATGTGCTTACAATATTAGAAAGAGATCGACAATCTGTTTCGATCTCTCTTTGACAGCACTACTTTACTGATAGCGCCCTACTTATAGCGGCTACGAGAGAGAAAAATTATTTAGCCGTACAAGCCAAATCGTCGGAGTTTCAAGACGTGTATGTAAGACCGTGGTTCGGACGCCAGAGAGACAAAGCTAACGAGAGATATTGCATCATTACCTTAACTGCAAATTATTTGCTGTAGAAGGAGATGGGGGAGGGGAGAGAGAGAGAGAGAGAGAGAGAGAGAGAGAGAGAGAGAGAGAGAGAGAGAGAGAGAGAGAGAGAGAGAGAGAGAGACAGAGAGAGACAGAGAGAGAGACAGAGAGAGAGACAGAGAGAGAGAGACAGAGAGAGGGAGACAGAGAGAGAGAGAGACAGAGAGAGAGAGACAGAGAGAGAGAGAGACAGAGAGAGAGAGACAGAGGGAGAGAGACAGAGAGAGAGAGACAGAGAGAGAGAGAGACAGAGAGAGAGAGACAGAGAGAGAGAGACAGAGAGAGAGAGACAGAGAGAGAGGGGGGGAGGGAGGGAGGGGGAGAGAGAGAGAGAGAGAGTCAGCATCGTACACATATACTACTCTGCGTACGGCAGAGTAGTATGCGTGGTACAGGTGAGACGTCTCTGTACAATGCAGACATACTCGCGCCCTTAGCTACTGGAATCATTTACAAGCTCGAACGCCCCGGTAAAAATCAGCCCGGCTGCAAAAAAACCTATCGATACAAAGTTAAAAAAAAATACTATCGAAAAATAATGTGTCCTTGGAAAACCTCATAAATTCCGATAGGATCGACAATTTTTTTAAACATATGATTCTATCGGGTTTTGTACGTATCTACGATGCCCAGAGAATACCTATAGCATCCCAAAACGGTTCGGCGTGGTTCAATTTGCAAGTGCAGATAGCTACTAAATTTCAATCGTCATAGAGGGTTTTAGTGTTCTAGAACGCTAATACCTGGAGAACTATTTTTTGCTTAATCGGGTGTCGTCATCCTTTGATTTTTCACGGTCAAAGTTCGACTTTTTTTCTCCAACGATAATCGATTATTAGTAATCGATAGTTCGTTATCTCGTAAGTTTATCGTTTTATGATCGATTAGCGACTTATGATCCTCGTGATCGATAATCGATATTTTATTCATAATCGAGTCAATAGTCTCGATGGATAACCGACCTTTTCGCGATCGAGAGACTCTTACAATATCGATGCCAAATCGACAATGGCGAATCGGACGTTTCAGAAAGTGTTGAAAATTAACCATAATGGATATATATATATAGCCATGAAAAATGATATTTTATATAAATTAAGCTGTTTAAGCACCTAAAACGATGTCTAAATGTTATTCTTTGTAAATTGCCGCGCCAACGTGATCTAACAACGCGTGACGTTATATGCGCGTAAACAAACGACAAGCTAACCTCGGAATCAAGTGCAAGGTGTTATTTTTTTCACGCTTTTGTGAGGTTTATTGAGGAATTGATCAAATTTATTGAACATTTAAAAAGTTGAGCGCCCCAAGCTTTTATTTATAGTCACATATAGGTGACTTGGTAAAAAAAAAGTTACTTTCTACTTTCTAGTACATTAAGGGCGGGGTAAAGTATTAACATTTTTTTTCATTTTTTTTTTAAATTTTTTAAATGAATGCATAATATATCAAGAATATTGTGTTAAAATTTCAAGTCGATCGGAGTAAAATTGACGAAGTTATGAGTATTTGAGCGTCTATTGCTCCATGCCGGGTTTTATACCTGGGCGGCAGTTGCGCGGCGCGCTATTGTATTTTTCGACCCCGAATAAATTTGCTGCGCAATTAGCGGCGCACGACAGTAAAGAAGAAAGAGTTTTGCGTAGACAAACGCAAAAAGATGCTCTCGATCATCTTGACGGAAGCCTTTTGCTCTACGGACCTGGCATCGACGACTTTGAGTGAGTATAAGAAAATGATCGAGTTTTATTTTGAATTTCTAAAAATTCAAAGATAATTGAAAAATCTGAAAAAATTCATACGTATTCAGAAAAATGAACGAATCACGAAAAAAAATTGGGTTGCGGGAAAATTTGTTGACTAATTTTTTTTTTTCATCATTTTGTTAATAACATTTTGGAATTATTATTATGCAAAATTAATATTTTGAGTACCTTTAATATGCATGAATTTTCTCAGATTTTTATGCAATCGCGAAGTGTTCTCAAACTTATGTGCAATGAGCGCTAAGCGACCAAACTCTTTTGCGTTTTTCAAACCGTTTTTCTGAGACTTGTCATATTTGAAGTCCGTGTGCACGATAAGTCAAAATCTACTGGACCAATCGCTTTGAAATTTTGCACAGTACTTCTTCACATAATTCACCAGGTATTGTCGAGAGCTTGTTTGTTTTTTTTTAATAATTACTAATTTTTCAACAACAAATTAGCCGATTTTTTTTAGCGAAAATCGGGTTTTTGGCTCCCAAGTGCTACGAAAAATCGAAAAATAAAAAAAAAAAAATCCTCCCGTCATTACCTCGAGAAACATCTCCTTTAACAAATGCATTTTGATTTTTTTGTTTCAGATGATTCTGTTGCGAGTTATGGTGCACACCGCAAACCAACTTTTTTTCGAGGCGCCTCCGGGGTTTAATTTTCACTCGCTCAATTTTGAATATTTTGCAATGCAAATTTAGGAGAATGTTGTTCAAATGTTACTTTATTATATGTAAATTTTTCAATAAACGAACACTATTCGTTACGCCAAAAAAAAAATCTTAAAAACATGCCTTTTGTTCGCCGAATTAACTTTACCCCGCCCTTAATGTAGTAGTCTCGCCACAGTCACGTTGAAAAGTTTATTCTCCGCTCAATTGATTAAAGCTTCGGAATATTGCGAAATCTCTTTATAATGTAGGTTATACATTAGACTGATTCAAAAAAAAAATTTCCTTTTGGATTCTCGTGCTATTGTTGGGCACTGATAAAACAAAATTTCTCTAAAAAGATGGGCGCGGTCACTCAATTTTTAGAGGTGGCTATCTCGACTTTTTTGTATTTGAATTTTTTTTAACGAACGTATTGCATTTAAGCATAGTCATGGCTTCGGATTACGGATAAAAATCACATCCAGCAGCTTTTTCGTAACAAAAATAAACTCTAACAATTTGAAAAGGGTGCAATATTCACAATTCAAATCCAGGTAGATCAATAATGGCGTCTATACTACTCTCGTTATTCATGTAGATTTATTTATACGCATTAACATTTCGCACTTTTTACGAAAAATTAAATTATAAGCTTTTATTCATAAATCGTATATTTACATTTTCAAAATGCTACGCTTATATTATCTTCAAACTCATTTACATTTCTTCCCAGCCATTCTCAAGTTCGTTAACATTTTGGGCAGAACGAAAATGTGCAACGTTGAACAGTTTGTCCGAATCTCTCTTAAATTTACGCTCCTTCGATATTTGTGACGGCAAATTCTTTTTAACTCGATTTTTTAAAAGTTGTTTCCAGACTAGATGGAGTTTTATTGATTTCAAGATTGCGTTATTCAATCGACGCGTTGGAATTTCAGCACATTTCCATTGTTCGAAAATTTCTTTCATCGTTTCGTGTGCACTTCGACGTATGGTCAGTTTTTCTCTGTTATGTTTGTAAAAGAACAAACTCAAAACTTTCCCGATTTTTATCCGTAATCCGAAGCCATGACTATGTTTAAATGCAATACGTTCGTTAAAAAAAATTCAAATACAAAAAAGTCGAGATAGCCACCTCTAAAAATTGAGTGACCGCGCCCATCTTTTTAGAGAAATTTTGTTTTATCAGTGCCCAACAATAGCACGAGAATCCAGAAGAAATTTTTTTTTTTGAATCAGTCTATTATACATCTTATCAGGATGTAAAAACTTATAAAGTAATGAAAAAAAAAACGCCTAATACAATGTTTAGAGTTCCAAAAACAACAACGTTCCCTCCAATCACCTAACCCTCACTTTTCTATCAGATTATCCATTCCGGCTACTAATACGTAGACACTCTGTTTATACTGTAAACCCCCTAATTTATACGTATACGGTATACGGATATGCACACACTGCTGTAGTCTAGCGAGCGCGGAGATCGTGGCAACGTCGCAAGCCCGACGAATTTTTGTCGTGACATTTAGTATAAACGGAAATGCAAAATTCGAGCTGTGGCCGGAATAATGGCACAAGTGCAACATAAAGGCAAATTTGCCAAACGAAAAACGATCGCCAAAAATAGAAAAGCGGTCGAAATTATGACCCGTGCGAAGAGAGAAAACGAAAAGCAGAACCATGTAGAGGTTATGAACAACGAAAATGTGGGACATCGTATCGTGAATCGTTGAATTGATGAATTTCCCTTCGATGAATTGACAATAAAAGTTTTTTCTATTGCTCAACGATTTTTTTATTTTATTAATTTACTAATTTTGACGTAGCAATATATATATAGTATTTAATATCAAAAAGTAAATATGAAAAATCTGCCTCGTCTCTAGATACATTTTCTACCGATGAGCGCGCCGAACGCTTGTAGCGCTGCCAGATCGCCGGCTCTGTCTGCTCCAGTCGCTTCATGGCGCTAGCGTCGCTAGACATTGCTTAAGGGGTAAGGCCACTGTAAATTTTTTGAAAAATCGATTTTTTTTTATTGGCTTAAAAAATAGTTTAAACCCTCTAGTTTAAAAATAGTTGGAATCCTTTTAACTTCTTTTTAAAATTTTTTCCATCAAAAAACTATTCGCAAAACTTTAAACGCGTTTTTCTCGAAACATGGTTTTTCAAAATGGCACGCAGCATAACTCGAACAATTTTAATTTGTTTTACTTGAAATTTTAACCAGATGTGAACATTTACATTATCTTGAGAATGTCAATCGGAATTTTCAAGAACTTTATTTTTTGATTTTTTATTAACAAAAAACTTGCCGTTTTTTTCGTCAAAAATCAATTTTTTTTTCAAACGCACGCCAAATCCACAAAAATTGATACTTTTTAAAATCCGATCGACATTCTCTAGCTATAGCCCTCTAGATTAATGGTTTTTTTTTGTTCTAGATTCAAAAGTGCACCAGTGGTGCTGCGTGCCGCGGAGCCCTGGAAGCAAAACATGTCCCGGGAAGATAGCTGTGGAACCGCCATTTTGTTTTTTTTTACTGTAAAAAAATTTTATAATAAAGTTTAATGTATGCCCGATAACACCATTAAAAGTTTTTTTTCAAATACCTTCAATTTCGGGAGCAAAAAATTAGTGAAAAAACCTTTTTTTTTTGGGCCGTTACAGTGGCCTTACTCCTTAATTTAAATCGTTATATCTCTGAAACTAGACGGTCAAAATTCATGATTTTTTTCATTTTTTCGTCGTTATTGCACGAAATGTGAAATTTTCCACCGTTCCCCATAACAACACGTGTAAAACCGTGCAATCTTCGATTGCCAATATCTCGAATACAGAACGGTGAATCCTTTCGCAATTTTGCAGATAATCACTTAATAGTGTCTTGAATGTGTCCTCAAAATAAAATAAAAAACTATAGAAAACCGCCGTGGCGAGACTGCTACCTTAAATAAAAGCTTGTTTTTTAACAATATTTGTTTTGCATATAAATTTCTGATTACCGTCCGATTGCCTATTGAAACAGTGGTAATTTTATTGTTCCTCAACGTCAAGAGCCGAGCGAAACGCTGATCGATCTAGCCAACCAAATTTGGATAAAATTCCTTACCACATCTGGGCTCGTGAAGTGTATAGCGTCGAGCCAGTCCTGCAGAGCAGTCAGACAAAAGTCCAGCGCCCTGCGACTTATCGCGGCGCTCTCCGGTCCGCGCAGATGAGAGACGAGGGCCCACATCGGGTAAGCGCTCGCTTCCAGCTCAGCGCTGAACGCGGCGTAATAAGTAGTCGGCTCGAACTCCACGTGATCTCCCATTTCTCTCTGATTCACGTTCATACCTTCGCGATGACAAAAATAAATCATCGATCAATGACGAACACGAAACGTTCCTAGATACCTGGCCTGGTGAATTATTTCGAGACATGCCTTAGGCGAGAAAAAAAATCTACAGATATTACGAAAAAGTGCAACTATCTCATAGCATTGAAAATGTAATCAGACATTTCATTTCCATCCATCCATCCATCCATCCATCCATCCATCCATCCATCCATCCATCCATCCATCCATCCATCCATCCATCCATCCATCCATCCATCCATCCATCCATCCATCCATCCATCCATCCATCCATCCATCCATCCATCCATCCATCCATCCATCCATCCATCCATCCATCCATCCATCCATCCATCCATCCATCCATCCATCCATCCATCCATCCATCCATCCATCCATCCATCCATCCATCCATCCATCCATCAATGCTAAAAAATCCTCGCTCTTCAATGCCACTCTAAAAAAACGCGAAAATGCTTACCTTGAAACATGGAAAGAAATTCGAACCACATCTCGAGGAGGGTATCATCGCTGAGGAATCTAATGGCGACCGGTTGATGGGAAAGAACGTTGTTCAGATCGGAGACGAGAGGCCAGTAGCAGTGCTCCTTCATGACTTGACGCCCGCAGTCAACGACGTCGTGAAAATTTTCGGCTGGATCTGCATTCGGAAAAAAAAGAGACGAAGCGGGACAATTTTAGCACGACCGAAAATACGGGAGAAATCTTAATAATTGAATTTTGGCAATTAAGGGAGACTTTATCCTTTGTGCCCAGCGGGAGATGTTAGCGGCTCAACATGAGCAGCTAGAAGAAGAGGAGGGATGCCTCTATGGACCAGGCATTGCCGATTAGCGGTAATTATAAACACATTTGTGTAAACACGTTACAAAACTTTAAACGCGTTTTTCTCGAAAACACGTTTTTAAAAATGGCTGACATTCTCCTGACCGCTGTAATTAACATCCCGAGTAAAAATGAATATATATAATCATATATAATTGTATACAAAAATTGGCCCGATAGAATTGTATACAATTGTATATGATCAATTAATATACAATTATATATGATTATATATATATATATATATAATAATATATAATTGTATATTAATTGATCATATACAATGGTATACAATTCTATCGGGCCAATTTTTGTATACAATTATATATGATTATATATATTCATTTTTACTCGGGATATCGACCTGAAATTTGGAGACCATACTCAGAAAATATGTCTTCACGGAATGACGGATCGTCTTTTTCGATAGATACACTGCATTTATTATTTATCTTTTTATGCGAAAAAAACGCGAAAATTCGATTTTTTTTAAATTGCCGCCATTTTCCGAAATTTGTACTAAACGAAAAACCCATCAGTCATTCCATGACCAAAGGGTCACAGATTGATAATATGCTTTGAATTTGTGTTTCAGATCAACAAAGAGGGGGCAGTGATGTCAGCCGTTTACCTCCCGCGATTTGAGGACCTGTTTTCGCGGAGCTGCAACGGCCGCCATTTTGGTTTAAAAAAAAAAATTTTTTTTTTAACGTTCTGTATATCATGAATAAAAGCAAGAAAAAAACCGCACTCAAAAAGCTTTACTCGTTTCCTTTGAAAAAAATACAATGTAAAGACCTGAAGTATGGCACTCCAAGGAAAAAGTCTCCCTTAATAATCGATTTGTGATGTTTGCGATTGATAATCAAGTTCCCACAGTGTCGATAATCGATAATGGCGTTCGGCGGTAGATCGTCGGTTCGGACAAAACCGCTTTGGCTAAAATTGGCTTGAATGAATGTAGTTGTTTTTTGTTCGGGCCTTATTATTTTCAAAGTTGAGGGATCATGACAGTGTAAAATTTTTAATATATCGATTTTTTGCATTATCCGATAGTACAGACGGTTATAAACACGCTGTTCAATTTTTGGGGCGAAATTCGAATAATTTCAGTCGCTACAGCCTTTCTTAGAAAAAGTGATTCGAGCAGCGGCGTGCGCAATCAAAACTACAAACGCGTTTTTGTCGAAATGTCGTTTTTCAAAACGGTTTACACTCTCAGAGTTTTCAAGTTAGCCGTTTCAAATTTTGACGCAACATTGTTCATGCCGTTATTTATCTTGCGATGGAAGCTTTTTTTTAATCTTCATATTTTTTTAAACCAAAAACTCTCGCAAAAAGAGGCCAAATGCGATACTTTTTTTTTCAAAGCGCCGCCACTTTGTCAATTTTGATTTTAAAAACCTCCATAGCAAGATAGCAGCTTTCATACTGATTAATAATATTTTTACAAATTTTATTTCATATAATATGTACGGCCACAACCGTGTACACCGTGAGGACTCTTTTTTTTTCGAAATTTTCAACCGTTAAAAAAATGTTAAGAAAACTAAAACTAAACGTTTAAGAATGTATTTTCTGTTCTTCTTGAGTCCTTTGATTTGACATATAAAAACAGACTGATTAGTGTATATTAACCATGGAAAAAGATCACGAAAGTCAGTTTTTTTTGCGATCCGTTACACTGTGATGGTCCCTTAAGTTTTCACCGAAACTACCCCATCGTTTCGATAACCAATCGTTATGCTTCGATTTTGTTAATAATCAATTTTCGGGTCTCGATAATGTCGCTACTCGATGATGGAGTCTCGGTGTTGCCCATAATCAATCATCGTGTCTCGATAATGTCAATAACCGAAAACCGACGCTAGATGGATGAGTGACGCTTTTTTTAATAATACAGGGTAAACCGACCAATTAATGGACGAAAGCTGATTTATATTTAAGATCGGTAAAAAATATGAATTGTCGAGAGAAAAAAATGAAATTATAATTTAACAAAAAAATTCACAAGTGTTGTCACAGCTGATTTTTCAGTTAAATATCAAATTTTAACGTCACGCGAAATTTTCCAAATTTTTTCATTTTCAACGTCCCGCTTTGAACCTTAAAAGTATCATTATACTCAATACTTGTGCGGAGCAGTGTTTTTCGATATTAATCAGGTGCAGGATTGAGGGGTTAGGCCACAGTAACGGGTATAAAATCATGTGCGAATTTAACATTTTTTTTCGTATGAAAAAGTGATTCACTCGTAAAATTAATTGCACATCTATTTAGTATGAATATCAAGCTGTTAGAAAATATATATGAGGCATTCCACGTCACTTCAGCCAGTAAAAAAATCCAATAAATAATTTTGGAAAATCGAGTTACTTTAGGGGCCGTCCATATATTACGTCATCGATTTTTGCTGATTTTCGACTCCCCCCCCCCCTACAATCATCCTATCGTCATTTCCTAATGACCCCCCCCTCTCGCAAAACTGACGTCATTACCAGTTTGGCAAAATTAAAACATTTGCGGATTTGAGAAAAATTGGGTAACATTAAAACATTTTGTTATAGAATCATCTTTTATTATTTTGTACTTTGGCAATGTTTATTAATATAATAATATTATTCTTCCCTATTCTTTAGTTTTCTTTGGATAGCTCCCACATTTTGTTATAGAATCATCTTTTATTATTTTGTACTTTGGCAATTTTCATTAATATAATAATATTATTCTTCCCTATTCTTTAGTTTTCTTTGGATAGCTCCCACGGAGTTTTCACCCATTCTTGCAAATCCTGGATCACGGGTAATATCTCTGTATCCTCCCCATATTCATTTTGGCTCGATCGAACTATTTTCATAGGTACGCTGTTATTTGAAGTTCTCGAATATAATGTAGACAAACCTTATGTAATAAATAAATAAATAATGAGTTCAATAATTAATACCATTAGGTACTTGCAAAATATTTTTCATCACTCATGCGGGGAAACCACTCTAGTTGTACAATATACTATTGTACATTTTGAAGTAACTGGTATCACAAGAATGACGTGAATTTCGAAACGCCCCCCCCCCCCCCCCCTCATCCATCATTTACCGTCATCCGCAGACGAACCCCCCCCCCCCCAAATTTAGAATGACGTAATATATGGACGGCCCCTTATCGAAAAATATTCACCGAATTTTTAAAAAATTTCTGACGTTTTTTTCTCGTTGATTACCATTTTTTAACATTGTTCCATTCAAATGGCTGTATCTTTGGCAGTATTTGACGTATTTACATTCTTAAAAAACGAAAATGGGCGTCTTTTTCTAGCCTTCCAGAAAAAAATTAATTTAGATTTTGTTCAGCAAGTCAAACGGCCGTTTCAGGGCAAAATATACAAAAATATTTTTATTCTCAAGGAAAGACACTCCTTATTTTATTTTTTTAAATTTCCCCGAATTGTGAATACGAAAAACGGATTTTTGGCATTTTTTATATTATGGGATTACTAAACACCGTGAAGTAACAGCTATTTTTTTTTTTTTTCATTTTTTAATTAATATTCGATTGAAGAGCATGGCGCACTCCAAGGCTCCAATACATATGACATATAGGTCATATGTATTTCAAAAACCCGGTAAACACACAGCGAGTGCTCCACACTCTTCGATCGAATATTAATTGAAAAATTTAAAAAATAAAAATAGCTGTTACTTCACGGTGTTTAGGAATCCCATAATATAAAAAATACCGGAAATCAGTTTTTCGTATTCACAATTCGGGGAAATTCTTAAAGATAAAATAACGAGTGTCTTACCTTGAAAAAAAAAATTGTTTTGCATATTTTGCCCTGAAACGGACGTTCGACTTGCTCAGTAAAATCTAAATTAATTTTCTTCCGGAAGGCTAAAAAAAGACGCACATTTTCGTTTTTTACGAATGTAAATACGTCAAATCCTGCCAAAGATACAGTCATTTGAATGGAAAAATATTTAAAAATGGTAATCAACGGAAAAAACGTCAGAATTTTTGTTTAAATGTCGACACTCGGTGAATATTTTTCAATAAAGTAACTCGAATTTTCAAAAAGTTTTGCGGATTTTTTTTTACTGGCTGAAGTATAAAATGGCCGACTACTCAGAACTTCTCGAAACAGAGTTTTTCCAATTGGCGTGTCAAATAACTTCAAATAACCGAATTCCATTTCGCCGAGAAGTACGTACGGAATTTCTGATTAATCGAAAACTTTTCATTTCGTGAGCAGTTTATGAGCAGTAATAACGAAATTTTTCACTGAAAATTCATTTCTCAAGTTCAAATACCTACAACTTTTGAATAAAACAATATTTTTTAAATTCCGTACGTACTTCTCTAGGTATTCTAATGTAGATTGACGAGAATTTTTGTTTTTCGTTCTAGGTAAAAAATTGTGGCTGCCAAATGTCACGCCGCGGAGCGCCCAAAAAAAGATAACAAAAGAAAAAAATTTGTAAAGTTCGCACATGATTTTATACCCGTTACCGTGGCCTAAGGCCTTAAAATGGGCCACCCGGTATACGAAATGCCCTCGAAAATAGAGATCCTGGACAAAAAAGATTCCCATATCGCAAAGACCATTCGAATGCAAGCAAGCGAATCGAAGTAACTCACTGTGCAGCGTGTTCTGAATGAGAATCTTGCACATCATGTACTTGAGACTAATGACCATAACGTGCAGGAGCTTGAGCTGATCCACCATTTTGATGGCCAATCGCTCGTTACTGAACAATTGTACGCTGACGTGTACGACACGGTTGCTCAGAGTGTCAGGGTCGGTCGAGCACTCGAGCATTCTCGCGATCCGACTGTAGTGTAGGACGAAGGCGCGGGTGAGCGCCTCCTTGTAATCAGGATCTGGCATCATGTTGAGTAACAGGCAAACGAGCTTCTGTGGAAAGTCGTACGACACGGTCCAGAACATCAGCTCTTCCAGGAACGTGTTGTGCTCCAGATGGGTTTGCAGCGACGGGCAATCTGAATTCAAAGTACTTTCTTCGTTACCTTTCCTTGCACGTGATTATCGTAGACATTTTCTTTCCATAAATACTATACGATCAATTCCATTCGAAGACCATTCTCTTTTCATCCTAAAAGAATATAGTGCTTAAGGGACAACACCACTGTGACGGCTTCAAAAAATCGATTTTTTGAAAACCATCTAGAAAAATCTAACATACATTTAAGATTAAGATGCCGTTGGACCCAGGTCGAAAAAATAATTATTTTCGGAGATATTGAATATTTTGTGGAGCGGTGCAGCGCTCCGTGACGCTCGGGGTCCCGCGCAGCTGCGCCCCTCAAGGTCGGCAGGTATACCGGGCCTTTCCCAGGTCCTGCGGGTCTTTCCCAGGTATTCTTTTGTCTCCCTTCACAAAAACCGGCTATTGTTATAAATATAGTTTCGAAAAAAAGCCATAGGTGGCGGTAATTGAAAAATTTTCAAGTCGTCAATCGTCAATCGTCGATATCGCAGCTGATATCGCGGTATTATTATTCAACGATGGCCTGAGAAGCCTCATGAAAGTTTTGGAGACGTTGGGGATAACTATCGGCCCAAATTGTTTCAATTTTTGCGTTGAAACCGACGCAGCGCGGATCGAGCTGGCGGAGCGCTCGCTCACAGACGCTGCAGAAGAGGCAAGAAGAGCCTCTACAAGTTCGAGAAAAGATGCTAGGGACAATGATTTGCTTCTTGAAGGCCAGCTATATGGTGCCGGCATCGCTGATTAAAGGTAAACATTTTTTTTTCCAATTTATCGCATAAATTAACAAACCTAAAACTTTGAACGCGTTTTTCTCAAAACCACTTTTTTGAGTGCGGCACGCAGCAGAACTCGAGCAATTTTTATCCGATCGACTTCAAATTTGGACTGCATCAATAAAACTAGACTATCTAAAGACGTACATAGGATTTTTTCGATATCTCAATAATAAAAAAAGCTATAGCCTATTTTCGACGAGAAATTTTGCTCGAAAATCATCCTTTAATTTCAAAAGCGTGCCTATTTTTTAAAAATCAATATTTTTTCAAATCCCTATGTACTTCTCTTCAAAATATCATATTATTAACGAAAACACTCGGTATTTTTTTTCAGATCGACTTTGAAGAGAGTTCTGCTGCGTGCCGCGAACCACTGCAGAGGCAACAGTACCTGACGCGGGAGCTTCCCCAGCGTCACCATGGGGCGTGAAAAATTTGAAATTTTTTTTTCATGTATCTTCAATAAACAGCGAACAAAACAAAAAAATTTTTTTTCGAATATCTCTTTTTTTTCCCACAAAAAAAAATTCTTGAAGAATGGCAAAAAACAAGGGGTCACAGTGGTGTTGTCCCTTAAAAAGCATTTTCTGTAATTTTATCCAAAAAATATGCATTATTTTCGTTGACTTCGATTTTCAAATTAGGTAAATTTGAACGTTTCGTCACGTGAACGAAAACACTCCAGGATTGGTTGGATCTCTAGTGACGTCACATGCCAGTAAGCTATTACGAGTCCTGTGACGAGTAATGAGCGATTTTCTAGTTTATTTCAGTGTATTTCCGTGCATTTTCTGTTCATTCATAGTTATTTGTAGGGATAGTTTCCATTTTATCAACTTTTGAATAAGAATGGAGAGAAAGGTTTGCTGCGCGACAACTCCGCGGCCATATAGGTTATACCTTGTTTACTGGCGTGTGACGTCACATGCGTCACGTGACGACATATCTGACAACGGGATCGTTTTAGCGATCTGCTTGACTATTTAAGGGGTTAACTACAGTTAATATGTTCGAAAAATCGATCTTTTTAAATTTAATTTTCGCAATGTACATACATTTAAGTACACACACAGAAAGTATCTTGTCAATCCGGTGAATATTCTCGAAGTTACACGCACATTCGTAATGACGTGTCAGAGCGTTCGAAAGTGCTTCTGAAACTTTAAACGCGGTTTTTCTCAAAACCGTGTTTTTAAAGTCGATGAGCAAGATTTCTCGGAAACGGCTGAACCGATCAGTCTCAAATTTGAACACAATCTTTGCAAGTATATTTTTTAGCAATTAATCAAAGGTTTTTTCTCACCGATAAATATTTTCCATTTTATAAACAATTTGAGGCCTAAATTGTTGTTAAAAATCCATTTTTTAGAAGCCGCCGTTTTGTCAAAAATTATTATTTTGCTTATTCCTTCGATCAGTTACAAGATAATCCATTATATTAACGAAATATTTTTGGTTTTTTCGTTTTAGATGATCCAGTCCAGAGATATCGTGCTCACCGCAAGACACCTTTTTTAGAGGTGCTCTCGGAGATCAGCTATGGGGCCGTCCATATATTACGTCATTCTAAATTTGGGGGGGGGGAGGTTCGTCTGCGGATGACGGTAAATGATGGATGAGGGGGGGGGGGGCGTTTCGAAACTGACGTCATTCTTGTGATACCAGTTAATTCAAAATGTACAATAGTATATTGTACAACTAGAGTGGTTTCCCCGCATGAGTGATGAAAAATATTTTGCAAGTACCTAATGGTATTAATTATTGAACTCATTATTTATTTATTTATTACATAAGGTTTGTCTACATTATATTCGAGAACTTCAAATAACAGCGTACCTATGAAAATAGTTCGATCGCGCCAAAATGAATATGGGGAGGATACGGAGATATTACCCGTGATCCAGGATTTGCAAGAATGGGTGAAAACTCCGTGGGAGCTATCCAAAGAAAACTAAAGAATAGGGAAGAATAATATTATTATATTAATGAAAATTGCCAAAGTACAAAATAATAAAAGATGATTCTATAACAAAATGTGGGAGCTATCCAAAGAAAACTAAAGAATAGGGAATAATAATATTATTATATTAATAAACATTGCCAAAGTACAAAAAAATAAAAGATGATTCTATAACAAAATGTTTTAATGTTACTCAATTTTTCTCAAATCCGCAAATGTTTTAATTTTGCCAAACTGGTAATGACGTCAGTTTTGCGAGAGGGGGGGGGGGGGTCATTAGGAAATGACGATAGGATGATTGTAGGGGGGGGGGGGGGTCGAAAATCAGCAAAAATCGATGACGTAATATACGGACGGCCCCTATAGCAGCTTTCAAAATAATTATTTTTACAAATAGAACATGTTAAAATACAGTTAAAAGTTACCATAATATGTGTACAAATTTTCACGTTAATGGATTTAAAGGTCTGCTCAATAAAAATTCTTGAAAAATCGATCTTTTTGGGCCTCCTGACTGTATATAACCCCGTAAATTTAATTGCCGATTTATATGGTAAATACTGTCATTCACGAAGATAAAAAAATAACGTGAGCATAATATACAATAATTAACCATTTGAGGGATAACACCACTCAAGGATTTTGAAAAAAACGTTTCTTTTTTGCTTAAAAAATACTTTGGGCTCATAAAAACAATATGCAATTGGTCCTGTAGCGAATTTTTTTTAAAGGTTCAATTATCGATTTTGCCGCAGCGCCTCGGACTTCTTTCAGGCGTCTCGTACAACTTTAAACGCGTTTTTCTCGCGAGCTTGATGATTTCCTTTTGCCCTAAATGGTATCAACCTCTGAGAAATCTGTGTTCGAAAATTTCAGCTATCTGTCTCGTACTCATATGTCACGTGTTAGATCTTCTACTTCGCCTTAAGATGATTTCCGTACAACAGAAAAATACCCTATTGTGGTAACCTTTTTTGGAATTTCGTATCCAAGCCCGTAGTTCCAGTTTCTACAATTTTAAATCCATATGCATGACATTTTGGAAATAGACGCTTCAGATCAGGATCTCAATCAATATGTAGCAAAATCTTCAAAACAGGACCATTTTTTTAAAATTTTATCTTTTATATGAAAAATAGGGGCGAAATTATTATTTATCGCGCAGTTAATTGAATAGAGGGTCATTAGACAGGTTTTTCAGAATAAAGTTAAGGCAGGATTCTACTTTGAAACTTTGAAACTTTGAAATTGGATGAAAACACCCACCTGGAACACGTCGAAGGCATATTATATGGCCCAGGCATCGCTGATTGAGGGTAAGATAATTTTTTCTACGATTTATCACTCACCAAAACTTTAAACGCGTTTTTCTCGAAACGACATTTTCAAGTACCGTGGTCGTGATAACTCAAAAAGTACTAAACCGATCCTTATGAAATTTGGAACACATATTCTATATGTGTGTACCAACCGACCTAACTACAATCAACTTAAAATTTTGATTAGAACTATTTTTTTATTGCAAAAAAAGACCCAAAAAAAAAACGCATTTTTTTCGTATTTTAGCCGCCATTTTGTTAATTTTGCACGTATATAAAATATTCTAGTTAGGTCGGTTCCTGAAGACATACTGAACATGAAACTAATTGATTTTTTTGTTTCAGACCATCCGTCGGGAAGATTTCACGACCACGGCAACGGTACCTGCTTTTCAAGGCGTTGGCTTTAAACATATTTTACGTGTACAAAAAATGAATAAAATACATTTAAATTTTTTTTTTATGTACTTAAAGAGTGTATTTATTGAACAGTTTAAACCCCATATCGATATCTTTAATAGTATTCTCAGAAAAAATTCACGAAAATAGCGTTTTTTTCATGGTTTCAAAGTAGAATCCTGCCTTAAGCCTCCATTTTTAATTGTCTCATCGTCAAGTCCCGTTCGGGAATCATAAAGCGTCAAAGTGATGTGTAACGTGTCCCTCTCCCCACCCTAATTTTTGAACTGATGGTTTTAAAAAATCAGAAAGAATGCTCGGTCCTACCATTTGATTAGAACTTTCGATCAAAATTATTCCAGTTACGTTGCATCGACAAATTCGAGAGATATGAAAAACCGAGTTACCGTCAAGTTGACTTCGCGGAAAGCTCATAAGAGGACCACACAAATAGCTGTGCCTCGTGTTGGTTAAGGAGTTAGGCTACTGTGAAAATGACGAACTCTCGTTCGTCGCTCGGGGCAACTTAAATTGGAGAGAAAGGTCTAACGGCACGTCAATGAACCATCCGGGTCCAAATTGACCCAGTGTCTCAAAATCATGGCCAAATATAAGTGTTTCGACGAACGGTTAAACATTGACGCTTCAAATGATTGTGCAAAGAAATCACTACGGAACCCTAATATGTATTTGTGCCACTAGGGGGTACAAATTGGAGCTCAATTTTTTTCCTCTTTCTCACCATCCAATTATCTTCTTTAAAGAAAAAAAAAATGTTGCGAAAGCTGCGAGCGGTGAAAAAATATTTAGAGGTCGCTCAGGCCTTCCAAAAATCTAAATTTTCATTCAAAAATCGATTTTTTTTTCCTCCACTTCTCACCAATGAATTTTACGCTTTATAATTTTTTGACTAACCTCGCGAAAGGTCTAGCCGGCCAATGAATATTTAGTGGTCGTTCAAGAGCTTCGAAATTTCCAATTTTTGCCAATTTTTCAACATTACAATGACTTTATCTCTCATCTGTATAAACTCGGAAATTCACCAACTGTACAAGAGTCTCAAGTTCGCACTATAGAACCTCTACAACGATCTAGCCTCCCTACAACGTATTTATTCGGATTTGTATCAACGACACAATGATGGATTTGCAATGTGCATTAATTCTACAATCTATCAACTCATCAGAACTTTGAGTACTCAACGTTCAACTGGGCAATATTCTTGTTAACTCTACATTAGCTGATATATCAGGTGTGTCAATTGAAGAACAGATATATTAGCCCATTAACGCCCACGCGACTATGTTCGAACACTTGAGAGAAA
Source organism: Ophion obscuratus (assembly GCA_964007375.1). Taxonomy (NCBI): domain Eukaryota; kingdom Metazoa; phylum Arthropoda; class Insecta; order Hymenoptera; family Ichneumonidae; genus Ophion; species Ophion obscuratus. The sequence goes on along the minus strand of OZ023312.1, from coordinate 80,441,460 downwards.
AAGGATGTTTTTTGCAGTCTACAGCAGAAATAATGTCACCCTATAGGTAAAATCGCCCGTTCTTCCGATTTATGGCATCGTCTTTGACTCGTTACCCTTCTCAAGGGGTGAAAAAAGGGGTTTTGAATTGAAAATCAGACTAAAATCAAAACATTTGTGGACAAATGTATGAAAAAATATATTTAATCGCTAAAAAACGTATTCTTACACAGTTTGGTATAAAATTCACGAATTTGGCTCATACAGCGTGTGAGAATGTAAAATATCTTCTTCAATGTATATTTATATTCTTGTATATATATCTCTTTTTTTGTCTTCAATGAAGAACACACCTGAAATATCAGCTGTCGTAGAGCTAACAAGAATAGTGCCTAGTTGAACGTTGAGTAGGATCAAAGTGGGAACAGTGTCAACAGTGGGTACACTGAACCTTTTTTGTTTCTCAGAAGTGGACATGTACTAGGTGCGCAACTAAGTTCCCGGGTTTCACACATGGATGGCGCTAGCGACGCATGTAGTCGGCATACAGGTCTGAAATTGGGTGTCTTTATAGCTTGGACATCCGTTAAGTATACCCAGCCGTAATATAAACAAATATCGCAACACAACGACCTTTTTTCTAACCTCGAAAATGTCAAAGTTTGTGCCAAATAAACAGCATTTGCGGGAAGCATTGCTTTTCTGCTTCAACCTAAAAAAAAACAGCAGCTGAAGCACGACGGTTACTTGAGGAGGCCTACGGCAAACATATGCCACCAAAAACAACGTGTGAAGATTGGTTCAAGCGGTTCAGAAGTGGCGATTTTGAGACTGGGGACAAGGAGCGCTCGGGAAGACCGCAAACATTTGCGGACGCCGATCTACAAGCGTTATTGGATGAAGATGACACTCAAACAGAAGATCAACTTGCCGAGGCATTGAATGTGACTCGGCAATGTATTTCGAAACGTTTGCACGCCATGGGAAAATATTCATAAGGAAGGAAAGTGGGTGCCGCATGAGTTGACTGAGAGACAAATGGAAAATCGAAGAGCCACTTCCGAAATTTTGCTTTTGCGGCAGAACAGAAAGAGTTTCCTGCATCGTATTGTTACTGGCGATGAAAAATGGATATATTTCGAGAATCCCAAACGCAGAAAATCGTGGCTTTCACTTGGCGAAGCGTCAACATCGACGGCACGGCCAAATCGCTTCGGAAAAAAGACAATGCTCTGCGTTTGGTGGAACCAGAAAGGAATCGTGTACTATGAGCTGCTGAAACCGGGCGAAACTGTCAATGGGCATCGCTACCGACAACAACTAATCAATTTGAACCACGCATTGCTCAAAAAACGGCCAGAATGGGACACGAGACACGAACGCGTGATATTGCAGCACGACAACGCTCCGTGCCATCGCAGTTCCATCGTCCAGGACACCACAAAAACACTGAAATGGGATCTGCTACCGCCCCCGCCGTATTCGCCGGACCTGGACCCTTCAGACTATCACTTGTTCCGGTCGATGGCGCACGGCTTGGGTGGGCTACACTTGGCCAATTACGATGCAGTACAAAATTGCTTGGACGAATGGTTTCAGTCCAAAGACGCGTCTTTTTATCGCCGCGGTATTTATTCATTGCCAGAGAGATGGCAAAAATGTGTAAATAGCGAGGGACAATTCTTCGAATGAACCATTTTTTGTATTTGTCTTGAAATTTTCGATTTTTTATTGGTGAAAAAAAAAACCGGAAACTTAGTTGCGCACCTAGTAGACCGCTCGCAGCTTCGGTGACATTTTTTTTTCTTTCAAGAAGATAATTGGTTGGTGAGAAAACGGAAGAAAATAATAGAGCTCAAATTTGTGCCACCCTAACGTATACGTGTTCCGTCAGGAACTTGGCAGGCTTTTCTTCGCGTACCTTTGTACTCATCCGGTGGTTCAGGATTGGGCAGAGTCTTTCTGGCCTCCTGATAAATCTTGTAGCTCTCCTGGCAGTATGTCTGATACTCGGACTGCCCGGAAGTCCCAGCTTGGTCCATAAGGCCCCGATATTTTTGCGGATTCGTGAGCGCCAGTGTCATTACGTGTCTCATCAGTGCACCCATGTGATTAAGGTCCAGCAACATCGTGATGTAAGCATCCGCGCTCTGGATCGCCATCAAGTAATTCGGAGTTCTCATTATGCTGGAACGAAAGAAAGTTGGTGAAAAATCAAATGAAAAACAAAACAATAAGCAGAAAGACACGTAAAATCAGGCGATGCCGTTGTTTTTTTTCGAGAACAAATTACGATTGGACGAAAAGAACTCACCAATTTTCCCGTAAGTGTTGAATTAGTCGAAATATTATTCTCGGCATCATAGCCTCGGCGACGCACATGAGGTCGGCAGGTGCAGCCGATTTGTTTACCGCAGCTTTTGGACCGTGTCGATCGCAAAATCTGTCGAAAGCACAATCGTTAGGAGGCGTTAAGACGAGTGAGCTTGAGGACAACTTATATCAAGGGTATATGTAAATGTCTGAAATTAAGGGGTCTTCTCAATTTAGGCGCTAAAAAAGGCTATTTTCATGATTTTTTTCGATAGGTTTGTATTATAGATATTGATATAAAAGTTGTTACACTTAATAAATACACTTTCGAAATACATTAAAAAAAAAAAGGTATTTATTTAAGCCCTGATGGAAATCCGCTTATTGGAATTCGACAAATAATGTTGAAATCTGTTAAAAAATGTCAGAAACTGTGAAAATGAATAGATTCTAACATAATTTGATGGAATCGTACATATTTTGATAGATTCTGTCGGAAATAATCTATGAAAATCGGACGGAACCTCACATATTATGTTAACTTTACGGAATGTCATAAAATCACAGAATTCGATACTTTCTGTCATCTTTTTGTCAGAAAATGTCATCTTTTAAAAGAAAATGATAAAATTAATTTTCCATTTTTTGACATATTGTTGCATCGAAAAGAATGACAGAAAATGACAAAAAATGATAGAAAATGATAATTTTTATTATAATTTGTTGTCACATTTTTGTTGAATTCTGACAGATTTCAGCTGTCATTAAATCACAGAGTTTGATACTTTCTGCCATCTTTATGTCGGAAAATGTCATCTTTTAACAAAAAATGATAAATAATTTTTCCATTTGTTGACATATTGTTGCATCGAAAAAAATGACAGAAAATGTCAAAAAATGATAGAAAACGATCATTTTTATCATAATTTGTTGTCACATTTTTGTTGAATTCTGACAGATTTCAGCTGTCATTAAATCACAGAATTTGATACTTTCTGTCATCATTGTGTCGGAAAATGTCATCTATAACAAAAAATGATAAATCAGTTTTCCATTTTTTGACATATTGTTGCATCGAAAAAAATGACAGAAAATGTAAAAAAAATGATAGAAAACGATAATTTTTATCATAATTTGTTGTCACATTTTTATTGAATTTTGACAGATTTCAGCTGACAGAATTCTGACAATTTATTATCAGAATCGATAATTAAATGTCAAAATTCATCAGAATATATCATATATTTATAATGCAAAATGTCAAAAGTTAACAAGTTCGGTCATTATATGACAAAAAATAAAAAAGAATGATATAATTTGACAGATTCGGTCATAATATTTCATGAATGTTAAAGAATTCCATTTCATTCCATTAAATAATGACATTTAATGACGAAAATCTCACAAAAAATAAGAAAGAATGATATAATTTGAAATATTCGGTCATAATATTTTATAAATGTTGAAGAATTCCATTATATTCCATAAAAAAATGACATTTGATGACGAAAATCTCACATAAAATGGAAAATTCTTACGACATTATATGACATATTATGTAAGATTCTGACAGAAATTACGGAATTATAACATTACTTTTCTGATAAAATATGACAGATTCTGTAAAGCATGTTCCAATTTCCGGTCAGAAATCATGAACTTCTCACAGAAAATGTCAAATCTCGAAATAATATGACAGATTCTGTCGTATAAATGGCATATTCTGACATTATTTCTCATTGAAAATTGACGGAATATTATCAAATCTGACATTTTTTGTTAAAATCTGACGAGTTCCAATAAGCGGATTTCCATCATGGAGTCACTATTTATAGACTAAAATGGTAGTTAAAAAAAGGTCCTAAAAATATTGTAGGTCTGTGCTGTTGATGAAATCTCGGAGATGGATCATCCGAAACACATAAATCAACCGGTTTTAGATTCAGTATGTTAATGGCCATAGCGCATACGATTTTTTTTATATATGCAAAAATGACAAAATGGAGGACTTTTTTTGAAAAAAACAAAAAAAACGTGTTTTTTCACCATTTTTTGGCAAAAAAAATAGTAAATATCAAAAAAATGTAATCCTCTGTATGTGCTATAGCTATGATTGTAAAGGATATGGAGAAATTTGGAAATTTCGAGAAAAACGCGTTTAAAGTTTGTTTGGGTTATATAAATACATTTAAAAAATGTTTAATGTACTTAGAAAGTGTATTTATTAAGGGGTTAGGGCACAGTAACGGGTATAAATCACGTGCGAATTTAACCATTTTTTTCGTATGAAAAAGTGATTCACTCATAAAATTAATTGCACATCTATTCAGTATGAATATCAAGCTTTTAGAAAATATATATTTTTTTTTCGATGTACAAAATGGCCGACTACTCGAAACTTCTCGAAACAGCTTTTTTCCAATTGGCGTGACAAATAACTTCAACAATGTTCACTCGATTTACTTCAAATGTAAAAGTGATGTTTCTAATTGCATTTCGCAGCGAAGTACGTACGGAATTTCTAATTAATCGAAAACTTTTCATTTTATGAGCTGTTTATGAGCAGTTATAACGAAATTTTTCACTGAAAATTCATTTCTTAAGTTCAAATACCTACAACTTTTCAATAAAACAATATGTTTTAAATTCCGTACGTACTTCTCTAGGTATTCTAACGTAGATTGACGAGAATTTTTGTTTTTTGTTCTAGGTAAAAAATTGTGGATGCTAAATGTCACGCCGCGGAGCGCCTAAAATAAGATAACAAAAGAAAATATTAGTAGTCGGCCATTTTGTACATCGAAAAAAAGGATTTTTTTTTATATTGCCTGATTCTTTTATTATTAACAATTGTCTGACGAAACTTTTCACTGTCCAAAAATCTGCCTAAAAAATCGTTATATACCTGTTAATAACAAATGAACTACGCAGTATAAAAAAAAACCTACGTACTTCCATAGACAATGTATTTTTCAAGATATATTCAACATTTTAAGTGAATCGGTTGAAAATTGTCTGAGTTATGTTTCCGGCCAACGTAAAAAATGCAGTTTTGAGATAAACGCTGTACAGCCGCCATTTTTAAATTGATCGCTTCAAAAAAATTATTGTATACAGTCACTGATATGTATGATAAACACCCTTTTTTGTAATCTCGATTTATTTTGTAGTTGCAAAAAAAACTCAAAAAGCCTATTTTTTCGGCCTCTAGAGTGGCCTAAGGCCTTAAGGTAGTCCTATCGCTTCACACTAGTCATACCGCTGATCATACTTGAGACTTGTACAATTTATATTTTTAACATATGCAAAACAATAATTTGTAATAACTAAATTTTCCATGTGTAAACTGTTTAATGAATGTTCACGTTTAATTCGAAAAATGAAAAAATAATTATTCCAACGATTCGCGCAGCATTTCTAGGTTTGATATTTGGCGATATTGGTTCTATCTCCGTCTCTTTTTACTCAACCAGGCGAGTTTAACCTCTGTGCTTTTCAACGTCGATCTGTCATTTCGTCGATCTGCTTTTCAACGTCCACTGAAATTTATTTATTTTTCTCCTCATTGCGTACCCAGTTTCCTTCATGACTGACGTGTCTCCGCAGTCGCAGGCTCCCCCAGCCTGGCTCAGGAACATATTGAAGTCGTGATGATGATGATTGCCCTTCTTGAAGCACTCGGTGCAGAGTGCCATGCACGGCGAGATACCGCACGTGCGACATCGATAAGCCACGAAATTCGGTGTCCACACCAGACCGCAAGTCGTCGCGTTGTCGTAAAGGCGAACTGAAAAGTCCCATGGAACATAATTAACTCTCGCACTCTACGTCGAGTTTTTCCTCGTAGACGAGGCACGGTAGAGGCAAACACGACCCTCGTCTCTTCGCAGTCAAGCTGAGACCCTTGTCTCTGCCTATCGCTCCGAATAATTCAATCACTCTAGAGGGAAATTCTACCGAAGGAAAAACAAAGCAGATATCTCTGCCTCTCGCACCGACAGGACAAAGACGGACAGATAGCTCGCTGCTTGGGTTATTCGCCTCCTATACGGTGAGAAGAAATGTCACTCTTTGCCCTCAAGAGGTGCAATCCCCGAATCGCACTCTCAACATACTGATAATCGTGATACTTTTCAATTTGCGAACAATGACAGGGTTGTTACGCATTATTGTGAAAAAAAAAACTTTTTAACCGAGTTAAAAAAACAAAGGAAATTCCCAATTCGATCCTTCTATTGAAAAATTATGTTGAGCTCGATAACATCATTTTGTTTTAAGATCAAATATACGGAAATGTTAAAAATTGAAATAAAATTTTAAAAAACTGAAGTCAAAGTAAAAAAAATACATTGAAAGCAAATACTGAACCTGTTCTTTATTATAAACAGAAATTTTTATGTCGGCGACGATAAATGAAAAATAAATATAGACTTATCTATAATAATAATGATGTGGTTATGTATCGACAGATCGAATGTTTAGAGCTTCACAGTAAATTAGGTTTTAGTATTTTAAATTTTCAATGTTTGGCACTGACATAACTTTTTTTTGTATATAATGAAGAATAATATAAATCTTAAAAGTATACAAAAATATTTATTTTTATAATGTTCAGTTTTTCTGTCAAGTCGGTTTTATTTCTAGTAATTCTTGCAAAAAGTAAATTCTGAGAAAATTCCAGAGTATTTCCAAAATTCCCTGACTTTTCCCTGATAACAACCCTGACTGGGCGCTCTCTTTGACCATCGATTATGCATCGCCGTGTGGAACAATTTCAGGAATTTTCCTCCGGCAAGTTCGTTCGTGAAGCTAAATACGTGTCTACGCCAAGCTAAAGGGGATTTTCGTCGACGCTGCACTGATATGTTAAATCGCCGGAGCACGTTTTATCAAGCTGCGGGACCTAGAGACCAATGCGGCGTAGATAATTCTCCACGTTGGTGAAACAATCAAGTTGCACAGCGGTGGTACATAATAGCAATGATAAAAATCAGCAAAATATTCGATGCAAAGAAATTAGCAAAGAAAATTATGTTGAAGCTTGGATAGTTGAATCGAATTGCAACGAAAATTAATTTCTTTGCCGGTTTTCTGCTACAAAAATCAGTCCAACATTTTTCAGGATCCTCATTAAAAATCTACAATCCAAATTAGCAAGAAAATGTTTTCGTTTGTAATGAAAATAAAGAAAAAATAATATACAATGCATTCCAACGATGCAAACTTCAACACCGTCAAAGAAAAGGCTTCGGATGATGATAGGAATAAAGAAATACTAAATACATTTTTTTTTAATCGTTGAGTTTCAACGATGCAAACTTCAGCATCATCACATTTGGCAATTCGCTCAAGGCTTTGTTCGCATGTCGACGGGGAAAGCATATAATTTTGAAGTTTGCGTAGTTGGAATGTAACAAACCTTCTGGTCTATTTTCACTCCTTCACTTTCATCGCGATCTATAATTTTTTCTCTTACATTGAGGTTGTGGATCTCTTGATGGGATAAGAAAACTGTTTGGGTAATGTTCGCACCCTAAATCAGCAAAATACATGTGAGCAATAGATGAAAAATCAACTTTGGTTGCATTCCAATGATGCAAACTTTATCATGAAAGCATTTGCATTTTATATTGGGTGAGGCGACAACTATTGGCAGTACAAATATTCTCCAACCTATCAGAATTCGAAGAAAACATTTCCTACAAAAGTTCCATGATGTTAAAGTTTGCATTGTTGGAATGCAACAATTTTTCTTTCGTAACTTTACATCTCCTCCCTTTGATCATTGTTGAAAGCCTTTTTCCAAATCGAAGTCGTAAATAATCGAAATACTTATAAAGGTTTGAGTGATTTTCACAGCCGACCAAAAAAATGTGAGCCTTCGAAAATAATTATTTTCGATGCATTCCAACGATGTAAACTTCAACGTCACAAAGTTGGACAGTTCCAAGGGGGTCTCGAGCAGTGGCTACGAGGTTCGTCCCGAGGTGCATCGGAGATTCTGAGGTCACCTCCATTTTCTTGGATGGGACCAATATTTCTTTTTCAAAATTTCATCAAGGAACACAAAATAAGTTTTCACACCAAATGTCAAGATTTAGTATCAAAAACCGATAGAAAAGAAATTTCGATGTTTCTAGCCTAGGATCGAATAAAAAAACGGTGCAGACACTTCTATAAAAGCTCAATGTGATGGCCACCACTTTGAATGCACTTGCAATCCGATTCCGACTTTGCGAAAAATTTAATTTTGTACTGACAGAAGGAACTGTCTCAGTACTTTTCATCAAAGAGAACATACATTATGATGGAAATCACTTCTCACTGCTTTCCAAAACAAGTCGATATGATTCTTAGTCACGGACAATGTTAACAAAGCCATACGACTCACCTGGATCTCGCTTGATATTAACGATGTTGAAGTTTGCATTGTTGGAATGCAGCGAAAGTTCTTTAAATTTTTGTCATTTCATTATTTTCATTATCATCCCAATTTTTTTAAAACTATATATGCAATTATATAATTACATACTTTTTAAATACATACAATTAGCTGAAGATGCCTAATGAAAATTCTGGAAACCGTTTGAGGGAGTTTGAGGGTTGAATATGAGAAAAAAAAATGGGCTACGTAACTTTTGTTGCGTTCCAACCATGCAAACTTCAATATCCTTGATATTAAACTAGTAAAGTGTCAATTAAGGAGAGATATACACCTAGATCGTCAAGTTTGAGGATTTAGAAGCTATGAACATTCCGTCGACCGTAGAAGACCTACACTATGGGCCTGGTATCGATGATTCCATGTAAGTTGACAAATTGCACGATTTATTCATTCCCAAATTTTCAAACGCGTTTTTCTCAAAACCACGTTTTTCAAATCGGTGCCCAAAATTTATCGAAATCCAATGAACCGATTGCCTTGAGGTTTTTTGTGGTTATTCTATACACCATTATCTAGTACTTGTCAGAGGATTTTTTATTCCGTTACTTAGTTTTTGTTTTATAGGCAAAATAATAACTAATTTTTGGCCCAAAAATCATTATTTATGTTCAAACGTCCGCCATTTTGTGATAAATCGATATTCTCAAAATCGGCTATGGGGCCGTCCATATATTACGCCATCGATTTTTGCTGATTTTCGACCCCCCCCCCCCCCTACAATCATCCTATCGTCATTTCCCAATGACCCCCCCCCCCTCTCGCAAAACTGACGTCATTACCAGTTTGGCAAAATTAAAACATTTGCGGATTTGAGAAAAATTGGGTAACATTAAAACATTTTGTTATAGAATCATCTTTTATTATTTTGTACTTTGGCAATGTTTATTAATATAATAATATTATTCTTCCCTATTGTTTAGTTTTCTTTGGATAGCTCCCACATTTTGTTATAGAATCATCTTTTATTATTTTGTACTTTGGCAATTTTCATTAATATAATAATATTATTCTTCCCTATTCTTTAATTTTCTTTGGATAGCTCCCACGAAGTTTTCACCCATTCTTGCAAATCCTGGATCACGGGTAATATCTCCGTATCCTCCCCATATTCATTTTGGCTCGATCGAACTATTTTCATAGGTACGCTGTTATTTGAAGTTTTCGAATATAATGTAGACAAACCTTATGTAATAAATAAATAAATAATGAGTTCAATAATTAATACCATTAGGTACTTGCAAAATATTTTTCATCACTCATGCGGGGAAACCACTCTAGTTATACAATATACTATTGTACATTTTGAATTAACTGGTATCACAAGAACGTCAATTTCGAAGTGCCCCCCCCCCCCCCCTCATCCATCAGTTACCGTCATCCGCAGACGAACCCCCCCCCCCCCCCAAATTTAGAATGACGTAATATATGGCCCCTATGACAAGTACTAGATTATAGTATCTAATTTAATAATCTTTTTGGTTTTTCTTTTCAGATGATTTTTTAAGAAACTCCAGTGGGTACCGTATCCGCAGATATTTTTACGACGCTCCAAGGATCATACAATATCCTTGTATATTTTTTATATTTTTAAATAGAGAAAATTAAACATATTTTTGAATCTATATACTTTTAGATAATTAAAACCCCAATCCGAAATTTCAAATAACTTTCCTTGAAAAATTCACAAAAATTACCTTTTTCCGGCTCCTAGGTGTATATCTCCCCTTAAAGCCTGTTCTTTAATACACTGACGTGATTAATAAAAAAAATACAAGCAATGCGAATCAGATTGCAGCGTGCATTGAAAGCAGCTTGGCGTCGCTTTCAGCATCTTTTATAGGATTAAGTGTTTGCACGGTTCTTTTAATCGATGTTATGCCGACATTGAAATTTTTATCGATTTTTTGTACTCAATCTCGATCATCTTGAAATTTGATACACGAACTTATCTTTAGTTCCTTGATAAAAATTGTTCTATTTCATCGAGGCCTTAGAAACGCCTCTACCTGGACGAACCTCGTAGCCGCTCGATTTTCTTCGAACTCTGCAACTTTATGGCCCTGAACTTCGCACTGTTGGAATGCGACGAAAGTGATTTTTATTTAATTTCCCATATTTCCTTTGAGTACAGTCGTGCTGTATATTGGAATCCGCAAAAATTAGAAGGCTAGTTTTTTGACAAGTGATTTTCTAGGCGCCGCGGGTGCTAAATCCAAGTTTGCCTAAAATCGGGGTGTAGGGTTTTTTTAGGGGATGAAAGGGGATGGGAATGGATTAATGCCAAACTACAACCCCCACGAGGTAGGCTCCAGGAGACAAAGTGTTCAGAAAAATCCGGTCTTTATTTTTGCCCACAGCGCCGAAGTCGTGGAAGTTCGATTTGGGGGTGAAAAAGTGGGCTGAAATTTTGAAAAATCAGTTTTCATTCGATAACTCGTCAGGAAAAATTTATTCATTTTTTGTTCAAATGGGAACGTTGTAGTCCTTGAAAAGACGCGTCGATCGGGTATTTGATCAACCCTCTCCGAAAATATCTTCACCCCCGAAAGAATTGTTGGAGTATTAAAAAAATTGTTTATTGAATAACTACAGAACAATCGATTTTTCGGGGATGGTTTAAATGCACGAAATGTAGGAAATAATTTTCTGTATATTTTCGTTCCTATGGACCACTCTTGAATGTTGCTTTTTCGAACCCCTCTCAAGGGTTGAAAATTCAAAATGAAATTCCGGGACAACCATTGACCGAACATAGAGAGACACGAGTTTTGCGCTATGGACGAAAATGTAGCTGAGGGTTCAAGCAACAAATGCTTCCACAGCGCCGAATTCGTGCGGTTAATAGTTTTCCCAGAATTTCATTTGGAATTTCATTTTGAAAATCAAATTTCAAGGGTGGTCCATAGAAACGAAAATATAGAGACAATTATTCTCTACATTTCGTAAATTTGACCCATACCCGAAAAATCAATTGTTTTTGAGTTATGAAAAAAAACAATTTTTTTTTTGTATTTCAACCATTTTTTTGGGGGGTAAAGATATTATCGGAGAGTGATGATCAAATAATACTTGATCGACGCGTCTTCTCAAGGGCTACAACGTTCCCATTCGAACAAAAAGTACGAATTTTTTAAAAAGAGTTATTGAATTACTAGTTGGGCAACTAAGTTCCCGGGTTTCACACATGGATGGCGCTAGCGACACATGTAGTCGGCATACAGGTCTGAAATTGGGTGTCTTTATAGTTTGGACATCTGTTAAAAATACCCAGTCGTAATATAAACAAATATCGCAACACAACGACCTTTCTTCTAACCTCGAAAATGTCAAAGTTTGTATGAGGTTGAAGTTTCGTTGGCATCGTTGGCATGCAACGAAAATTAATATTTTTGAATTCCTTTAATTTCTTTTGGCACATTATGCCTCCAAAAAACCTTCAACCGTTTTTTGAGCTATTTATTTGCCAATCTACAATGTAAATCTATAAGAATTTTTTTTTCAATAATAGTAATTGCACGAAAAATAAAATATGAAACAAAAATTCGTTGCGTTCCAACGATGCAAACGTCAGCAGCATAACGTTTGTGCCAAATAAACAGCAATTGCGGGAAGCATTGCTTTTCTGCTTCAACCTAAAAAAAAACAGCAGCTGAAGCACGTCGGTTACTTGAGGAAGCCTACGGCGAACATATACCGCCAAAAACAACGTGTGAAGATTGGTTCAAGCGGTTCAGAAGTGGCGATTTTGAGACTGGGGACAAGGAGCGCTCGGGAAGACCGCAAACATTTGCGGACGCCGATCTACAGGCGTTATTGGATGAAGATGACACTCAAACAGAAGATCAACTTGCCGAGGCATTAAATGTGACTCGGCAATGTATTTCGAAACGTTTGCACGCCATGGGTAAAATTCATAAGGAAGAAAAGTGGGTGCCGCATGAGTTGACTGAGAGACAAATGGAAAATCGAAGAGTCACTTCCGAAATTTTGCTTTGGCGGCAGAACAGAAAGAGTTTCCTGCATTGAATTGTTACTGGTGATGAAAAATGGATATATTTCGAGAATCCCAAACGCAGAAAATCGTGGCTTTCACTTGACGAAGCGTCAACATCGAAGACACGGCCAAATCGCGTCGGAAAAAAGACAATGCTCTGCGTTTGATGGGACCAGAAAGGAATCGTGTACTATGAGCTGCTGAAACCGGGCGAAACTGTCAATGGGCATCGCTACCGACAACAACTAATCAATCTGACCCACGCATTGCTCAAAAAACGGCCAGAATGGGACAAGAGACACGAACGTGTGATATTGCAGCACGACAACGCTCCGTGCCATCGCAGTTCCATCGTCCAGGACACCATAAAAACACTGAAATGGGATCTGCTACCGCACCTGCCGTATTCGCCAGACCTGGTCCCTTCAGACTATCACTTGTTCCGGCCGATGGCGCATGGCTTGGGTGAGCTGCACTTGGCCAATTACGGTACAGTACAAAATTGCTTGGACGAATGGTTGCAGTCCAAAGACGCGTCTTTTTACCATCGCGGTATTTATGTGTTGCCAGAGAGATGGCAAAAATGTGGAAATAGCGAAGGACAATATTTCGAATGAACCATTTTTTGTATTTGCCTTGAAATTTTCGATTTTTTATTGGTAAAAAAAACCCGGAAACTCCGTTGCGCACCTTAAAACTGATTATTCAAAATTTCACCCCACTTTTTCACTCTCAAAATGAATTTCCACGACTTCGGCGCTGTCGACAAAACTGAAGCCTGGATTTGTCTGCACTTTTCGTGTCACGGCGCTCGTAGGGGTTGTAGTTTGGCATTAATCCACCCCTATCCCCTTTCATCCCCTAAAAAAAACCTGACACCCTGACTTTTTAGGCAAACTTGGATTTGGCACCTGCGGCACCTACAAAATCACCTGTCAAAAAATTAGCCTTTTAATTATTTCCCATTACGAGGTTTTTCAGCAACAGCACGACTATACTATTCGGCAGATTTGGACTTCGAAAAATCATGCATACATTTTTCAAGATTCTCATTACGCGATCTCTGACAAATTTGCTTATGATTTTGGATGATAATGAAAATAAGAAATTAGAGAGAGTTATCTCTGCGCTCCAACTACGCAAACTTCAAGCCCATTCAACTTTTGTTGGCAAATTCGCCCAAGCCCAAATGGCGCTGAAGTTTGCATCGTTGGAATGCAACGAAAATGATTCTTTTAAACTTTCATAAATTCCCTTTGGCCGAATTGAACTACGTGAATGACGCAAACATTTTCTAGGATTCTTATTTAGCGATCTGGAATGTATTTGCGTAATTTGATTTTAGATGATAATGAAAGTAAGACACTGAAAAGAACCTTCGTTGCGTTCCAACGATGCAAACTTCAGCCCCATAAGCCCAATAGGTTAGAAACTTCTTCTACCGCTGAAAGTTCGTTCTCATTCGTTGAAAATTGATCTCTACGAAAAGAAACTTCCAACCTATTACGCACAAGCCTCACACAAGCTTCACACAAGCTTCTCCTCCGCGTTACTTCGTTTCTTTATCCGTCGAGATATTTCACGGACATCGCGTTAAGGCGAGGGTAGGGGTTTCAGCGTGAAAAAAAAAAACACTTTTTTGCTAATTTTTGTTTCGCGAATCGTGTTTTTCCAAAGGCGTTATTGGAAAAGCTTCGTCACCGGCTTGTTTGTGGATATATTCGCGTACAAATTTCACGGAATGTTCTCGAAACGACGCTTAACAATGTACAAAAGATGAAAAAAATTCGCAGTGTTTTTTTTCCACCCCAAAACCCGTACGCTTCCCTAGGAAGAAATTCCCGCGGTGGTGAATAAATCCGAGTCCTTACCGGTGTTGGAAAACTCGTCGGGAGTTCTTCCGCCGGCCATGAGCCATTTGCACCAATCGATGGTCTCCCAATCGTCGATGGGTTTGCTGGGCGACAGTAATATGTCGAGCAGTTCGTCGAGATGCTGCGAGCGTCCGCCAGCGCCGGTGGGATTGCTGCATTCCGCGTGGATGTAAGCGGCGGCCCTCTGCTTACCCTTGTTCATCAGGACCTGCGTCGAGGTCATGAACGTCGAAGCCATGACCTTTGTCTTCCTCTACGAGGTATAACTCGTACGTGGAAGAAAAACAAACGCGGGGGTGATGCGAAATTCGTTTTTGTCTCAAAATTTGTTCGTTTCGTCAGCGGCGACGAGACTCGATACGACGCACGTCGGTCGATGAGATTTCGCGAAGTTATCGTCGATTAGGCGGTAGGAACCTCGCGTTGTTTCGCTCGTTCCGAGGATACCCGGTACGTTGAACGCCAACGGAAGCTCCATGTCAGTTCATCGAAGTCGCGTTTCTTGCGCTTGTCACCGTGTTAAATGTTACGTGCAAGGTCATAGCCTCGTCGATAATCAACTTCGGAACCCTCCGAATGAGCGAAGGGAGAAAAAGAGCGAGAGAGGGAGAGAGAGAGAACGATTGCGAAGAGAGATGGAAAGAAGAAATTGTAAATGGGCAGTGAATTGCGTCAATCGCTAGGGCGAGACTCGTGTGCGGGAGACGATTTCGTTTTTTTTCTTCTTCTATTTGCTTTCTTTCGACACGAGGTGCGCGAACGGCGAATTGCGTTCTTTTCACTATTTTCGTTGTTTCTACTACATTCCCGAAATTCGCACAATTTCGAGTAATTTCGTCGGTACACTCCGAATATATATATATAAAAAAAGGCACCCACGTCAACTATAACCAACGACCTGGTTCCCCTTGGACACCTTTGCCCCTCCTGCCCAGCCACACACCGCGGAACAGCACCGCGCGTAACACGAGCGACACACACGCACCCAACACACGCCCGCGCGCGCGAGAGACCACTCGACGATTACGAAAAAATGCGGAGAACAATCTTCGGGATTCACGGAGTGATTCTGTAAGCTCGTCTCGTGGCCACGATAGTTTATTTTCTCATCGGCTCTTATATTTTGGACGCTGAAGAAAAAAACTTGGCGTTACGGTCTTCTGGCCAATTTTCTCGACGACTGCGCGCACTTATATATAGCGCACCAGTCGCGACACACACACGGAGAGATGCCGAGGGAGATTTTCTACTTCTACTTTATCAACCTCCGGCTCGAGGCGACTCGAGGTATCGTCCCACGAGCACACACGCCAGGCAGAGCCGAGACACTTTTTCGTGTGCCCGAACGCCAACGCACGGGCTTCGTCGCTTGTGGCCAATTTTTGAACTCGTTGGGCTTTTGGAGTCGCGAAGGGGAGGGGATCTACCTTACCGACTCGATGACGTGGGCTTCGAAAATTGACGTTCGTTAATTTTTTATCGACTGAGTGCGCGATGTCCAAGGGCTGACGATATTTTTTCCAAATTTATGTTAGATATATTTTTTAACTTTTTGGCCTCGATACGCAGGTGGCCTCAGGCTACTCTAGAAGCCGAAAAAATAGGCCTTTTGGGGTTTTTTTTCTCAGAAAGACTACAAAATAAATCGAGATTACAAAAAAGGGTGTTTATCGTACATACCCAGGTGGCAATTTTCAAAAAGTTGTCCAAAAGTCGGCTAAAAGGGTGCCTAATGTCCGCCCGGAAGTTATCTTAAAGTCAACAACCATCCAAAAAGATAACTGTTGGACACATGATAACTTGTAGGTAACTTCCAAGCGGACATTTGGTACCCATTTGGACAACTAATAGATAACTATTTCGAAATTGCTACCTGGGTATCAGTGACTGTTTACAGTCATTTTTTTGAAGCGATTAATTTCAAAATGGCGGCTGTGCAGCGTTTATCTCAAAACTGCATTTTGTAAGGGCGGGGAGTAGGGGTTTGCACTTTTGAAAAATCGATTTTTTTGTCTTTTCTTGTAGTTAAACATTTCAAGAATATAATCCCAAAATTTCAAGTCAATCAGAGCAAAACTCTCGAAGTTATTCGCCTCTAACACTGTAGCTCCGACAGCTAAAACTTCAAACGCGTTTTTCTCGAAACCACTTTTTCAAAGTCCGTGTTCACTGCCATTTGAAAACTACATGACCGATTTATTTCAAACTTGGTACACACTTTCTACATATAAAATACCTCCCCCCAAAGGTTAGTTTGAGATTTTTTTTACATTGAGGAAGTTTTCCACCCCCAAAATGGCGGAATTTTTCGTGAAAAATAGCACTTTTCACTTTACATGACCACCAAAAATTTTGAAATGAAAAAAAAATGATCAAAGACCGTTGGGGGGAGGATTTGATGATACTTTGACTAAATTTTAATGGTCCTTGATTTCAGATATTTCTAGCTGAGATACAGTGAACACCGCAAATCGTGTTTTTCCAAAGGCGTTCTTGGAAAAGCTTTCTCACCGGCTTGTTTGTGGATATTTTCGCGTACAATTTTCACGGAATGTTCTTGAAATGACAATTAACAATGTACAAAAGGTTTCAATAAATTTATTCTATCCATATAGATGAAAAAAATTCGCAATAAAGTGTTTTTTTTTCACGCTGAAACCCCTACCCTCCCCTTAAGTTGGCCGGAAACATAACTCGGGCAATTTTCAGCCGATTCACGTGAAAGGTTAAATATATCTTGAAAAATATATTGTCTATAGAAGTACGTAGGATTTTGTTTCATAGTGCATAGTTCATTTGTTATTAACAATTATCTAACAATTTTTAGGCAAATTTTTGGAAAGTGAAAAATTTCGTCAGATAATTGTGAATAACAAATGAACCATGCAATATAAAAAACAAAATTCTACTTACTTCCATCGACAATGTATTTTTCAAGATATATTCAACATTTCAAGTTAATCGGTTAAAAATGGTCTCAGTTATTTTCCGGCCAACTTAAAAAATGCAGTTATGAGATAAACGCTGCACAGCCGCCATTTTGATATTGATCGCTTCAAAAAAATTATTGTATACAGTCACTGATATGTGCGATAAATACCTTTTTTCTAATCTCGATTTATTTTGTAGTTTTTCGAAAATCCCCGAAAAGCCTATTTTTTCGGCCTCTAGAGTGGCCTAACCCATTAAGGTTGTAATGCGGTTTAGCCATCGGGGTGAAGTTCGAGGGGAGCGTCCTATGCTTACGCACGGAGCCGATTGACTGTTACCAACTGTTAGCTTTTGAATAATCGTCATATTAAGCGTACGTTTTCGAACTATTTTTCTACATCTATTTGTAAAAATATGCAGTTTTGAATATTCGGTGATTAAATTAAGTGTTTTCATCACTTTGTATAATTATTTTCCATAACTCTTTCTCGCTCAATTAACGCGAAACGAATTGGCAACGTCGGAAATCGTAGTATATCATAATGCCCAGGTTGGCAGAAGTGTCGCGAAATTAGAGACATATGCGCCCCGTTCGTAACCTCAATATCGGCCCAAGGAGCTGTCAAAAATGAATATCGGTCCGAGAAAAAAAAAATTCCGCTGGAAAGAAAAAGTGTGTACTAAAGCTATCTATAATCTCGAAGAAATAAAAAACTTCAATAATCTTCCGATATTCTAAAAAAAAAATTATGTATGATAAAAAATGTGTTATTTTGTCGCTGTCTAGAAATGTCTAATAATGTATAATTTCTGAACATAGTTATCAAATTAATATTATGTAATTATTACTAATTAAGAGAATAAGTAGCAATACTATTCGTTGTCAATTATCTTGACCAAGTAGTTTGAGGTTCCCGGGCATAATTACCGAATACCGATAAGATAGGTAGCACTTGTGCTGTCTACGACGTTGCCATGATTGCACAGTCTAATATTTTGTGTGCTTGATTTTCGCACAAATTCGCCATCAAAAACATTAATAATTTTATATCGGTACTGTGAATCCTCATTTTCACGGTACCAAGGCTTAGTCCGATAATTACTCGAATCGTACCTATTTTTTCATCTCCGTGATAACATTCACTTAGCAGATATTAATAATGTATTGAAAAATGATCGGGAGTTTTCCATAAGCGTAACTAGCCCACAAAATAAGTGGGGTTGCCGATTTTTTTCTTCTAAAAAGCCGTCCTGTGTATCGTAATCAAACTGCACAGGATGATCAGCAAAGAGGTTATAAAGGTCCAGAAAAAATTTCAGCTCGGTGGTAACATGTTGATGTAACCCCATAACACCATAATGAAATTAGTCCGCAATTATGCAAAAATGTTAATGACAGTTTCGTCAAAAGAGCGAATGTTTGCAAACAGGGACGAGGCGGCCATTTATCGGATATTGTGTCCCACACATAACCTCCATGCTTGTACTCAAATAAAAATATTCGTATTTTTCAAATAAATAATACGTTTTCGTTTTATTTATTTAATATTTTAGTTATTTTTATTCTATTTTATTTAAGTTACTTTTGCTATTAAATATTAAATTTAACATTGAATATTTAATCGTATAATAATAATATTCGTACTTTTCAAATAAATAATACGTTCTATTAATAAATTACAAGTTTAGGTCATTTTGAGACGGTAGGATGAATTGTAAATTACTAACTGATGCACCGAATTCATGCACATTTCAACATCGTTAGGCACTTGGACGAAAAAACAAACGTTTTGAGCGTTCTTTCGACTGATTAGAATCGTGTTTGAAAAATTCTACAGCCAAGTTCACTCCTAAACGGATTGCCCCTCTCGTTTTACGTTTGAATTTCCCGCCACGATACGTTGGCACGATTGCGCTTTGTTGCCGTAAGTCGCCAGCTTCAGGCGTCCACTCGCTCGTCCTACCGCGTGAACTTAGACTCGGAGCTTCTTTTACCAATCGCAACAATGGTGGACGCGTGAGTAAAATCCGTTGATTGAAAGAAATCGTAAAATATCTCGATAATCCGTGCAAACATTGAGCAGCGAATATTCCACAACGATTCGTGCGATCGAGACGAATTAATTTCCGTAAATAGTTTTTCGCATCCGTGCACAGATATTAACGTAAAAATTGCCGTCGGCTTTCAGCTGCATCTCGCTCTCGAGCCAGCAACGTGTCCATGATCATTTTTATTTCACCCAGTGTGTCTCGCAGTGCAAAATCAAACTCCGAAAATTCTATTTAGCGAGTAAAACAAATTATTTTCTCAGGAATGCGAAACATCCTCAATGATGAACATAACCTAAAATCTATGAGAATTTCGACGTGATAACAATAACAACCGCTCTTGCATTTTATCGTAATTATTGTTCGTGTGTTGCGCAGGAAGAAGAAGGAAGATGCGCCTGCCAAGAAATTGCCGGCGGTGCCCGAGTCTGTCCTTAAGAGGAGGAAGCGCCGCGATACCGCCAAAGCTGCGAGGCTCCAAGTTTCCATCAAGGTAAGCATGGCTTACGACAGCCTTCTGTCCTTTATCCAATTGAAACTGCTAAGCAATGTGCTCTTTCGAGTATCCCATGAAATAAACTCTAAGCGATCAGCCCGGGTCAATGCCATGCATCAACTGTGCATCAACCACTGGCGGTGTCTTTAGCTCTTGCTATACTTATTTTATGCATTTTTTCTGTACTTGGCTAGCGCCGGTTACTTCCGTACAAACTTGAAGCCTTAGGCCACAGTAACGGGTATGAAATCATGTGCCAATTTAAGGAGGTACGGTGATGACCACGCTAGTAAACTAAGAGTCTATTTTTCGCCATAATACCGCTACGTTTTAGACATATGTGTGTGGCCTATATTTCGAGAAATATTTTTTAAGCATTGAATTTCAAGCTACTTATTATTTTTATAATATGAAAACAAACGTAATAATCTACTACTCGACTTCAGTAGTACGCCATATCGTCTACGTTTAGCATCATTGCATTTTCGATAGCTGTCATCGGTCCCACACGCTCGGCTTATTATTTTTGGTAGCCGGTAAACATGGAGAATGAAAATAAGTACTGTAGAAGTTTATCAAGAGAGTAACAGGATTGTACCTGAAGTCCAGTTTAGAGACAAAGGTAGATTCTATCGTACAAGAATTAGAGAGTGAAAAGATGATATTGCGAATGCAAATGAAAAACGTCGCGTTGACGTTAACCTCAATATCCAATGTCCAATCTGTCCGAAGTCAAAACATATTTCATCGATTGTTATGTTATTTTTCCCTTTTCTAATTTTCACAATATTTGCCGATATAAAAACGAACGTTCATTTTATATGACGGTTTGTCCATGCTGAATTTACATATAAATGCGTTGTATGCATGTCGCCAGAAAGATGGAGATGCCTTAGCTATACATAAAAGAACTTTGAGTAAATATCGGCGAAAGGCCTTTTATAATCGATTAAAAAACGTACGGCTTCACACAACCATATTTTTAATTCGCGTTGAAAATATCCGATAGAAGACTCAAATTTGCGCGGGTATCCGGCGTTGCCACACTTCGAGCAAGATGGCTGCGGTTACATCACGAGACGTCTCTCTCGCCGAATAATTCGGTTTTTCGCGACTTTATTTCTAAATTTATTGCTTATTTCTGCGGTGAGCTTTCCAATTCAAGTTGCCTTATTGATCACAACGAACCAACGAACGCAACCGTCAGTTTTTTTTACGCGTGTCTTGGCTCCAAGTAGCACAAAAAAATCGATATATGAGAGGACAGGCACATTTTGTTGCCTACGTGTGACTAATTGACCAACTTTAACAATTAATAACTCGGAAACTGTACGGTAAATCTCGTGGAAACTCCGCATACGGATGGACGAAGCTCTCGACAATGTTATTAAAAAAAATCGGGCTTTTATCTTGGACTCGCTCCAATCACCGTACCTCCTTAACAATTTTTTTTCGTATGAAAAAGTGATTCGCTCATAAAATTAATTACACTTCTATTTAATATGAATATCAAGCTGTTAGAAAATATATATGAGGCATTCCACGTCACTTCAGCCAGCAAAAAAAAAATCAACTAATTTTGGAAAATCGAGTTACTTTATTAAAAAATATTCATCGTGTTGATTTTAAAAAAAAAATCTGACGTTTTTCTCGTTGATTACCATTTTTTAACATTTTTACATTCAAATGGCAGTATCTCTGGCAGGATTTGACGTATTTACATTCGTAAAAAACAAACACGTGCGTCTTTTTCTAGCCTTTGAGAAAAAAATTAATTTAGATTTTATTGAGCATGTCGAACGTCCGTTTCAGGGCAAAATATGCAAGAATATTTTTTTTCTCAAGGAAAGACACTCTTTATTTTATTTTTTTTAATTTCCCCGAATTGTGAATACGAAAAACGGATTTTTGGTATTTTTTATATTATGGGGTTCGTAAACACCATGAAGTAACAGCTATTTTTATTTTTTTATTTTTTTATTAATATTACATTTATTATATTAATAATATAAAAATAATTAATTGAAAATAATTATTTTTAGAAGAAAAATAATATTAATGTTATAAAAATAATATTTTAATTATAAACATATAGGGAGTGCACCACACTCTTTAATTGGATATTAATTTAAAAAATAAAAAATAAATATAGCTGTTACTTTACGGTGTTTAGGAATCCCATAATATAGAAAATACCAAAAACCCGTTTTTTGTATTTACAATTTGGGGAAATTAAAAAAAAATTAAATAACGAGTGTCTTTCCTTGATAAAAAAAATATTTTTGCATATTTTGCCCTGAAACGGACATTCGACTTGCTCAATAAAATTTTAATTAATTTTTCTTCTGGAAGGCTATAAAAAGACGCACATTTTCGTTTTTTACGAATGTAAATACGTCAAATCCTGCCAAAAATACAGCCATTTGAATAGAAAAATGTAAAAAAAAATGGTAATCAACGAGAAAAAACGTCACGGTGAATATTTTTCAATAAAGTAACGCGATTTTTCAAAATTATTTGTGGATTTTTTTTTTACTGGCTGAAGTGACGTGGAATGCCTCATATATTTTTTTTGATGTACAAAATGGCCAACTACTACTATTTTCTTTTATCTTTTTTTTAGGTGCTCTGCAGCGTGACATTTAACATCCATAATTTTTTACCTACAACAAAAACCAAAAATTCTCGTCAATCCACATTAGAATACCTAGAGAAGTACATACGGAATTGAAAAAATATTTTTTTATTCAAAAGTTGTAGGTATTTGAACTTAAGAAATGAATTTTCAGTGAAAAATTTCGTTATAACTGCTCATAAAGTGCTCATAAAATGAAGTTTTCGATTAATCAGAAATTCCGTACGTAGTTCTCTGCGAAATGCAATTAGGAACATAACTTTTAAATTTGAAGTAAATCGAGTGAACATTGGTGAAGTTGTTTGTCACGCCAATTGGAAAAAAGCTGTTTCGAGAAGTTTCGAGTAGTCGGCCATTTTGTACATCGAAAAAAAATGTACATATATATTTTCTAACAGCTTGATATTCATACTAAATAGATGTGTAATTAATATTATGAGTGAATCACTTTTTCATACGAAAAAAAATGTTAAATTCGCACATGATTTTATACCCGTTACTGTGGCCTGAGGCCTTAAGGAGTTTCGATATCTTTTTTCAACTACAGTGGGTATGAAAATCACAATGAGGTACGGCAGATCGCCAACTTCTCGTGAATAAAATTTAATGTAAAAATCAACCATTATTAAGCGATTTTTAGCTCATAATATTGTTGAAAACCATTTTTAAGCGGAGAAATAATAGTTTAAGGGGCCACATACTACCTAGAGACTTAAAAACAGTATCCAAATTTCGAGAAAAAGTTCTGGTAATTGGTGAAAAAAAACGCATAATTTTTTGAGACCTTATCACTCGTGATACAGTAGAACCTCGATTATCCGAACCTCGATTATCCGAACCCTCAATTATCCGAACGATGGCTTTGTTTATCAGAACGCTCAATTATCCGAACGTTGGCGCGAAAGATACATTGTTGCTCGCTGCCACTGCCGTGAGCAACAATGAGCAACCCAACGCAACTTCTCCTTCTCAAACGGCTGCGAGACTTAGCCGCTCAAAAACGCGTTACGGCCGTTCGTCAATTAAAAAATGGACTATTTTATAAAAAAAAAATATTAAAAAAAGCATTCGACTTTTTTCAGGTGTTTAATATATATATATATATATTTTAACACCTGATATATGTATGTACATAAAAACAGTACATACATATATATTATAATTTGACATGTACTGTACTGTTTTTATGTAAAAGGTTGTTGTTTATGATCTCGTCCCAAAAAACCCAAAAGTCGAATGCCTTTTTAAATATTTTTTTTATAAAATCGTTCGGATAAAAAGTTCGGCTAATCGAAACGTGGGTTTTTTGTATGTACCCTAAAGGAACATACATATATGTATAAAAACAGTACATGCATATATGTATGTACTGTTTTTATGTAAAAAGGTGTTGTTTATGATCCCGTCCCAAATAACGCACGTTTCGATTATCCGAACTAGTCTCGGTCCCAATTGGTTCGGATAATCGAGGTTCTACTGTATATTACATTCGTAGTGGGCAAAGGGATGTGATTTTCTTGATTTTTTTTTCCGATGCGACAATAAATGTTTATTGAAAACTGTGAGCAACATCGATTAGAACATATTTGCATGTACCAAATTTTGACTTTTGTACCGAAACTCCTTTTAAGGTAGTACGAGCACGCAATCTTGATTTCTATAGATTTTGTTCAAATTTTAACCAGACATTGTTCATATCATTATGCATGTTTGAGTGAAATATCAGAACAGTCGTCTATTTAGATTTGGAGATAACGAGTCTTAAAATTGCAACTTTTAACATCGCAAGATCCGCATTAAAATTTAGACAGAATAATTTTCCGTAAAAAAAATTTGTCCCCTATAATAAGAAGACATACGGCAACACCGCAGAACAGTATTGTTCAATATTTCGAAAAAAAAAATAATTATCGTGTTCCTAAAGTTAAAAGTTTTGTCATAAAAAAATATTTGCATTATAAATATTAATATTTTATATTGTTTATGTTACCTTCATTAACAAATAAAAGTGTTGGTTCATTCGTAACTAATTAAAAACTTTGTTCGATTAAAAATTACTTTCAAATACGAATTTGTGGTGCAGTATTATTTTAAATATGCAGTCAAAACTCACGTCATTGGATACGTGGAACGATGCGGTGTTGCCATATGTCTTCTTATTATAGGGGACAAATATTTTTTACGAAAAATTATTCTGTCTAAATTTAAATGCAGACCCTGCAGTGTTAAAAGTTGCAATTTTAAAACCCATTATCTCCCAATCTAAATAGTCGACTGTTCTGAAATTGCACTCAAACATGCATGAACAATGTCTGGTTAAAATTTGAACAAAATCTATGGAAATCAAGATTGCGCGCTCGTACTACCTTAAGGGGTAAGGCCACTGTAACGGCCCAAAAAAAAAAGTTTTTTCACTAATTTTTTGCTCCCGAAATTGAAGGTATTTGAAAAAAAACTTTTAATGGTGTTATCGGGCATACATTAAACTTTATTATAAAATTTTTTTACACCAAAAAAAACAAAATGGCGGTTCCACAGCTATCTTCCCGGGACATGTTTTGCTTCCAGGGCTCCGCGGCACGCAGCACCACTGGTGCACTTTTGAATCTAGAACAAAAAAAAACCATTAATCTAGAGGGCTATAACTAGAGAATGTCGATCGGATTTTAAAAAGTATCAATTTTTGTGGATTTGGCGTGCGTTTGAAAAAAAAAATTGATTTTTGACGAAAAAAACGGCAAGTTTTTTGTTAATAAAAAATCAATAAATAAAGTTCTTGAAAATTCCGATCGACATTCTCAAGATAATGTAAATGTTCACATCTGGTTAAAATTTCAAGTAAAAAAAATGAAAATTGTTCGAGTTATGCTGCGTGCCATTTTGATAAACCATGTTTCGAGAAAAACGCGTTCAAAGTTTTGCGAATAGTTTTTTATTGGAAAAAATTAAAAAAAGAAGTTCTTATTTTAAGGGGTCTTCTTATTCTAGAGGGTTTAAACTATTTTTTAAGCCAATAAAAAAAAATCGATTTTTCAAAAAATGTACAGTGGCCTTACCCCTTAAGGTGAAGTGGAAGATGTACCGCGTAACGTATGAGTGCGAGAGAGATAGCTGAAATTTTCGAACAGAGATTTCTCAGGGATGAATAATATTTAGGGCAAAAGGAAATCATCAAGCTCTGCGTCAGGGAATTCTCCAGAGCCTTATGCTTTGAGTTTCCTAAAAAATCCAACCATCTATGAGAAAATAGGGTTGAAAAATTTATGAGGTCATGTTGACCTTGTACATACCCTTAACACAAAGGTACATATATTGAGTCTTAAAAAAATCACCAAAAAATGGCGAAGAGATTATTAATTAGAGTGAAAGCCACTATCTTGCTATGGAGGTTTTTAAAAAAATCAGAATCGACAGAATGGCGGTGTGTTGAAATACAGTATCAAACTTAGCCTATTTTTGCGACAGTTTTTCGTTTTAAAAAAAATCAAAGATATCAAATCAAGAAACCTCCATCGCAACTTTTTGGAAAATTCACACTGTGATCCCTTAATAGTTTTTGAGTAACCCTGCATGCCAATTTTGAAAATGAAACTTTGCGAAAAACGCGTTTCAACTTTACGCCCGCTCCGAATCCAAGCGGCGAGACGCAGCCTTGACGGGCCGTGACGTCTGAAGTTTTTCGTATTTCGCTTTGAAACTGCGAAAATGTTCTACATATATATTAGGACTTGGAAAGGAAAAGGGCAGAGGAGCGGGGGCGAGGAGACAAGGAGCAATGCGAAATAAAAATATTTTAAATGTATAAAGGAACTGAAGAACAGATGGGAGGTTGTAAAAACCCGCAAGGGTATATATGTGGAATAAACTACTACTACTATTAGGACTTTGAATTAATTCATAGCGTTTTTTTAAATGAAAATAAAAAAATACATTAATGAAAGTATTGCCCATCGCTTTCTACTACTTTTGAATACCTTTAGGGTAGGGTATGAATACCGTGTCGCAAGAATGCCTCGTCTTTAGATACAATCCACGAATCGACCCATTTTTGACAATATTCGTAAGAAATGAACTTCTGCTCAGACAGGCTATGAGCCATCGAACGAAATAAATGGTAATCAGAAGGAGCGATATCTGGAGAATACGGCGGGTAGGACTTCCCATTTAAGTGTTTCCAGATATGTTTGTGCCGGTTTTGCGACCTGCGGACGAGCATTGTTGTGCAGCAAAATGACTTTGTCGTATCTTTCGGAGTATTCCGGCCGTTTTTCTTTCAGTGCACGTGCTCAAGCGCATCAATTGCAGTCGGTAGCGATCCCCAGTTATGGTTTCATTCGGTTTCAGCAGTTCATAATAAATCACACCCCTCTGATCCCACCGAATACAGAGCAGGAGCTTAGACCCATGGATGGCTTTGCCACTGATGTTGATGGTTGGCCGGGCTTAACCCATGACTTTCTGCGCTTCGGATTGTCGTAACGGATCCATTTTTCATCGCCAGTGACAATTCGATCCCAAAAGCTTTTCTTTTCTCCCGTTGAAGCAGCAGTTCACATGTCAAAAGACGTCTCTCAATGTCCCTTCGTTTCAATTCTATGGGACCCAATGTCCTTCCTTCTGGATTATGCCCAAAGTTTCAAGACGTTTTGCTACCGTTGATAAGTCTACTCCCAATGATGTAGACAATTCTTGAAGTGTTCGAGATGAGTCTTCATTGAGCAATGCCTCCAACTCGTTATCTTCAATTTTTTTTGACTGGTCAGGTCGCTCCTTGTCATCCAAGTCGAAATCACCAGCTTTGAAACGTCCAAACCACTTCCGACACGTTTGCCCAGCTAGAGCATGTTCACCATACACTTTCACTAAAATACGATGAGCTTCAGCAGCACTTTTGTTCATATTAAAGTAATGTAGTAAAACTCCCCGCAAAAACACTGTATTCGGCAGAAATGTTGACATATTCAATAAATTATAAAGTGTCGTTATTTACGATTCAAAAAGAGGTTATGTACAGCAAATGACATTCAATGATAGCTGCAGGGAGACTAGAGTAAAGGAGTGGACACTGTGTGCTAGCGATGTGGCTCCAAAATCGAGGAAAATAAGAGTTGTAGGTGGCGTTGCAATCGGCTTTCCCTTATATATAGATATACTCTCTTGCTTAGCTTTCCTCCGGCTACTTATACATGGTTGTCTGTGGATTGAATCCATGCTCGAAAATAAAGTATTATATGATGTGTAAAAAAATTATAAATAAAAACTCACATTTTAAATAAGTTTTATGTATAGTTATTAATGTTTTATAAGAGGCAATGTTAAATGTGTATAATTTGAGAACGAAATATTTATTGAACCGTTCGGTGAATCGTTTTCAAATTTGATAGAAAATTATTACATAGACAAAGTAACAATGGGTGTAATTGTGATAACTTATTATTTGAAAAATTACGCTCGTACAATAGAATATTTGTGATTATTGTTATTACTTATTGTGAGAGTCATTTATTATTACACAGGCATAATGTACAGCAAAATGCGCCTTGTTAACAGTACAGATTGTTTATTTAATTCATTCGCAGTGAACCATTTTTAAAATTATTATTCAAAATTATATTGATTACTTTTCATTGTAACACTTCTGTCTGCCGTTGTTAATCGCACGCATGAACGCTTCCAGCATCGCTCTTAACATTATTGGAACAATAAAAATGGAAAACATTGCAAATCCTCCAGTACGTCATGCATTGAAGCTCAATCTGACTCTGTGCATTTTTTTCAGCGATGCAACAATCTTACATTTTTCATTCTCATTATCTCACTTTCTACAACCAGAGTCCCGCACATTAGCTCCGTCAACTACGAAACACGAATCGTTTTTGTGTTTTATAATAAACGAAAAATAAAACTGAACGCTCGCGAAAAGAAAAAAACACTAAATGTTAGTATAGTACAAGTTTGCAAATATCATGCAATACCAAAAAAAACGCAAACCTCGATTTTGACAACTTTCCTCTAATGCGCATGCCTAGAACCTTTAGGTACAAGTATTACTATACATCGGGGAGTTGCGATCGCAGCGCCCCTTGCGGTCACTTTAAAGTCGGGATTTTGGGGCCGTCTTTCGCTGCTTATCTCCTATGGAGTGTCCACTCCTTTACTCTAGTCTCCCTGGATGGCTGTTTCACGATGAACACATTACTGTCGGTAACAACGAAATACTGTACTACCTATGCCATCTCTTGTAAAACGCTACGAATTAATTCCAACACCTAATAGTTCTATCGTTTGAAGAGGAAAAAAAGGAAATCGATTTTTCAATCGTTACAAAGTGTAGCTCACGACCAAAAAGCTCGATCTTTGTCCAAAAGCCTGCTCATGACAGGGTGTCTACCGACCTGAAAAGTCATGAAAAATCTTAAGGTACTTCCTCTGCAAAAATCTCAACCAAAAGTTTACATATGTTTATGTTGAAAAGATTGATAATTGGTTTAATTAGTAATAAATAACATTAAAAACTTACGCAATATTGACTTGGTACTAGTAGATAATACGATGGATATCATTTATTGCCGTAAAATATATTTTATATTGTGTTTTTGATCTACCATTGCCAGTAAATTTTTTGCCGAGACTGTGCAGGCTTTGCCCCAATTGCTTTTTTTTCAGGCTTCGCCATGCTTTGCACCAAAATTGTGAGAGCTTCTCATGGTTATATCTTGGAAACTAGATGGTGAATCATTCTTATTTTTTTTTTTTTTCACATTATTCGTGATATCTTGCTCTAGCTTAACCTCGTTTTTTATCAACTTCTTAATTTTAGTTTTGACGGTAGAATTAATGATGCTCTGTTTGCTCGTCATAACGCATTTGTTACGTGTAAACCGAGACAACTTTAAGTATAAATATCTCAGGTTTGGGGTGGTCAAACTTATTCAAATTGCACAGATGGTTGGATAATGTATTAAATAACATATATGTCAAATTTCAATCATTTCTTAATTCAACTCTTCTGTGGAGGCACTACCATAAATGTCATGAAATTACACTCGACCCAGAAAAAGTCATGAAACGTCATGAAAAATTACCAATCTACCTAAATTATTATACCCTACTGAATTATCGTTCAGTCTATATTCAATATGAACTAACTTTGTGGTACTTGTCTATAGAGAAGCAAATATCGAATCGATCGAAAATAAAATAGAAGAAAGTACAAGAAAATGATGCGTTATCTCAACATAGATTAGTTTTTCTTTGTTATTCGTGTAGTGACTAGATGATATTACTCAAAGTTCCTAAATGTATGTAATATTTTTCGAGATGTTCCCAAAATACATTTCTTTACAGCAATCTTGAAATTATGTTTGTCTCACATTTTTTACTACATATGGAATTGTACAGTTTGGTGACTTTTCGTTTATTCCATATACTTTTTATCGGCATACAACACACGTCTGTTTGAAAGAGCGCAATAAAAATATAACAATTTAGAAAATCGGTCGCACTGTAGAATCATTAAGTATACTTCTATGCCAGAAAGTCATACTAAGAGTCATGAAAAAATCACCATTCCTTGCCTTAAAAATCCTTAAATGCCATGCAATTTCAGTTCTGGTCACAATTAGACACCCTGCACGATGATCAGCGATGAAAAGTTGACAATTCTTTTGTGCTCTTTTCTCATGCTGCTACAGCGAGACTAAGTACAATCGGTAGCAAATTTTGTCGCGCCATTCGTGAAGCGTTCTTGCTTCAGCAGCAAGAACGTTATTTCCTGCCTTGAAATTCTCTGGGAAGAGATCTTTCTACGAATGTATGTTTGCGGTCCTCCAGCAACGCGCCAATCACTACAAGAAGAGGAAAGAGATCTTCAAGCGGGCGGAACAATACGTGAAGGAGTACAGGACGAAGGAGCGCGACGAGATAAGATTGAAAAGGCAGGCCAAGAACCGTGGCAACTACTACATTCCCGGCGAAGCCCGTCTGGCCTTTGTCATCCGTATTCGTGGGTGAGTGTGCGCCTCGAGATCACCATCAAACACACGCACGACCCTGGAACACTTCGATTCTACGTTATTTTTTTTTTTTTTAATGTTCAGTGTCAACCAAATTGCCCCCAAGCCGCGCAAAGTACTGCAGTTGTTCAGGCTCAAGCAGATCAACAACGGTGTCTTCGTGAAGTTGAACAAGGCAACCATCAACATGCTGCGTATCGTCGAGCCTTACATAACCTGGGGCTATCCCAACCTCAAGTCGATTCGGGAGCTCATCTACAAGCGCGGATTCGCAAAGATCGATCGTCAACGCATACCGATCACGAGCAACACCATCGTCGAGAGAAAACTGGGTTAGTCACGGCTTTCTACATTTGAGTGTGTTCAAGGAAGAAATTCTACCCTCGGACAATTTACTCATTAAGGAGTTTCGGTACAAAAGTCAAAATGTTAAGAAATTGATCAAATTTGGTGATAATGTTCTTCAACATTAAGTGCCAAAACACACTTTTTCAAAATTTTCTTCTTCTTAGTTATCGAGTGATTAAACATTAAAGCAGATTTCTTATGCACGCAATGTATACCTATATATATATGGAAACGCTATGCTTATACACGTGAACTTTAGTGTTAACTTATTCGATAACTTGGCAGAAGAAAAATCTGAAAAATTTGTATTGTCAAATTTGGCACTAAAGAATATGTTCACCAAATTTTATAAAACTCTGAACTTTTTTAATTTTTTAATGTTTTTAACATGGTTTAGCATGGCAACATTACATCGCCCGTACCGAACATCCTTATGATTCCGGCCGATTGAGAAACTGTAACCGAAAAAGGAAAAATGTCGTTAAACTAGAAGGTATTTCCTGTACAATGACGTAGGATTTTCGAAAAATATCTAAATCTAACAAAATGGCGTAGTTATGAAAAAAGTCGATTTTCTTGCCTATAAAATGGTCGCATTTTTCAATGCCAAATCGTCGATTGTCATCCAATCAAAAATATCCTACGTCATTGTAGAGTAAATATATTCACGAGTACTCGGTTCAAATTTCAAGTCAACCGGATAATTGCTCTTTGAGTTCCAATGTCAGCAAATTTGAAAAATCTAATTTTGAGAAAAACGCGTTTAAAGATTTAACTATCGATTTTTGCAAGGTAAAATGATGTTGATTTAAATGATATAAATGATAATGAGATTCTTGAAAGTATAAACTGTCGAAAAAGGCAAGAAAAAAAAATCGATTTTTTTAAAGTGTCACACTAGTATAGCCCCTTAAGTAGGAAACAAGTACGTGGCAAAGTTAACGGGGTCATCCCATGTGACAACTATTTTTTTCTCTCGCCTTTTTGGGAACTTTTTTACGTGCACAAAATCGGTACAAATGATTGCGAATTTTTCAAAAACCCAAACAAACCTAGTATAGCCTTGTCCAAAAATGTAAAAAAATACCCTTTTTTTCTCACGTGTTTCCGCGAACTTCAAGGCGGGATATCCATTTAGACGGGATGAAAGTAACCAATATTGAGGGATTTTTTAAACTAAGAAATAAATATTCTACAATTATCAAACCCAAGGCATACTTCAATAGTATATTTAAGTATACAAAACAATTTTCTTTTATTAATTCATCATCAAAATGGGCGGAGCTGTGGCAGAGTGTTACGACAAGGTTGCCGCGGGAGTTGCGAATCGGCGTGCAGTCCAGCTTCCCGTAGACTTTGATTTGCCAAAAAGTTCAAACACTTTTTCACTTAGAACATGTATAGTTTCTATGTGACGGTGATTAAAATGAAAAAAATGCAAATTTAAGGCCTTAGGCCACTCTAGAGGCTGAAAAAATAGGCTTGTTGGGATTTTTTTTTTTTTTTTTTTTTTTTTTTTTTCAGAAAAACTACAAAATAAATCGAGATTACAAAAAAGGGTGTTTATCATACATAAGAGTGACTGTATACAATAATTTTTTTGAAGCGATTAATTTCAAAATGGCGGCGTGCAGCGTTTATCCCAAAACTGCATTTTTTAAGTTGGGGGCCGTCCATATATTACGTCATTCTAAATTTGGGGGGGGGGGGAGGTTCGTCTGCGGATGACGGTAAATGATGGATGGGGGGGGGGGGGGCGTTTCGAAATTGACGTCATTCTTGTGATACCAGTTGCTTCAAAATGTACAATAGTATATTGTACAACTAGAGTGGTTTCCCCGCATGAGTGATGAAAAATATTTTGCAAGTACCTAATGGTATTAATTATTGAACTCATTATTTTTTTTTTTATTACATAAGGTTTGTCTACATTATATTCGAGAACTTCAAATAACAGCGTACCTATGAAAATAGTTCGATCGAGCCAAAATGAATATGGGGAGGATACGGAGATATTACCCGTGATCCAGGATTTGCAAGAATGGGTGAAAACTCCGTGGGAGCTATCCAAAGAAAACTAAAGAATAGGGAAGAATAATATTATTATATTAATAAACATTGCCAAAGTACAAAATAATAAAAGATGATTCTATAACAAAATGTGGGAGCTATCCAAAGAAAACTAAAGAATAGGGAAGAATAATATTATTATATTAATAAACATTGCTAAAGTACAAAATAATAAAAGATGATTCTGTAACAAAATGTTTTAATGTTACCAAATTTTTCTCAAATCCGCAAATGTTTTAATTTTGCCAAACTGGTAATGACGTCAATTTTGCGAGAGGGGGGGGGGTCATTAGGAAATGACGATAGGATGATTTTAGGGGGGGGGGGGGGTCGAAAATCAGCAAAAATCGATGACGTAATATATGGACGGCCCCTTGGCCGGAAACATAACTCAGACAATTTTCAACCGATTCACTTGAAATGTTGAATATATCTTGAAAAATACATTGTCTATGGAAGTACGTAGGAATTTTTTTTTCTATCGCATAGTTCATTTGTTATTAACGATTGTTTAGGCAAATTTTTGGAAGGCGAAAAATTTGCCTAAAAAGTCGTCAAATAATTGTTAATAATAAATAAACAATGCAACATATAAAAAAAACCCTACGTACTTCCATAGGCAATGTATTTTTCAAGATATATTCAACATTTGAAGTGAATCGGCTGAAAATTGTCTGATTTATGTTTCCGGCCAACTTAAAAAATGCAGTTTTGAGTTAACCGCTGCACAGCCGCCATTTTGAAATTAATCACTTAAAAAAAATTATTGTATACAGCCGCTGATATGTTTGATAAACACCCTTTTTTGTAATCTTGATTTATTTTCTAGTTTTTCTGAAAAAAAAAATCCCCAAAAAGCCTATTTTTCGGCCTCTAGAGTGGCCTAACCCCTTAAGAAAATGGCACGTATTAATAACAACAAAAAATCAACGTTTCACGCAACATTTCTGTAAAATGTGGATTAAAAAAGTAGTTTTATTTTGTCAACTTTTCTAAAACAATTCCCGTCAAGTAGGGGGGTACCAATATTATCAATATTTCTACCAAGTTTCAACTCAATCGGCTTAATAGTTTTTGAGTTATCCTGCACGCCAATTTCGATAATGCAGTTTTGAGAAAAACGCGTTTGAAGTTCACGCCCGCTCCAAATCCGAGCGGTGAGGCACAGCGTTGACGGACTCTAACGTTTAAAGTTTTTCGAATTTCGCTTTGAAACTTTGTGAAAATATTCTACCTACATAGTTCTATCGTTTAAAGAAAAAAGAAAATAAATCGATTTTTTGATCGTTGTAAATGTATATCCCGCCTTAAACCCCCATTACTTTTTATGGGTGGGGGGGGGGGGGGTGGTGAATTTCAGCTTCCCCCGACTTAAAATAACATCATTGTTAACCCAATATTCCAAAAGTAGCAAAAGAAACAAATTTAGGCTCATTTTTCGGAAACGTCACTTATCTAAAGTATTACCAAAAATTTTTTCACCACAAGTCTATATTATCCATTTTTATAAAGCTTTGTGAAATACGACTTTTTTCTTTTCAAAATGCATAAATGTAATAACGATATAATAATAATCGAGTTTTATTCGCACAACTTGCTTTATAAGTTTTTACAAAAAGTTTCCCATCTGTTTATACACATTTTTCTGACATCTACCTTCTTAATTCCATGTTCTACCCCTCATATCTTTGTTCTCTTTTTCTCACTTTACTCCTCATCTCCATCGCTTTTAACTCCATCTTCCTCCTTGAGCTTTTTTTTACATACTTCCTCTATTTCTCTGAAATACTGGCATATCAATTTTTTTTTCCAAATTTCTTTATTGTTCTGATTTGGTTTATTTACATTTTTCGAGTATTTTCTCTAAGGTTTCTCTCTTTTTATGGGATAGGGTATTGTTTTATTTACATAAGTTACAGTGGTTTATTTGCCTTCGGGCTGATATTTTTTGTGCTTTTCTGCATCTTTTAAATACTGGCATATCCCTATATTTATCCTTTCACTCAACATGTTTAAAATTTCCCCCTTTATCGCCACCTTTTCCACTCCTCAGCTTTCTTTCTCGTTTTCATCGTTATAATTTTCCATCCTTTTTCACATATTAGCAGGTGCTCCGTTGTTTCATTTTCTTTCTTGCAAATTCTGCATCTCCAGTCCTTTTCCCCCCTTCTTTCCCGCCCTCCATATATTTTCGCAGCTTAGTCTTGCCCACATTTCTTTATCCTTTCCCTTCATCCCTTCATCTCTTCCCTTCATCCCTTCATCCCTTCCCTTCATCCCTACCCTTCACACCCTCTTCCGCCCAATACTTCCATGGCCTTTCCTCATTTTCCACGATATATTTGTAGTTGCCATTATATGGCGATTTTCTTATTCTTTCTTCCTCCTCGTCCAAAATTTTCTTGTTTAGGCATTCTAAACCGTTTTCCATCCTTTCATCTATTATATCCTCTTCCCTCCTTTCTCTTATCTCTGTTACCGCGTCTTCTATCCCCATATCCTTTACCCCTCCGTCTGTACACTTCAATGTTGGGACACCGTCTGTACACTGGGTCGTAAAAGTCCTGCTAATGACGTTTCTAAGAAAAGAACGTCAAAAAAATATGAAGAAACTCTGAATTACTTTTACAACATTTCTTTCCACGATCCAATCATTTATTTACCTATTTATTGTAAATACAATTTTTACAACCATAAATGTAACCGAAAATGGAGGAAAAATCGATTTGAATTTTAAAAAATCATAATTAAAACAAATGTTCATGTAAAAATAAAATTCTTTCGGGGTTGTATAGCTGAATTCATGTACTATTAGGAAAAAAATACAGTGAATGTGCTTCTGTCAAAAAGTATATTTATTTGACTACCGAAAAGGTCGCTTTTTTAATAAAAAAAAAAAATCAGAGAAAATAATATTTTTCGGTTTATTTTTAGTTTTTTCTATTACAAATCCAAATGTTTTTTTATTACATAATCGTAGTAATGAAGTAAATATAAGTAATTAAGTAAATACAACGAAAAGAGATGCAGTATTATTGCGGGAAATTTTTTTTCACGCACCGGATACACAAACACGTGCGATGTTCTTCGCACACGGGCACACCACACAGCGCACAGCAAAACATTGCTTTCTTATCGTCTGTGTAAGGACATATTGAGCACCTTTTGCGTTTCTCCATTTTGGATAGGGAATTTCGAAAAACAATTGTCGCTTTTCCTGAAATAATTTCAGGAAGGTTGAAATTATTATAAAAGTCGAAAAAGAGCACAAATTAAATTTTAATTACACGAAATACCGTCGCCGTCTGTACGCTGGGTCTTCTACGGCACGCTCGAGACTCTCTGCTGTTCAGACACAAAATGATCGATCGTAGCGCCCCTGTGTGTACGACTTACGCCCACTACCTTGTTTTTTAAAGAACGGGACCTGAGCCCCCCCTTGAAAAATCCATAGATATTCGATGTAAAAATTTGGCTTGTGCCTTCAAAGGCCCAGTGTACAGACGGTGGGTTAACACTTTCTCCCAGTTCTTTCTCCACTTTGATGGCATTCCATTGGCAATTGCCCTTACCTCCTCCATCAAACAGATTTTTGCCCATCTTGAATCTTCCATCCTCAGAACCTCTCTTATGTACCTAAACACTCTTTCTCTTATCAAATAGGCCATTGTTGGCAAAAGGCGTTGATGTATTTTTCACATAACCGTAATTTGCGTAAAAATAATATCGAAATTATTTTTTAAAAATGTTTTCGGAGGCTGTAAATGAGGATAAACCCGATTTGTCAAATTTTAAGGGGAGGGTAGGGGTTTCAGCGTGAAAAAGCCGCTGTTTTTCATCTATATAGAGTAAATTTATTGAAACCTTTTGTACATTGTTAAGTGTCATTTCGTGAAATTTGTACGCGAAAATATTGACAAACAAGCCGGTGACGAAGCTTTTCCAAGAACGCCTTTGGAAAAGCACGATTTGCGGTGTTCACTGTATCTCATCTAGAACTTACCTGAAATCAGGTACCATTAAAATTTAGTCAAAGTATCATCGAATCCTCCCCCCATCGATCTTTGATAATTTTTTTTCATTTCTAAATTTTTGGTGGTCATGTAAAGTGAAAAGTGCTATTTTTCACGAAAAATTCCGCCATTTTGGGGGTGGAAAACCCCCTCAATGTAAAAAAAGAAAGTGTGTACCAAGTTTGAAATAAATCGGTCATGTAATTTTCAAATGGCAGTGAGCACGGACTTTGAAAAAGTGGTTTCGAGAAAAACGCGGCACCGGCTTGCTTGTGGATATTTTCGCGTACAAATTTCACAAGATGTTCTTGAAATGACACTTAACAATGTACAAAAGATTTCAATAAATTTACTCCATCCATATAGATGAAAAAAAAATCGCAAAAAAGTGTTTTTTTTTTCACGTTGAAACCCCTACCCTCCCCTTAATAAGTTATCGAGTCAACTTTGGACCATTCCGCGGCGAATTAGAGAGTTTCGTCATATTCAATTATATTGTCCGCCAGGGTAATAGTTCATTATTTCGACCTGCGCTAATGCACGTTGCATCTGAAGTTTTATGATTGTTTTGCGACAAGTCCATGGGAGTCAGTATCCTCGTGAGCTTCTCTCTTCCATCTTGTCGAAAAGCGAATCGAATCGATCCACGAGTCAGTTTGGAAGCCATCTTAACTTATCGCCCGATCGATTTGGACAAGCTTCATTGAAACATCTCCTTTGTTGGTCTCCATGGTAACTTCGATCGCCCTGGGTAATTGCAAACTTGCTTCTCATCAGGTCGTTCCGGAATCATCTGCACGGAGGATTTGATCCACGAGTTATTCACCGTCGGACCCAAGTTCAAGTTCGCCAGTAACTTCCTGTGGCCGTTCAAGGTAAACGGCTAAATTGCAAGCATTTGATTATTGACACAGGCATGGCGATGGAAACTTAACAGCGATCCGTCACCTCCTACTGTGTCAAATATTAATACGAACTTCTTCCAAATGCCAAACGATCGTGCGCGTCGCGTGGCGACCGGAAACGGTTCAAACATCGTCATTAGTCTGCATCGTTTGTGTTATTGAGATGTATATGCGTGTTTTATACTTATTTGCTAATTTTACGTGCAGCTCAACACCCCGAACGGTGGATGGCGCAAGAAGACCAATCACTACGTCGAGGGTGGTGACTTCGGTAATCGCGAGGACAAAATCAACGAGCTGCTCAGGCGAATGGTTTAGATATTATACGAACTTGGAATAAATAAAACACAAAATACCGTACGTTCGAACAATTTTTCGTCTACTTTGTTTATTGTCACATCGGGGTAAGGCGACTATTGGAATTACGAAACGCTGTACAGACTGGGGGGTTTTAGGGAAGTCGAAATATCCGTAATGCCGATGAGTAGATGGTGTTGCCGGTTTTAAAAATTCCGTGGCATTAGAATTATAAAGGATGTCTCAAAATGACCTGACATTTCAATTAAGGGGTTATATACGGTCAGGAGGCTCAAAAAGATCGATTTTTCTTGAGGAGACCTTTAAATCTATTAACGTAAAAATTTGTACACGTATTATGGTAACTTTTGACTGTATTTTAACACTTTATTTGTAAAAAGAATTATTTTGAAAGCTGCTATAGCTGATCTCCGGGAGCACCTCTAAAATACGGCGTCTTGCGGTGAGCACGATATATCTCGACTGGATCATCTAAAATGAAAAAATCAAAAATAAAAATTTCGTTAATATTAGGAGTACAACTTTGCAGCGACCGTTTTACTTAGAGAGCCACTGCGGCCGAAGTAGTGGCCCTAGCTCAATAAAAAAGTGGCATTTTAAACTAGAGGCTCTTTTCAAAACGTCTTCGGGATATGGGTATGATCCAAAAGCAAGGAAACTGGGTCCCTCATGAGTTGAAGCCGAGAGACATCGAGCGCCGATTTTTCACCTGTGAACAACTGCTCCAAAGACAACAAAGAAAGGGATTTTTGCACCGGATTGTGACTGGAGATGAAAAGTGGGTTCACTACGATAATCCTAAACGCCGAAAATCATGGGCACTGCCTGGTCATATTCCGTCATCGACGCCCAAACCGAATATTCACGGATCCAAAGTGATGCTGTGTATCTGGTGGGACCAGCTGGGCGTTGTGTACTA
Source organism: Ophion obscuratus (assembly GCA_964007375.1). Lineage (NCBI taxonomy): Eukaryota > Metazoa > Arthropoda > Insecta > Hymenoptera > Ichneumonidae > Ophion > Ophion obscuratus. Next base: position 80,402,156 of record OZ023312.1, on the reverse strand, counting down.
TGAGCTGCTCAAACCATCCGAAACCATCACAGGGGAACTCTACCGACGTCAGTTGATGCGCTTGAGTAAGGCACTCAAAGAGAAACGGCCACAATTCAACGAAAGACATGACAAGGTGATACTGCAGCATGACAATGCCCGACCCCATGTTGCAAATGTCGTGAAAAAGTACTTGGAAACGCTGAAATGGGAGGTTTTATCCCACCCGCCGTACTCTCCAGACATTGCCCCTTCCGACTATTACTTGTTCCGGTCAATGGCACACGATTTGGCTGACCAGCACTTCGGTACTTACGAAGAAGTCAAAAATTGGGTCGATTCCTGGATTGCCTCCAAGGACCAAGACTTTTATCGACGCGGGATTCGAATGCTACCTGAAAGATGGGCCGAGGTCGTAGCTAGCGACGGGCAGTACTTTGATTAAAAAATATGTAGCCACTTTTTTATAATAAAGCCTTAAACTTTTGAAAAAAACGGTCATTGCAAAGTTGTACTCCTTATACAATGGATCATCTTGTAATTGATCGAACGAATGAGCAAAATAATTTTTGACAAAATGGCGGCTTCTCGACAAAAAAAATCATTTTTGACAAAAATTTAGGCATTAACTTGTTTATAAAATGGAAAATATTTATCGGTGAGAAAAAACCTTCGACTAATTAATAAAAAATATACTTGAAAGGATTGTGTTAATATTCGAGACTGATCGGTTCACCCGTTTCCGAGAAATCTTGCTCACCGACTTGAAAAGCACAGTTTTGAGAAAAACGCGTTTAAAATTTCAAAAGCACTTTTCAACGCTCTGACGCGTCATTACGAGTGTGCGTGTAACTTCGAGAATATTCGCCAGCTTGACAAGAAATTTTCTGTGTGTACTTACGGCGAGAAATCCCTTTAGGAGCGTGAAAAATGGGTATTTTTTGGGAATTTTTTTAGAGGGGATAAAATAATCTGCTCATTTTCAAATTTGGACATGAGTTTATATAAAAAAATCGATTTTTCGAAAATTTTATCTGTATATAACCCCTTAATAAAACTTATTATTTATTCGAAAAGTACGCATATTTTTATTTTATTATAAAGTACAAACATTGAGGTTATGTGCGGAATAATATCCGATAAACGGCATAACATTGGAAGACATTATTTCAACAAGATGGCGCAACCTGCCACACTGCGGGCGAAACAATGCAATAACTGCATTGTTCCGCCCGGAATTTTTTCCAAATTAAGAATAACATTACAGATTGTGAAGGGTTTCTCAAAATAACCCGACATTTTAAATTGCGCGCCTTTTTTGTGCCGAACAGAGAGTTATTTTACTTCTCTTCGACAACTGACATCAGGTAGTATTGAGGTTTAGTCATGCATAGTTTACACGATCGAGCAACGCATAGAAATCGTTATTCGCTGCATTGTTACTGCATAGTAATTGCAGACAAAGTTTCATGGTCGTGTTATCTCGCGCCGCGGCGATGTCAATTGGCCACCAAGACCGTGCCGTTTTACGCCATTGCACTTCTTTCTTTGGGCTTTTCCAAAAGGAAAAGTGCATGCCAATGTTCCGCAGACCATTCCGGAGCTCAAGGAAGCAATTGGATGCACCGTTAAGGCTATACCAGGATGCACCGTTAAGGCTATACCATCGAAAATTAGGGTGATTTTCGGGAATTTTATGGATGAAAAGTACTCAATTAAATGTTTCGGAAAATTAAGAATATACGAGGGTGGGGTGAAAATTTTCCGGCCTGACCAAGAAATGGTACCACTAGGTCTAGTTTTGGAGCGGCGTCCTACAATACCATTCCTACCGAGCTTGTATGTACAGTTTCAGCCCAATCGCTACGTTAGTTTGCGTTTGAGAGCACATTGCGCGAGACGCTTCCGTTGTTTTCGTAAAAATGGAAAAATTGGAAAAACGTGCTGTCATCAAATACTTCCATTTGAAAGGTTTTACACCAAAACAAATAAAAGAAGAGATGGATTCAACACTAGGAGACTCCTCCCCATCATATTCAACTATTAAGCAGTGGTTTTCTGAATTTAAAATGGGTCGTGTGAGCACCTCTGACGAGCCTCGCTCAGGACGGCCCGTTGAAGTCACAACTTCAGAGATGATTGAAAAAATCCATAAAATAGTGTTGGAAGACCGCAGGTTGAAAGTGCATGAGATAGCTGAGACCTGTAGGATGTCAGCTGAACGTGTGCGAAATATTTTGCACAACCATTTGAACATGGAAAAGCTGTGTGCAAGGTGGGTGCCGCGTTTGCTAACGCTCGACCAAAAACTGCTTCGAAAAACTATTTCTACCGACAATTTGGCGCTGTATAGGCGTAATCCAACCGAATTTTTGCGTCGATTCATAACTGTTGATGAGACATGGGTCCACCACTACACTCCTGAAAAAGATTTAAGAGCAACGAAGAAGTTATCGAAGCTGTAAATCAGTATTTTGAGGAGCTTGACGAATCTACGTTTAAAACTGGTATAATTAAATTAGAACACCGTTATGAGAAATGTATCAGTGTTGATGGAGATCATGTTGAAAAATAAAGCAAAAAAAATTTTTAAACATCGTTTTTCTTGGTCAGGCCGGAAACTTTTCACCCCACCCTCGTATTTGGCTATATTTGACCTATATTACATCATTTTTTCATAGAAAGATATTGAGATTCAAGCAACTTATGCGCTGCCTTCGGAGGCGCCAAAAAAAGTTCCTTCACTGCTGACATGATTCCGGCCGATTGAGTAGCTGAAACCGAAAAAGGAAAAAATGTTAAACTGGAAGGTATTTCCTGTACAACGACGTAGGATTTTCGAAAAATATTAAAATCTAACAAAATGGCGTAGTTATGAAAAAAAAGTCTGTTTTCTTGCCTATAAAATGGTATTTTTTCCAATCCCAAATCGTCAATTATCATCCAATCGAAAATACCCTACGTCATTGTAGAGTAAATGGTTGATAAAAAAGTTTTGTCGCAATAATTTCAATATAATTTATTTATATATCTTATACAAAACATTTCTAATCAACAATATATTCGCCATCGGTTTCTATGACACTCGACCATCCAGTTGGCAACTCATTTATTCCCTTTGCCCAAAACTGCGGCGGCTGGAACTCAAAGAAATTTGAAATATCCCTTCTGAGATCGTCGACGTTTTTGAAAGTTTTGTTTCTCAAATATGCCTTCAAACGTCTGAACAAATGGTAGTCAGATGGCGCGATGTCCGGAGAGTATGGTGGATGAGGAACGGTATTCCAGTGAAGCTCAGTGATTGTTTTGTGGGTTTCCTTTGCGACATGGGGTCTCGCGTTGTCGTGGAGAAGGTGCACAGTCGCGCGTCTTGGCCGTTTTTTTCTTATAGCTTTTGCCAATTCCTGGAGATTCTCGATGTATCGTGTAGAGGAGATCGTCTTACCTACAGGGAGAAAATTGTGAAACAGCATTCCCTTTGCGTCCCAGAAACAGCACAACAAAACCTTTTGTGAGTGACGATCAGATTTCGGTTGGTGTGGCGGTTTTTCTCCGATAGGAAGCCAGTAGGCTAAACGCGTTCTGTTATCATACAAGACCCAGCTTTCATCTCTCGTCACAAGATCTTCTAAAAACTCCTTGCGATGGTGGCGAAGCAGGAGAGACTGGCAGATGGTCACGCGACAGTTCTTATTGTCGTCGGTGAGACGGTGGTGGTATCCATTGAGCTAGAACCTTCCTGTATCCCAAGTTGTGTAAGTGATTGACTATTGACGGTTGGGTGCAGCCAAGTTCTTTTCCTAGCTCGTGCGGACTTGCTTCCGGTTTTTCTTTGATGCAGCGGAGTAATGCTTCATCATCGATGGTCGACGGTCGTCCGGAACGTTCCTTATCTTCAAGGCTTGTGTCTCCAGATTTAAAGCGATTGAACCAACGCTGGACTGTTCGATGAGAAACTACGTTCTCGCTGAATGCATCCTGTATATTTTTAGCAGTTGTGCTTGCGTTCGTGCCGCGCCGCCACTCGTAAAAAATGATCGCTCGAAGTTGCTCCTGCGAGATCGAAGCCATTTCTGTCCACTAGAACGCGCGCTCGCCCTTTTATACCTTGTCACGCGGAAGAGTAGAAAACATTCTAGAATATTCTCGACATAGCTCGATGTCATATTGCGCCAATACGTAAAGAGACATTTTTAAAAATTTTGCGACAAAACTTTTTTATCAAATACATATTCAAGAGTACTCAGTTCAAATTTCAAGTCAATCGGATAATTGCTCTTTGAGATACAATGTCAGCAAATTTGGAAAATCTCATTTCGATAAAAACGCGTTTAAAGATTGAACTATCGATTTTTGCAAGATAAAATGATATTGGTATCGATGGTATAAATGATAATGATATTCTTGAAAACTTTTGAAACTTATATAAACTTTTATATAACTTATTATTAAACTTATATAAACTTTTGAAAAGGGCAAAAAAATATTTTTTTTTGAAGATGTCACACTGGTATAGCACCTTAAGGGGAGATATACACCTAGGAGCCGGAAAAGGGTAATTTTTGTGAATTTTTTCAAGGAAAGCTATTTGAAATTTCGGATTGGGGTTTTAATTGTCTAAAAGTATATACATTCAAAAATATGTTTATTTTTCTTTATTTAAAAATATCAAAAATATACAAGGATATTGTATGATCCTTGGAGCGTCGTAAAAAGATCTGCGTATACGGTACCCACTGGCGTTTCTTCAAAAATCATCTGGAAAAAAAAACCAAAATGATTATCAAATTAGATACTATAATCTAGTATTTGTCATAGCCGATTTTTAAAATATCGATTTATGACAAAATGGCGGACGTTTGAACATAGATAGTGATTTTTGGGCCAAAAATTAGTTATTATTTTGCCTATGAAACAAAAACTAAGTAACGGAAAAAAAATCCTATGACAAGTACTAGATAATGGTGTATGGAATAACCACAAAAAACCTCAAGGCAATCGGTTCATTGGTTTTCGAGAAATGTTGGGTACCGATTTGAAAAACGTGGTTTTGAGAAAAACGCGTTTGAAAATTTGGGAATGAATAAATCATGAAGTTTGTCAACGTACATGGAATCATCGATACCAGGCCCATAGTGTAGGTCTTCTACGGTCGACGGAATGTTCATAGCTTCTAAATCCTCGACTTCGACCATCTATGTGTAAGTATATCTCTCCTTAACCCTGCGTGTGTACACTATATTTTTCGGAACACGGTGTGTACACTGGGTCTTTTACGGACCAGTTGGGTTTTTAAAGTTTTCTAGGCTTTCGAAAAATCTGAAAAAATTCTGGGTTACTTCTTGAAGTGTCTACTACATGACCCAGAAGTTGCCAAAGTCGATAGTGTAAAACCGTTGTAAATGAAAATTGAAGAATAGTAGAAAAAGAGGAAAAACGGAATTTTGTTTTAAAAATCGTAACTTTACAATAAACAAATATTTAACAAAACGGTTATAGGCTTTTCTAGCTTAGACTATGAGCTTTCAAAAGAATATAGTGTCTTTGGCGTGGGCTCCAAAAAGTTGAATTATTTAAGCACCTGAAAGTGGGGAATATTTTACGGATTCAAGCATGTCATAATAAACGGAACGGTAATTATTTGGTCCAAAATGAGTTTTTACTGTTGCAAATACAAAAATTATGAAACATTAATAATAATTAGTGACAAAAAAGGAATTTACAGTGCGCAATTGTGGCAAAAGTGCGTTCGACGATCATCGCAAACCAACGTTTCGCACGATGCACAAGAATACATTGTTTTTTTTTTCTTCGTGAACTTCTCCTCCACCGGCTTCATTTGAACTTTCTTCATCGTACAACACGCCAAAGCGACGGTTGTGTAAATTGTGGATAACCTGAGATGCACTTCTTTCACCCATCTTCAAAAACTGTTAGAACAAAAAAAAATGTGTTCCCGAAAAAGCATGGACTAATTTAAAAAAATCGAAAAAGCAAGAAAGTAAAGAAGGCAAGAAGTAATATAGCAAAACTTTATCTTCTATAAAAATTTGGAAAAATAACAGACTTATAAGCCAAAAATACAACAACAAAAAAACCGTTTTTGAGATAAAAGTCCGTAAAAAATAGCCGAAACAACATCAAATTACATAAAACATTTATTGTAGCCATGAAAAAAACGATAAAACTATGAGAAAAGCAAAAAAAAACTGCATTCACGCACCTTCGAAAATACCGACGCCGTGTGTACACTGGCCCTTATAGGGAACGGGCATGACTTGCACTGGCTGGCGTTTGTAAGTAAACTGCCAGACCCGGGCGTCCCTTGGGTCTTTAGTCCCCACTACTACCTAGATTTTTTAGGGGGGTAGCCGAAGCCCGCCCTCTATTCGTGAGAGGGAAATTTGAGTTTCAAATTTCGACTGTGCCTTCAAAGACCCAGTGTACACACGCAGGGTTAAATAAAGTAAATACAGAAGCGAGTCATCTCTATAAAGTGCCGTATAAATGAGACGATTTGTAGAGTGGTAATGTTTCGTTAAAAGTTCGATAACATGGCTCGAAATTTTACTTGATCATTAGCGAAAATCAGTTAATTTCAAAATATTTGAATTCGTAAAAGAATACCTGAAAATAATAAGTTTCGGAGTGAAAACGGAAAAGCGTTTTTTCACATGACGAGGATCTGTTCCGTTTGCGACATTGAGCGAAGAAAAAACGTTTCACGTATGGCTGATAGCGGTGTTTGTAACAAGCGAAAACAAAACAGTGCGCGGTCCGACACGCACTTGACCACGTGTTTCGTCAATAAAAGCTTTTTCTTTCGGTACCCCATCTTTTTAGAAGAATTATCCAATTGACAAGAATCATAGAATTCGAAAGAATAGTGATACAGCAGAGAGACGTACATTCGAATGAAAAATCATTCACAGTAGTCTCTGACTTTTCGAGAAAAACATTGTTCCCGTCAATATCCTCGGAAACTTCAGTTATCATTATTTTCAGTAGACATGTAACTTTCTGAATAGCTTCGCTCTACAATAGGGCCGTAGAAAAATCCTGTCGTACATACTTCATATTTAAGGGGAGGGTAGGGGTTTCAGGGTGAAAAAACACTTTTTTGCGAATTTTTTTCATCTGTATGGAGAGAGTAAATTTATTGAAACCTTTTGTACATTGTCAAGTGTCATTTCAAGAACGTACCGTGAAATTTGTAAGCGAAAATATCCACAAACAAGTCGGTGCCGCGTTTTTGTCGAAATCACTTTTTCAAAGTCCGTGTTCACTGCCATTTGAAAACTACATGACCGATTTATTTCAAACTTGGTACACACTTTCTACATATAAAATACCTCCCCCCAACGGTTATTTTGAGATTTTTTTACATTGAGAGGGTTTTCCACCCCTAAAATGGCGGAATTTTTCGTGAAAAATAGCACTTTTCACTTTACATGACCACCAAAAATTTAGAAATGAAAAAAAATTTATCAAAGACCGTTAGGGGGAGGATTTGATGATACTTTGACTAAATTTTAATGATACTTGATTCCAGATAATTACTAGCTGAGATACAGTGAACACCGCAAATCGTGTTTTTCCAAAGGGGTTCTTGGAAAAGCTTCGTCACCGGCTTGTTTGTGGATATTTTCGCGTACAGATTTCACGAAATGACACTTAACAATGTACAAAAGGTTTCAATAAATTTACTCTATCTATATAGATGAAAAACAGCGACTTTTTCACGCTGAAACCCCTACCCTCCCCTTAAAATAGATTGCGTGATAATTCGTCCGGACATTAGAAACTTCACACGAATTGCACATTATTTCGCATCATTCGATTATAAACAAGCAAGGTTGGATGTAAGTCAATGGAAGCACCATTCGCGCGCGTGTGTATCGTGCGAGACGTGGGTAAAAATGGCCGACCGTACAACGAGCCATTATGAAGCTCGCTGAAGTATCCCGTGGTTCGTAGGTTCGAGACGCCCTCGTGACATTTTCATTGACAAATTATTTTCCCTCAATGAAACGCCGTTTTTTCATTCCCGTGATATGATTTTCGATCAACGGCTCATCGTTGCAAAGTTTAAACAAACGCAGACGCCGATTATCGTACGCGGAACACGTGATACTGACATAACCTGGACATCTCCGAGGGCCGCAGGTAAAAAACCCGTCAACTCAAACGACTGCCTTCGTCAAAGCAATTCGATTTCAATTTTCATTCGCAATTGCTTGTTTTTCGACTCGAATGACTCGTCGACCTGTTTCTCGCTTTCGCCGAGCTGACAATTCGACGCACGTTTTGGTGCAGTGGTTTTCGTGTCGGGCTGGCTACCGTAAGGACCTGGTTCGAATCTCACACACAACATTTATTTTATTCCGCCGAAAATACGATTTATCGGTCGTCGAATGTTTTTAACAATTTTTTTCACCCCCCTTAATACGAATCGGTGAAAACTAATGATAAGATCGAACCCACAAGTTATTCCATTTTTCGACTTATCCAATGTGATTTCACGATTTTCGCATAATTTGTTTCACTCCGCGTAGTCCAGTAGCGGAAAGCCTAAAAAGAATAATTTTTAAAAGAAAAAAAGTTACGAAAAAAATTTACGGCTTTTACTCGACATTTTCCTAATCCGTTAATAATTTTAAGTACAGAGAATCGACACTGTATCGCTTCTGTTCGATTTTAGATGAAACATTTTTACCGCCATGTGCGAAAACGATAAAAATGATGGAGGATCGGAGGCCAAGTCGTCCGCGCTCGCTCCGATATTGTCGCAAGTACCCAAAGGAGCTTCCAAGATTTTCATATTCACGCCCGAGGTATTGCAATCCCTCGGTATCGCCGGTCGAGTAGGAATTAAAAAAGTCCCTAGCGTACAAAATGTAGAATCCGTTGCGACTACCGCCAGCGGGCCGTCGCGAGTCTCTCCAGGGTACGGCGCGGTAGCCCCGCAAACGGCGAAGGAAAGGTCCGCCGGTGCAGGCAAAGCTAAGAAGAAAAAAAGAAGTAGCGTAGCTAAGGAAACGGCCGAAAAGAGAGAAGAGAAGGAACCTCCTACGGGAGATTCGTCGGAACTGAAGCAAAGACTGAGCGCGAGGGAGTGCGAGCTGTCCGCGTCCGAAGAATCCTGTACCTCCAAAGCGACAAAGTCGAGGCGAAAAGTCTACGCTCCGAAAGTTGCGGACGATCGAAGGGTCGAAGCGAGCGACGAGGACGCGACTAAAGATGCGAAGGATGCGATCGCCGTTAGAACTTCCAGACGGACAGTTAAACCAAAGAAATTCAACGATTACGTATCGACGGACGCTGCCATCGATGAAACTTTGAAGAGTGATAGTCCCTCCCGCCCATCCGCTGCTCCCAAACGACAATCGCGTAAATCCCATCCGAGTGTAAAAAAAACGGGACAGACGACGCAGTCGCGTCGCAGCGTTGACGAACCGGGAGATTCGTCCGAAGGGATGACCGCTTTGGGAGGAAAAACTAGTGCGGTGGGGATCGAAGGAAAGGAATCTGTGAAATCAGGCGAGTCGGGCAAGACTGCGAAGACTCCGGACACTCGAGAAATCTCGTCCGTTCGCAACACTTGCTCTCCCGACACATTCGACGATGCCAAGCCCATGAAAAGAAGCGACACTGTGAGAACTTACACGAGGCGGAAGCCCAAGGCAACGAAGCTCGGACAAAAGGAGACGCCGACAGAGATTGGATCCCCGAGTTACGAAAATTTGGAGACGAATACGAATTCATCGTCGCTGGACACTGGCCTTATGTACGATGCCGGCAAAACTCAACCGCTTAGACCCAGCATCCTTAAAACGTATTCCAATCGGAAGATGAAGAAAAAAGTGACACCGGCAAGTACCGAGCAGACGGACAAGTCGGAGACGAAAGTTGGCCAGCTGGACGTGCCGAAGCAAAAAGAAACGACGGTACAAGCCCCGGTGGTATCTGAAATTACGGATAACTGCGAAAAGCCGAAAAATAATTACCCACAGCGAAGCGATAAAGAGAAAGCAGAGACTGAACCGCAAAAATTAAAAACAGGGAAATCCATATCACGCACGAAGATACATTGCGCCCAACCTTCTTCATCGGAAAGCCATGAGAATTCTGGAGTTCAATCTTCGATTGATTCGCCTTCGGACAACGCGGAACAACCTGGTGGCCTAAAATCGAAGCTTGGATTTAAGCGTGAAACAAAGGAAATTCGTATGGCCGAGACAGATCTATTGAAGCAATCCTCGGCACGAGATCACATGCAGAAGCCTTTATTGGAAGAATCTCGAGCATCAGAGATTCACATCCTCAAGAGCTCGGGAAAACCTTCAGTGAGCGCGAAACTGACGACATCCAGCGATAAACACGAGACAAACGTTACGGGGCAGGATACACCTCGAGAAGGCAATGACCAAAGCAGTACTTTCAAACCGGAAGAAGATCCCTCAGGATCGCACCCCCAACCAAGCCCACCATCGAAAATGAAATGTTTACCCTCCGTCGAGTTATATTCTCCGAATGAACACGAGGTGATCACTTCGAACACAGCTACATCATCGTCTCTGGATCCGAGCAAAGTTAGCACCTTGGAGCTTGCATCATGTTCTGGACGTGACACCAAAGCTGTAAATCCGAAGTTCGAGACCTCGGAGTCTGTGAATGATAAAACTAGCACCTCTAAGCTCGATACCTCAAAATCTCGCGTCGAAAGTGAAGCTACAGTTTCAAGGCTCGAAACACCAAGGCCCCGGGATAAAAATAAAATTGTCGTTTCGAGTCTCGAAGCACTCTCGACATTGGGTGAAAAAGAAGTTATGGAAAACCTCTGTTCACCAACATCTGCGGATACAAACAGTGCTGCCACAAAGATCGATACACCTAGAGATATTAATAAAGTTAATATTGGCTCAGCACAACTGTACACGCCAAGTTCGAGACGTGGCAAAAAATCACAGCTCCCGAAGATCGGTACAGCGAGATTTAGCAAGAATAACAAAACAAAGTCACTGCCTGATGTACCAACTTCTCCGGCCAGAAGTGACGACATTCCAAGAGTTGGCGATGGACCTGGTGGTTCTAAAGAAAATGACGAAGTTAACTCGAAGAGCGCATCTGCAGATCAAAGCGAAGCTACCACTCTTGAGCTAAAAGCACGCACACCACACGGCCGTGGTAAACGGCCATGTTCGTGGACAAATAAAGAAGACATTGAAGCCTCGTTGGCTGCTATACTGATGTCTCCGGATGAGAACGTAATCGTTCCCGAGTGCAATGCACCTGCATCTTCTGATATGAATGAACCGATCGTCTCAGAACTGGATATCTCGAGGTCTTCGGATCACAACAAACTAGACTCTAAACACGCTATACCGAAATCATCGCCATATGAAAAAGAGAGCAGTGGCTCGAATGCTACCACAATGGTCGATACACCTAGAGATATTGATAAAGTCAATGTTGTCGCTGCAAAACTGTACACCCCAAGTACGAAACGTGGCAAAAAAACACAGCTCCCGAAGATCGGTACAGCGAGATCTAGCAAGAATAACAAATCAAAGTCACTGCCTGATGTACCAACTTCTCCGGCCAGAAGTGACGACATTCCAAGAGTTGGCGATGGACCTGGTGGTTCTAAAGAAAATGACGAAGTTAACTCAAAGAGCGCATCTGCAGATCAAAGCGAAGCTACCACTCTTGAGCTAAAAGCATGCACACCACGCGGCCGTGGCAAACGGCCATGTTCGTGGACAAATGAAGAAGACATTGAAGCCTCGTTGGCTGCTATACTGATGTCTCCGGATGAGAACGTAAACGTGTCCGAGTGCAATGTACCTGCATCTTCTGATATAAATGAACCGATCGTCTCAGAACTGGATATCTCGAGGTCTTTGGATCACAACAAACTAGACTCTAAACACGCTATACCGAAATCATCGCCATATGAAAAAGAGAGCAGTGGCTCGAATGCTACCACAATGGTCGATACACCTAGAGATATTGATAAAGTCAATGTTGTCGCTGCAAAACTGTACACCCCAAGTACGAAACGTGGCAAAAAAACACAGCTCCCGAAGATCGGTACAGCGAGATCTAGCAAGAATAACAAATCAAAGTCACTGCCTGATGTACCAAGTTCTCCGGCCGGAAGTGACGACATTCCAAGAGTTGGCGATGGACCTGGTGGTTCTAAAGAAAATGACGAAGTTAACTCGAAGAGCGCATCTGCAGGTCAAAGCGAAGCTACCACTCTTGAGCTGAAAGCATGCACACCACACGGCCGTGGTAAACGGCCATGTTCGTGGACAAATAAAGAAGACATTGAAGCCTCGTTGGCTGCTATACTGATGTCTCCGGATGAGAACGTAATCGTTCCCGAGTGCAATGTACCTGCATCTTCTGATATAAATGAAACGGTCGTCTCAGAACTGGATATCTCGAGGTCTTTGGATCACAACAAACTAGACTCTAAACACGCTATACCGAAATCATCGCCATATGAAGAAGAGAGCAGTGGCTCGAATGCTACCACAATGGTCGATACACCTAGAGATATTGATAAAGTCAATGTTATCGCTGCAAAACTGTACACCCCAAGTACGAAACGTGGCAAAAAATCACAGCTCCCGAAGATCGGTACAGCGAGATCTAGCAAGAATAACAAAACAAAGTCACTGCCTGATGTACCAACTTCTCCGGCCAGAAGTGACGACATTCCAAGAGTTGGCGATGGACCTGGTGGTTCTAAAGAAAATGACGAAGTTAACTCGAAGAGCGCATCTGCAGATCAAAGCGAAGCTACCACTCTTGAGCTAAAAGCATGCACACCACACGGCCGTGGCAAACGGCCATGTTCGTGGACAAATAAAGAAGACATTGAAGCCTCGTTGGCTGCTATACTGATGTCTCCGGATGAGAACGTAAACGTGTCCGAGTGCAATGTACCTGCATCTTCTGATATAAATGAAACAATCGTCTCAGGACTGGATATCTCAAGGTCTTCGGATCACAACAAACTAGACTCTAAACACGCTGTACCGAAATCATCGCCATGTAAAAAAGACAGCAGTGGCTCCAAGACACAGTTGCCACATAAAAATAAGGCTGTGGACGCAAAATTGACTATACCGAATTCTCCAAATAACGAAGAAACCTCCAAGAACACCCTAAAATCTCCGGACAGCAAGAAACACTCTTTCTCAAAAGCACTTCTACGAGTATCAAACGAAAGTGACATGGAAGCAAAACTGGATATGCCAAATTCTTCCGACGAGAAGAAAATTCCAATGCTCGGTATTCCGAAAGCTTCGGACGAAGAGAAAGATAGAGCACCGAAAGCACTTACCCAATTGTCAAATGAAGTTGCGGAAGCGAAGTCAGATCAGCCAAATTCTTCGAACGAAAAAGAAACTTTGAAGCGCGATATCCCTAAATCTACGGAAGAAGAAGTAAGCAGTGTTTTATCGAAGGCACCTGTACTAATATCAGATGAAAGTGAGGCTATCGATAAAGAACTGAAAAAATCGAATTTCCTGGGTAAAGAAGAATCCCTCGTTTCGCAGACACCTTCGAACGCACCTTTGCCTCAAGATAACGCTTTCGATTCAGGCCCAGACGTAATATCTCGAGATTCACAAGAGGCAGAGAGGCTGTCGTGGCCCGATGAGAATGAAGTGACGAAAGCTTCGTGCCTTTCGGAAGTAACTAGTAACGCAAGTCCATCAACGGGCCATTCGTCGTCTCGCACAGCAACAATTGTTTCCACTGATTCTTCCGTAGCTGACATTGACACGGAAGCAACCGAGCAAAGTCGAACAATCCTCGTAGCACCACCCGGGGAAGATAACCCAGTCGAAATACCGCAAGGTTCGTCCGCGCGAAAAAAGGGAAGACCAAAAAGGTCACAAAACGCGGTGAACGCGGATGATTCAACGGCAGAACATACGGTGATGGAAAATGGTAATGCAGTCGATGCGGCTACCGATGCCGTTGAGGTTACTCCGGAAAATAGCTGCCGAACGAAGAAGCCCGTGCAGAGGAGCGCGGACGAGACTGACGGAAAAGGTTTGAGCGGAGACGACAGCGACCTCGACTCGACTAAGGATGAAATCGTACCTGCACACAGACGGGGAAGACCACCTGGCTCCATATCGCACAATGGACGCCGAGGTCGAAGACGTGGCCAAACTCAAAAACGCCTCGATCGCGAGTACGTCCCGAGGGAACGAGCCGCCGGTGATCAAAAGCCCGAAACCGAAAAATCCGATGCAGCCGAAGAACAATCGAACTCGGACAAACCGAAAGTACGTTGAAAATTGTTATTCCAGTAAGAAAAATTATAACCAGTAGGGTTATAAGTATATTTGTAAAAATTATATTCAATCGAATATATTGATTTAAAATTATATTGCGTATAACAACCACTGCACATATAAATAATATGGGTTTAAGGCCGCCGGCTAGTGTGAAGATAGAGAAATGTAGTTATTCTCGGAAATGTTTTCGCTCGAAAACCATCAGACGGGACATTTCGAGTTTTTGTGGTTTATTAAGGGAGACTTTGTCCTTGGAGTGCCATATTTCAGGTGTTTACATTTTTTTTTTTTTTTAAAGGAAACGAGTAAAGCTTTTTGAGTGCGGTTTTTTTCTTGCGTTTATTCATGATATACAAAACGTTAAAAAAAATTTGTTTTTTTTTTGAGAAAAAAAACCAAGATAGCGGCCGTTGCAGCTCCGCAAAAACAGGTCCTCAAATCGCGGGAGGTAAGGTAAATGTCCCAATTATTGAACAGGTCCCAATTATTGAACACTATCTTGTATTTTTATTACTTCTCATTCACCTGCATGCATTTACGTATTTATAAAAATTTCATTAAATATATGGAACTTTTAGGTATCGAAATGTTACCTTACTTGTGCAAAAAAAGCTTTGATTGATAGAGCAAAAATTATTTAATCAGCAACGGTGATCCGATTTGACGTATCGTGGTAACTGCTTATCGTTTTTGCTAAGACACGCCGCTTCATGCGTAAGGGCATACAAAATTCAAAAATTGTCGCATCTCAAAAAGTAAAGGCGTTTCAGGTTCGACAGAAAATTTCTTACAAATAACAATTTTTATGAAATTTTTTTATTTAATTATTTGTTAAAAAGTACGGTGTTCGATCATTGGAACATAGAAAATGCAGTGTGTCCCAATTATTGAACACTCAAATTCTCCAAGATGGCGTCATTAAACCCATCAAAACATCGAGACAGTAAACGTGTGACAGATCGTGTGAATCGGATTTATTCAAACAAAAACTGTAAGTTCCTGAATAAACTTACCTTTATTCTTTTAATAATAACTCTAAGATCGTCAAATATATTTTTTATTTGTATTTTCGTGCAATAAACATAAAAAGGAAAGTAAAAAGAGAATATAACCTGAATGTAACTTAAAAATACGAATGTACTGTTCATTATTTTTTGCTCTCCGATATTTCAGGGAGCCAAACTGCGACAAAATCAAACAAACACAGAACATAAAAACGAGGAAGCTGAAAATAAAAATAAAATGAAGTTCGAGTTGAAAAGCAAAAATAAACCAAATGCGAATGAACCAAAAACCTGTCAAAAGAGTCTATATATATATATATTTGTATTTTTACATGATCAACAAAAGATTATTTAAGTGTTTCATTTTGCTTTTATCTCTTAATATTGTACCCGAAATAATATTTTCAGAACGAAAAGAGAATTCTCGAGAGTGTTCAATAATTGGGACATGCCTGTTCAATATTAGGGACACAGGCACTTCCAGTGTTCAATAATTGGGACACTTGCATGCTTCACATTGTTATTCTTTTTTTTCATTTGAAATCATTTAAAAATACTTTAAAGGGTGATTTTTCGAAAGTAAAAATATAAAGTATCATTTGAACCTGAAAGCGATGGTTTTTTCTTGATTTTATGTTTTTTTCTCACCGAATTCAATCCTTAGCTGTTCAATAATTGGGACATTTACCTTACACGGCTGACATCACTGCCCCCTCTTTGTTGATCTGAAACACAAATTCAAAGCATATTATCAATCTGTGACCCTTTGGTCATGGAATGACGGATGGGTTTTTCGTTTAGTACAAATTTCGGAAAATGGCGGCAACTAAAAAAAAATCGAATTTTCGCGTTTTTTTTTCGTATAAAAAGATAAATAATAAATGCAAAAATGTATCTATCGAAAAAACGATCCGTCATTCCGTGACGACATATTTTCCGAGTATGCTCTTCAAAATTCAGGTCGATAGGTTAATTACAGCGGTCAGGAGAATGTCAGCCATTTTTAAAGTTTTGTAATGTGTTTATAATTACCGCTAATCGGCAATGTCTGGTCCATAGAGGCATCCCTCCTCTTCTTCTAGCTGCTCATGTTGAGCCGCTAACATCTCCCGCTGCAATTTCAAGGACAAAGTCTCCCTTAAGAGGGAATGATACCTCATCGCGGTCGGTATGGTAGAACAATTATAGATTCCCAAAAATCTCGAAAACGGCTCTTCAGATCCCGTCGAAACTTTGCCAAACGACGTCAAATAGATAGACGAACAGCTGTCTTCCCCTCAAATTCAGAAAATTTGAGGGGAAGACAGCTGTTCGTCTATCTATTTGACGTCGTTTGGCAAAGTTTCGACGGGATCTGAAGAGCCGTTTTCGAGATTTTTGGGAATCTATTATTGTTCTACCATACCGACCGCGAAGAGGTATCATTCCCTCTTAATATATAAACTCTCACAGTAACCAAAGTAGATGAACGAAGCTATAGCTTTAGGCGATCAAGAAGAATAAAAAAACTAAGCTCTTTTGGTAAGAGAAATAATAATAATTATTATAATAAACTTTTCTGAATTATTGAAAAATATTCAACCTTCCTTGAAACGTTAACCATTCGATAAAGCATTGTTGCATAATTCCAGGCAGGAATTTCCACAGTCCCGGAGGTCGAATGCGGCAAGTGCAAGAAGACAATGTCCAAGAAGTCCTGGTCTTCTCATAACCTGATGACTCACAACGATATGGGCTGGCTGAGTGGTCAACCGGAACCGGTATGGTCCATTTCATTGCGCGAATTTCAAATTGACGACGATTTTGAACCTCGCGGCATTGTTGATTCTTGCAAATCTTTGTCATTCGAGCAGGACTTCAAGAACAACGAGAAGCTATTGCGGAGTGTTCTCCAGGCTGTGGTCAGAAAGAAGAGACGGAAGGTGTGCTTCGTCTGCGAGGTGTGTGGCGCTGAGAAGCGCAGCGCCAATGGCTTTATCTCCCATCTCGAAGTATGCGGCAAAACCGATGACGTAAGTACATATCAAACAAATGTCCTCGTCGATAAGTTGACAATGCAATTTCGCGAAAGTAAAAACGATCCAAGACGTAAGTTGATGAACAAACATGACAAATGCGACAGCGGTGTATGGGGAAAAGTAGTAATGTATCAGCAGTCGGTTGCGGCAGAGGGCGACACTACGAGACGTCTCCCAGGAACTGGAAATAACGCAGCGACGAGTTTAGGGCACGGTCGTATATTCCAAGTCACTTCAGCCAGTACAAAAAAAATCCACGAATAGTTTTGAAAAATCGAGTTACTTTATTGAAAAATATTCACCGAGTGTCGACATTTAAAAAAAAAATCTGATGATTTTTCTCGTTGATTACCATTTTTTAATATTTTTCCATTCAAATGGCTGTATCTTTGGCAGGATTTGACGTATTTACATTCGTAAAAAACGAAAATTTGCGTCTTTTTCTAGCCTTTTAGAAAAAAATTAATTTCGATTTTATTGAGCAAGTCGAACGTCCGTTTCAGGGCAAAATATGCAAAAACATTTTTTTTCTCAAGGAAAGACACTCTTTATTTTATTTTTAACAATTTCCTCGAATTGTGAATACGAAAAACGGATTTTCGGTATTTTTTATATTATGGGATTCCTAAACACCGTGAAGTAACAGTTATTTTTATTTTTTTTATTTTTTTTAAATTAATATTCGATTGAAGAGTGTGGAGCACTCGCTGTATGTTTACCAGGTTTTTAAAATACATATGACATATATTATGTCATATGTATTGGAGCCTTGGAGTGTTCCTTGGACCGCTTCAAGTGGATAAATGAGGAACTACGTGTTTGCCTCACTAACGATGACACTTTCCACTATGCAAAAACGCCGGGGCTTCCAGGCCTGTATGTAAGACCGTGTCTTAGGGTGACAGTGAGAGGGATATGGTGTCGTAAAAGCGCGCAAAGGCAGAACAAGGAATATTGGAAATACCGTCAGACATGTCTAAGACTACCTCAAACATGTTTTCATCCTTTAGGCGGGAGCCTGAATTGGAAGGTCCAAAAAGCGTTTCTTCGGGAATTTTTTAAGAAGGAAAAAAACAAGTTAGCCCAGTAAACATTGAGGTATCTTTTCATGTATATTTGAAATGTATAAAAAAAATTCAACATGAAACAATGACTGCAGATTTATCCGCCTATTTCATGTGCGTCTTGCCACTGCAGTTCCCAATCGGCGGAAAAGATGCAGCTCGTAATTCTTGACTGAAACGAAAAAACAAATATTTCAAATTGTCATATATTTTTCTTCTGGGTGAATTAAGAAAAAGCCGAAGAAATCGTGAAATTGTAACTTTTCTCAGGTTTGAAAAAAAAAATGTGTTAACAAAAAACACTTGAACGTGCTATAAAAATTATTTAAAAAGACTTTTTCAGCGACTTTTTAAATTCACTTAGAAAAGATTTTCATACCGAAAAGAATAAACTTTGGTTTGATTCAATAGGTCGATTAGTTTTTTTGCTATCACGCCCGCGAATTTGGAAAAATCGTGAGAATGAAAACTGGAGAAAACGCGCTTCAAAGTTTCCAATAGGTGGAAATATCAATATGAAATATCAGTCGCTTCTCTGCGTTTGGCCTTGTATCTTCGGAAATATTTACAATTGCCCTCTGTATGTTTGTAAATATTGGGTTGGTACAAAAATCTTGCAACACTTTTTTTTCAATTAAAATATTTTTCCTAATAACGAACTTCGAGAACATTCGAGAATAGGAAATACAAGAATGGTCTAGAACCTTCCATGCCGCAGGATATATAAGCGAGTCAGTTGTTCCGCGGAGTCAGTATGAGCAAAGATGGATCAACGTGCACTTCGAGCAATCGCATATTACGAATTCTTGCAAGGACATTCTGCAAGAGCCGCAGCCCGTAATATGTGCAGTGCGTTCAATGCTAATGTAGTTAATTATTCAACGGTTTCCCGTTGGTATCAGCGTTTTCATTCTGGCGATACATCTTTTGAAGACAAACCTCGGTCCGGCAGGGAATCGATTGTGGACGATGAAGAACTGCGAGCACTTATAAAGGCAAAGCCTAATATGTCGTCACGAGAATTAGCCAACAAACTCAACTGCAGTTATCCTACTATCCTTCGACATTTACAAAAGATGGGATATAGGAAAGTTGTTTCGTCTTGGATACCGCACAGTCTCAGCGAATCAAACAAAGCAACACGCATGTCCATCTGTCTTTGACTCCTGCATCGTCCGCAAAGAAAGGATTTTCTTCAAGAAATAGTCACTGGGGATGAAAGCTGGGTGTTGTATGTTAATCACACGCGCAAGCGTCAGTGGTTACCGAAAGGGGAAAAACCAGAACCGACCCCTAAACGGCCCCGTGAAATGAAGAAAGTTTTACTCTGTTGTTGGTGGGATTCTGAGGGCATGCTCTATTACGAATTTCTGCCAACCAACACCACAATACAGGCAGAGATTTATTCTGCACAACTGCAAAAGGTGGCTAAAATTATGAAACAGAAAAGGCGTAAACGTCTTCAAGTTCGGCTTCTCCATGACAATGCTCGACC
Organism: Ophion obscuratus; assembly: GCA_964007375.1. Classification (NCBI taxonomy): domain Eukaryota; kingdom Metazoa; phylum Arthropoda; class Insecta; order Hymenoptera; family Ichneumonidae; genus Ophion; species Ophion obscuratus. The sequence goes on along the minus strand of OZ023312.1, from coordinate 80,382,269 downwards.
CCACCTCGCTAAGATGACACAAGAAACTATTTCGCAGCTAGGATGGGAAGTTCTACCACACCCACCGTATTCACCAGACTTAGCACCTACCGACTATCACCTGTTTCGAGCTTTGATGAACTATTTACGGGATAAAAAATTTGATGATCTGTCAGATCTCAAAAATACATTGGACGACTTTCTTAATTCACGATCAAAAGAATTCTGCTCTGCGGGCGTGCAAAGTCTACCAGAGCGTTGGGCAAGAGTTGTAGATGCAGAGGGAGCCTACATTACTGAATAATCGTTTATTGTTAAAATAACATATTTTTCTTTTTTACTCGTGTTGTGTGTTGCAAGATTTTTGTACCAACCCAATATATTCTTGGATGGTTTATCTATCGATTTAAGCAACAACAAAAAACGATTTTTCGGACCTTCTAATTGAGGCTCCGGCGTTTAGGAGAAGAAATCTTTACAGCCTGAAGAAAGCAACGAGACGCGTGGCTACCGAGTTATTATTTCCGTCATGCGCTTATTAAGGCTTATTATTAAGGCAGGATATACATTTAGACGGGAAACAATTAAACCATTTTGAGGGATTTTTTTGAACGAATAAATAATTATCCTACATTTATCTAACTGTAGGTATACTTTAATGGTATATATACGTATACAAAATCATTATTTTAAATTCATTTATCTTAAAAATGACGAAGCTGTAGCAGAGTGTTGCAGCAAAGTTGCCGCGGGAGTTGCGAGTTTGCTTTGATTTGCAAAAAAAAAAATTAACATTTTTTTCAGTTAGACCGTGTATGATTTCTATTTGACAGTAAGGGGGCGTCCATTAATTACGTGAGGCGTTTAGGGGGGGGGGGAGGGGGTCGAGCGAAATCTCACCCAATCTCACGTGGGGGAGAGGGGGGCTTCGGCAAATATCACGTAATTTTAGTAATTTTAGTAATTTTAGCAATCATATAATTTTTATCACGTAGGGAGAGTCTCCCTACTACTTTACATGGTGGTGTAAATGGTACTACAACCGCAGTTACTTCTACTACAATTTATTTTCCGTGAACGTATGCATTTTGAAAAATCTCACGTGAGATTAGGGGAGGGGGGAGGGGGTCGAGCAAAATCTCACAACATCTCACCAGGGGGAGAGGGGGGGTCGAAAAATCGCCAAAATCACCTCACGTAATTAATGGATGCCCCCTAATTAAAATGCAGAAAATCCAAATTTAAGAGAATGACACGCATCTACAAGAAAATCATCATTTCACGCATGATTTCTGTGAAATATAGATTAAAAAAGTAGATTTTTTTTTCTTCAAATTTCCAAAAACGTTTCTCGTCAAGTGAAACGTAGCAATATTATCAATCTTTCTATCAAGTTTCAACTCAATTAGCTTAATCCTTTTTGAGTAATCCTGCACGCCAATTTCGAAAATGCAGCGGCGGAAGGGTAGGCAGAGTTGAGCAAAAAGTAATTAAATTAAGAATTAACAATTACCACTGTAATTGATAGTTTAATTATTTTGTAACAGATTACTCAAGTAATTAGTTACCACAAGTACATAGTGCAATTTAATTTAAATTCTATGTAAACTTTGAACACGTTTTTCTCAAAACTGGCGTGCAGGATTACTCAAAAACTATTGAGCCGATTAACTTAAAGGTAGGAATAATGATAATATTGCTACCTTCTACTTGACGAGAATTGTTTTTGAAAAAATTACATTAAAACCCCTTTTTTAATCCAACTTGTACAGAAATTTTGATTTTCTTTTGTAAATGCGTGCCATTTTCTCATATGTGCATTTTGTTCATTTTAATTACTGTCAAATAGAAACCACACATGTTCTAACTAAACAAAATTTAGATTTTTTTTTGCAAATCAAAGTCTACGGGAAGCTAGATTGTACGCCGATTCGCAACTCTGCCACAGCTCCGCCGTTCTAAGGATAAACGAATCGAAAAACGTCGTTTTGTATACTTAAGGTTGTCCTATCGCTAGGATTCAATCCATAGGGTTTTCATTTTTCTTGAGCTTCCCTAAATATATTAATAATCGTCTCTGTAAAACTTCACGGTCGTTTATCGACCTCATTACAGAGAAAAGAAATATTAAAATTGCGTATTTTTGTGAAGGAATTCCGAGACGACATACAAAAACCCAATTTCCGGTCGCTACAAAAGTGTAAATAATAGTGGGAATCCGTCAGATTCTTAAAAATAATCAGATTTACGTACTTAACACTTGTAGTAATCCAGTGCTCTCAGAAAAAATTACGGTTATTGACCTAATTTTCATGTAATATCAAGTTTAATTTGAACTTCCGGTATTGGATTTATTACCACTTGCTACGATAAAGAGACGTGACAGCACGGCAACAGCTGACTGTAGTCCTAACCTCATCTCACTCATTCGAATTTCCACACATATTTCATTTTTAACCGAGATATTTTTCGCCGACACAAATTTTCCACGCTTTTTACCACTCGTGGCCCGAATACAATGCTTTAGATTTCCCGCACCTGACATTGTTTTGACAGAACGATGTTGAGAAGCACGGAGGTAAAACTCTCCTGGTTGAGTAAAAAGAGACAGAGATAGAATCAATATTGCCAAATATCAAACCTAGAAATACTGCGCGAATCGTTGGAATAACTATTTTCTTCATTTTTCTAATTGAACGTGAACATTTATCCAACAGTTTACTCATGACATTTTTTAGTTATTACGAATTATATTTTTTGCATATGTTAAAAATATGAATTGTACAAGTCTCAAGTATCACTAGTGTGAAGCGATAGGACTACCTTAAATATACTATTAAAGTATGCCTACAGTTTGATAAATGTCGAATAATAGTTGAAAAAATTCGTCAAAATTGCTCAAGGGAGACTTTGTCCTTGGAGTGCCATATTTCAGGTGTTTACATTTTATTTTTTTTAAAGGAAACGAGGAAAGCTTTTTGAGTGCGATTTTTTCTTCCTTTTATTCATGATATACAGAACGTTAAAAAATTAAAAAAAAACCAAAATGGCGGCCGTTGCAGCTCCGCGAAAACAGGTCCTCAAATCGCGGGAGGTAAACGGCTGACATCACTGTCCCCTCTTTGTTGATCTGAAACACAAATTCTGAGCATATTATCAATCTGTGACCCTTTGGTCATGGAATGACCGATGAGTTTTTCGTTTGGTACAAATTTCGGAAAATGGCGGCAATTTAAAAAAAATCAAATTTTCGCGTTTTTTTCGCATAAAAAGATAAGGGGCCGTCCATATATTACGTCATTCTAAATTTGGGGGGGGGGAGGTTCGTCTGCGGATGACGGTAAATGATGGATGAGGGGGGGGGGGGGGGGCGTTTCGAAATTGACGTCATTCTTGTGATACCAGTTACTTCAAAATGAACAATAGTATATTGTACAACTAGAGTGGTTTCCCCGCATGAGTGATGAAAAATATTTTGCAAGTACCTAATGGTATTAATTATTGAACTCATTATTTATTTATTTATTACATAAGGTTTGTCTACATTATATTCGAGAACTTCAAATAACAGCGTACCTATGAAAATAGTTCGATCGAGCCAAAATGAATATGGGGAGGATACGGAGATATTACCCGTGATCCAGGATTTGCAAGAATGGGTGAAAACTCCGTGGGAGCTATCCAAAGAAAACTAAAGAATAGGGAAGAATAATATTATTATATTAATGAAAATTGCCAAAGTACAAAATAATAAAAGATGATTCTATAACAAAATGTGGGAGCTATCCAAAGAAAACTAAAGAATAGGGAAGAATAATATTATTATATTAATAAACATTGCCAAAGTACAAAATAATAAAAGATGATTCTATAACAAAATGTTTTAATGTTACCCAATTTTTCTCAAATCCGCAAATGTTTTAATTTTGCCAAACTGGTAATGACGTCAGTTTTGCGAGGGGGGGTCATTAGGAAATGACGATAGGATGATTGTAGGGGGGGGGGGGTCGAAAATCAGCAAAAATCGATGACGTAATATATGGACGGCCACTAAATAATAAATGCAAAAATGTATCTATCGAAAAAACGATCCGTCATTCCGTGAAGACATATTTTCTGAGTATGCTCTCCAAATTTCAGGTCGATGTGTTAATTACAGCGGTCAGGAGAATGTCAGCCATTTTTAAAAACGTGTTTTCGAGAAAAACGCGTTTAAAGTTTTGTAATGTGTTTACACAAATGTGTTTATAATTACCGCTAATCGGCAATGCCTGGTCCATAGAGGCATCCCTCCTCTTCTTCTAGCTGCTCATGTTGAGCCGCTAACATCTCCCGCTAAATTTCAACGACAAAGTCTCCCTTAATTATTTTTCTTCAAATTCCCGTCGTCTTCACACGCGTTATTTACTTTCGCAGGAGCGCGCGGCCCTTTTGGTCACTTGTCCAATTTGCGGCCACAAACTGATGTCCTCGTCCGTGCCCATGCACGAAAGATTCCACCGCCAATTAGAGAAGTCTAAGGAGGAGGTGGCTAAGCTGCCGATCGTGACTGCCGATTCGGGCAAAGGAAAGCGCAAGGCAGCCGAGAAGTAAGAATATCCATTTTTGCGAAGTTGAAAAATGTCCTGGCAATTATTTGAACGCGAAGTCAAATACAGCAAGTGATCGTTCAAAGGGATATATCACGATACAAATATTACTATCATCCTTGATCATTTGACTGTCGTCAGTTTTGGGCTCGGAATATCGTTATTCCGCAAGTTCCTTTGCCAACCAACAAGCTACTCTGTCATACTTGAACATTTACATCCGCCATAGTGGCAGTAAAAACGATTACTTTTCCTCGAAACGACTAACATTCATCCAAACTCAATGAAATTACGAAAATGAAAGAAAAAAGACATTGTTGCCGTGCAAGAAGCCGCCGACATAAGAAATTATATGTTGGACCTCGCCTATGTGATTGCAGAGCCGCCACGAAGATTACCGAATTTACCGATCTTATCAAAGAGGACCACCGTACCGACGAAGACATGGTTTGTTATTTGAGTTAGAAAAGAAAGAATGTCCATCAATTCGATGGAAAATATTGTTTAGAAAAAATGCATCCAGTATTATTGACTATACTAAAAATATGGTTCATTCTCTTGTCATCCTGAAAGAATATTGCGTTCAAAAAGCATTTTCTATCATTTTTTTCGACAAAATATGCATTGTTTTCGTTCATTTCAATTTTCAAATTGGATAAATTTGAACGTTTGGTCACGTGAACGAAAACGCTCCGGGATTGGTTGGATCTCCAGTGACGTCACATGCCAGTAAACAGATTGTCATGACGAGTCCTGTGACGAGTAATGAGCGATTTTCTAGTTTATTTTCGTGTCTTTCCGTGCTTTTTCTGTTCATTCATGGTTGTTTGCAGTGATAGTTGCCATATTATGAACTTTTACATAAGAATGGAGAGAAAGGTTTGCTGTGCGACAACTCAGCCGCGATATAGGTTATATCTTGTTTACCGGCGTGTGACGTCACAGGTGTCACGTGACGACATATCTGACAACGGGAGCGTTTTGGCGGTCTGGTTGAATATTCAAATTTTATTGCCGATTTATATCGCGAATACTGACATTCGCGAAGATATAAAAATATTGTAAGCATAGTATAAAATAATAAACCATTTAAGGCCTTATATACACTTGTAGCGGGCGACGGGACGTGATTTTCTTGATTTTTTTCGACGGGACAATTAGCGAAAAACTCTGAACATCGATTAGTACATATTTTCATGTACTTGTACAATTTTTTTTACTCAAAAATATTTCAAAATGGCGCATCTCCAACTGTCTTCCAGGAGCGCCTTCTTTTAAGGAGTAAGGCCACTGTAACGGCCCAAAAAAAAAGGTTTTTTCACTAATTTTTTGCTCCCGAAATTGAAGGTATTTGAAAAAAAACTTTTAATGGTGTTATCGGGCATACATTAAACTTTATTATAAAATTTTTTACAGTAAAAAAAAACAAAATGGCGGTTCCACAGCTATCTTCCCGGGACATGTTTTGCTTCCAGGGCTCCGCGGCACGCAGCACCACTGGTGCACTTTTGAATCTAGAACAAAAAAAAAACCATTAATCTAGAGGGCTATAGCTAGAGAATGTCGATCGGATTTTAAAAAGTATCAATTTTTGTGGATTTGGCGTGCGTTTGAAAAAAAAAATTGATTTTTGACGAAAAAAACGGCAAGTTTTTTGTTAATAAAAAATCAATAAATAAAGTTCTTGAAAATTCCGATCGACATTCTCAAGATAATGTAAATGTTCACATCTGGTTAAAATTTCAAGTAAAAAAAATGAAAATTGTTCGAGTTATGCTGCGTGCCATTTTGAAAAACCATGTTTCGAGAAAAACGCGTTTAAAGTTTTGCGAATAGTTTTTTATTGGAAAAAATTAAAAAAAGAAGTTAAAAGGTTTTAAACTATTTTTAAACTAGAGGGTTTAAACTATTTTTTAAGCCAATAAAAAAAAATCGATTTTTCAAAAAATTTACAGTGGCCTTACCCCTTAAGCATCATTCGCGGTGGACATGATAACTCGAGAACGATTCATCCGAAATAAAAATTTGAAAAAGACTTCATTAGTATACTGCATTGGCTTGGGCCTGGACGAAGGATTTGTAAAAAATTTGATTAAAAAAAAATGACGATAATTTTAACAAAAAGATCATTTTTTGAAGTGCTAAATTTTCGGTTTTTTTGTTACAAGTTTTTTGTTTTCAACCAAATTCAAAATCTTTCATCCAGGGCCTAACTATTACCATAATAAATAAGTGGTATAAATTTTGTATGGATTGGATTGATAGTTTTTTTTAGTAATCGTGTCCTCCGCAAAGGTGTTTCTCAAAAAATACGATTTTGAGATAATCGGGTTTAAGATTCAAGTATGTTTCTTTTACATTTAAAGTTAATTTATTCATACTAACATGGAGTCGTCGACTTCAGGGCCATACAGTAATCCTTCTGCATCCTCTGCAGCCTCTAAAACATTGATTTGATACTGCCTACGAGCCAGTCTTCCTTCTCTTGTGGCTGCTTGCGCTTGCTGCTCGGCAAGCGTAACACGCTTCGTGCGGTTGAAATGCCTTCAACTGCGAATATAATGCTCCGATCTTTATGAAATTTGGTGAGAATATTCTTGAGATATTGTACTTAAAGAATATGTAATAAAAAAATTGTCAATTTTTCCGACCATCACAAGTGTATATAAGGCCTTAAATTTTGGAGGACATTCAGTAAATGACAAAGAATTTACTGTATAAATTCAAATAGAATGGTAATATTGTGTTAATTGTTCCGAAAAATCCTTAAAAAGCAGAGAAAAATTTGCAAATTTTGTTCATGAGTTTTTGCAAGAATTTAATATTGATATAACATGAACGTGTAATTAAGGCCTTAGGCCACAGTAACGGGTATGAAATCGGGTGCGAATTTAACCATTTTTTTTCGTATGAAAAAGTGATTCACTCATAAAATTAATAACACATCTATTTAGTATGAATATCAAGCTGTTAGATTTTTTTGTTTTTTTTTATGCACAAAATGGCCGACTACTAATATTTTCTTTTGTTATGTTTCTTTTTTAGGCGCTCCGCGGCGTGACATTTAGCATCCACAATTTTTTACCTAGAACAAAAAAAAATTCTCGTCAATCTATATTAGAATACCTAGAGAAGTACGTGCGGAATTAAAAAAATATTGTTTTATGCAAAAGTTGTAGGTACAGTATAACCTCGATTATTCGAACCTCGATAATCCGAACCCTCAATTATGCGAACGATGACTTAGTTTATCCGAACGTTCAATTATCCGAACGTTGGCGCCAAAGTTACATTGTTACTCGCTGCCACCGCCGTGAGCAACAATGAGCAACCCAACGCAACTTCTCCTTCTCAAACGGCTGCGAGACTTAGCTGCTCAAAAAAGCGTTACAGCCGTTCGTCACTTAAAAATTGACGATTTTATAAAAAAAATATACAAAAAAAGCATTCGGCTTTTTTGAGGTGTTTAAAATACATACATATACTGTTTTTATGTAAAAAGGTATTGTTCATGATCTCGTCCCAAAAAATCCACGTTTCGATTATCCGAACATTTGATAATCCTAACTAATCTCGGTCCCAATTGGTTCAGATAATCGAGGTTCTACTGTATTTGAACTTCAGAAATAAATTTTCAGTGAAAAATTTCGTTGAAACTGCTCATAAACGGCTCATAAAATGAAAAGTTTTCGATTAATCAGAAATTCCGTACGTACTTCTCTGCGAAATGCAATTAGGAACATAACTTTTAAATTTTAAGTAAATCGAGAGAAAATGGTTGAAGTTATTTGTTACGCCAATTGGAAAAAAAAGCTGTTTCGAGAAGTTTCGAGTAGTCGGCAATTTTGTAGATCGCAAAAAAAAAAACAAATTTCTAACAGCTTGATATTCATACTAAATAGATGTGTAATTAATTTTATGAGTGAATCACTTTGCCATACGAAAAAAATGGTCAAATTCGCACATGATTTTATACCCGTTACTGTGGCCTAAGGCCTTAAGGGCCTTAAGGGTAGGGGTTTCAGCGTGAAAATAAAACACACTTTTGCGAATTCTTTTCATCTATATGGATAGAGTAAATTTATTAAAACCTTTTGTACATTGTTAAGTCTCATTTCAAGAACATTTCGTGAAATTTGTACGCGAAAATATCCACAAACAAGCCGGTGACAAAGCTTTTCCAAGAGCGCCTTTGGAAAAACACGATTTGCGGTGTTCACTGTATCTCAGCTAGAAATTATCTGAAATCAAGTACCATTAAAATTCAGTCAAAGTATCATCAAATCCTCCCCCCAACGGTCTTTGATCATTTTTGTTTTTCATTTCTAAATTTTTCGTGGTCATGTAAAGTGAAAAGTGCTGTTTTTCACGAAAAATTCCGCCATTTTGGGGGTGGAAAACCTCCTCAATGTAAAAAAAATCTCAAACTAACCGTTGGGGGAGGTATTTTATATGTAGAAAGTGTGTACCAAGTTTGAAATAAATCGGTCATGTAGTTTTCAAACGGCACTGAACACGGACTTTGAAAAAGTGATTTCGAGAAAAAAGCGGCACCGGCTTGTTTGTGGATATTTTCGCGTACAAATTTCACGGAGTGTTCTTGAAATGACACTTAACAATGTACAAAATGTTTCAATAAATTTACTCTATCCATATGGATGAAAAAAAATCGCAAAACAGTGTTTTTTTTCACGCTGAAACGCCTACCCTCCCCCTAAGATGATTTCCTTAGTCGAATACCCTATTATAAAAAATGGATGAATATCGAGTATTTCGGTGAAGCTAATGCGATAAAAATCATTGCGGTTGATAATTTATAGAAAAGTCTGGTAAAGATACGCGATACGAAGAACCCACCGAGTCGCTGGCGCGGTATTTGGAAAGTTCAACTGGTAGAGAAAGGCAAGGCGGCGTGTCGCCACCCGGGCTGCAACTTCCTCGGAGATACGATCGCGTCCATTATCGAGCATAGCTCCAACTGTAGTTGCGCACCACGTATGGTTCGTAGGCCCCGACGATATTCCCCTACCGCCCTGCACCTGCAATCATTTCGGACATCAATAATCGCCAACGTACCTCTGCATTTCGCAGAATTACTTGTGCAGAATATGCAACTTTTCACACGGGCTCGAGGAGGAAGTGACGAAACACGTTAAGTCGGAGCATCCATCCGCGCGCTTTAAAACGCCAAACGCAGATTCCGATTTCGAGTGCAAGGACGAATCTTCGAGCTCCAGCGAGTACGAGCCCGCTGAATCGTGCGACGACACACTCCGAAGATCCGTCCCGACTCAACAGACCTCGACAATCGTGAAAGACCGTTAGTACGAACACTTTGACCGCTCTCTGAAGCGCGTTGGTTAAGGGGGCAACCACCTCCAAACGACGGGCTTTTCAATAATTTTTTACAAAAAATTGAGAGCATTTATCGCAATGAATCAAATTACATAATCATATTGACGTTCGAATGAATATATTAGGAGTACAACTTTGCAGTGACCGTTTTTTTTTTCAAAAGTTTAAGGCTTTATTTTAAAAAAAGTGGCTACATATTTTTTAATCAAAGTACTTCCCGTCGCTAGCTACGACCTCGGCCCATCTTTCAGGTAGCGTTCGAATCCCGCGTCGATAAAAGTCTTGGTCCTTGGAGGCAATCCAGTAATCGACCCAATTTTTGACTTCTTCGTAAGTGCCGAATTTGCTGGTCAGCCAAATCGTGTGCCATTGACCGGAACAAGTGATAGTCGGAAGGGGCAATGTCTGGAGAGTACGGCGGGTGGGATAAAACCTCCCATTTCAGCGTTTCCAAGTACTTTTTCACGACATTTGCAACATGGGGTCGGGCATTGTCATGCTGCAGTATCACCTTGTCATGTATTTCGTTGAATTGTGGCCGTTTCTCTTTGAGTGCCTTACTCAAGCGCATCAACTGACGTCGGTAGAGTTCCCCTGTGATGGTTTCGGATGGTTTGAGCAGCTCATAGTTCACAACGCCCAGCTGGTCCCACCAGATACACAGCATCACTTTGGATCCGTGAATATTCGGTTTGGGCGTCGGTGAACCACCGCCGACACGTTTTCTCACTAATAGAATCCGCCCCGTAAGCATCTACAAGCAAACGGTGGGCCTCAGCCGCAAATTTCTTGATGTTGAAGAAGTAAATCATAACCTCCCGCAAATGCTGAGAATTCGGCTCGTAGGTTGCCATGTTTGAGTGCCTATAACTTTATAATGCATACACGTATCCGTTAGCTTTTTTAGATTGTTTACATTGGCAGAGCCTCTAGTTTAAAATGCCACTTTTTTTATTGAGCTAGGGCCACTACTTCGGCGGCAGTGGCTCTCTAAGTAAAACGGTCACTGCAAAGTTGTACTCCTAATAAAAAAAAAAAAAATTCATGAGTAAAAAATGAAAATGGCGGCACTAGAGGTGCTCGAACTTGGCTCCTAGAGTTTGCGCCGTGCACATTTTTCCTTCAGTCCAATCGGTTTGAAATTCTTTTTGGGGGTTTTTTGGGGTTGCCGATGACCAATCCGAGCTCAGAATTCCAAAATTCAAAATCGCGGACAGGAATGCAAAAAGTTGCGTTGAAAATATTTGTCCCCTATAATAAGAACAAATATGGCAATGCATTTTTCCACGTATCCAATGACGTAAGTTTGCGCGGCATACTTAAAATAATACTGCAACGCAAATTTTTGTTTTGAAGCAACTTTCAATCGAACAAAGTTTTCAATTAGTTATGAATTAACCAACACTTTTGTTTATTGATGAAGATAACATAAACAATATAAAATATTAATATTTATAACGCAAATATTTTCTATGATAAAAGTTTTTAACTTCGGGAACACGATAAGGTTTTTTTTTTTTCGAAATATTGAACTTACCGTTCTGCGGTGTCGCCATTGAGGGATCTTTTAAGGGGTAAGGCCACTGTAACGGCCCAAAAAAAAAGGTTTTTTCACTAATTTTTTGCTCCCGAAATTGAAGGTATTTGAAAAAAAACTTTTAATGGTGTTATCGGGCATACATTAAACTTTATTATAAAATTTTTTTACAGTAAAAAAAAAACAAAATGGCGGTTCCACAGCTATCTTCCCGGGACATGTTTTGCTTCCAGGGCTCCGCGGCACGCAGCACCACTGGTGCACTTTTGAATCTAGAACAAACAAAAAAAAAACCATTAATCTAGAGGGCTATAGCTAGAGAATGTCGATCGGATTTTAAAAAGTATCAATTTTTGTGGATTTGGCGTGCGTTTGAAAAAAAAAATTGATTTTTGACGAAAAAAACGGCAAGTTTTTTGTTAATAAAAAATCAATAAATAAAGTTCTTGAAAATTCCGATCGACATTCTCAAGATAATGTAAATGTTCACATCTGGTTAAAATTTCAAGTAAAAAAAATGAAAATTGTTCGAGTTATGCTGCGTGCCATTTTGAAAAACCATGTTTCGAGAAAAACGCGTTTAAAGTTTTGCGAATAGTTTTTTATTGGAAAAAATTTAAAAAAGAAGTTAAAAGGATTTAAACTATTTTTAAACTAGAGGGTTTAAACTATTTTTTAAGCCAATAAAAAAAAATCGATTTTTCAAAAAATTTACAGTGGCCTTACCCCTTAAACTAGGAAATAATAATTCTACATTTATCAAACTGTAGGTATACTTTGATAGTATATTGAGGTATACAAAACAATTATTTTTTATTCATTTATCATCAAAATGGCGGAGCCGTGGCAAGGTTGCCGCGGGAGTGGTGAATTGGCGTGCAGTCCAGCTTCCCGTAGACGTTGATTTGCAACAAAATTCAAACGTATTTTCTTTTAGAACACGTATATTTTTTATTTAACAGTAATCAAAATGAAGAAAATGCAAATTTAATAGAATGGCACGCATTTACAAAAAATCAGCATTTCACGCAATGTTTCTGTAAAATTTAAATGAAAAAGTAGTTTTTTTTTCTTCTAATTTCTAATCGTTTGAAGTTTTCGGAATTTCATTGTGAAACTTTGAGAAAATATTCTCCATATGAAGTATTCCACGTGAATCCGGTGGCTTTTAAATCCGACTCTAATGACTCTAAAAGACACCCTGAATGTTTTCCCATTTTTCGAAACAACCCTTAGTAAAAAAAAAATTCGAACAAAAACGCCCCGATTTAAAAATCTGAAAAAATTCCCGAAAATCCGTGACTATATTTAAAAATTTTCAAGCCATCACCCGCAGTGGAAATATGATTTTTTCTGTGCTTTCTAAGCGATTAACGTTTCAAAAAATCCTAAAAATTCGAGAACCGCTTACTTCGGGCGGATACTTAAATATTTTGATACCCACAATGAATTTTTTGACGATTTTTGAACAACAAAATCACAATCACGGACCTTGAACAGTTAACAGTCAATTTTTCGGATTTTTAAAAACATTAATCGCTCAGAAAGCACAGAAAAAAATCATACTTCCACTGCGGGTGATAGCTTGAAAATTTTTACATGTAATCACGCATTTTTGGACATTTTTTCAGATTTTTAAATCGAGGAGATTTTTTTCGGAGAATTTTTTTTTTTACGGAGGGTTGTTTCGGAAAATGTAAAAAAATTCAGGGTGTCTTTTAGAGTCAATGGAATCAGATTTAAAAAAGTACATTGAATGGGTGCGGGTCAGGGAAAAAGTCCGCCGGATTCACGTGAAATACCCCATATATAGTTCTACAGTTTAAGGGCTTACATACACCTGAGACGGCTAGAAGTAAGGTTATGTTTAAGAATGTTTTTTGCGTATAAAACTGAATTTTATCGAACAACCATGATATACATTTTAAAGTATGACATTTTATCTACATTGTGTGAAAATTTGATTAAAAAATGTCGAACGGTAAAAAAGTTACAGTCGCTTTCAGGAACACGTTTTGTTGTCAGCGTTTGCGGTACCAAACGTGTCTCTGCCATTTTTTATCTAAAAAAAAAATTTGTTTCATAAAGTAGATAAACACTAGTACTTATCGAGCCGGAATGTAAGAATTTAATATTTTCGGGTCATGGCAGTCGTTGGGATAAAACAGGCGATTTTTCGCCTCAAAATTGTTCAGTACTTATGTTTAAAAAAAAAAAAAAAAAAACTATGCCAGGTATCGAAAAAACGGCTCGATAAGTACTAGATTATTGTGTGACGCATAACTGTGCAAAACTTGATCCCGATCGGTTCAGTAGTTGCGTAGATATTTCTGGTACCGATTTTGAAAGCACTGTCGAGAAAAACGCGTTTAAAGATTTAACTATCGATTTTTGCAAGATAAAATTATTAGAGATACGGCCTTGAAATTTTTACAGAATTTTCTTGAAATAGTACAGTCGTGCTGTCGTTGAAAAAACCCGGAATCGGAGAAAATTAGAAGAAGGCTAAAAATCGGGGTATAGGGTTCTTTTTTAGGGGATGAAAGGAGATGGGGATGGATTAATGCCAAACTACAGCCCCTACGAGGTCGGCGCCGTGAGACAAAATGTTCAGAAAAATCCAGGCTTTAGTTTTGTCCACAGCGCCGAAGTCGTGGAAGTTCATTTTGAGGGTGAAAAAGTGGGGTGAAATTTTGAAAAATCGGTTTTAATTCAATAACTCTTTAGAAAAAAAATCGTACGTTTTTTGTTCAAATGGGAACGTTGTAGCCCGTGAAACGACGCGTCGATCGAATATTCGATCATTACTCTCCGATAATATCTTCACCCCAAAGAAATGGTTAAAAACCAAAAAAAAAAAAATAGTTTATTGAATAACTCAAAAACAATCGGTTTTTCGAGTATGGCTCAAATGTACGAAATGTAGAGAATAATTTTCTCCATATTTTTGTTCCTATGGACCAGCCTTGAATTTTGATTTTCCAACCCCTCTCGGGGGTTGAACATTCAAAATGAAATTCTGGGAAAACTATTGACGGCACGAATTCGCCGCCGTCGAAGAATTTGTAGCTTGAACCCTCAGCTACATTTTTGTCCACAGCGCTAAACTCGTATCTCTTTAGTTTCGGTCAATACTTTTCCCAGAATTTCATTTTGAATTTTCAACCCCTGAGAGGGGTTCGAAGAAGCAAAATTCAAAAGTTGTGCATAGAAACGAAAATATAGAGAAAATTATTCTCTACATTTCGTACATTTGAACCATCCCCGAAAAATCGATTGTTTTTGAGTTACCCAATAAACAATTTTTTTGTTAATTCTTCAACAATTCTTTTGGGGGTGAAGATATTATTAGAGAGGGTTGATCGAATACTCGATCGACGCGTCTTTTCAAGGGCTACAACGTTTCCATTTGAAAAAAAATTGTATGAATTTGTCCTAAAGAGTTATCGAATGAAAACTGATTTTTCAAAATTTCACCCCCAAAATGAACTTCCACGACTTCGGCGCTATGGACAAAAATAAAACCGGGATTTTTCTGATCATTTTGCCTCCCGGCGCCGACCTCGTGGGGATTGTAGTTTGGCATTAATCCACCCCCATCCCCTAAAAAAAACCCTACCCCCCGATTTTTAGGCAAACTTGGTTTCAGCACCCGTGGCACCTACAAAATCACCTGTCAAAAAACTAGCCTTCTAATTTTTTCCGATTCCAATATACAGCACGACTGTACTAAAACTATAAACTGTCGAGAAAGCCAAAAAAAATCGATTTATTCAAACGGTCACACTTCTATAGCCCCTTAAGTCCCTCGTTTAGAGATCAAAGCAATGCAAATAAATGAGAATTTTTCGTGTCGTTCCAACAATGCAAACTTCAACGCTAGAAGAATTAATAAATTGATCAGTTCGGTTCCGATTACTCAGCACGCCCGTTCAACCCCAACGTCAAATTCTTGTGGGACGAGGGTTCTTTCTATGCGACGACTTACTACCTCCCAGCCGTACGTTGGACCATGAAATTGTAAGTACCAAACCGAGTCTTTCTCCCCGAGTCGTTGAGCGATGACACATCAGAAAATTCCCAAGAAATAACTAAACTCGAAGGACACGTTTCTTTCAGTGAATGCAAGAACTATCGTTTAAGATTGTTCGAAAAACTTTCGCCCAATGCAATGAAGCGCTTGAGCGACGACGAGGCTCGAGGCTATCTGCCGAAACTGGAGACTTCTATGCGAATTAAGGACTCGCAGGGAGCAACGAACGCAGATGGAACGGGAACTCACGAGAGATCGCCTGGCTGGATAACCTGGCAACGTTTTCAGGGAAAAATGAACGACGGTAAGGAGACATTGAATGGAAATTCTCAAAATTTCGCAAGATCAATCTTTACTTTTATCCCTTTTAGTTATGTATATCAAGGTTTATCGGAAAAAAAACCTTTAAACCATAGTGGTCGGGTCCAACGAAAATTAACGGAAGGTTACCGTCAAGAGGCATGAAAAATGAACTTGTGGAATGTTTTTTTTATATAAAATAGATACTTTCGGAAATGGGTTTCAACGTATTTTATTATTCTATCCGTGAAGAGTAAACTCCAATTCCGTTAATTAAAACACTTCCAAAATGGCGGCTCCAGCTCTCGTTAAATGGGAAGGACAACTTCCACTTTCGTTTGTTTTCAACCAGACGGTCAAACTTATTTATTTATGATTTCTCTAATTATTAGTACAGTCGTGCTGTCGCTGAAAAAAACCCGGAATCGGAGAAAATTAGAAGAAGGCTAGTTTTTTGACAGGTGATTTTGTAGGTGCCGCGGGTGCTAAATCCAAGTTTGCCTAAAAATCGGGTTGAAGGGCTCTTTTTCAGGGGATGAAAGGAGATGGGGGTGGATTAATGCCAAACTACAACCCCTACGAGGTCGGCGCCGTGAGACAAAATGTTCAGAAAAATCCGGGCTTTAGTTTAAACCACAGCGCCGAAGTCGTGGAAGTTCATTTTGAGGGTGATAAAGTGGGGTGAAATTTTGAAAAATCGGTTTTAATTCAATAACTCTTTAGAAAAAATCGTACGTTTTTTTGTTCAAATGGGAACGTTGTAGCCCTTGAAAAGACGCGTCGATCGAGTATTCGATCATCACTCTCCGATAATATCTTCACCCCCAAAAAATGTCTTTGACCATTTATTTTGGGAGTATGAAAAAAAGAAGCAGGATTTCCTTTTAGAAGGTTTCTTTCAACACATATTAAAGTATAAAATGAATGTATTTTTACATATAGCTTCACGGGAGGACGGTGTTTTTTTCGTAAAGTATAAGACCTGGAATAAAAACCAAACAAATTATAATCTATCTATTATTAGCCAAAGGACTACGTAGTGTATTTTTTTTATCAGATTTTGAAAGATTGGCGCACTTTGAAAAAAAAAAAATCGATTTTTTGCCCAAAAAGTAAGCAGTCGTTTATAAAAAAAGTTTACATTTAATAAAAAAAACGGCTACGTACTCCCATAGAGAAGGTAATTGTGAAGCTACTATCAAAATTTCAAAATGACCCATGCGAAGGTGTTCGAGTAATCCGTCTTCCCAGTTTGGGAAAAGTGGATTCGAGAAAAAAGCGTTTAAAGTTGTACGAGGCGCCTGAGAGAAGTCCGAGGCGCTGGGGCAAAATCGATAATTGAACCTTTAAAAAAAAATCGCTACAGGATCAATTGCATATTGTTTTTATGACCCCAAAGTATGTTTGAAGCAAAAAAAAAACGATTTTTTCAAAATCCTAGAGTGGTGTTGTCCCTTAATGCCATATTCGAGCACTCCAACGCGATTCTCCGTAGTAACGTTCGGTAACTTTCTTCCTTATCCGATTTTCACGTAAAATTATTTGCGTTCAAACTTCAATAACATAACAACTAATGAATATTTGCCAAATGCAGTCGAGGCTTCGTGAAGCTAATCCTTACAGGTTTCAAAAGCTTCTTTGTAAATCAGTATTTCATCATTTTTTCGACAAATTACAACTATTTGCAAAATGGATGTATTCCAGGCAAAAAGTTTAAAGACACTGTTCGAATGGGTGTCATTTGTCTTGACGCCAAATCTTCTCTTACCGCGATCAAGTATTCCTGGTGAAGACAGAACTCTACCCGGGGGGAAATGGGTGAACCTTTACTATACAACAGGGGTGGCCAAACAAACCCAAACCTTTTTCGTAATCGTTTCGGTTGACCGCGGTCGACGGCTTGACCACCCCTGCTGTACAATAATACAACAGTCTTGAAACTTGAACGAGAACACGACAATTACACGACAGAGACACCAACGCTGTTCGCCGGTGGCCCCGTTTGGGCGGTAGCTTGGCTGACGATTCCCGCGGTGATGTACGCCCAGGAGGTCGACCAGTACGTTGCCGTTAGCACCCATCCGACTATGGAGAGCGTTTATTCCGTCGGCAAATCTCACACTGGGAAGAATCTCATTCAGATATGGAATCTTGGCAATTTGGATAATCGGTAAACATAATATAAGAAACTTTAATTTCTCGATTCGTCAATAATCGTCGCAGCTTCAGACCCATGTTTTCTTCTTCTTCTACTGTGTCTTTTTGCGCTCTTGCGCCCACTTCAAGTCCCTTTCACGAACCCGAATATTCAACAATTGGGAGTCTGAATTGGAAGGTCCAAAAAAACGTATTTTTTGGGACTTTTTTAGATGGGGTAAAAACAAGTGAGTGATATTTGAAATGTATAAAAAAAATTCAACATAAAACATTAATGACTGCAGATTTATCAGCCCAGTCCATGTGCGTCTTGCCACTGCAGTCCACAATCGGCGGGAAAGATGCAGCTCGTATTCTTGACTGAAACAAAAAAAAAACAAATAAAATTTTCAATTGCCATATATTTTTCTTCTGGCCGAATTAAGGGGCTAGGACCCTCTAGGGGCCGAAAAAATAGGCTTTTTGGGGATTCAAAAAAAAAACTACAAAATAATGAATTTCATTAACCTCAAAATGGCGGCTGTGCAACGTTTATCTCAAAACTGCATTTTTTACGTTGGCCGGAAACATAACTCAGACTTTTAAAAAAATTTGAAATTGGTTGGAAATTTTTTTTGAAATTGATTGAAATCTCAGAAAATTTTTTGAAATTGGTTGAAAACTCGAAAAATTTTTTGAATTTGGTTGAAAAAACAGACAGTTTTCAGTTTCCAAAAATTGGCTTAAAAATCGTGATATAATTGTTAATAACAAATGAACTATGCAATATAAAAAAAAAATCCTACGTACTTCCATAGACAATGTATTTTTCAAGATATATTCAACAATTCAAGTGAATCGGTTGAAAATTGTCTGAGTTATGTTTCCGGCCAACTTAAAACATGCAATTTTGAGATAAGATACTCAAAAAAATGGTATACAGTCACTGAGATGTATGATAAACACCCTTTTTGTAATCTCGATTTATTTTGTAGTTTTTTTGAAAAAAAATCCCCAAAAAGCCTATTTTTTCGGCCTCCAGACTGGCCTAAGGCAACTGATTTTCGTCTGAAACGAAGTAAAAATACATCCCGGTATACTAAAATTCCAAGTCAAGTTACCAAACTTCTAACGAAAAATTACGGCGTTCAAAATCGTCTCATGTATGTGGAGATGACAGGCTGGCCACATTTCTATCTAATAACTTATACACTGAATAACTCTAGATGCCTCGTACAGACTAAGGTAAGTGTCCCAATTATTGAACAGCTAAGGATCTGGGGGATTGAATTCGGTGAGAAAAAAATATAAAATCAAAAAAAAAACATCGCTTTCATGTTCAAATGATACTTTGATATTTTTACTTTCGAAAAATCACCCTTCAAATTATTTTTAAATGATTTCAAATTTAAAAAAAAAAGAATAACAATGCGAAGCATGCAAATGTCCCAATTATTGAACACTGGAAGTGCCTATGTCCCTAATATTGAACAGGCATGTCCCAGTTATTGAACACTCTCCAGAATTCTTTTTCCGTTCTGAAAATATTATTTTGGGTACAATATTAATAAATGAAAGCAAAATCAAACATTTAAATAATCTTTTATTAATCATGAAAAAATATAAAAATATATATTTAGTCTCTTTTGACAAGTTTTTGGTTCATTCGCATTTGGTTTATTTTTGCTTTTCAACTCGAACTTTATTTTATTTTTATTTTCAGTTGCCTCGTTTTTATGTTCTGTTTTTGTTTGATTTTGTCGCAGCTTGGCACCCTGAAATATCGGAGAGCAAAAAATATTGAACATTACATTCGTATTTTTAGGTTACATTTAGGTTATATTCTCTTTTTACTTTTCTTTTTATGTTTATTGCACGAAAATACAAATAAAAAATATATTTGACGATCTTAGAGTTATTATTAAAAGAATAAAGGTAAGTTTATTGAGGAACTTACAGTTTTTGTTCGAATAAATCCGATTCACACGATCTGTCACACGTTAACTGTCTCGATGTTTTGATGGGTTTAATGACGCTATTTTGGAGAATTCAAGTGTTCAATAATTGGGAGACACTGCATTTTGTATGTCCCAATGATCGAACACCGTATTTTTTAACAAATAATTAATTAATCTTTTTTATTAAATTGTTATTTGTAAGAAATTTTCTGAGGAACCTGAAACGCCTTTACTTTTTGAGTTGCGACAGTTTTTGAATTTTTTATGCCCTTACGCATGAAGCGGCGCGTCTTAGCAAAAACGATAAGCAGTTACCACGAGACGTCAAATCGGGTCACCGTTGCTGATTAAATAATTTTTTTCTCTGTTAATTAAAGCTTTTTTTGCACAAGTAAGGTAACATTTCGATAGCTAAAAGTTCCATATATGTAATGAAATTTTCATAAATAAGTAAATGCATGCAGGTGTCTGAGAAATAATAAATATACAAGATAATGTTCAATAATGTGGACATTTACCTTACTCACGCGTGTAAAAAAGGGGTCCATATTCCCCCTTGTGTAATTTCTTCTCTTGTTTTCTTCACGTTCGCGCACGCGACAAATGCAGAAAGGAAAGTGTGGCCGTGGCGCCGCGTTTCGCCTACGGTATAGCTCACAACAATGGGACGATATGGTGCCTGGAATGGTGTCCTTCCGGTTGCTACGAACATTCCAGCTTCCTCGACGAACGTGAGATCGCCGAGCAACGCGATAGCCGTAAAAGAATGGGCCTACTGGCGGCCGCGTGCTCCGACGGTTGTGTCCACGTCTACTCTTTGCCCTTCATCGACAAAGACTCTTTACCGAGCGCTGGCGAATCTTCGAGCAATGATCTACCCATCTACGAGACAAGACCCCTTTTCACACTTTTGGTCAGTAGCGCCATGCACGAGAAGGGCGAGCAAACCTGGCAATGTACGAAACTCAATTGGAGCAGAGAACTCGGACACGAGTAGGTTCTTGGCTGCGTTTAACTCCATTCAAACGTTACTTTTAATCGTCTATCTTTAATGATATTTTTTTCGTAGTGTTTCTTCTTTACCTTTTACAGCACGATCATCGCTGGCTTCTCGAACGGCTATATCGCAATGTGGGATCTACACACCGAGTCTCCTTTCTTCGTAACCAAACGCGACGATACAACTTTCATCGAGCCTTTTCATCACTTCTACGCCCACGGCCACGCTGTCAGTTGTCAGTAAAATCCTCCATTTCACCTCGCAGATAACATCCTAAAGAATCTCTTGTTTTTTTTGTGTACCTTTGGGAACTTTGGGTTCGAATAGCGTGTTACACCCTTTTGATCCTTTGGTGGTAATAAACTACTAGAATTTTTATTTCTATTTTATGAAATCGATAAGTGCCATGAAAATGCATTTAAGGCCTCAAGCCATAGTAACGGGTATAAGATCATGTGCGAATTTAACAATTTTTTTTCGTATGGAAAAGTGATTCACTCATCAAATTAATTACACATCTATATGGTATGAATATCAAGCTGTTAGAAAATATATTTTTATTTCGATGCACAAAGGGGCCATTCATAAAACACGTGACGCAAATTTTATCAATATTCGACCCCCCCCCTTCTGCCCTTGTTTTTCTTTCAACAAAAAGAAGCAAGTAAAATACTAAAACTATTTTAATAAGCTATTTCAGAACGAACAATTTATATTGTTTACTTTAGGTACATATACATGTAATATATTGGGAGTACAACTTTGCAGTGACCGTTTTTTTTTCAAAAGTTTAAGGCTTTATTATAAAAAAGTGGCTACATATTTTTTAATCAAAGTACTGCCCGTCGCTAGCTACGACCTCGGCCCATCTTTCAGGTAGCATTCGAATCCCGCGTCGATAAAAGTCTTGGTCCTTGGAGGCAATCCAGGAATCGACCCAATTTTTGACTTCTTCGTAAGTACCGAAGTGCTGGTCAGCCAAATCGTGTGCCATTGATCGGAACAAGTGATAGTCGGAAAGGGCAATGTCTGGAGAGTACGACGGGTGGGATAAAACCTCCCATTTCAGCGTTTCCAAGTACTTTTTCACGACATTTGCAACATGGGGTCGGGCATTGTCATGCTGCAGTATCACCTTGTCATGTCTTTCGTTGAATTGTGGCCGTTTCTCTTTGAGTGCCTTACTCAAGCGCATCAACTGACGTCGGTAGAGTTCCCCTGTGATGGTTTCGGATGGTTTGAGCAGCTCATAGTACACAACGCCCAGCTGGTCCCACCAGATACACAGCATCACTTTGGATCCGTGAATATTCGGTTTGGGCGTCGATGACGGAATATGACCAGGCAGTCTCCATGATTTTCGGCGTTTAGGATTATCGTAGTAAACCCACTTTTCATCTCCAGTCACCATCCGGTGCAAAAATCCCTTCCTTTGTTGTCTTTGGAGCAGTTCCCGCAAATGCTGAGAATTCGGCTCGTAGGTTGCCATATTTGAGTGCCAATAACTTTATAATGCATACACGTATCCGTTAGCTTTTTTAAATTATTTACATTGGCAGAGCCTCTAGTTTAAGATGCCACTTTTTTTTATTGAGCTAGGGCCACTACTTCGGCCGCAGTGGCTCTCTAAGTAAAACGGTCACTGCAAAGTTGTACTCCTAATATAAAAACGTACAATTTATACGTGGAGTCGTCCATTAAGGCCTTAGGCCACTCTAGAGGCCGAAAAAATAGGCTTTTTGGGGATTTTTTTTCTTCAGAAAAACTACAAATAAATCGAGATTACTAAAAAAGGGTGTTATCATACATATCAGTGACTGTATACAATAATTTTTTTGAAGCGATTTATTTCAAAATGGCGGCTGTGCAGCGTTTATCTCAAAACTGCATTTTTTAAATTGGCCGGAAACATAACTCAGACAATTTTCAACCGATTCACTTGAAATGTTGAATATATCTTGAAAAATATATTGTTCATGCAAGTACGTAGGATTTTTTTTATATTGCATAGTTCATTTGTTATTAAAAATGATCTGGTGATTTTTTAGGCAAATTTTTGGAAAGCGACAAATTTCGTCCGATAATTGTTAATAACAAGTGAACTATGCAATATAAAAAAATCCTACGTACTTCCATAAACAATGTATTTTTCAAGATATATTCAACATTTCAATTGAATCGGTTGAAGTTTGTCTGAGTTATGTTTCCGGCCAACTTAAAAAATGCAGTTTTGAGATAAACGTTACTTCTCTGCGAAATGCAATTAGGAACATAACTTTTAAATTTGAAGCAAATCGAGTAAAAATTGTCGAAATTATTTGTCACGCCAATTGGAAAAAAGCTGTTTCGAGAAGTTTCGAGTAGTCGGCCATGTTGTACGTCGAAAAAAGACAAATACGAGGCATTCCACGCCATTTCACTCGGCCGTGACCCTGACCATTTTTAATTTTTTATATTTTTTTTTTATAAAATAGTATGCTATGCAAGGAATATTTTCACAAATTTTTTAATTTTTATCGCACGTATTTCAGAAGTAACAATTTTTTCAAAAATCTGGATTTCAGAAAGTTCGGAACCGTTCTAACGCCGATATCTCTTAAATTAATCGATATATCGAAAAATGTCTATAGATCGATTGTTTTCATATTAGTTCACACTTTCATAAAAAAGGAATTTTTTTTGAAGCATCGTTGTCAACATTTTTTCAGCTTGTAAAGTGAAAACCATTTTTTTCTAAAGAGGAATACCTTTTTTCAAAAAATAATATCATGAATTATATGAATTCTAACGCTAATTCCATTGTGGGCCCATTTTTCCTTATATAAAAAAAAATCGATTTTTTTACGAAAATTTCGAGCGTCTTGTATGAATTACTAATCATTTTTATTACTAATAATACTCGTAAGTAATCATTATTGTACGTATTTCCAATTAGTAATTGTAGTGATAATTTTACAATTAGTAGCCCGATCTAATATGGTGAAGAATTATTTTTCCATAAAAAAATATCTAAATCTCTCAAGATAAAAAAATATGTACTTAGTGTTTCATTAATATATTCTTCTATAATGCACAATTTTTATTATTTCTTCTAGGAAAGTAATGGAAAAATAATTCTTCAACATATTAGATGGGGCTACTAATTGTAAAATTATCACTACAATTACCAATTGTAAATAAGTACAATCATTATTACTTACGAGTATTATTAGTAATAAAAATTATTAGTAATTCATACGAAACACTCGAAATTTTCGTGGAAAAAAAATTGAATTTATTAGAAAAAAAAAAAAAAAAGGAAAAATGAGCCCACAATGGGTCTCGCGTTAAAATTCATATAATTCATCATATTATTTTAGAGAATGTGTTGAAAAAAATGGCAATCATCTTAAAAAAAAAACAGTTTTCACTTTACACGCTGAAAAAATGTTGACAACGATGCTTTAAAAAAAATCCTTTTTTTATGAAAGTGTGAACTAATATGAAAAAATTTTCGATACATCGATTAATTGAAGAGATATCGGCGTTAAAACAGTCCCGAACTTTCTGAAATCCAGACTTTTCGAAAAATTGTAACTTCTGAAATACATGCGATAGAAATTTAAAAATTTGTGAAAATACTCCTTGCATAGCATACTATTTTATTTAAAAAAATATAAAAAATTAAAAATGGTCAGGATCACGGCCGAGCGAAATGGCGTGGAATGCCTCATATTTTCTAACAGCTTGATATTCATACTAAATAGATGTGTAATTAATTTTATAAGTGAATCACTTTTTCATACGAAAAAAATTATTAAATTCGCGAATAATTTGATACCCGTTACTGTGGCCTAAGTCCTTAAATTTTACACTTCACATTTCCGCGCGAAAACGCTAGCCGCCATGCTGCTTCGGTTCGTGGCGTCACTTGCATAGGAAACATCGACGCTGCGCCAATTGCGAATGCGTAAAATTTTTTTGGTTCAAAGTGAGTTATATTCCCTATCATTGGTGTGTTGTTCCGAAAAAGTTGTTGATTAAAATGTAAATTGATATAAATATGAGGAAGACTTGGTTAAAACTTGCGAGAAGAGATTCAAAGTCATAGTCCGAAAAAAAACTCATTTGTTCTTTTTTGAAGTACAAATAACTATTTGAGAAATTTGCAATTAACTATGACAACCGAGAATGTATAGTTGGTGAGGCTTTTTTCACAGGTTAGAGAGAAATACGTCTACTGGTTTCTTTATTTACTATGTCAATGACGTCACGTCGGAATCCATTATGGCGGCTACCGTTTCGCAAGTTCGTTGAATAGTTCGCAGATAGAAAAAGTATTTCTTTTAAAATAAATTATCAAATTTATTTTGTGTTTTTATAAATGAAAACCAACATTATTCGATTGCTTATTGCGAAAACTACCGTATTTCTACATTCTTGGTATTTTTCTTACATGGATTAAATCCCCTATTGTTGTTGAGCAGTTACGAGGCAATCGAAGCTTCTTATTGCGTTGGGGATTTGCTAAGAAAAAACCACGTGATACCTCGTCGTTTTTGCAGTTGTACAACTCATTCCTTACGGCAACAAGAGATTTTTCGCCTCGGCGAGCTATGACAGGTCAACGAAGATCTGGGATCTCGAAGATACGAGCTATCCTCTTAGCGCAACGAAACGAGGATCCGCCACGGATGGCGCTTGGCTTACCCACTGGCCGGCTTATCTCACCGCTTATGATGACGTGTGAGAACATCATTATCACGTTATTTTTCTTTACCAGACTCACCTTATCACGGAAAAAAAAATTATTTCGCCGTTTTTCGATATCCCCCTTTGGCATTATGTCATATAATTAGCGCGAGAAGTAATTCGCATATTTGTCGCCTTACTTTGTATGTATTCATCACGACGTTATACCCACATAAATTCGGTTTCAGTCTTCTCTTAAGGGGAGATATACACCTAGGAGCCGGGAAAAAGGTCATTTTTGTGATTTTTTTCAAGGAAAACTATTTGAAATTTCGTATTGGGGTTTCAATTATCTAAAAGTATATACACTAAGCGCAACAAGGGATCACTATTTTTTCGACGAAAAATAGCCCTTTTTCAAACCGCTGTAACTCGGTGAAAAATGGTCGAAGAAAAAATTAAAAAAAAAATATTTTGTAGTGTAAACCTTCGACTTTGATAATCTGATTATAAATAATTTTTTTCGTTTCGTTTAAATAAAGAAATTCGTTGTTAAACAAAACAAAACATGAAATCAAAAAATTTGCTCGAGTTTGACAAGGTTCACGGGGAACAGAATTTTTTTTTCGAAAATCTGTTTCGACCATTCGAAAGCTTGTATCTTTCCCAACAAATTGGTTTTTTTTTTCAATTTTTGTGCGATTTTTTTTAGCCAAGTTATCGCAGCTTTGCGAAAAAATGCATTTTTCAACTTTGACCGGTCATAACTCTGGTCCAAATCATCGCACAGCATCCAAACCGGCATCGTTGGAAAGCTTGGATTTCCCCCTACAAAACTGTTTATTTTTCGTATTTTTCAGAAGCCGTTTTCAACATTGTAAAACTGATTGTTTAAAAGTGTGTAAAATGCCCATTTTTACACTTTTTTGTTTATCATGTTATAACATTACAACAAATGCAGAGGCACCAAAGGTTTTTGCGTTTTTTTTTAGTTCAGGGTATGTAGAAATACTCCACCAAATAGCAGATCGCTGCCTTTATTCTTTATTCGGGTTGCAACCCCGTTCTTTTGAAGAAAATCGAAATCCGTCAATTTTCACGAAAATCGAGGTTTCTCAGGTATCAGCGCGGGGTGAAATTTGTCGAAAAAAATCATCAGAAAATTACGAAATTTGGTATTCAAGGGTTTTCGGGGTTGGTGATTGCGAATCAGCAACCTTGGATCCGTAATGAATGACCTCGAAAACCCCCAAACATCGAGTTTCGCCCGATTGCAAGAATTTTTGCATTTGATCTGCCATTTTGGATCCGCCATTTTGAATTTTTCCATTTTTTATCCCAGATTCGCAATCAGCAACCTCGAAAACCTTGTCAAACTCGAACAAATTTTTTGATTTTGTGTTTTGTTTTGTTTAACAACGAATTTCTTTATTTAAACGAAACGAAAAAAATTATTTATAATCAGATTATCAAAGTCGAAGGTTTACACTACAAAATGCTTTTTTTTCCTTTTTTTTTCATTTTTTCTCCGACCATTTTTCACCGAGTTACAGCGGTTTGAAAAAGGGCTATTTTTCGTCGAAAAAATAGTGAGCCCTTAATTGTTGCGCATAGTGTACATTCAAAAATATGTTTAATTTTCTTTATTTAATAATATCAAAAATATACAAGGATATTGTATGATCCTTGGAGCGTCGTAAAAAATCTGCGTACACGGTACCCACTGGCGTTTCTTCAAAAATCATCTGAAAAAAAAACCAAAAAGATTATTAAATTAGATACTATAATCTAGTACTTGTCATAGCCGATTTTGAAAATATCGATTTATGACAAAATGGCGGACGTTTTAACATAAATAGCGATTTTTGGGCCAAAAATTAGTTATTATTTTGCCTATAAAACAAAAACTAAGTAACGGGGAAAAAAAACCTATGACAAGTACTAGATAATGGTGTATAGAATAACCACAAAAAAACCTCAAGGCATTCGGTTCATTGGTTTTCGAGAAATGTTGGGTACCGATTTGAAAAACGTGGTTTTGAGAAAAACGCGTTTGAAAATTTGGGAATGAATAAATCATGAAATTTGTCAACTTACATGGAATTATCGATACCAGGCCCATAGTGTAGGTCTTCTACGGTCGACGGAATGTTCATAGCTTCTAAATCCTCAACCTCGACCATCTAGGTGTATATCTCTCTTTAACGGGCTACATCTACATCGTGGCGCATTTTGAAAAGGAAACGCATTTCTTTTCCAAAGGTTCATATATTGAGAGCCTTTAAAAAGAACTTAAAACGTACTTAATATAAGTATTGAGCATATCAATTGAAAAAAATCTTCATTAAAAATAATAAAAATATAATATAATATGATTAAAATATATAATAATAATATTAAAAATCTTTATTAAAAACGAGTATTAAGGATATTAATTGCAAAAAAAATTAACAAAGGTACATAAGTATCATATAATTAACAAAGGTACATAAGTAACAATATAAATATAATATAATATGATTAAAATATATAATAATAATATTAAAAACCTTTATTAATATTAATTTTCAAAACATCTTTATTAAAAATGAGTATTAAGGATATTAGTTGCAAAAAAAATTGACAAACGTACGTATATTCAGAGCCTTTAAAAAGAATTTTAAAAATCCAGAAAATCAAAAACACGGCCGCCAGCAGATGTTGACATTTTTTTTCAAATCCAAAAACCAAAGGGATCATTCAAGTTAACAATAAATGCGAGTCGTTGGCGATCGTTGATTTTTAAAATAACTTTTCTTTACCACAATGGCGATAAATTGAAAATCGAGCAGATAAAATCTATGAAAAAACTCGCCATTTTTACGTAACTATTAAAAAACAAAGATGGATTTTTGAAAAGTGAAATCGTCAACGGCCTTCGAACGTTTCTCATCGTATCTCCTGTAAATCTGGAAATAAATCGTCAAGTGGTTCGCGAGATATCATGTCCACCGACTTTGAAAACAGTGTTTCGAGAAAAACACGTTTAAGGGGGGCACTCCATACAGAACGCCTAATTTTAGTCAATTTTCGTGATTTTTTTTAGGGTAAGGAATGTTCATATCTTTTCAGGGTCATCGGTACTTTTTATTACATAATTCTAGTTTTCAAAACGATTTTTGTTGCTTGAAAGAAGTTATAAATAGCGGAGATATAACCAGTCGCCGTGAATTTGTCCGGAAGGGAGGCCAAATGCGGTGTATACTTCCAGCACCTCGTAGGATTATCTGAAACAGTCTGCGCAAAAAAATTGAGTAGTGTATACATGTGGTCACTTGATGAACCATTAATATTGGAAAAATAATGATAATTGGCTGAAGGGGAGGCCTTGGAACAAAAAAGTTGATTTTTTCGGAAAAAAATTCAAACTTCGACCCAGCCAAAAACATGTTTATTTTGGTAATTTTTAGTCGGGCTTAGGTTCGTCAATGGCACATAAGTATCATAAAAACGTGTGTCAAATATGTGCTTGATCGGTCAAATAGTTTTTGAGTAATCGTGTACACCGATTTTCAACTCTTTGAAAAAGAAAGTTTCGAGATAATCGCGTTTAAAGTTTCGGCAAGGAAAAAACGTGTGATTCTGTGACTTACCGACTAGTCAGCTATTTCAGTACCATTTAAGGGCGGGATAAAGTTAATTCGGCGAAAAAAAGGCATGTTTTTAAGATTTTTTTTTTTGTGTAACGAATAGTGTTCGTTTATTGAAAAATTTACATATAATAAAGTAACATTGGAACAACATTCTCCCAAATTTGCATTGCAAAATATTCAAAATTGAGCGAGTGAAAATTAAACCCCGGAGGCGCCTCGAAAAAAAGTTGGTTTGCGGTGTGCACCATAACTCGCAACAGAATCATCTGAAACAAAAAAATCAAAATGCATTTGTTAAAGGAGATGTTTCTCGAGGTAATGACGGGAGGATTTTTTTTTTTCGATTTTTCGATTTTTCGTAGCACTTGGGAGCCAAAAAACCGATTTTCGCTAAAAAAAAATCGGCTAATTTGTTGTTGAAAAATTAGTAATTATTTAAAAAAACACAAAAGCTCTCGTCAATACCTGGTGAATTATGTGAAGAAGTACTGTGCAAAATTTCAAAGCGATTGGTCCAGTAGATTTTGAGTTATCGTGCACACGGACTTCAAATATGACAAGTCTCAGAAAAACGGTTTGAAAAACGCAGAAGAGTTTGGTCGCTTAGCGCTCATTGCACATAAGTTTGAGAACACTTCTCGATTGCATAAAAATCTGAGAAAATTCATGCATATTAAAGGTACTCAAAAGATTAATTTTGCATAATAATAATTCCAAAATGTTATTAACAAAATGATGAAAAAAAAAAGATTAGTCAACAAATTTCCCCGCAACCCAATTTTGTTTTCGTGATTCGTTCATTTTTCTGAATACGTATGAATTTTTTCAGATTTTTCAATTATCTTTGAATTTTTAGAAATTCAAAATAAAACTCGATAATTTTCTTATACTCACTCAAAGTCGTCGATGCCAGGTCCGTAGAGCAAAAGGCTTCCATCAAGATGATCGAGAGCATCTTTTTGCGTTTGTCTACGCAAAACTCTTTCTTCTTTACTGTCGTGCGCCGCTTGCTCCTCTGCTCTACTAATTCGCAAATCGTCAACTTGTCGGGCCCGGAACAGGCCCGTTTATCAAGAAATTTATTCGGGGTCGAAAAATACAATAGCGCGCCGCGCAGCTGCCGCCCAGGTATAAAAACCCGGCATGGAGCAATAGACGCTCAAATACTCATAACTTCGTCAATTTTACTCCGATCGACTTGAAATTTTAACACAATATTCTTGATATATTATGCATTCATTGAAAAAATTTAAAAAAAATAAGAAAAAAATTTAAATACTTTACCCCGCCCTTAATAATCCTTCAGCTTCCTCGAATTACGATATTTGTATGGGTATAGAAACGTTTCTAACCGCTATTATTGAATAGACGACTCGCCTCTCCACATGGTGCCTACACCTGTGCGCAGGGCTCCAAACGGAGCAGAGGTCACCCTCAAAGGATCTCGGGACGTCATTTTTGTGAATTGACCAAAATCACTAACTGCATCGTATTCTACAGGTTTAAAACTGTGTAAATGTAGGCAATAAAAAATGCATTTTTTTAAGCCTCTATATGGAGTAGCCCTCTTAAGGGGTCATCACAGTGTAACGGGTCGAAAAATAGTTAATTTGCGCGATTTTTTTTGTGGTTAAATGACGCCTAATCTGTCTGATTTTTTTATGTCACATCAAAGCACTCATAAAAAGAGATTTGTTATTTTTTTTTACATTTTCTCTAACGATTGAAAATGTCTCAAAAAAGGAGCCCTCCGGTGGCCGTAAATATTATGCGAAACAAAATTTGTAAAAAGATTATTAATCAGTATGAAAGCCGTCGTCTTGCTATGGAGGTCTAAAAAAATCAAAATTGACAAAATGGCGGCGGTTAAAAAAAAGTATCGAATTGAGCTTATTTTTTCGATAGTTTTTCGTTAAAAAAAATGAAGATTAAAGAAAAAGCTTCCATAGCAAGATGACGTATGGCGTGAAGAATGCTGTGCAAAAATTTGAGAAGGATAGCTTGAAAACCCTTTTTTGAGAGTGTACACCGTTTTGAAAAACGACATGTCGCGAAAAACGCCTCCAAGGGGAGATGCCTGAGTAAACGGCGAGAAAAACAGGTAAACTTCGGGAATTTTTATCTCAAAAACCAATGTTTCGATTGGATCCGGGTTTTTTTAAATTGGAAAATATGTACATTGAGGAATGTTTAGGAATGTTTAAAAAAACATTTGTTG
This sequence comes from Ophion obscuratus, assembly GCA_964007375.1. Classification (NCBI taxonomy): domain Eukaryota; kingdom Metazoa; phylum Arthropoda; class Insecta; order Hymenoptera; family Ichneumonidae; genus Ophion; species Ophion obscuratus. The sequence continues at coordinate 80,350,861 of OZ023312.1, read as the reverse complement.
GCTGGACGCGATTCAAACGCGATTATCTCGAAACATAGTTTTCAAAGTCGGTGCCAGATGTGTCTCGAAAACGACTTGTCCGATTTTGTCAAAATTTTGATACAATATTCTTCAATAGTTTTTCTCGTTCGCCACGTAGGGGTTTTTCATTTGATTGAACCATTGCTTTTTTGTGCAATGTGTATGCGATCCAAAATCGTCGGAAATTGCGAACGAAAAACGAATGTTAAATTAAAACGGTCGCACTTCCGTCAAAAATGAAAATTTCAAAAAAATCAAAATGTATATTTCAAAATGTATATCCCGCCTTGAAGTTTGAAGTATGGTGTTGCTATCATGGTTACGAAATTTGTAACGAAAAAGTAATGCATTTCATTCATTACTTTTTTAATGGGTAATGAAAAAATATTCCATTACCCATTACATTACATTTAGTAATGTAAAAAGTTCCATTACTCGTTACATTATATTTTGCATTGTAAAAATTTCCATTACTCATTACATAACATTTTGTAATGTGAAACATTTGCATTACAAAATGCAATATAATGGGTAAGGGGCCGTCCATATATTACGTCATCGATTTTTGCTGATTTTCGACCCCCCCCCCCCCCCCCCTACAATCATCCTATCGTCATTTCCTAATGACCCCCCCTCTCGCAAAACTGACGTCATTACCAGTTTGGCAAAATTAAAACATTTGCGGATTTGAGAAAAATTGGGTAACATTAAAACATTTTGTTATAGAATCATCTTTTATTATTTTGTACTTTGGCAATGTTTATTAATATAATAATATTATTCTTCCCTATTCTTTAATTTTCTTTGGATAGCTCCCACATTTTGTTATAGAATCATCTTTTATTATTTTGTACTTTGGCAATTTTCATTAATATAATAATATTATTCTTCCCTATTCTTTAGTTTTCTTTGGATAGCTCCCACGGAGTTTTCACCCATTCTTGCAAATCCTGGATCACGGGTAATATCTCCGTATCCTCCCCATATTCATTTTGGCTCGATCGAACTATTTTCATAGGTACGCTGTTATTTGAAGTTCTCGAATATAATGTAGACAAACCTTATGTAATAAATAAATAAATAATGAGTTCAATAATTAATACCATTAGGTACTTGCAAAATATTTTTCATCACTCATGCGGGGAAACCACTCTAGTTGTACAATATACTATTGTACATCTTGAATTAACTGGTATCACAAGAATGACGTCAATTTCGAAACGGCCCCCCCCCCCATCCATCATTTACCGTCATCCGCAGACGAACCTCCCCCCCCCCCCAAATTTAGAATGACGTAATATATGGACGGCCCCTAACGGATTTTTTTTGCATTACAAAGCGTAAAGTAATGAGTAATGGAATCCTTTTACATTACACAATTTAATGTAATGAGTAATAGAATTTTGTTTACATTACAAAATATAAGGTAGTGGGAAATATAAAGTGGCGCCGCCCCTAATGGGAAACGAACAATAATTCTCATTACACTGTAATGAGTGATCAATATTTTTTACATTGCAATGCATTAGTAATGCGAAAAAAATTTCACTACTCATTACCTTATATTTTGTAATGTAAACAAATTTCATTGCTCATTACATTACATTTTGTAATGTAAAGAAAATCCATTACTCATTAAATTACATTTGGTAGTCTAAAATATTTCCATTACTCATTACAATGGACTTTGTAATGTAACAAAATTTCATTACCCATTACATTGTAATAGGTAATGAAAATATTTCACATTACATAATGTAATGTAATGAGGAATGGAAATTTTTTACATTGCAATTTCCAATGTAAAGACTAATGAAAATTGTTTACACTAGAAAATTCAGTGTAATGAGTAATGGCAATTGTTTGCATTACAAAATGTAATGTACTGAGTAATAGAAACTTTGTACATTACTGAACGTAATGTAATGGGTAATGAAACTTTGTTCCATTACAAAATGTAAAGTAATGAGTAATGAAAACGCGAATGCATTATTTACAATCCTGGCTGCTGTATATGGCCGACTGTTAGAAGCTGCATCTCATTCAATTTCAGGAATATTTTAACGACATTTTCAGAGAATATAACCAAAAGGTGATACTATCGAATGAAAATATTTTCGGAAAATCCAATTTGTCGACCCACCCAGATAGACGTCGCCCTTTAATGACAAGTTTCTTAAAACACAGGTCAGTTGCGGGATCGTCGACGTATATCATGTTATTTCGGCAAGCAGAGGTCAAGGCTATCCCCCTGCTGCCTGCAAAGTCCTCATCATTCGTAAGCGCTCGTTTATTCATACCTATGTATGTATACGTCGAGCAATTTGATTGAATCGAGCACCATGACTCGTTTTTTTTCCAGACCGTCGACGTATCGGATTATGGGAACAGCGTGGCACACGGAACGATGGCGGGTGAAGTATTGGTGATATTTAATCAGCACTTGTGGAATCATCGTGAGATGGAGAGAGACATACCCATGAGACGTGCGGTAATAACACCGATGTGAAACGAAGACGAAATTTTTCATCGTCGATTGTTTTCATCTCGCAAACACACACACGTCACAGAGGGAATGTACAATTTTCAGGTGGCCTCGGTCGTTGAAGTGGTGGATTTGTCGAAAGAAAGTATCGACGCGAAGAAGAAAAAGAAAAAAAAGCCCACCGTGAGGAACAACGATGGCACGGATTATACCTGTATGCCCGCAACTTACGAGGAGTGCCGGGATCAGTTTGGCATTGTGTTTCGTCGAACTTTAAGCGTGAGTAACAGTGAGCATTGGCGTAGCCAGGAGGGGGCAGGGGTGGGCACGTCCCGCCAGAAAAAATCGATCTAAGATGATTAAATTAAGGGACAACACCACTGTGACCCCCTGTTTTTTGCCATTTTTCAAGAATTTTTTTTTGGGAAAAAAGAGGTATTCGAAAAAAAATTTTTTTGTTCTGTTCGTTGTTTATTGAAGATACATAAAAAAAAATTTCAAATTTTTCACGCCCCATGGTGACGCTGGGGAAGCTTCCGCGTCAGGTACTGTTGCCTCTGCAGTGGTTCGCGGCACGCAGCAGAACTCTCTTCAAAGTCGATCTGAAAAAAAAATACCGAGTGTTTTCGTTAATAATATGATATTTTGAAGAGAAGTACATAGGGATTTGAAAAAATATTGATTTTTAAAAAATAGGCACGCTTTTGAAATTAAAGGACGATTTTCGAGCAAAATTTCTCGTCGAAAATAGGCTATAATTTTTTTTATTATTGAGATATCGAAAAAATCCTATGTACTTCTTTAGATAATCTAGTTTTATTGATGCAGTCCAAATTTGAAGTCGATCGGATAAAAATTGCTCGAGTTCTGCTGCGTGCCGCACTCAAAAAAGTGGTTTTGAGAAAAACGCGTTCAAAGTTTTAGGTTTGTTAATTTATGCGATAAATTGGGAAAAAAAATGTTTACCTTTAATCAGCGATGCCGGCACCATATAGCTGGCCTTCAAGAAGCAAATCATTGTCCCTAGCATCTTTTCTCGAACTTGTAGAGGCTCTTCTTGCCTCTTTTGCAGCGTCTGTGAGCGAGCGCTCCGCCAGCTCGATCCGCGCTGCGTCGGTTTCAACGCAAAAATTGAAACAATTTGGGCCGATAGTTATCCCCAACGTCTCCAAAACTTTCATGAGGCTTCTCAGGCCATCATTGAATAATAATACCGCGATATCAGCTGCAATATCGACGATTGACGATTGACGACTTGAAAATTTTTCAACTATCGCCACCTATGGCTTTTTTTCGAAACTATATTCATAACAATAGCCGGTTTTTGTGAAGGGAGACAAAAGAATACCTGGGAAAGACCCGCAGGACCTGGGAAAGGCCCGGTATACCTGCCGACCCTGAGGCGCGCAGCTGCGCGGGACCCCGAGCGTCACGGAGCGCTGCACCGCTCTACAAAATATTCAATATCTCCGAAAATAATTATTTTTTCGACCTGGGTCCAACGGCATCTTAATCTTAAATGTATTTTGGATTTTTCTAGATGGTTTTCAAAAAATCGATTTTTTGAAGCCGTCACAGTGGTGTTGTCCCTTAACTGCGAATCTAATGCTCCGATCTTTATGAAATTTGGTGAGAATATTCTGGAGATATTGTACTTAAAGAATATGCAATCAAAAATTGTCAATTTTTCCGACCATCACACGTGTCTATAAAGCTTTAAAATTTGTACGGTACATTCAGGGATAAAGTTCCGAAGACCTTCATTTTAGTGTTATAAAAGAACCCCTAAAGGGATTTTTGGCGCATTGAAATAGTTTTCGAGATATCGATTTTTAAAATTGTAAAAAATATTTTCTTTCGCTGATATCTCAAAAAATAGTGGTAAGTATGCAGTTTTCGAAAAAATGATAAGAGATACTTTTTGTAGGAAATTAAATTTGCTACAAAAAAGGTCTTATACAAAATTTTCAAAAATCCATATTTTACCGTGAATATTTAAAAAATATGTTTTATTGACATTGGGCAAGTCTTCAGTCAGCTGACCACGGTAAACTGAACGTTCATTAATTTTTTTATTGTAAATCAATTTTTAATCATATAAAAAGTAGTTTTAGTGTCATTGGGGGGGGGCTCCGCCCCGCAAGGGGCGCTGCTTCCCAACCCCGACCGGGGGGGGGGGGGGGGGGGAGCGGACTTCGCCGTGGTCCAGTAGTAACTCATTCCAGTTGCCACTTACTCCAGTAGCCAGTACACCCTTAAAATCAGCCAAAAACTCGCCCATTGTCAATAAAACGCATTTTTTTAATTTTCAAGCAAAAATATGCAGTTTTTGAAAACTTTGTATACGATCTTTTTTGTAGCAAATTTAATTTCCTACAAAAAGTGTTTCTTACTATTTTTTCAAAAACTACATATTTACCGAGATTTCAGCGAAAGAAATTTTTTTTTCACAATTTCAAAAATCGATATATCGAAAATTACTTCGATGCGCCAAAAATCCCTTTAGGGGTTCTTTTATAACACTAAAATGAAGCTCTTCACAAAATTTCAGCTCAGTCGGAGGTGGGGCGTTTTCCGAACTGCACCCACATTCAGTAAATGACAAAGAATTTACTGCATAAATTCAAATAAAATGGTAATATTGTATTAATTGTCCCGAAACTCCTTAAAGAACAGAGAAAAATTTGCAAATTTTTTTCATGAGTATTTGCAACAGTTCGATATTGATATTAACATGAACGTGTGATTAAGGACTTAGGCCACGGTAACCGGTATAAAATCAGGTGCGAATTTAACCATTTGTTTTTCTTATGAAAAAGTGATTCACTCATAAAATTAATTACACATCTATTCAGTATGAATATCAAGTTGTTAGAAAATGATTTTTTTTTTCGATTCCTCGTCGATACGTTAGGAATGCCTAGAGAAATACGTACGGAATTTAAAAAATATTGTTTTATTCAAAAGTTGTAGGTATTTGAACTTAAGAAATGAATTTTCAGTGAAAAATTTCGTTATAACTGCTCATAAACTGTTCATAAAATGGAAAGTTTTCGATTAATCAGAAATTCCGTACGTAATTCTCTGCGAAATGCAATTAGAAACGTAACTTTTGAATTTGAAGTAAATCGAGTGAAAATTGTTGAAGTTATTTGGCACGCCAATTGGAAAAAAGCTGTTTCGAGAAGTTTCGAGTAGTCGGCCATTTTGTACATTGAAAAAAAATATATATTATATATATAATAGAGTTTTATTTGCACAACTTGTTATAAAGTTTTTTACAAAGTCTCTTTTCTTACAATCAATCTCATTCACGAACTTACACCTGACAACTTACGTCTAAAATTCTAACCTATATCCTAACCACTACTGATCGCTGTCGCTCTCATCTTTTTCCTCTTTTTTCATTTTTGCACATAATGCCTGTATTTCTTTGAAGTAGCGGCAAATTCCCACATTTATTTTCCCGCTTAACATATTAATGATCTCCCCCTTTATCGCAACCTCGACAACTCCTTGTATCCACTCCTCCGCTTCTTTTCTTGCCTCTTTTGGCATCATTTCCCAGCCTTTTTTGCAAATTAGGAGGTGCTCCACCGTCTCAAATTTCTCCTCACAAATCCTACACCGCCAATTTTTCTCCCCCTTCTTTCCCGCCCTCCATACATTTCCACATCTTATTCTTGCCCACAATTCTTTCTCCCTACCCTTCACTCCTTCCTCCTTCCAGTATTTCCATGGGCTTTCTTCGTTCTCCACCAAGTACTTGTATAAACTATTGTATGATGATTTTTGTACTCTTTCTTCTTCCTCCTCCAGTATTTTTTTCTTTAGGTTTTCTAATCCTTCTTTCACCTTTTTTTCTAGTTCGCCCTCGTCTGTCTCCTCTCTTATCATCCCTACTAGATCCTCAATTCCCATTTCCATTAATACTTTTTTTAAATCCTTTCCCCACTTCGAGGGGGTTCCATTCTCAATCGCTCTTAGCTCCTCTCGCAAACATATTTTTGGCCATCTCGACTCCCCCATCTTCACAACCTCTTTCAAATATCTCAGAGCCCTTTCTCTAATTATGTATTCCAATGTTGGCACTCCCAACTCTCTCCTCCATATGTAATTAGGGGTCGTTCTGTGTACCCCTAGCGCCATTTTACAAAACCTGCTCTGTATTCTTTTATAAGATTCAATTTCCCCCCAAAAAAAATATATATTTTCTACCAGCTTGATATTCATACTAAATAGATGTGTGATTAATCTTATGAGTGAATCACTTTTTCATACGAAAAAAAAGTTAAATTCGCACATGATTTTATATCAGTTACTGTGGCCTTAAAGCTTCGTATTTTATGCGTGTTACCTTATCGACTTTTGGTAAATTTTATTTCAAAAAAGATAATTGTGAAGACTTGTTCGTCAGAACGCCCCTGACCCCCTCAGAAGCAAAATGCCGCCTACGCCAATGCCAATGAGTACTTGTTCTCATTGCCCAACATACTAGGATTTCACGACGTATATTTTTCGTCTTTATCGAGTGCAATAATTTTTTGTTTTCCTCTTAGCGTCCGAAGGGCAGAGCAATACCAAAAAGATTGAGACCATTGTGCGCGGAAAGATTGGCCGACGCTAACGTCTCGCAATATCCATTCACGTCGGTGAATCGCGTGAGTTTCGCGCTATATTGAAATTTATTCGCGCAACCGCTCTTCCGCCCAATGTATTACGAGAACTCTCGCATTAAAACGCGTTTCTCGTTATTTTATTTTTTATCTCATTCAGGTATCGTGGAATCCGAACGCTTGGAGCTATCTGTGGCTGTGCGTCGGCTATCAGAATGGCCTTGTGCGATTTTTACGCTTCAACGCTGCGAAACTCGAAGAGGAGTCGAGCAAGCTGCTTTCCGACCACGCGGCATCGATGTTCGAAGTGTCTGGAAGGACCAGCGAGCGCAAAGACGAAGCTCCGTGTTGAACTTCGATATCCTAATCATACCATCAGCGATACTTGCGACAGTATACAATGCTGAAGAGGCCGATTCGCCTTCGTACATCGGCACGGATCAGAGTTGAGCGTAATTCTATTTATAAAAATACGAATACGAATTTATTCACATCGTGATTTTCATGTGAATATAAATACAAATTTATTCATACTTCACTTGTATTCACATGCATGCATACAAATACAATTGTATTCACAAATATTCTGAACATACAAATAAATTCACAGAAAAAATTGTGAATATTTACAAAATTCCTGTGAATTGAAAAAAAAATCACATTAAAATCTGTGAATGCAAATGTATTCACAAAAAATTGTAAATACAAACAAAATCACAAAATAAGTTGTGAATTTTTTTCGTATTTAAAACAAAATAAAATCAAATTCACAATGATTGAAGTTTGCACCAAAAGTGAGTTTGTACGTATTTTGAGAGAAAATATTGCCTCGAGGCCAAGAAATTTTTGCACAAAACTTTTTGTGCGAAAATTTCTTCGTCTCAACACAATGTTCTCTCTCAAAATACGTAAGAACTCGCTTGTGGTGTAAATTCTCATATAATTGTCGTGAATTCGATTTTAATTTTCTTCAACTTGAGGAAATTCACAACTCATTTTGTGAATTTTTTCATATTTATAATGTAATATTTGAAACTCACAACTTTTTTTGCAAAAATTTCTTTGCCTCGACGCATCGTTTTCCCTCAAAATACGTAAGAACTCACGTTTGGTGTAAATTTTAATCCAATCATTGTGGATTTGATTTTAACTTGTCTTAAATACGAAAAAATTCACAACTTATTTTGTGAATTTTTTGTGAATACATTTGCATTTACAGATTTTGATGTGAATTTTTTTTATTCACAGGGTTTCTTGTAAATGTTCACATTTATTGTGAACATTCACAATTTTTTCTGTGAATTTATTTGTATGTTCAAAATTTTGTGAATATAATTGTATTTGTATTCGTATTTACAATAAGTGAAGTATGAATAAATTTGTATTCGTATTCACATGAAAATCACGATGTGAATAAATTCGTATTCGTATTTATAAATAGAATTGCGCCCAACTCTGGCACGGATATTTTCTGTTGGAAAACGTTCAAAAGGCGCATCAACGATCCCAAAAGAATAAGTTCAGACGTCGATACGCCCAATGAGAATCCGAAGTTCCTGCAAGTGTCGCTACATCGTTTTCGAGAGAGAAAAAAAAGCGCAATCTACACGATATAAAACGACTTGTGAAAATTCGCGAATTGAGCCAAGTTGTTATCGCCAATGAGCGCATATGTCACCAAGAGATATCAACTGTTGCTGAAATCACAATTTATCACGAGTAAATACGCTGCGCTGTGCGGTTTCCATTGTTTTTTCTCTCCGAAGCGACGGGGCGAAACTTATTGAAACTTCGAAGTTGATCTTTTACGGAACGTATGTAAGTCTGAAAAAATCAGTACCCTTCGACCGCCACTACCAGCGAAAGGCTCGATCCTTGATAAAAATAGCACGCATACGTAAACGGAACATTCGTAAGATATTCTATCTTTTGATTGCGTAAGCCGTGTATTTGGCGACGTCCACGAAACGCGAGCGAATGTTTTTTCGTTCTCTTTTATTTTCTCGCATGCGGCTCGATCGTTTTTCGCCACACTTTTCGACGCTTTTAGCGCGCCCCCTGACTTTCCACCGGTGTTTTTTCATTGCTCTGGGCGAACGTTTGGAAAGTGTGGTTGGAGCGAACGGAGCCATATTAATGGAGTGAGCCAAACGAGCGAGTCACTTTTCTACGCGAGATTCTCCGGATGTTACCTTGCCTTATATTGATCAAGCTAGCATTATACAATTGGATATTTTTCTAGCGACTCCGATCGTACATAATGATTGATATTCTGCGGCTATACATATGTATATAGGGTTAAGCTATTTATTTTACATCGCAGAATATAATGACGCGGCGACAAATATATGAGACGTGTATTCCTAAACTGCCTGTTCGAGTTGCGCATTTTCGGAAGCTCATTTGCGAGTCTAAAGAGGCGCGCGGTTCATCGAAGGAAAAATCGTGAATAAAACAGGCCACTGAAATACCACGGGAGGGGAGGGAATTTGAGAGCGCCGGTGTACAGGGTGAAGCATTTATGGTCGTGTTCGTTGGGTCCACGGTCGTACATACAGGTCTTGAAACGTCGCGAATTTCCTACAGCGTGGTTTGGCTCGCTTGTTTTCCTCGTTTTTAGTACCGGGGCGTGGCGCTGTGATCTGAGATGGAAATGCGTTACGTATGACGCGCAAGCCACGATTTTCGCACCGTTTGACACTGGTCGTGTTCGTTGGGTCTTATCATTTTGATTGCGCATGCGCATAATGATGCGCACGTTTCAGTGCGCAGTTGCGCGTTGCGCATCATTATGCACATGCGCACTTGTTCGTATCAAAATGATGAGACCCAATGAACACGACCACTGTTGAGTTGCACCGCGCATGCGCTGATTTTCCATGCCTAGATCACAGCGCTACCCTGGTGGTCACAAGGTGAGATCATTTAGCGCCCGTAAAATGAACCATCCCCACCGGCTCCGTTTCAAGACCTGTATGTACGACCGTGGTTGGGTCTCATCATTTTGATACGAACAAGTGCGCAGTTGTGCGGTGCGCATCATTATGCGCATGCGCACTTGTTCGTATCAAAATGATGAGACCCAACCACGGTCTTATAAACAGGTCTGGGCACAGAGGCTAAAATCGTGTGACACTAAGGTCGTGTTCGTTGGGTCTCATCATTTTGATACGAACAAGTGCGCATGTGCATAATGATGCGCAACGCGCAACTGCGCAATGAAACGTGCGCATCATCAAATGCGCATCATTACGCACATGCGCAGTCAAAATGATAAGACCCAACGAACACGACCTAAGTAAGGCCAATTGAGTTACAAATTCCGCCACGTCGCTAGCGTCGGAGCGGCCGATTTGCTTATATATACTAGTGTTGTTGTGTTTGCTAGTATATTGTGTATAACCTCGTCGCCACCTTACCACACTGTATACCGATGGCCAACAGGAGTGGAAATGTTTATTTTATTTGAAGTGAACCAATAATTCAAGTGAATTGATAATTGAAGTCAAAATTTTGCAATGCCTGAAAGATCTTATACTGCGTGAAAAATGAGTGAAGGCAGTATCGCCACTCATAAATGAATTAAGAACAACGCACAAAATATGCGAGAAGCATTTTAATCAATCCGACATTGTGCGCCACTTCATCCATAAAGACGGAGATGGACAAATTATCGCACAAGTAAGTTTCTATGATAAATGCTATATGTAACCATGTAGAGGATGTATTATTACAACCATGAAGACAGTACGCATGCGCTGGTATATGGCTCTCTGTCCCACAATCGGCCTCTCCGATACTAGTGCTCCAAATAGTGTGGCCCGTTTTGGAACTTAAACGGCCTCACTTTTTGTCACACGACGGCCTATGCAAAGTATATGGGAGTGCCCAGACCCACGGTCTTACATACAGGTCTGGAAACTCCGTTAGTTCACATGGTCCCTTTGCTGAAGTTCGCCGCGAGAGGCGCTGCAATCGTGGAGTCAGTGTACGAGAGAGACAGCAATACTCACTCTCACTCACCAAGGCTTGCAACCAGTATTTATCGGAGTTACTACTTGCAAATATTTCTACGTGTACGTGTTCATCATTTGTTGTTTTTCCGAACAATAAATATGGAGATAGCATTTTATATTACAGCACAAATATAATTTCGCGTTTATCAATCATATAATAACAACTATTTATCCCTTAGAATTCAAATAATGGCGTCTTATAATGGCAATAAGAAAGATTTTTAGTCATTATCGTTCTGCAGGGGGGGGGGGGCGTTGGCGGAATGTACAAAATAACGAAAAAACCAAAACGTTATTTCCTTTTTGATGATCGTTCGTTTATTGGTTTGTCAATTTAGACATCTTTTTTTTACGACAATTTTTTTTTTAATTTCATATTTTCTTGAAAGGCCTCATGTCCAACCTTATGTAATAAATTATCGCGTATGATAAAATATCCGAACCATGTTTTCCACATGGAAAGGAAAACTTATATCCCGTCAATACATCTTCGAGTGTTGAAGCAAACACGTGAACCTTTGTGACTTGATTAATTTATTGCCAAACACAGAACATAAACACTACGAAGTGGAAAAAATTGCATTCAAATCTAAGATTCTATTTAAATTTAACTTTCGTCCCAGTAAAAAGGAACGCATCAAACGTGATAGACATAAATCCGATAATGTTAGATAAATATATATTATTTAAATTATTACCTGTAATTAATAGTAGCGAAAGAATTAAAAACATTTCTTTGTACTGGGATGATGGTTTCGACGATTCTACCATCGTGCTATGAGAGTTGTTAGTTTATTCTGCGGCTACCTACGTTGAGTTAATAAGAAGCCTGCTTCATAAAAAACTAGTTAAAATAAAAATCCTGTCACGTAATAAACTATACAGTCTATAGCCAAAGGAAGGGCATAATCGTGATCGACAGGGTACTCGATGACATAGGCTGCCTCCCATTCTTCTTGATCTGAAACGGCGTCTAATTTTCGTCGAACTTCGTCTCGACACTTGACCATTTTGGGTTCCGATTTTTCGCCACTCAAAGCATTCAGATCCCTTAGCGATATCAAAATCTGCGGCTCAGGTCGTTCTTCAATGGTACAATTACCATATTTTGGAGGCTTAATCGCGCTATATACTGACAGCAGTTTATATAGCTGCAAAACATTGATAGTTTCACTTTTAGGCTTCTGTAAGCCTTATTGCACTCCGGTACTACGCAGGACTTCGGCATTACTTCGCGGTTACTCGACGACCCTATACAGGGTAATGTGTTCGCTGTCAAAACTGACTCCTCGATACTAGCGACACCACGATTTCTGTTTCAATAGTGGAACCACCCCCACCACCCGAATTTCATCGAGTTTCCAGACCTGTATGTAAGACCGTGCCCAGATCTGTTTATAAGACCGTGGACCCAACAAACACGACCTACTGCAGAACGTTATATCTCAAAATCGATTGATGCAAATTAAGGGGTTGGACTGCTGTGAAAATGACGAAAAAAAAATCGGGTGGGTGCCAAAATGACGAATGATCAAATATAGATCGACATAGATTTCGAAACGATACAATTATGAACTCTCAAAATAACGAAGGTGAAATTATTCGAAAGTTTATCCTTTGACCGATGACGGAATCGAATACCTATTACACCATAGGTTTATTTATTCGAGAACATATATTCAGACAGTCTCCAGTTTGAGTCATACAAATACAGATTCGAGCAATCTACAACATTCATATCTCCGAAATAGAACAACAGTGAGCACCTAATGTTCGTAATATCGTCTATAGCCAAAAGCCATATATCGAGACTACAAACTTCGAATTTGTAGATCTTAGAAACGCGCGCAGAAGATCGATGGTCCGAAATGGCGACTACCTAAATGGCGAACATGGAATGGCTGCCTGACCCGACTGACCACTAACGCCATCTGCCGTCTTCATTCTGAAGCGCGAGTAGATTGCTCGATCCCAAGTTTTCGCTATCCGAACCGTTTCCCAGTGTGACCAATCGCTATTATAACTGATCGACTTTTTGGTCCTTCGCGTTAAGGGGTGAAATGCAGTCAGAGGCGTGAAAAAACGAGCATTTTCAATAATTTTTCAAAAATTGTAATTAATTTTGTTTTACAAAAGTGGTTACACAGACTTTTTATGTTATAATTCAACTTGACTTGTACACATTTTGAAAGAAAAATATTGATTATAAAAATATCGCCATCTTCGTCGGACCCCGTTCGGCATGTAGTGCTTTGCAGTGACCATCATAAAATTTTACTGGATCATCTGAAATCAAAAAACAAAAAAAAATCAGTTTAATAATAAATCTAGTCCTTCATCGAAGCTTTTTTTTCAAAAATTAACAAAATAGCGGCTTCCGACAGATATCTTTCGATTTTCGACCAAAAAATCGCTCGTTGTTAAAAAAAATCGAAATTTTCAACAAAAATGGAAATCCTTCGATTAAGGACTAATTTTTAATGCTATCAATAAGCACATAAAATGTCATTAAAATCTATGGAGTGGTTTTTTACTTGTAGTGGTCACCGACTTGGAAAAAATAGTTTCGAGAAAAACGCGTTTAAAGTTTTTCGATGTGGATACGGTATTTTATGTTCGGAAAATGTTGAGCTGGATGGACGAAGCTAAACCTTTTTATGTATTTTGATCCGCTGAATCCGAATATCACAATTTTTGCCGAAAAGTCGAACATTCAATTGTTTATAGCCAATTGTTAAAACAATTTTTCAAAAAATTAAAGTTTTTTGGGATGATTTATTTTTAAAAAAATATTTTGGGCACTTTTCAAATGAAAGTATTCTTTATAAAATGTTGCTAAAGTTCATAGTTTTTGAGCAATAAATCTTTGAACATTTCTGAAAGAGTTTTCCACTTTTACACTTGATTTACGTATAGAAATGCAAATTAAAAAATTACTTACATTGAATTATCAATTCCTGGCCCATACAATAAGGCTTCTGCCGATGTAGAAGCTTCCAAAATATAAATTTGTTGTTGTGTTCGAAGCATTCTGCCTTTCTGGGCATTATCGTTTGCGCGTTTGTCAGCCTCGTCTATACGTTGAGAATAGACGTGGCCCCTTCACTTATTGTGGGATATCCGGGTAAGTATTCATCGGATTGACTTGAAATTTTCAGGGAATATTTTCGAAACATCGTCCTTCAAGAAAATGTTTGAAAAAATCGATTTTTCAAAAATTCTGACTGCATCTCACCCCTCAATAGATTCGAAATCGAAAACTGTCGTAATATTTACAATTCGACGATTTGACGTCTCGAATTGTTTGGTGCACATATGAAGCATTCCACACCAAGTGAAACACTACAAAATTATGTGACTTTTAAACGGGCTCATAATTTGTTTTTAAGTTCATTCAAATGTCAGTTCATTCAAATGTTAAGTTTATTCAAATGGTAAGTTCATGCAAAATTTTTAACAGTTTCGAAACATATATGATTTAAAAGTACATTCGAAAACCTAAATTTTCTTCTTTGACGTTTTTTGTACAATGCATCACTTTTTAAGTATAATGAATCGAAAAAAAAAATCGAGAAAAATTCCCCGGTATCCAAATTCGAGTGTAAAATCCAATTTAAAAATCTTTAAAAAATTGTAGTTACTTTTGACACTCGAAGGAACTTAAAAACAAATTATGAGCCTATTTAAAAATTACATGATTTTTTAGTGTTTCACCTGGTGTGGAATGCTTCATATACAGGCGAATCGATATTATATCTTTCGTTATTTTGTTAAATCTGATATTTTTTTCCGCTATAAATCAACTTCGAGATTTTTGTATTCACAATTTCGATTAACTACACTTCGCACAAAAATTTAGGGAGCAAGAAAAAAATCCAAATTTTTGGGGGATTTTCAACAGGCTGTAACTCATACAAAAATGGTCGTATAGCAAAAATAAAAAAAGCAAATTGTAGCTCTAAGTGTCTAGTTTTCGGATCTGAGTTTGAACATTTTTGTTTGAAAATATTTTTCGAATAATCATAAGTAAACCACCGAAAAAAAAATGTTCAAAATTTTTTTGGTTCTTTTTTTAAATCTACGGACGTGGAAATTTTTTTTTCGACTTAACCTCTATATGGACCGGATAGCTTGTTTATTCAGCTTTAATTTGGTTTTTTAAAAATCTCGATACGAGCGTTTCTCGCTGAGATATCGGTGTTTGAATGGAAAAAGATCATTTTGTCTTTGATTACCAATATCTCAGCAACCAATGATCGCACAGAAATTTTGAGGTTGGTTTCAAAAACTTGAATAAATTCTCTACAAGGATTAGCAATTGAATTTTGAAAAAAATTTTTTTTTTCAATCATTACATGAATTTGAAAAAGCGACCAAAAAAGGGCTTTTTGTGGTTTTTTGTAAAATCAAGCGCCCAATCAAAAATATTGCGGAAACCACTAATGTTAAGTGTGCCTTTTACTGTTCAATATACCCACAAAAACCCTACGAAGTTTCAATTTAATCCAGCCAACCGTTTTTTTTTCCCACTTGATCGAATTTTTGAAAAAATTAAAGGAGCAAGAATTTCGCTCTGAAAATGTCACAATTTTTATCAAAAATGAAAAAAAAAAAAAAATTCATTTTTCTCTCAATTCTGTATTAGTGACTTGGAAAATTTAAGAAAAAAAAAAATCGAAAATTTTTGAAAAAAAACTTCCCTTGGGGGTCAACTTTTAATTTATTCAATTAATTTGTGACTAGGAAAATTAAAGTGCGGAAGAGGAAAATCGGTGAGAAAGTGAGTCGCTACATTTCTTTAATTTAGGGCCAATTGAAAAAAAAAAATTAAAAAAAATTTTTTTTTTCAAAAATTTTGGAATTTTTTTTTTCAAAAATTTTCGATTTTTTTTTTTCTTAAATTTTCCAAGTCACTAATACAGAATTGAGAGAAAAATGAAAAAAAAATTTTTTTTTCATTTTTGATAAAAATTATGACATTTTCAGAGCGAAATTCTTGCTCCTTTAATTTTTTCAAAAATTCGATCAAGTGGGAAAAAAAAACGGTTGGCTGGATTAAATTGAAACTTCGTAGGGTTTTTGTGGGTATATTGAACAGTAAAAGGCACACTTAACATTAGTGGTTTCCGCAATATTTTTGATTGGGCGCTTGATTTTCCAAAAAACCACAAAAAGCCCTTTTTTGGTCGCTTTTTCAAATTCGTGTAATGATTGAAAAAAAAATTTTTTTTCAAAATTCAATTGCCAATCCTTGTAGAGAATTTATTCAAGTTTTTGAAACCAACCTCAAAATTTCTGTGCGATCATTGGTTGCTGAGATATTGGTAATCAAAGACAAAATGATCTTTTTCCATTCAAACACCGATATCTCAGCGAGAAATGCTCGTATCGAGATTTTTAAAAAACCAAATTAAAGCTGAATAAACACGCTATCCGATCCATATAGAGGTTAAGTCGAAAAAAAAAATTCCACGTCCGTAGATTTAAAAAAAAAACCAAAAAAATTTCGAATATTTTTTTTTCGGTGGTTTTCTTATGATTACTCGAAAAAAAATTTCAAAAAAAAAATTTCAAACTCAGATCCGAAAACTAGACACTTAGAGCTACAATTTGCTTTTTTTATTTTTGCTGTACGACCATTTTTGTATGAGTTACAGCCTGTTGAAAATCCCCCAAAAATTTGGATTTTTTTCTTGCTCCCTAAATTTTTGTGCGAAGTGTATTTCACAGAGACTATCATAAGATTGATCTATCTATATTGGAACGTTCGTCATTACTGAATTCGAAATTTCGGTCCTTCTGAATATTGATCTTTCGAATTTCCGATTCCCACCCAAAAAATCGATCGTCGCTTGAGGTGCGTGAACTTGAAGAGGATAGTGTGGGAATCGCAGATTGAAGGTAAACTTATGATTGCAACGATATAACTGTTAGTAAAACTTAAAGGGGACTGGCCATCGATTGCGATTTTTTCTTTTTTTTTTGTATTACTACAGTCTCTTCCAAACATTTTGGCGTAAAGAAAACTGAAACTTTTGCAAAATTAAGCTCAGGAGAGCAATAAAACTCCAATACTCCGCTAAAAGGTTGACGGCTGGCCCGTCCCGTCCGTCGTGTTGGATGCAGACAAGAGATCGCAATCATCAATTGCCGCCACAGACAAAGCTGAACTCGAGAAGTCCTGCAACGCCGCTAATTCTTAACGTACGTAAGTTGCAACTTTTCTGCCGTTACTGTGCGAGAACTTGAACGCGTTTTTCTCGAAACAGCGTTTTGTACTAGTGTTGCTGCGATAACTCAAGAACGATTGAAGATATCGTCTTGTTTTTTTTTTAATGAAGATATCCACTTCCTCTACGAAATGAACCGACGTTTATGGAAATAACTCAATTTATTATTATTGTTATTACAACAAATGTCATCCGTTTTTCGATGTTTTTGATGGATGGAACATCCTCTGGAGATTTGGGAATTGCCGGAAACTTCAACCGGCCACTCGGAATCGTGGCAATGAGGGAGCAGTGCATGAGATCATGAGACGCGTGGTCTTCGTTATCCGCCCATATCTCCCTTTAGGGGTCTTCTCACTTTAGACTATAAAAAGGCTGTTTTCATGATTTTTTGAGAGGTTTATATTATAGACATTGATATAAAAGTTGTTACACTTAATAAATACACTTTCCAAATACATTTTTAAAAAATATTTAATTAAGTTAATATTTATAGAGGAAAATGGTAGTTAAAAATGTCCTAAAAAATTGTAAGTCTGCGCTATTGATGAAATCTCGGAGATGGATTATCCGAAACAAAAAAATCGAACGGTTTTAGATTCAGTATGTTAATGGCTACAGCGCATATCATACGATTTTTGATATATGCAAAAATAACAAAATGGCGAACATTTTTCGATAAAACAACAACAAAAAAACGTTTTTTTTCACCGTTTTTGGCCAAAAAATCGTAAATGTCAAAATTTCAAAAAAATTTTGATTTGCGCTATGGCTATAGTTGTAATAAATGTGTGGTTTAAATTTCATAACGATCGGTTCAGTAATTTCGAACATTTTATCAAGAAGCCGTCGAAAAACGTTGTTTTGAGAAAATCGCGTTTAAAGTTTGTTTGGGTTACGTAAATACATTAAAAAAATGTTGAGGGGTGAGATGCAGTCGGAATTTTCAAAAAATCGTTTTTTTTGTTTATATTTTCTTGAAGTATGATGTTTTGAAAATATTCCCTGAAAATTTCAAGTCAATCCGATGAATAGTTTCCGGGATATCCCACAATTAGTGAAGGGACGTCGGGTCCCCATGGCAGGTAGCGGCTGACAAACGCGCAAACGATAATACCCGGGAAGGCAGAATGCTTCGAAGGCAACAACAAATTGATATTTTGGAACCTTCCACATCGGCAGAAGCCCTATTGTACGCTCCAGGAATTGATTGGATGTAAATCATTTTTTAATTAATATTTCTATACATAAATCAAGTATAAAATTGGAATATTCTTCCAGAAATGTTCAAAAATGTATTACTAAAAAACTATGAACTTTAGCAACATTTTATAAAGAATACTTTCGTTTTAAAATTGCCCAAAATGTAAAAAAATATTCATCCTGAAAAACTTAAATTTTTCGAAAAATTGTTTTAAGGGCGGGGTAAAGTTAATTCGGCGAAAAAAGGCATGTTTTTAAGATTTTTTTTTGGCGTAACGAATAGTGTTCGTTTATTGAAAAATTTACATATAATAAAGTAACATTTGAACAACATTCTCCTAAATTTGCATTGCAAAATATTCAAAATTGAGCGAGTGAAAGTTAAACCCCGGAGGCGCCTCGAAAACAAAGTTGGTTTGCGGTGTGCACCATAATTCGCAACAGAATCATCTGAAACAGAAAAATCAAAATGCATTTGTTAAAGGAGATATTTCTCGAGGTAATGACGGGAGGATTTTTTTTTTCGATTTTTTGATTTTTCGTAGCACTTGGGAGCCAAAAACCCGATTTTCGCTAAAAAAAATCGGCTAATTTGTTGTTGAAAAATTAATAATTATTTTAAAAAAACAAAAAAGCTCTCGACAATACCTGGTGAATTATGTGAAGAAGTACTGTGCAAAATTTCAAAGCGATTGGTCCAGTAGATTTTGAGTTATCGTGCACACGGACTTCAAATATGACAAGTCTCAGAAAAACGGTTTGAAAAACGCAGAAGAGTTTGGTCACTTAGCGCTCATTGCACATAAGTTTGAGAACACTTCTCGATTGCATAAAAATCTGAGAAAATTTATGCATATTAAAGGTACTCAAAAGATTAATTTTGCATAATAATAATTCCAAAATGTTATTAACAAAATGATGAAAAAAAAAATTAGTCAACAAATTTCCCCGCAACCCAATTTTGTTTTCGTGATTCGTTCATTTTTCTGAATACGTATGAATTTTTCAGATTTTTCAATTATCTTTGAATTTTTAGAAATTCAAAATAAAACTCGATAATTTTCTTATACTCACTCAAAGTCGTCGATGCCAGGTCCGTAGAGCAAAAGGCTTCCATCAAGATGATCGAGAGCATCTTTTTGCGTTTGTCTACGCAAAACTCTTTCTTCTTTACTGTCGTACGCCGCTTGCTCCTCTGCTCTACTAATTCGCAAATCGTCAACTTGTCGGGCCCGTTTATCAAGAAATTTATTCGGGGTCGAAAAGTACAATAGCGCGCCGCGCAGCTGCCGCCCAGGTATACAACCCGGCATGAAGTAATAGACGCTCAAATACTCATAACTTTGTCAATTTTACTCCGATCGACTTGAAATTTTAACACAATATTCTTGATATATTATGCATTCATTTAAAAAATTTAAAAAAAATGAAAAAAAAATTTTAATACTTTACCCCGCCCTTAACAATCGGCTATAAACAATTGAATGCTCGACTTTTTGGCAAAAAAATGTTATATTCGGATTCACCGGATCAAAATACATAAAAAAAATTTAGCTTCATCCATCGAGCTCAAAATTTTACGAACATATAATATCGTATCCACATCGAAAAACTTTAAAGGCGTTTTTCTCGAAACTATGTTTTTCAAGTCGGTGACCACTATAATTCAAAAACCACGCGATGGATTTCGATGAAATTTGGTGTGCTTATTGATAGCGTTAAAAACTAGTCCTTAATCGGAGGATTTTCATTTTTGTTGAAAATTTCTATTTTTTTTTTAACAACGAGCGATTTTTTGGTCGAAAATCGAAAGTTTTCTGTCGGAAGCCGCCATTTTGTTAATTTTTAACAAAAAACTTCGATTAAGGACTAGATTTATTATTAAACTAAGGTTTTTTTTGTTTTTTTTTTAACTTTAGATGATCCAGTAAAATGTTATGATGGTCACCGCAAAGCACTACATGCCGAAGGGGGTCCGACAAATATGGCGATATTTTTATAAATAATCAATATTTTGCTTTGAAAATTTGTTCAAGTCAAGTTGAAATATAACATAACAAATCTGTGTAACCACTTTTATATCAATATCTATAATATAAACCTATCAAAAAAAATCATGAAAATAGCCTTTTATAGCATCTAAAGTGAGAAGACCCCTTAAGTGTTCATATTTTTAAAACCTCTATCACTGAATTTAATAGCCAAAACTCCAATAAAAACGTTGCAGAAAAGAATATATATGTATGTTGTTTTCTATTCTTCACAAAGGCTATTTTAATTTTATCCCAAACCGGTGTACACGAATCCTCGACATCCAATGAACGGATTGACTTGAAATTTGCCCTACTCGTTCAGTGCAATAGTAGTTTAGTCTTGTCCGACATTTTCCTCCCTAACATTTTTTTCGTTACTTATTAACAGTAATGTCATTTTCCCTCGAAAACTGCAAAAAAATCATTTTTTTATCCAACCACGATAACAAATGTTGAATATTAACTTTAGTATTGTAAACAAGGCCTAACATTTTTTTGGCCAATTGCACCTGCGCTCCAGAATACGCAACTTTATTTGGATTTTTTTCTTATCAATTTTTCAAATATATTTCGACCATTGACCAGAATACTTTGACGTTATTTTGTCCTGATTGATCGGATATCCATTCGATCAAATATTTAAAGCATTAAAAAAATTGGAGACAACCAAAAGTATAGTCGAAAAAGTTACCCATTTTGTAACGCGAAAAATGATTCCAAAATGATAAATATCGGTACCGATTGAAAATGCTAACGGTGACCTTGAACAGCCAGCGCGAAAACCACCACCGTAATGTTGACTTCTGAAAACCATGAAGCTTTTCTTCCTAAAATGGATCGCCCGCGAGATACTTCTGACAACTTGAACAAGCCTGTATAAGCTGCGTGTACGCACACGCGTGATCGCACATGTGTTTCTGGCTGGACCAAACGGGGAGACGAGGATATTCGGCGCTCGGCGGAAGTCGGGCGAGATAATATAAACACTTGGAAGCCAACGAGGCAGTGAGAACGAGCGCACTTCCACAAAAGCGCAAACACGATAAGCACGCATCGGCGCTACGTCGACCGTCTGGTATTACTTCAACACTCGTTAAACAGACAAGACATAAACGTTCTCGGTTAAAAAAAAATCGATACACCGTATACTGAATATTTCTACGTATTCCTCCAAGTGCAATATTGTTCAATTAACGCAGAAATGGGCCTTAATCCGTTGAAATGGAAATCGAGAAACTTGTTGTTCTTCATTCTGGGCATGGTAGTGCTCTACGCAGTGCTGATCCACAAGAGAACTTATTTCGCGAGTTTCGAAGCTACCGTGGAAAACGCGAAGCCCGTGGCCGTCTGGGAATTCGTTGCTGACTTTAACAACGTGAAGAAGCTCAATCCTACGATGTACGGTAACCAGGGTTGCAAATAATGCATTCCAATTTGTAATTAGCGCTTTCATTACTCATTACTTTACATTTTGTAATGAAAAAAAATGTCATTACCCATTACATTATATTCAGTAATGTAACATATTTCCGTTACTCATTACATTACATTTTGTAATGCAAACAATTGCCATTGCACATTACATTGGATTTTGTAATGTAAGAAATTTTCATTACTCATTACATTGGAATTTGTAATGTAAAAAATGTCCATTCCTCATTACATTACATTTGGTAATGTGAAATATTTTCATTACCCATTACAATGTAATGGCTAATGGAATTTTTTTACATTACAAAGTCCAATGTAATGAGTAATGGAAATATTTTACATTACGAAGTCCAATGTAATGAGTAATGAAAATATTTTACATTACAAAATGTAGTGTAATGAACAATGGAATTTTTTTACATCACAAAATATAACGTAATGTACACTACACTTTATAATGTGAAAAAATTCCATTACCAATTACATTAGACTGGAATGTAAAAAATGTCCATTACCCATTACAATGTAATGTGTAATGAAATGTTTTGTCATTACACAGTACATTGCATTTTGTAATGAGAATGTTTCACATTGCAAAATGTAATGTAATGAGTAATGAAATTTTCTTACATTACTGAATGTGATGTAATGGAAAATGAAATATTTTTCATTGCCCATTGAAGAAGTAATGAATAATTCATTACTTTTTCATTGTAAATTTCGCAACTCTGACGGTATCAACGCTCGCGATATAACGTTGCTCTTTGGCATGGCTCTATCGAATAATTTCTTCTTTCAGAGAGAACTTCGATATTGTAGCGGACAGCGGCAATTTTGATCATTGGAAGTACTCGGTACGGTACACCGAACACTTGAGTCATCTGCCAGCCGTCAAGAATACCGCGCATGGACATTATTCGATAAAGCCGGAGGGTGATGGTTTCGTCATCAGTTCCGAGCATAGAACGTGTTTCTTCTCTTCTTTTGGTTGTGGTAAGGAACGCGTATTGATAGCAAAATTTAAAGGAACAACACAAACAACATCCAGGGAAGAAATAAACTCGGGATATTCTCCGCAGTCGATTCCGTTTCGAAGTTTACGTTCCACGCCAGGGGCAAGGACACGGAATGTCGCGAGACAGTGCAGTACGAATGCCCGCTCGGCTTCTCCGTACTGTGCCACAAAGAAGTGATGTATCAACGACGAGAGATCATGAGCAGGCTGAAGCAACATTTCGCGATAAGTAAAACCGCGGAGCGGGATAACAAGTAGAGCCTGACGTCGCGAATGTAGAAGACGTGAATAAATTTGTATTTTTTTGTAACTCTACGTCCAGTTAATAAATGATGAAATTGAATTGTTCTGTTTAGTAAAGTTATTTATCGATAAGACAAATCCTATTGGGAAGTCATTTGAAATGGTACATGCAAAGTTTTGTAATTTGGAGTTTTATAATTTAATACTAATCTTGTCGAGGGTGTCCTACGTACGGTTGTGCAATTTCAGATACGTTGACCATATTTATATATTCGCTCTTCAAATTGGCATTTCTAACACGTGATATGCCAATGTTCCACAGACAATTCCGGAGCTCAGGGAAGAAATTGGCTGCACCATTGAGGTAGTCCTGTCGCCAGGCTTCAATCCATAGGATTTGCATAATTTTTTTTTGAGCTTCACTAAATATGTTAATAATCGTCTCTGTAAAATCTTCAGGGTCGTTTATTGACTTAATTACAGAGAAGAGAAATATTAAAATTGCGTATTTTTGTGAAGGAATTCCGAGACGACATACAGGGTGTCCAATAGGAAGTTGCTGAAACTAATCGACTGTCATTTTAAAACACGTGCACAGAATCAGAAAAGCCAAATTGCTGTAAATAGAGGAAACTCTGCAGTTTTAAACGCACATAAATAAAACCCAGTCAACAGGGCCGGATTTAGGGGAGGGCAGC
The DNA here is from genome assembly GCA_964007375.1 of Ophion obscuratus. Classification (NCBI taxonomy): domain Eukaryota; kingdom Metazoa; phylum Arthropoda; class Insecta; order Hymenoptera; family Ichneumonidae; genus Ophion; species Ophion obscuratus. Next base: position 80,326,870 of record OZ023312.1, on the reverse strand, counting down.
CGGGGCTACAGCCCCGGGGCCTCCACAAAAGAGGGGCCCCCACAATAGAGACTTCGAAAAAAAAAATCTTTCAAATTCCTACGAGTAAACTAGTAAACACTAGTAAACAACTTTTCCTTTGATATTTTTTTTCGCTGTTTTACCTTCACCTATAGTACTTTGTACAAACATGATTATATTGTTCTTAAATATAAAAAAAACGATTCATCTATATTTGTTCACTTCAGTCAGGCAATCAGTAAAATATCAAAATCTCAAATGGCCCTGATAAGTTCTTGCAATTTACGCCCCATCTTGAGCGAGTATCCCAATGGCTCAATGGCTCAGTGGGGCGGTACTTGCCCGCAGCCTCGGAGTGTGGGTGTTCGATTCCGTGTCTCGACTTTTTTTTATCTATAATATTATAAATATATATTAATTGCAATATGTGAACAATTAGTGTTATCCAATTTTTAAACAAATCAATTATTATCGACTAATTGGTAATTTTTTCCATATTTTTTTATGCAGCAAGGTGTGTAGTTTGATAGGCAAAAAAAGTATTATGACACAATTGAATGTCATCAATTATTCACGAACCGTACTCCGTTACTGCATGGAAGAAATTTTAAAAAATCATAGTTGATCAATAATGATTCATTTATATAATTATTGAAGAATATCAATTGTCATACAAAACCCACATCATCGCGACGAGGATTCAAATGCTACTATTAACAATCGAGTCGTGAGTCACGATCGAGGAAAGGATGTGTCCGTTGAAGTTTCCGTGCGTAATTTCGTCTTCATGTAGTTGTCTGGTCTTTTATTATTATTTTTCCAAAAAGTATAGTTTGTTGTAACCGGCAAGAGTGAGTTTTTTTCCTTTTTCTTGTTATTCTTGTCTTCGATTAAAAAAAAAATTCTTTTGAATGTTTCATGCAAGTTTTTAAATAATTGAAATTATTCAAAAAACGAAACAATGGAATGTTACAATTCGTTTCAACCGTTATCTTTCTTTTTTGAACTAAATGAAGGATTTCTTGTCAATGCATTCTTCAAACGAAATAAGCGAAGACATACATTCGAAAATCTCAAGGGAGAGAAAATAATGTTTCAGTTCATGGACACGATTGCAATAACTTATTTATAAAAGCCTTTTGCCTGTCCATGTGTGTCCACAATAGAATAAAGATTGCCAGTTCGGATGAGGAATTTATAGTATATTCTGCGGATTTTACAAGCCTATTCGGCCTATTCCCGATCCCGGAATTTTATACATTCACGTGCGTCTGAGAAGCTACGAACTTACGAACATTGTGCATCATATGTAAATCCTTTCGAATTTTACTACCAAATTCTCGAAGACCAAAATTTCAGAGCTACATTCCTAAACCTCGAAATTGCATTGAGAATGTATTTGGTTTTGATGGTGTCGAATTGCACTGGAGAGCGCTCATTTTCAAAAATGAAAATTATAAAAAATAGGCTGGGAACCGCGATGGGATAAAACCGTCTATCAAAGCTATCGCTCCTAAGCATTGAAAGTGATTTACTTCGGGAACTGGATTTCAGCGAAATCATCAACGATTTTTCGGCGAAAAAAGCTCGGAAGGTTCCGTTCGTTAACACTAAAATTTGATTTCAGATAATTCTCGTTTTCGATTACATTTATATATGTTTGTTAAATGCTAAGAGAATCTACTTGGTTTCACAATAAATTATTTATGAAAAACTCGAGTGAAAAAAATTGTTCATTTTATTTGGAAAATAATTGGGGGGGGGGGGGGCCTCCACGTTTTTGTTGCCCCAAGGTCTCCAGACCTCTAAATCCGGTTCTGCCAGTCAAATATTTTTTATGTAAATTTATTACATCTTATAAAAATAACAAAAAAGCACAGTGATTAATGATAGATATTTTTGAAGCGCAAACCGTTAGATTGTGCACAAAAATCAATTCTCTTTTGAAAACTGTGAAAATCTGTGTCCAACATATCGTTCGTAATGCCGCAAACCACTTCCTGGATGGCCGCGATCAGTTCTTCTACTGCGCTGGGGTTTTTAGCGTAACAATGATCTTTAATGTAACCCCACATGAAAAAATCACAAGGGTTCAGGTCCGGTGAGTACGGAGACCATTCTAGTCCGCCTTGAGCAAATTTAGGGTACCCCAGACCGATTACTCAAGTCCCATATACGCGATGAATAGCTTCCAACACCTCATGAGTCCGGTGCCGCGTCGCTCCATCTTGCATGAAGTAAACATTTTTAACCAGTCCCCTCTTTTTTTGCATAAGGGAAGAATTTCGCTTCCAAAAGCTGTTTGTAACTCTCTCCTGTTACCGTAGATTCCAAGAATTGCAAATAAATTCCTTTTACTGAAATCGCTGCCCATGCCGTTACTTTCTGTGGAGGAAGGGACTTCGCTAGCGATATGTTGGGATTTTCCGTTCCCCAAAACCGGTAATTTTGCTTGTTTGCGTACCCATTCATCCAAAAATGTGCTTCATCGGAATAAATAATCAATTTGTCATTAAGTTCTTCGGCTTCAAACATTCCCGTAATAGTGTTACAAAATTCGATGTGTTTCGTCATGGCATGTTCAGTTAACAATTGATGAGTGCTTATTTTATACGGATGAAACTTTAAAAAATATTTCAAAATGTTGTGTAATGATGATTTGGTTATTTTTAATGCTTGAGCAGCTTTCCGAATCGAATCATTTGGATTTTGTTTGAAATAATTCTCAACTTTGTTGATCTTCTCTGGTGTAGTCACCGTAACAGATGGACCTGGCAACTCGTGTCTACGGTCCTGGAGTGTACCATACTTCACGAAGTTATCGATTATCCTACAAAAATTAACGTAAACTTACTTCAATGCAGTTTGATTGAATTGAAACACAAGTTGTGTGATAGATGAATATGCATAAATATTAAATGCTTACCTTTTCAGAGTGTTTTCGCTGGCAATCTATGAGTTCCAAACTTAGTACGAAACCCTCTATACGCATTACTATACATTTTTCCCCTTGAGAAGAAGCACTCAATAAGATATACTTTTTCTTCCGTGGTGAGCTCACTCATTTTGACGCGCGCGTACTTCAACCACGGCTGGAATAAAACTGCGGGGCCTCAGGTATGCACCTTAGAAAAAGGGACCCCTATTGAATTCATGGAGGGAAGAGACACTTATTTAGTTTTAGCAACTTCCTATAGGACCCCCTGTACAAAAACCCAATTTCCGATCGCTAGAAAAGTGTATATATTAGGTGTACAAATAAGTTTTAGGACAGTTTTCAAAACATTCAAGATTTATTAAAAAAGAAGTAAAACACAGTTATTCACCGAAGTAATCTCCATCGCACTGAATGACCTTCAGCCATCTCTCAGGTAACTCGCGGATGCCTTTCGCAAAGAAACTTTCGTCTTGCGAGGTGAGAAATTTAGCGACCCATTTTTCCACTTCTTCAAATGGTTTGAATCGCACGTCAGACAAATCGTTCTGCATTTTCCGGAATAAATGATAATCGGATGGGGCTAAGTCTGGTGAATACGCCGGGTGTGGTACAGCTTCCCATCCAAGCGCTAGTAACGTATCCTTGACCGGTTTACCCACATGAGGCCGCGCGTTGTCATGGAGCAGTTTTACTGGACGTTTTCCTTTACCAGAAAATGGACGTTTCTTCTCAATTTCTTGATTCACTTGCATCAATTGATGACAATAGCGATCGGTAGTAACTGTTTGGCCAGGTTTGAGAAGTTCATAATACAGTACGCTTTTCATATCCCACCATATGCACAGCATGACTTTGTTACAATGAACATTGCGCTTTGGCGTGGATGTTGTCGGCTCGCCGGGGTCAACCCAATGATATTTGCGTTTCGGATTATCAAAATAAATCCACTTTTCATCGCCGGTCACAATTTTCCACAAGAAAGACTTTCTATGTTGCTTGTTGTAAAGACTCACTCAAATGTTAAGACGGCTGTTTTTATTTTCTTGAGTCAGAAAGTGTGGTACCCACTTTGTTCCTTTTCGAATCTTACCCATTGCTTTTAAACGATAAGCAAAAGTTTGTTCAGTTACTCCAAGCTGTTCCGAAAGTTGTTTCTCCGTCTGACAAGTGTTTTCATCCAGCAACGCTTGCAGTTCCTGATCGTCCACCTTTACAGGAGGCCCCGTGCGTTCACGGTCACTAACGTCGAAATCACCTTCTTTGAATCGCTTATACCAATACTCTCATGTACTTTTAGATACAATGTTGTCTCCAAGAACAGAACATATCGATTCACACGCTTTCCTAACACTTTTTCCTTGATGGAATTCATAGCGAATGCAGTGTCTAATAAATAGCTTATCGGTCTGCATGTTTAATTTACAGAATTTATAGGTTATGTTTATGACTCCTTTACGTTTCGATACTACATATCAAGCGCCATCTATGATAAGTGAGCGGGACCGTTGAATTAATTTAGAATAGCTGTTATGATACAAAATCGAAGTGTCCTAAAACTTATTTGTACACATAATAATAGTGGGAATCCGTCAGATTCTTAAAAATAATCAGATTTACATACTTAACACTTGTAGTAATCCAATGGTCTTAGAAAAAATTTCGCTTATTGACCTAATTTTTATGTAATATCAAGTTTCATTTGAACTTCCGGTATTGGATTTATTAAGCCCGTTCTACAATAAGTCGGTTGTCGGTTGCCATTTGTCGTATGTCGGTCAGTTGTGCGCAACGCATTTTACAATACCGTTAACGACTTGTGTATTCCACAACCTAGGTGTTTTGTGAGCAATCTTCGCAACGAGTGTCAGAGTTTTTCTAAAATGAATAATCTGCAAACAGTAAAGTATTGTAATCTCTTATTAGCTATGTTAAAAATGATAAAAATATAATTGTTGTTAAAAAAAAGAATATCAAGACGGCGGTAGGTTAAACCGCACATAACTAGTGGCGTTCGTGGAAGTTCGGAGCGTATCGAAAAGTCTTCGAGTACTTCCGAACTAGTGATCACGAAGAGTTTTTTAAATTGACGAGAATGTCTGTGCACCAGTTTGAATTTTTACACGATCTTCTGAGATACAAATTAGTGAAAAGGAGTAGAAGGGAATCTCTGCCAACTGAAATAAGACTTGCAGTGTGTTTGCGGTTAGTGCGTGTGATTTCTATGAAATATTACTCACTTCTTGAACATTATTATTGCGAGTGTAAATTGATCAATTGTTATTAACTTTAATATTATTCTCAGTTTTTTGCTCATAGGGATAGCGTGGCAACGACTGGAATATTATTTCGAATTGGAAAGTCAACCATTTATTCACTGATACCGGAGGTCTGCATTGCCATTTGAGAAGTATTATTTCCCGAGTACTTGAAATGTCCTCAGAGCGAAAACGAGTGGCTTAAAATTACCGACGAGTTCGAAGAGCAATGGAATTTTCCACATTGCGTTGGAGCCGTCGATGACAAGCATTGTCGCATTCGTGCTCCACCACAATCCGGTGGTGCATTCCACAATTACAAGGGCTACTTCAGCATAGTATTGCCGGCCATCGTAGATGCTCGATATCGCTTCATTTCATTTGACGTTGGAGATTATGGTAAATTATTTTCTATAATGATGAATGTAGAAAAATCGTTCAATTTTAAATACATTGCGGCATTCCTTTATTTGCAGGTTCTCTGAATGACGCAGGAATTTGGTCCAACACACGAATCAATGCAGCATTCGAGAATAATACAGTGAATTTGCCATCTCCTCGGTGTTTACCCAACACAAATTTTCCAAAGCCATACTATTGCGTCAATGATGAGGGTTTTGCGTTAAAAAAATTAATGCGACCGTACGCTAGACAAAAATTACTATCAAATGAAATAAAAGTTTTTAATTATCGATTGGGGCGAGCACGTCGCGTTGTTGAAAACGCTTTCGGTATCCTTGCTGAGCGATGGCAAATTTTGCAAAAGGCAATCGCTTTAAAAGTCGAAACAACGGAAGCAATTATTCAAGCTCTTACCTGTTTACATAATTTTATAATAACAACCAACACAGAAGTATTCACCAATGTGAATAACGCAGAGTACTTGAATGACGCTATGACAGATCGTGAAGATTCCAACGGCCAAATGAGATTAGGAAGCTGGCAAAATATGCTGAGAGAAAATAACTTAAGGGCGGGGTAAAGTATAAACATTTTTTTTTTTCATTTTTTTTTTAATTTTTTAAATGAATGCACAATATATCAAGAATATTGTGTTAAAATTTCAAGTCGATCGGAGTAAAATTGACGAAGTTATGAGTATTTGAGCGTCTATTGCTCCATGCCGTTCTCTTCTCTTCTGCGTTTTTCAAACCGTTTTTCTGAGACTTGTCATATTTGAAGTCCGTGTGCACGATAACTCAAAATCTACTGGACCAATCGCTTTGAAATTTTGCACAGTACTTCTTCACATAATTCACCAGGTATTGTCGAGAGCTTTTTTGTTTTTTTTTAATAATTACTAATTTTTCAACAACAAATTAGCCGATTTTTTTAGCGAAAATCGGGTTTTTGGCTCCCAAGTGCTACGAAAAATCGAAAAATCGAAAAAAAAAAATCCTCACGTCATTACCTCGAGAAACATCTCCTTTAACAAACGCATTTTGATTTTTTTGTTTCAAATGATTCTGTTGCGAGTTATGGTGCACACCGCAAACCAACTTTTTTTCGAGGCGCCTCCGGGGTTTAATTTTCACTCGCTCAATTTTGAATATTTTGCAATGCAAATTTAGGAGAATGTTGTTCAAATGTTACTTTATTATATGTAAATTTTTCAATAAACGAACACTATTCGTTACGCCAAAAAAAAAATCTTAAAAACATGCCTTTTTTTCGCCGAATTAACTTTACCCCGTCGTTAATGCAGCCACTCGTACGAATTAGCTCGAATAATGCAACCGTTTCCACGATACGACAACGGGACGTGCTTGCCGATTATTTAGTCTCTGAAGAAGGGAGCATTCCTTGGCAATGGGAAGCTATTTCCCAATGGAAATATGTAAACAGTAATGTTAATTATTTATCAATTGTATATAATAATTTTAAGAAATTAGTATATAATTATTAACCGAAAATTGATTGACGTTACAGTTAGATAATTGTACAAAATTATTCAAAGATTACTGTATAAATAACTCTTTGAAATGCGGCCGTATAAAATTATGTAAATATACTTTTGTAATCTTAAGATGATCAAGCAAGAAGAGAGAAAGGAGAACAAATAAAGAGTTTGGAAAAAGATGATCGAAAAAAAGCGTGATAATGTGAAGTATGCCATACAATCCAAGAAATGTTTAATTGGCCGCACTATTTTCAAAGAAAACCACATTGACGACTTTTATTTTCTCGAGTATTCGCCGGTACAGGTTCGCTCGTAAAGTTCATCGATTTATCATTCTATTTGTTAAACATCTCCCTTCTCATCCTCTCTAAAATTGTAAAAATTGTAAAAAAGTTCGAAATAATATCGGAAACGTGTATTTCGTAAATGCAACACAGTACAATGTAGTATGTACAGTCAATAATAAAAGCCACCCGAGTAAAAATGAATATATATAATCATATATAATTGTATACAAAAATTGGCCCGATAAAATTGTATACAATTGTATATGATCAATTAATATACAATTATATATGATTATATATAATCATATATTAATATAATTGTATATTAATTGATCATATACAATTGTATACAATTTTATCGGCCCGATAAAAAATTGGCCCGATAGAATTGTATACAATTGTATATGATTATATATATATATATATATATATATATATATATATATAGTCATATATAATTGTATATTAATTGATCATATACAATTGTATACAATTCTATCGGGCCAATTTTTGTATACAATTGTATATGATCAATTAATATAGTATATATTAATATATTAATATATACAATTATATATGATTATATATATTTATTTTTACTCGGGCATCGAAAAAAAAAAAAAGAAATAATTATATCTTTTGATATTTGTCGATTACTTGAAAAATTTCGATAAGGCATTTTATCCGATCTCCTGCTGGGACGTGTTTTAATCCTTCTTCCACTGCGTTCAAGTACGGATTTTTCTGTTGCACGGTTGACGCTATATCTCCGACAACTTTCCCCAACAACTCAGTTGCTGCGTCGAGTCCTTTTTCGATATGGCTGTTCGGTTTTCTTCGTTTTTTGCCAAAATGATCAAGTTCTGGAGTGATTACAGATTTCTGAATCGGTCGAAATACTGGCGATGATGACGAAGATGAGGAGTAGCAGTTTGAGGCCGTCGTACTAGGCGTAAGCGGTATAGTCGATGCCGCCCTTGTAGGATAATAAACTGAAAAAATAATTGTAACTGTGTGAAAAAAAAACTGTTTCTAATGTCAAATGTCAAGTTCCGTTTTTAATTCCCAGTTTAATAACATTGGAAAATTTATTTGTAACTTTGCGCTAGAATATCTTTTAAACGAGTCGTTTTATAAGAAAATATCGAGACATTTTTCAAAGGAGCCTAATATATATTCATTTTTACTAGAAAAGTTTATCACCTAAAGATGAAAATATATGAAAAGTAATTACCTTTAGCAACATCGTAATCATGGTCAAAGTCAATCAAAGCTTTACATATTTCTTCGGTATATATGTGTTCGATATGTGTCCCCATGGACTGTTTGGGTGACTGCGCGGTCAATATATTTGCCTGTGGAGTGAGCTTTGCGGAAGGCTCTGCTCCTCTCAGTATATTTGACTGTGCTGGCAAAACAACTTCCTCTGTGGATCCTACACTCTTGCATTGTTGGGGACCCGACTCCGCAGTACAGGCCTTCGATGAGGAAGCTCCACCTTCGAAGAACTCTTCGCTTCGCTGCTGCCCTTGAGTGAGTGTGGGCCTTGGCAAATTCGATTTTGATCTGTAAACATAAGTATGAAATATAAAACATGAATCGATGATTCTAATTATTTCTAACTAAATATGAAAAGTAGCCAAACCTTCTGTGAGAAACGTGCGGAGTTAAGAAACTCATACTGTCGTACAAGTCCCATTTTTTTACAGGTAGACGGCCCGATCCAGATAGCTGGAGTTTCATTTTCCTTTGCGCTCTGCTGAACATGTCTCTCAAAGAGGACCATCTTTTTTCAATACTTTCAGCTGAAAGAAGAGAACAAATGCGTGGAAACATTTTTGCTTAAAAAAACCGCGCTGCAACCATGTGACTAACCTGAAAGTTCAATGCCGCTCACGGATTTTAGTTTTTCGCTGATAAATTCAAATACACGTTTTTTTTTAACCACATTCTTGTAATCCGGATGTGTTTTATTATACAGACACTCATTTTCACGAACAAGAGCAATAATTAATTCACTCGGATCCATATTTGTTTGACGTAATGTCGGAAGAAGTTGAATGTTGGCCAACTTTCGTTACGACAACGTCTTACGACGGCGACAGAACTTTACGCTATCCGACATCGCAAAAGCGCATGCGCGCAAAATCCGATGCCGACAATGGCCGTGTTCGTTGGGTCCACGGTCTTACATACAGGTCTTGAAACGAAGACCGTGGGGATGGCTCATTTCACGGGCGGTAAATTATCTCATCGTGTGACCACCAGGGTAGCGCTGTGATCTAGGGATGGAAAATCAGCGCATGCGCGATGCAACTCAACAGTGTCAAACGGTGCGAAAATCGTGGCTTGTGTGTCATACATTTAAAGGATTTGAAAGTAACAAAAACCGAGGTAATTCCTTGCACCAAGCATGCCCTCATTGTAAATGCTATGCCTATTGCGGTCCATGACAAGGTAAGTAGTGATAATTATAGTAAATTATTTTTATATAATGCCTTAGCACAATCGGCATAGCATTAGTGAGGTTATCTGAAAAGACTGATGGATATATTTTATTTAAAAAGAAAATATTTTCTCTATCATTATGGATTATTAATTGTTTCATGTTTTTGTTATTTACTTTTTGTTTGTATTTAATTATCGTAACTACTTTCAATCATATTTATTTCATGACGTAGCCATACTCTCGCAGCCAGTTTTGTATTCGACAATTTTATCTGTCCCGAATGAAAATAATAAATAGTTGTTCAAATAAGTTTCTCTATCACTTCTTGACATATTTATTTTTTATTGTTGCTTTCTCTTTGTTTTTAATTTTTGTATAATACCTGAATGTTGTCAGTGCTGCGAGAGCGAGACGCACCGGAAACTGACATACAATTTATTTCAAGCAATTTTTCTCTTTATTATTATTGATTATTATTTGTTTGATGTTTTTTTACTTAAATTAACTAGACTTGTTTTATACATATTTTATAAATAACGTATGCACACTTCGTGGATAATTATATATTTGAAATCTAATCTATGTCCCGAACGAAAATGGTAAATAGTTTGGAACGAGTTTTCCGATTTTTTTTACATATTTCGCATATTTTATTTCTTTTTTCTATGTTTCATTTGGATATGATGGTTAACGCATTTCACGTATGTAAGACCGTGACGCATTTCTATCCCCACCTTTGTCCCATCCCTAGATCACAGCGCCGCGCCCCGGTACTAAAAACGCGGAAAACAAGCGAGCCAAACCACGCTGTAGGAAATTCGCTACGTTTCAAGACCTGTATGTAAGACCGTGGTTGGGTCTCATCATTCTGATTGCGCATGCGCATAATGATACGCACGTTTCATTGCGCAGTTGCACGTTGCGCATCATTATGCACATGCGCACTTGTTCGTATCAAAATGATGAGACCACGGTCTTACAAACAGGTCTGGGCACAGAGGCTAAAATCTTGTGACACACTAAGTGAGGCCAATTGAGTTCCAAATTCCGCCACGTCGCTAGCGTCGGAGCGGCCGATTTGCTTATATATACTAGTGTTGTTGTGTTTGCTAGTATATTGTGTATAACCTCGTCGCCACCTTACCACATCGTACACCGACGGCCAATAGACGGAAATGTTTATTTTATTTGAAGTGTCTTTTATTGAAGTGAACCGATAATTCAAGAGAATTGATAATTGAAGTCAAAATTATAAAATAGTCCTAACCTCATCGCACTCATTCGAATTTCCACACATATTTCATTTTCAACCGAAATATTTCGCCGACACAAATTTTCCACGCTTTTTACCAGTCGTGGCCTGAATGCAATGTTTTATATTATCCGCACCTGACATTGTTTTGACAGATCGACGTTGAAAAGCATGGAGGTTAAACTCGTCTGGTTGAGTAAAAAGTGACGGAGATAGAAACAATGTTGCCAAATATCAAACCTAGAAATACTGTGCGAATCGTTGGAATATATATTTTTTCATTTATCTAATTAAATGTGAACATTTATTAAACAGTTTACACGTGGAAAATTTGAGTTATTACAAATTATTTTTTTTGTATGTGTTGAAATATAAATTGTACAAGTCTCAAATGTGATCAGTGGTATGACTAGTGTAAAGCGATAGGACTACCTTTAACTATAAACTTTTCAATTTATGAGCGCCCAAAGTATGCAATACGCGATGAAACGTGATCGGCCGAATGAGTTGATGCGGACGGCTTTTTAAAAATCTAGTCTCTACAAATTGTCTTTTATAGAGCAACCGTTCTTCCATTTTATTAAATCTTTGACTTTTCCATTACACGAGTAGCAAGAACTGCTCGGTCAACAACGGTAATAAGTATGGTTAGGTCACGGTTAGGACACGGTCTTACATACACGGCTTGCAACGAAGCTAAATTTTCGTGGTGGGGGTAGGCACGCTTATCGGCTTCACTTTTCAATTCACTAGGCGCCGCTACGCGTCGCTACTAGCAAGGGGAAGTAGTTTCCCCCTTACCTCTTACCGGCGATTGCGCCCAAGGTTTTTGCGTATGTTTTTGTGGCGCGATTGTCAAAATAACCTTTATTTGCGACCATATACCAGAAGGTTCAACGCGATTCACCGTGATACATTTTTTATCGTGTTTTTAAAACGGGGTTTGTAAAACGGGGTACAAAAATTGTAAGCAGACATACTCCGTGTTTCGCGTGCCCAGAAACGTCGAACGATACAAAAAATGGCTCGATGTTATTCCGGGACTGAAAGTGTCTCAGTACGTGTGCGAAAAACATTTCGACAAACGACGTATTATGAGGCATTGGAGACAAACGGATGCAAATGGTGTTAATATGTGCTGGTATGAATTAATGTATTCAAAAAGTGTTCAGTTTTTTTTAGATGAAAGTAGTCATCTTTTTTTTTAATCAACACATTTTTTTAATTGGTTTCGTATATTATGCAGTTTACACGACAGTATGGTAAATTAAGTTAGGGCAAACGGCGCATGCGTTGCGTTCAGGAAGGAAAAGGACAGGAGAGCTATTTCTCTCTTCGTCGCACCGCTACTTCCCCTTGCCGTCACGCACCAAGCGGCAGAAATCGGAATAAAAAACAGAACCGCTTAGGGTGCCTACCCCCACTACCGCCATTGTCAGAACTGTATGTAAGACCGTGGGTTGGGATCACGGTTGTATATACAGGTCTGGGCACTCCCTTATATTCCGTATACCCCAAAGCGTGCCTCAAAAGGCCGCAAAAGCGTGGAACGCTGCTATCTCGGACGCATGTGCGACAGAGCGCGATGTATGCGCGTATGCGAATTGTCTTTCCCTTCACGTGGCTGTGATGAAAAATTAATACATCGTAAATAATTAGTCGAACACAAAAACTAAAAGCATTAACCAAAAATATGAGCGAAGAGCCATTAGTTCATGATACTCATCGTCTTTGACATGGATATGCCGATTTAACTATCGCTCAATCTAATTACGTTTTTTTTTTCGTTTACGGAAAAGAAGAACATTCGAAATTTACGTGTAGCACGCATTCCTTTCATTAGTAGTAGTAGTAGAGAAGTAGTAGAAAATATCAGTAGTCATCATTGGGAATTTTAAATAATCAGACGTGCTCCGGGTTATTTATGTATCCACTTCTGCATCCCGGAATCATGCACCGCTTCGGCATTGCAATATATAGACACTTCATCTTTTGTTATTCCGTATTGAATAAAAACCGTGGCTACGATACACTCGAAATCACCCCGCCAAAACGAGGTTAGGCCACACGTACATACGGCCGTCACCACACACCGTGCATGCCATGCCCCGTAAACGCGGTATAAACAAAAGTGCCTCCCCTTCACTAGCGCCGCGGTGGAATGCGCAAATAGAGGCGTCACTTAGAGTCACGCATTTTTGAACGGAGTGCCCAGACCTGTATATACGACCGTGGTTAGGATAAGGGATCGATTGTGCTCGCCAGCGACGTTGCTACATGTACAAACTATATTTTCGGATGTAAGTATGCGGGCGTGCGTATACACAAACTTTTTAAATGTGACATATGCCCCGGGCAAGCCCAGCTAAAAGTTTGCTACCACAAGCAAGAAGACCGCTCTAAAACTTATTGTCAACCAATTTATTATGTAATTTTTCGAATTTTAAATAGCAAGATATTCTACGTATGTAGTTTGGGAGTAAGTCCAGTATTTTTTAAAAATTATTGCTCATTCGAAAAGTTGAACGTATGTTTGCTTTTTAACGGGACTGTCTCGCATGTACTACCTTGAGGAGTTTCGAGACAAATATCGAAATGCTTGTAGACGATTGAAATTTATGCCATTGAGAGGTTAATTTAGGATGCATTAACTGTCTAAAAATTAATTCTGTTATGGGGTTTAGCCGTCGGTGATGAAGTACGAGGGGAGCGCCCTATGCTTATGCACGGTGCCGATTGGCTGTTACCAACTGTTAGCTTAATTAATGCGAAACTAATTGGCTGCGTCGTAAATCGTGGTACATCATAATGCCCTGGTTGGCAGAAGTGTCGCGAAGTTAGAGACATATGCGCCCGTTCGTAACCTCAATATCGGCCCAAGGAGCTGCCAAAAATGAATATCGGTCGGAGTCAAAAAAATCCGCTGGAAAGAAAAAGTGTGTACTGAAGCTGTCTATAATCTCGAAGAAATCAAAAAATTTTATAATTTTCCGATATGCCTAAAAAAAATGTATGTATGAAAAAAAATCCGCGTTATTTTGTCTTTGCCTAGAAATGTATAATTTCTGAACATAGTTATCAAATCAATATTAAGTAATTATTACCAATTAAGCGAATAAGTACCAATAATATTCGTTGTTAGTTATCCTGACCGAGTAGTTTATGGTTCCCGAGCACAATTACCGAATACCGATGAGATAGGTAGCATTTGTGCTGTCTACGACGTTGCCATGATTGCACAGTCTAATATGTTCTATCAAAAACATTAATAATTCTATAACGGTACTGTGAATCCTCATTTTACGGTACCAAAGGTCAGTCCGATAATTAGTCGAACCGTATCTATTTTTTCAGCTCCGTGGTAACATTCACTTAGCAGATATTAATAATGTACTGAAAAATGATAGAGAGTTTTCCATAAGCGTAATGTAATTAGCCCACGAAATACGTCGTGTTGCTGATTTTTTTCTAATAAACCGTACTGTGGGTGATATTTAAACTGCACAGGATGATCAGCAAAGAGGTTATGAAGGTCCAGAAAAAATTTCAGCTCGGTGGTAACATATTGTCTCAACCCCATAACAACCTTTTAAGCGGTTTCTCTAATTCGTTCATTAATAATTCGCGGTCCCCAGAAGTATTGGCGCCTCTCGCGGCTTAAAGCAGAAGCTCTACTGGTAATATTAAAAATAAAACTGAATTGTCGTTCCATAAGCCACCTAAAGATGAAGTCCTTTAAGGAAATGATTGTTTGCTCTGAAAATGACGCTTTAGGCCATCGCGGAGCATAAATGAGACGATTTTCAGAGTCGTCATTTTTCGTTAAAAGTTGAAAATACCTTGAACATTTACCAGTATAATGGAATCTATTTTTACTTGATTATAGTCGAAAATCAGTTAATTGTTGAATATTCGGGTTTGTGAAAGGATTACCTTAAGGTCATGTATCGCATGCTGCGAAACTTCGACGCGGTCACGACGGTATTGCAGAATTCGTAGTTTTCGGCTACGAGCCGCCGCCAACTTCCGCCAGATATCGCAGCAACTGTCTGCTACCTATACTACAGCAAAGAGGCCCAATAGGCGACGGCTACTGCAGGGCCGTGTGTGATCTGTGCATATGTGTGGACGTGCACCATGCGCAATCGCTGCCAAGTGGGGAAACTGATGCACTAATTTTACAGAATTGTCGATAATCTTTTGAGATTTTCTGGTACAATTTTGTTAGTTTCATGTTAAAAAATTCTACTTTTTCCATAAAATCAGTTGAAACAACGCTTAAAACAAGTGTTTCTTGATTTCCGAGAGTCTAACTATCTTGAAATGTTCATGAATCCGATGCATCAGTTAGTAATTTACAATTGCTCCTATGGTAACTACAATCTGTGAATTTTTTTTTCAAAATTGTGAGAAATGTCGACCTTCAGCCTCTTTTAGCAACAATATCTGGAATACAGAATAAATTTAATCTCAATTGATTGTATCGTTTGGTCGAAATTGGGGTAAGAAAATTTCGAAGTGGTCGGCGCGTGTAATATACAACCTTATGGGTATATACAAAATCAACATAACCTCACAAATTTTCCAATCCACTTTTTTCATATATGGTAAAGGTTTTTCAGGAAAAACAAAGCATTAGGCTTTGGAAAATTTGCTGACGCAGAACATGACGATTTTTTTTGCTCTAAGTATTATTCTCAGCTATCTTGATTCTACTCATACGTCACGTGGTACCTTTTTTACTTCGCCTTAAGGGGTTAGGCTACTGCGACGATCCGAAAATCGTTTAGACACTCATTTATATGTACATTAACATAGTTGTGAATCAAATTACATTTTTTAAAACGTTAATAATTTAAAAAGTTATGAACAATTTCGTGAAGGACCTTTGAACGTGAAGGGCTTTACGGTGTACTTGATTTTGGCCACCCCGTTGTTCTGAAACAAACAAAACAAGTTTTTTTTTCTCTTGAAATAGATAATATTGGCTGGCTGACCGAGCTTTTTTTATCCCGTTTCGATAGTCAAAAAAATTTCAGTATTTTTCTTTTCTTTCGATTTTTGGGACAAATGACATCATTATTATTAATAAGGTTAATAAAATACGCTACATCCAAGAAAAGTTTTTGGACGTTCAAAAAAATCTGTCCGCGTACCCACATCACGTGCAGAATTAAAAAAATGTATTTGCCGACGTTTTGCAGCATTTTAACCGTGTTTCATTGAAATTCTGAAAAAAATGAATACGACGCTTCCTTGACGAGGAAACAAATAAAGTATATTATATTAAATAATTCCTCATATAATTTTTACAAATCCGCAATATGTAAAAATAGTACGTTCAATAATAATAAGAATGCAGAGATAACAGTACGTTCCAAAGAATGGGGTATTTGACTGTTGTACGGCAATTGTCTTAAATGGTTAATTATTTTATATTGTGCTCACAACCTTTTTTTTTCTTCGTGAATGTCAGTATTTACGATATAAATCGACAATAAAATTTAAATATTCAACCAGACCGCCAAAACTCTCCCGTTGTCAAATATGGAGTCACGTGACGTCTGTGACGTCACATGCCAGTAATAAGGTAACGGACCTATATCGCCGCTGAGTTGTCGCACAGCAAACCTTCCTCACCATTCTTATTTAAAAGTTGATAATATGGTAACTATCACTATAAATAACTACGAATGAAGAGAAAAAGCACGGAAATACACTGAAATAACCTAGAAAATCGCTCATTACTCGTCACAGGACTCGTAATGACAATATATTTACGGGCATGTGACGTCACTAGAGATCCAACCAATCCTGGAGCCTCTTCGTTCCCGTGACCAAACGGCCAAATTGATCTACCTTAAAAATTGAAATAAACGAAAATAATGCGTAGTTTTTTCGATAAAATGTTAGAAAATGCATTTTAAACACTATATTCTTTTAGGATGACAAGAGAATGAACCATATTTTTTATATAGTCAAATACCATATCCACGCGCCACCGCTGCTCAAGTCTTCACTCAATGCACCACCACAGACCCCGCTTTGTCGTTTTGTTATCGTTGTCAGCGGGCAATCCAGTTTTTCATCATCGAAATGTCAGTTACTGTTGAAAAAAAAAAACCTCGAAACGTTTTTTCTGCACGACAGCGGCTCGGCCGGTGCGTCGCATCGCGTTGATTTTTTTGCCATTTTCATTACAGTCGAACCTCGATATAACGAATCTCTGGGGAAGTTCGTTATATGGAATTTTCCTTATATTGAGGTTTCGTTATATCGAAGTCATGTTCCTTGAGGCGTTAGGCCACAGTAACGGGTATAAAATCATGTGCGAAGTTAACAATTTTTTCGTATGAAAAAGTGATTTACTCATAAAATTAATTACACATCTATTTAGTATGAATATCAAGCAGTTAGAAAATATATATATTTTTTTTCGACGTACAAAATGGCCGACTACTAATATTTTCTTTTGCTATCTTTTTTTAGGCGCTCCGCGGCGTGACATTTAGTATCCACAATTTTTTACATAGAACAAAAACAAAAATTCTCGCCAATCTACGTTAGAATACCTAGACAAATATGTACGGAATTTGCAAAATATTGCTTAATTGAAAAGTTGTAGGTATTTGAACTTAAGAAATGAATTTTCAGTGAAAAATTTCGTTATATCTGCTCAGAAAATGAAAAGTTTTCGATTAAGACGGAATGACACCTCATCGCGGTCGGTATGGTAGAACAATTATAGATTCCCAAAAATCTCTGAAACGACTCTTCAGATCCCGTCGAAACTTTGCCAAATGACGTCAAATGGATAGACGAACAGCTGTCTTCCCCTCTTATTCTTAAAAATTTCTCTTCTTAAAAATCTTCTTAAAAAATCTTAAAAATTCCCTCTTAAGACGGAATGACACCTCATCGCGGTCGGTATGGTAGAACAATTATAGATTCCCAAAAATCTCTAAAACGGCTCTTCAGATCCCGTCGAAACTTTGCCAAACGACGTCAAATAGATAAACGAACAGCTGTCTGCCCCTCAAATTTTCTGAATTTGAGAAAAAAAATGTAGATTGGCTTATCATAAGCCAATCTAGTTTTTTTCTCTCAAATTCAGAAAATTTCAGGGGCAGACCGCTGTTCGTCTAACTATTTGACGTCGTTTGGCAAAGTTTCGACGGGATCAGAAGAGCCGTTTCAGAGATTTTTGGGAATCTATAGTTGTTCTACCATACCGACCGCGATGAGGTGTTATTCCGTCTTAATCAGAAATTCCGTACGTACTTCTCTGCGAAATGCAATTAGGAACATAACGTTTAAATTTGAAGTAAATCGAGTGAAAATAGTTGAAGTTATTTGTCACGCCAATTGAAAAAAGCTGTTTCGAGAAGTTTCGAGTAGTCGGCCATCTTGTAGCTCGGAAAAAAATGCTAACAGCTTGATATTCATACTAAATGGATGTGTAATTAATTTTATCAGGGAATCACTTTTTCATACGAAAAAAATGG
Organism: Ophion obscuratus; assembly: GCA_964007375.1. Lineage (NCBI taxonomy): Eukaryota > Metazoa > Arthropoda > Insecta > Hymenoptera > Ichneumonidae > Ophion > Ophion obscuratus. Next base: position 80,308,284 of record OZ023312.1, on the reverse strand, counting down.
TTAAATTCGCACATGATTTTATACTCGTTACTGTGGCCTAACCCCCTAAGAGGGAATGACACCTTATCGCGGTCGGTATGGTAGAACAATTATAGATTCCCAAAAATCTCTGAAACGGCTCTTCAGATCCCGTCGAAATTTTGCCAAACGACGTCAAATGCATAGACGAATAGCTGTCAACCTCTTAAATTTTCTGAATTTGAGAAAAAAAATGTAGATTGGCTTATCATAAGCCAATTTAGTTTTTTTTTCTCAAATTCAGAAAACCTGAAGGGCAGACAGGTATTCGTCTATCTATTTGACGTCTTTTGGAAAAGTTTCGACGGGATCTGAAGAGCCGTTTCAGAGATTTTTGGGAATCTATAATTGTTCTACCATACCGACCGCGATAAGGTGTCATTCCTTCTTAAAATGATCTTTAAAAAAATATATTAGTACTATAAATATAGCGATATTTTTTTAAGAAAGAAAGGTTTAAAATAGAACAATTTGTACAAGCAATTAGCAATTGGAGCATAATGTATATTATGTCGTTGTACCAAGGTTTAGGGTGTCTGTCGGAAGGAAATGGACAAATTTTCGTTATATCGGGGTGCGACTGTATCTACATTAAATGGCAAAAAATTGAACCGCTCAAGCTTAAGCGGTCAGGCTACTGTGAAACGGACGAAATGTTATCTATTTTAACCAAAAAACTCGTTTTCTTACGTTCAGATCAACCGGGGGTCAAAATCTTAAGGCTGGATATACATTTGCACAGGAAAAAGATAAGCAATATTGAGGGATTTTTTAAACTAAGAAATAATTATTCTACAATTATCAAACTTTAGGTATACTTTAATAGTATATTTAAATATAGAAAACGATTTTTTAAATTAATTCCGCAGACTTTAATTTGCAAAAAAGTTTAAACATTTTTTCAGTCAAAACATGTATAGTTTCTATGTGACGGTAATTAAAATGAAGAAAATGCAAATTTAAGAGAAAGGCACGCATTTACAAAAAAAAATCAACATTTCTGTAAAATGTGGATTTAAAAAGTAATTTTTTTCTTCAATAAATTTTGAGTAATCCTGCACGCCAATATCGATAATGCAATTTTGAGAAAAACGCGTTTGAAGTTCACGCCCGCTCCGGATCCGAACGGTGAGGCACGGCGTTGACGGGCTGTAACATTTGACGTTTTTCGAATTTGGCTTTGAAACTTTGGAAAAATATTCATATATGAGGTATTCCACGTGAATCCGGTGGACTTTTTCCCTGAACGCCAATTCGAATTATTTTTTTAAATCTGATTCTATTGACTCTAAAAGACACCCTGATTTTTTTTTACATTTTCCGAAACAACCGTTAGTCGAAAAAAAAATTTCTCCGAAAAAAAGGCCCCGGTTGGAAAATCTGAAAAAATCGCAAAAATGCGTGATTATGTGTAAAAATTTTCAAGCTATCACCCGCAGTGGAAGTATGATTTTTTCTGTACTGTCTGGGCGATTAACGTTAAAAAAAATCCGAAAAATTGACTGCTAACCGTTCAAGGTCCATGATTGTGATTGGGGTATTCAAAAATGGTCAACAAAATTCATTGTGGGTATCAAAATATTTAAGCATCCGCCCGAAGTAAGCGGTTCTTGAATTATTCGGATTTTTCAAAACGTTAATCGCTCAAAGAGCACAGAAAAAATCATACTCCCACTGCGGGTGATAGCTTGAAATTTTTTACATATAATCACGCATTTTTGGGAATTTTTCCAGATTTTTAAATCGTGGCGTTTTGTACGGAGCATTTTTCTTTTTTTTACTATGGGTTTCGAAAAAAGTAAAAAAAATTCAGGGTGTCTTTTAGAGTCAATGAAATTTTATTTTTTAAAAATTAATCGAATTGGCGGGGGTCAGGGAAAAAGTCCACCGGATTCACGAGGACCACCTCATATATAGTTCCATCCCCGAGTAAAAATGAATATATATAATCATATATAATTGTATACAAAAATTGGCCCGATAGAATTGTGTACAATTGTATATGATCAATTAATATACAATTATATACGATTATATATATATATATATATATATATATATATATATATATATATATATATATATATATATAATCATATACAATTGTATACAATTATATATGATTATATAGATTCATTTTTACTCGGGTCGTTTAAAGAAAAAAAAGAAATCGATTTTTTTATCGTTGTAAATGTATATCCCGCCTTAAAAAACCCTAACTTCTTGAGTTCAGTATTTTTAAATGAAATTTGGTACACAACTTTGATAATGTACATCAAAATGAATGTCCAAACAATTTTTCAATCTTACTTACTCCTCCAAAATTATTTTTTTCAACCCTTGTTTTCGGGTCATCACGGTAGCCTAACCCCTTAATCTTGAACCTTCAAACAATTGTACCATTCACAAATCCCAAAAATGGCTTCCCAAATTTTGTCGAAAATCCGCTTCCGATGTTATTCCCGAGTAACGGAATAAAAAAAAAAAAAAAACGAAGAGTATTCGGTCTCGCAACAAGCCGAGCGGCGTCGTAATTTCGAGAGACGAAAAAAGGAAAACCACATTTTAAAAAGTACCTCAATACGTAACGTTTATTAAGGTATATACATGCTAATTTATTGTTTTTTTTCCCCTTTTTTTGTTGTTGTTGTCGTTTCTTTAATGGTAATTATCCTATCTTTATATCTTCACATAGTATGAATCGATTTTCCTTCATACAATATTCAATTGCCAAGTGAAATTTTCTGGCCCTATTATAAAATAGAGTTAATGTACATATTTACATTATTTACAAAATTTCATTCGCTACGAATCAGCAACACACACACGCGCTGATCAACTAAACAAATTGCACGTCCGGACATCGATGCTGGTTATTTTTTCTTTCTCCTCTTCTCTTCGTTTGTTCTTTTTCGTTTTCACTCTCTTCACGACGAGTTCGTAGCGCGTGACGCGGCGAAGATCTGCCCAAGGCAAGTGCGCCGCACGCGACAGTGGCGCGCGAGGTGTTAGGCGAGCGTTTATAATTTTCGAGGCTGCCACCGTACGTTTCTCGTATCTCTTCGGAGTCCTTTTGTCATGCGGGTAGAGCCCACCGCACAGCGGGCGCGTTCGCGATTGGATTTCATCCCGCGAAACGATTTGCACAACGACGCGATCGAAAAATCATAATTTCATTCATCGCAATCCCCTTGATCCCTCGCATTGGTACAGAGGGCACTTCGCAATTCAGGCAGCTTAATACAACATAACCTCACACTGCTCCCCGCTCGAACTCTCGCAACTTCACCCACGACTTCAACACCCAGAGGCAAATTCATTCTCTAATTAACTATCTAAAAAAAACGTATAAAAAAAAAAGAAAGAAACGAAAAAAACAAAACTCAAATTTCACTAATATTCCTCTTGTCGAATAGTCGCGTAAACGCGCCCGCGAGAAAGAAAGAGGAAAACAATAATGCGAAACACGCGACGACGATTGTAACGATAACGGTCGGTAATGGTAGAACATTGTCGGTATCATCCACGTGGAGAGATCCCTCGGTCTTAATATTACTTACGTAGCGCGTATCATAATCGTTCATCTTTGCTTCGTTTCTTTTTTCTTCGTCCGTTTAAATCTGTAAACGAGAGCAGCATGAAGAACCAACATCGATCAGTCTTAATATTGGGAATTACGCCAATGAAAAAAAAAAAAAAAAAGTTCATACCTTACACATTGCAAAATATATATAAATATAGAAGAATACAACTAAGATTCGCGACTATATATTGTACGATAGTCAATAGTAATGATAGTAATCGATAAGCCCCCCCTGCCGTTTTATCACCGCTGTACAGCAAAGTGATTATGACGCTTGCGGAAATGTGTGTGTGTGGGCCATTTTTGTTTAGTTCAGTTAACAATTGCGGACACTGATCGGCAATTTTTTTCAAGTATGCACGCGCACGCACACACTTTGTCTCATGTAAAACAGTCATTGTAAAAAAAATCCACTTATAACACGATTGACACGTAAGAGACTTTAATATTTTGTGTAATATTAGTTAGTTAATTATTTAGTTTTCGTTTCTCCCCCCCCCTCCCCGTCTTCTTCTTACTTAATTCTTCATGCAATAGTTCGTTACTATTAGTTGGCAAACGTGTTTGTTTTTTCTTCTGTTTTACTTTTTCTTCCGTACTTCCGGTATCGCGCGCGCATAGTCACTGTTAATTCGGTTTTGTGCCCTCGAGTCTTTGAGACACACAAATCATTGACATTCCATAAAGAGCGTGAAATATTATTGTTTTCTTTCCTTTCGTTGATCACGTTTAGGTGCATACGCGTGTAGTCACTGGATGATTGAAATCTTGGTCCTCCGACCGTAAAGAACGAACGTAAACACCCGCACAGGGGCATACGTGCGGGTGTGTCTGTTAAGTGTACAAATTAACGTTTTACTTTCTATTGCGAAGTTATATATTTATTTATTAAAGTGCAAGATTTTTATCAATGATTCTCCGTTGTTTTTTTATGACCTTGAGAATGTAGAGACTACGTAATTGACTAAAATCATGTCTTTTAACAAATAAATATCGAACTTTGCAAAACAGGAAGAAATGAACGTGTACATGTAATGTACGTGTGTGTATGTATATGAAAACGCTGCGGCACGATTCAATTTTAGGCGGACACGTCACAAGAACGAAACAATCAGTACACGATGCCTCGAGTAGAAAAATGAAGAAAAAAAAATTAAATAAAATAAGAATCAAACGATCGGAACGGATTTCGTGCGAAATAACAGATTTGCGTGAGCTCTCAAAACGTAAGGACAGCTACACAACAGGAATCTTGCCCGACAGTGGAAATTTCGCTAGTTCGGAAGATATTCTCCTTTTTCCATTGCGGGCGATGAGAACTTCGACCATATCGAGGGCTCAGTGCCAACAGTTTACTGAACCGACGAACGTTTAAGGGGTTAGGACACTCTAGAGGCCGAAAAAATAGGCTTTTTGGGGATTTTTTGTCAGAAAAACTACGGAATAAATCGAGATTACAAAAAGGGCGTTTATCATACATATCATTGACTGTGTACAATAATTTTTTTGAAACGAGTGATTTCAAAATGGCGGCTGTGCAGCGTTTATCTCAAAACTGCATTTTTTAAGTTGGCCGGAAACATAACTCAATTTTCAACCGATTCACTTGAAATGTTGAATATGTATTGAAAAATACCTTGTCTGTAGAAGTACGTAGGATTTTTTTTTACATTGCATAGAAAATTTGCCTGAAAAATCGTTAGATAATTGTTAATAACAAATGAATGCGATATATTTAAAATATATAAATAATTCTACGTACTTCTGTAGACAATGTATTTTTCAACATATATTCAACATTTCAAGTGAATCGGTTGAAAATTGTCCGAGTTATGTTTCCGGCCAACTTAAAAAATGCAGTTTTGAGATAAACGCTGCACAGCCGCCATTTTGAAATGAATCGCTTCAAAAAAATTATTGTATACAGTCACTGATATGTATAATAAACACCCTTTTTTGTAATCTCGACTTATTTTGTAGTTTTTTTGAAAACAAAATCCTCAAAAAGCCTTTTTTCGGCCTCTAGAGTGGCCTAACCCCTTAAGGGAAGGTTCTGCCCTGTTGGGCCGAAAAATGTTCGATTTTTCACCAATTTTTTATGCGAAAAGTATTAAATACAGAATGTTGATATTTGGTATGTTGACTGAGCGGTCTTTATTGAACATGAAAATATTTTTGGGGTGGGAGGAGTGGGAGGAGTCACGTATGTCGGTGCGCGGACGATGACATTCTTCGCTTGCGGCAGTCCCAAGTCCCGTACAGGTGATCCGAAGCAAAAAATCAAACATAGTTTTACTTTGTACAATATTGTGTATAAGTTGACGTTTGTTTTTTTTTTCCAAAAATGTTTGCATTTTTTTGCTCGCTATTTTTTTATTTTTCAATTTTAATTTAATTGGATAATTTAATAATTTTTAAGCAAAAGTGAAAAATAAAAAAATCGTGAGCGATCGCAAGTTTGTTCATTTTCCCAAAAATGTTCGCAGTTTTTTGCTCACTATTTGTTTATTTTTCAATTTTAATTTGATTGAATAATAATTTAAAAAAAAAGTGAAAAATAAAAAAATAGCGAGCGATCGGAAGTTTGTTTTTCTTCCAAAAATGTTCGCATTTTTTTGCTCGCTATTTTTTTATTTTTCAATTTAAATTCAATTGGATAATTGAATAATTTTGAAGCAAAAGTGAAAAAAAAATCGTGAGCGACCGCAAGTTTGTTCATTTTCCCAAAAATGTTCGCAGTTTTTTGCTCACTATTTTTTATTTTTCGATTTTTATTTAATTGAATAATTTTTAAGAAAAGTGAAAAATAAAAAAATAGTGAGCGATCGGAAGTTTGTTCATTTTCCCAAAAACGTTCGCAGTTTTTTGCTCACTATTTGTTTATTTTTCAATTTTAATTTGATTGAATAATAATTTTAAAAAAAAGTGAAAAATAAAAAAGTAGTGAGCGATCGAAAGTTTGTTCATTTTACCAAAAATGTTCGCAGTTTTTTGCTCACTATTTGTTTATTTTTCAATTTTAATTTGATTGAATAATAATATTAAAAAAAAGTGAAAAATAAAAAAATAGCGAGCGATCGGAAGTTTTTTTTCTCCCAAAAATGTTCGCAGGTTTTTGCTCACTATTTTTTATTTTTCGATTTTTATTTAATTGAATAATTTTTAAGAAAAGTGAAAAATAAAAAAGTAGTGAGCGATCGAAAGTTTGTTCATTTTCCCAAAAAGGTTCGCAGTTTTTTGCTCACTATTCGTTTATTTTTCAATTTTAATTTGATTGAGTAATAATTTTAAAAAAAGTGAAAAATAAAAAAATAGCGAGCGATCGGAAGTTTGTTTTTCTTCCAAAAATGTTCGCAGTTTTTTGCTCACTATTTTTTATTTTTCAATTTTAATTCAATTTAATAATAATTTTTAAGAAAAAGTTAAAAATAAAAAAATAGTGAGCGATCGGAAGTTTTTTTTCCCAAAGATTTTCGCAGATTTTTTCAATTTTTCTTCTCGATTCCCGGTCAACTTATACACAACATTGTACAAAGTAAAAATATATTTGATTTTTTTGCTTCACATCACCTGTCCGGGACATCCGCAAGCGAAGAATGTCATCGCCTCCCTCTCCCACCTTCATGCTGCGTCAAACTTCAAAAAATTATTTCTACGTTCAACGAAGCCCGCTCAGCCAACACACCAAATATCAACATTCCGCATTCAATACTTTTCGCACAAAAAATTCGTGCAACTCGATCATTTTTACGTCCACCAGGGCCCTTCCCTTGCAGGGCAGCCACGACAGGAAACTTGGGAGTTCTGGTTCCTGACCGGGCGAGTTACTAGAAATTCAAGTCTAAGTGACTTTTTAGTTAGGACCTAGAGAGTGTTCCGCTTGGAGTGTCGAACTGTCAGCGAACCCGGAGCGAGCAACTACGAACACGCAGTTGTTCGCTGTAACTCGTCGCACGCTCGCGTTCCCACCACGAAGCCAAAAGCTTCCGAGTAACTTCTACGTGGGAGCCGTCTGTCCACCTCAGAGCAGGCCTTAATTCTCGGTATTGACAGGCTCCCGCGCATGATGAATTCTAACGTGTTTGTTGTGATTGGATTTGGTGCTACTGGATTTGCCACATATGTGACACGTGTACGGTCTGGCGCCCGAGTGCACGCGCAGATGATCCTTGAGGTAATATGAGCGATGAAAGGTTTTGTTGCAAATGTCACACGTGTACGCCTTGTTCTCCTCGTGTTCCTTCACGTGTCTCAGGCAATTGTACTTTCTTATGAATTGGGCGCCGCAATAATTGCACGTGTACGGCCTTACGTTACGATGTGAATTCATGTGAGCGGTGTAATCGCTGTGTCGATAAAATGCGGCACTGCACTGATTGCACTTGAACGGTTTGGTGCTACGAGCGGCGTGTGTCCACTTGTGCAACTGTAGATTCCACTTGGTACTGAAAGCTTTGGAGCACACCTGACACTCGTACGGTCTCTCGCCGTTGTGTACCCTCATGTGTACGGACAGGGATGAGCGTAGATATATGCACTTGCATATCGGGCACTCGACGTTTTCGCTCTCGCGTTGAGCATCGGGCACGAAGCGACGATTGTGGGCCCGCCTCATGTGTCGCGTGAGGCTCGCCATGTGTATGAATCTCTCGTTGCAGTAGGTGCAAGCTTTCGGCTTCTCGTCGTGGGTCTCTTTGTGCCAGGCTAATTTCTTCTTCGTGTGAAAGACCTCGCCGCAATGGCATATGTAATCCTTGAGTTTGCGCTTAATATTGAGATGATGGCGATTCTTGTGTTGGGTCAGATTCGAGTAGCGTCGAAAGGTCTCGTTGCAGAGGTTACACTTGACGGGGGCATTGCCGGTGTGGCCGTTCGTGTGCTCGTCGAGTTTTTGCTTCGTTAGGAAGGCCTTGTCGCATACCGTGCAGGGAAAGGGCTTTATGCCCAAGTGTCGCTTCATGTGAAGCTTGAAATTTGGCTTTCGATAGAAGTATTTGCCGCATTGAGCGCACTCGAGCGGATGTATCTTGAGATGAGCGTTGAAGAGCATCACCGAGGGAAATTCCTCGTTGCATATCTGGCACTTTGATATTTCTTGGAGACGACGAGCTACCTCGGTGCCGTGCACGCGACGATTGTGCAACTGGAGAGATCGCTCGCTCGCGAAACGCTGACTGCACATGGCGCAGGAGAAATCGAGGATCTGCGGCAACGCGTCGCTCTTCTGGTCTACCTCGACTTTCGCGATGTCCGGCTGCTGGGGAGGCTGCAGTTGATGCAACAATGGCGGCTGCTGAGGCTGCTGATGATGGTAGAGAGATTGTTGCATGTGAATACCGGATACGAATATGTCGTCGAAAACGTTCGTTCGACCTTCCAGCAATTTGATGTCCTTCGTTTCCGGGTGATCGGTTGGATCGCTGCTGCCACTTGGACCTGCCTCTTTGTGCACCGCTGTACTGTGCACCCGACGCTCCTTCGGGCAGTCGAACACCTCCGCGCACTGGGAACACTTGAAGGTTCGCTTCGTTGGGGTCTTGCGATCTCGGTCCAAGAACAAACTCGAGGTGAAGTGCGTCGCTAGGGATCTGCTGTCCAACAGCGGCACACCGACCTCGTTGTCCGAACCCTCCGACTCTTCCCAACTCTCCCGAGCCATCAGGTCGTACGAGGTCGACATGCGCGATGACTCTTGGCCCATGTACAACTGTAGGGACAGGCGAAACTCGTTAGGGGAATTTCAATGTTTGCGAAATACGGTAGGATGTTTTGAGAAAAAAAAATTAATTGAATCGCGTCTTTTAAGGCCACTCGTAAAATTAAGGGGCCAGGGCACTTTGAAAATTTAAAAAAATCGACAGCGAACAAGACTTGAAGAAATCGACGATGATGAGAAATCAGAAGGGATTTTGTACAGGAATTGCCGATTGAGTTTGGGTTAGAGTTTTTCATAGTGTAAACTTCAAACGCGTTTATCTCGAATCAACGTTTTCAAAATCTAGCTTCATCGTATCTCTAAAACTAATAAAACGATTCTCTTGAAATTTGAACCACATATTGTAAACATGATTCGCAACGAGATCACCCTCGATGGTTTTAAAATTTTTATTTTTAACCTTTTTTGTGCGAAAATTTTTGTATTTTTTGTGCGATTTTTTTATTTTTTGATAAAACTTTTTATCCGAGGGTCATTTTGTAGCTGGTGTCATACTGAATCTAATGGACTTTGATTTTTTTTGTTTCAGACAAGCCTTTGCCGAGTTGTGATGGAGCTACCTAGCCCACCTATTTTTGAGGCGTTACGTCAAACTATAGTTTTTGTACTTAAAAATGAATTAATTTTTTTTTTAATGTATTTTAAGACTTTATTTATCAAGCCCAACAATTTTTATATTCATATCTTTTATAAAATCCTCAAAAAAATCGGGCAAATAGCCTTTTTTTCGTGGCTCCAAAGTGGACCGGTCCCTTAATTCAGGGTGTCTAATTGTGACCAGAACTGAAATTGCATGACATTTAAGGATTTTTAAGGCAAGGAATGGGGATTTTTTCATGACTCTCAGTATGCCTTTCTGGCATAAAAGTATACTTAATGATTCTACAGTGCGACCGATTTTCTACATTTTTATATTTTTATTTTGCTCTTTCAAACAGATGTGTGTTGTGTGCCAATAAAAAGTATACGGAATAAACGAAAAGTCACCAAACTGTACAATTCCATATGTAGTAAAAAATGTGGGACAAACATAATTTCAAGATTGCTGTAAAGAAATATATTTTGGGAACATCTAGAAAAATATTACATACATTTAGAAACTTTGAGTAATATCATCGAGTCGCTTTACACGAATAACAAAGAAAAACTAATGTATGTTGAGATAACGCATCATTTTCTTTTACTTTCTTCTATTTTATTTTCTATCGATTTGATATTCGCTTCTCTATCGACAAGTACCACGAAGTTAGTTCATATTGAATATAGACTCAACGATAATTTAGTAGGGTATAGTAATTCAGGTAGACTGGTAATTTTTCATGACATTTCATGACTTTTGCAGGGTCGAGTGTAATTTCATGACATGCAAGATTTTTCATGACTTTTCAGGTCGATAGACATCCATTTAGTATGAATATCAAGCTGTTGGAAAAAATATATATATTTTTTTCGATGTACAAAATGGCCGACTACTCGAAACTTCTCGAAACAGATTTTTTCCAATTCGCGTGACAAATAACTCCAACAATTTTCACTCGATTTACTTCAAATTTAAAAGTTATGTTCCTAATTGCATTTCGCAGAGAAGTACGTACGGATTTTCTGATTAATCGAAAACTTTTCATTTTATGAGCAGTTTGTGAGCAGTTATAACGAAATTTTTCACGGAAAATTCATTTTCAAGGTTCAAATACCTACAACTTTTGAATAAAACAATATTTTTTAAATTCCGTACGTACTTCTCTAGGTTTGCTAATGTAAATTGACGAGAATTTTTGTTTTTTGTTCTAGGTAAAACGTGGATGCTAAATGTCACGCCGCGGAGCACCTAAAAAAAGATAACAAAAGAAAATTTTTCTAGTCGGCCATTTTGTACATCGAAAAAAAACCTAACAGCTTGATATTCATACTAAATAGATGTGTAATTAATTTTATGAGTGAAACACTTTTTCATATTAAAAAAATTGTTAAATTCGTACATGATTTTATACCCGTTACTGTGGCCTAACCCCTTAAACCTGTCATTCATTAAAAAAATATCGCTATATTTGTAATACTAAGATATATATTCTCAAGAACATTTCAAGGAACAAGACTTCGATATAACGAAAACACGATATAACGAACTTCTTAGAGATTCGTATTCCTAAAAAAAAGATAACGAAAGAAAATATTAGTAGTAGGGCATTTTGTACGTCGAAAAAAAAAACTAACAGCTTGATATTCATACTAAATAGACGTGTAATTAATTTTATGAGTGAATCTCTTTTTCATACGAAACAAAATTGTTAAATTCTCCCATGATTTTATACCCGTCATTATGTCCTAAGGCCTTAGTAACACTACTCTAGGATTTTGAGAAAATCGTTTTTTTTTAATTCCTGAAACAATGCTTTAACATCATAACGCGTTTTTCTCGACACCACTTTTTTCAATCTTGACGAACACATTACTTCAAATTTTGACAGTAGCTTCACTATTACAGAGTTTACAGAAGTACGGAGGGGTTTTTCGATTCAATGTAAACGTTTTTATTTTATAAACAATTTACTGCGATTTTTTTTAGCAAAAAATCGATTTTTTTTGTCAAAGTGCACCATTTTTGCGAAATTTTATTAAATAAAATATCCCTACATACTTCTATAGCCGATAGTATATAGATTCAACATCTTTTGTTTTTTCGTACCATATCTTATATTTTACGAAAAATTTGTCCGCCACTGGAGGTGTTTTTTTAAAAAGATAATTTCAAAGATTGGCATCCTCGCCGCCATTTTGTACGAAAAAATTAATAAAAACAATTTCTATACTTAAATATATGCTGAATAATTCCTCTAAAAAGAATTCCCATTCCTTTTATTATACTCCCAAAAAAATCGTCAAAGTTAGGCCCTCTTTTCGGCCGCTGGAGTGGCCCTTAAGGCCAGAGCCTGAATTCGAAGGTCTGAAAAATCGTTTTTTTATATGCTTAAATCGATAGATAAACTATCCAAGAATATATTTACAAAGTTACAGCGGCCAATTGTAAATATTTTCGAAGACACACGGCCAAAAGCAGAGAAGCGATTGATATTTGATATTGATATTTCCTCCTATTGAAAGCTTTGAAGCGCGTTTTCTCCAGTTTTCATTTTCACGATTTTTCCAAATTGGCGAGCGTGATAGCAAAAAAATTAAACGGCCCATTAAATCAAACCAAAGTTTATTTTCGTCAGTATGAAAATCTCCTCTAAGTGAATTTAAAAAGTCGTTGAACAAGTCTTTTTAAATAATGTTTATAGCAAGTTAAAGTGTTTTTTTAAACACTTTTTTATTCAAACCTGAGAAAAGTTATAATTTCATGATTTTTTTTATCTTTTCCTTAATTCACCCCGAAGAAAAATATATGACAATTGAAAATTTTATTTGTTTTTTTTGTTTCAGTTAAGAATTACGAGCTGCATCTTTCCCGCCGACTGGAGAATGCAGTGGCAAGACGCACATGGGGGGCCGGGTTGCAATTTCGAACTTTGAATGGTCAGAACGCTCAAAGCTCCGAAAGAATAGTACCCCGAAAGATCAAAACTCCAAAAGAATTTTACACGAAAGACCAAAACTCCGAAAATCTTAACACCGTCAAAATAATTCGGCTATGGAAATTTTAAAACTTTCAAAATTGTCAATAAATCGACGAATTATTTCAAGAATTTTTTTTTATTAAGAAGTGATTTTGCGTCGATTTGGAAATTTGTCTAGACAATGTTATACGTTCTACATCATTTACAGTCAACTGTGTAGACTTTCGCTGTCATGATCTTGACATGAGGGGTGGGTTGAAATTCCGAACTTTGAATGCGCCGACGGTTTAAAATTCCTAATTTTAATGTTCCGAAATTACAAGGTTCGTCAAGATTATGCCAGCGAAAGTCTACACAGTTGACTGTAAATGATGTAGAACGTATAACATTGTCTAGACAAATTGAAAAATTGACGTAAAATCCTTTCTTAATAAAAAAAATTCTTGAAATAATCGTCGATTTATTGAAAATGTTGAGACTTTAAAAACTTCCATAGCCGAATTATTTTGACGGTGTTCAGATTTTCGGAGTTTTGGTCTTTCGTGTAAAATTCTTTCGGAGTTTTGATTATTCGGGGTAGTATATTTTCGGAATTATGAGCGTTCTGATCATTCAAAGTTCCGAGTTTCAACCCGGCCCTGCACATGGAATAGGCTGATAAATCTGCTGTCATTTATTGTTTCATGTTGACATTTTTTAAATATATTTCAAATAAACCTCAATATTTACTCACTTGTTTTTTTCCTTTCCAAAAATATTCCCGAAAAACGCTTTTTTTGGACCTTCTAATTCAGGCTCCGGCCTTAAAGCTCACATACAAAATTTCGAGATCGAAGTGTTCGGACGACGACGATAAAAAAATGTTTATAAGAGAAGTAATTACTCAAAAAATTTGGAATAAAGTTCCGAAAAGCACATACCGCCGATTTTTCGGGAATATCGTGTACCCATGTGTTTTGACTCGCTGATCACGAATATGATAGTGAAAATACCCGCAAATTCGATTTTCAAGGTCAATACTCCCAAAAACGAATTTTTTAAAACTATTTCTATTTTATTTTAATAAATGTTGATCTTGGAGAATAATGTTTCCTACCAAAGTTGCAGCCTATAAAAAGACTGATCTTTTATGTTCTATACAGGTTTTGTCTAAAACCATTCTGTTTCGAGAAAAATGGAATAATGCTCCAATAAGAACATTTTGCTAAACTCCATTAGTTTCGATATTTTCTCCTTACGCACTTTACGTAATTTGAACGTCTATTTAACGTTGAAGCTCCGCAAATTACGGAGCGAACGTTTGAGAAGAATCTTTTGGGTAAAATAATTGTATTTAAAGTCAAAGCTGCGCAAAAAATGCAAAAATATCAGGTCCAACTGACCCAGGGCATTGTCTACTCCAAAATTCTTGAAAACTGTGCACTTGGACAAAAAATAAAGGCACGATATGTCAAGCGAATGTATTTAACTTTAAAATCGACCAGTTAACTATTGGAGTAAGTATTTTTTGGTAAAAAAAGAAGTAATTTAAGTATAGGCAAGAAAAATGCAGCAGTATTGTCGATTCGAAATAACACGGTGTGCAATCGGAGAATTGAAATCCCGTTCTTCTCGAAACAAATATTATAAAGCAATCGCATCGATTCAGCGACATATTAAGCCTGTCAACAAAAAAAAACAACCCGGGACATTAAGGCGAAGTAGAAGATGTACCACGTGACATGTGAGTGCGAGAGAGATAGCTCAAATTTTCGAACAGAGATTCCTCAGAGATGAATAATATTTAGGGCAAAAGGAAATCATCAAGCTCTGCGTCAGGGAATTCCAGAGCCTAATGCTCTTTGTTTTTCCTAAAAAAATTAACCATCTATGAGGAAATTGGGTTGGAAAATTTGTGAGGTTATGTTGTCTTTGTACATGCCCTTAAGGATGGTCGATCGATTCACCGATAAATGTTAAAGGATATTGATTCGTTTTTACCGGTAGATGCGTCCAATAAAACTTAAGGCCTTAGGCCACAGTAAAGGGTATAGAATCATGTGCGAATTAAATATTTTTTTCGTATGAAAAAGTGATTCGCTCATAAAATTAATTACACATCCATTTAGTATAAATATCAAGCTGTTACAATTTCTTTTCTTTTTCGATGTACAAAATGGCCGACTACTCGAAACTTCTCGAAACAGCTTTTTTCCAATTGGCGTGACAAATAGCTTCAACAATTTTCACTCGATTTACTTCAAATTTAAAAGTTATGTTCCTAATTGCATTTCGCAGAGAAGTACGTGCGGAATTTCTGATTAATCGAAAACTTTTCATTTTATGAGCAGTTTAATACGAAATTTTTCACTAAAAATTCATTCAAATAAATGAAAATGTTGAAACTTTAAAAACTTCCATAGCCGAATTATTTTGACGGTGTTCAGATTTTCGGAGTTTTGGTCTTTCGTGTAAAATAAATTTTTCACTAAAAATTCATTCAAATACCTACAATTTTGAATAAAACACCATTTTTTAAAATTCCGTACGTACTTCTCTAGGTATTCTAATGTAGATTGACGAGAATTTGTTTTTTTGTTCTAGGTCAAGAATTGTGGATGCTCAATGTCAAGCCGCCGAGCGCCGAAAAAAAAGATAACAAAAGAAAATATTAGTAGTCGGTCATTTTGTACATCGAAAATATATATATATATTTTTTCTAATAGGTTAATATTCATACTAAATAGATGTGTAATTAATTTTGAGTGAATCACTTTTTCATACGAAAAAAATTGTTAAATTCGCACATGATTTTATACCCGTTACTAGCTACTGGCCTAAGGCCTTAAGGGTCGGTACCTGAGTAAACGGCGAGAAAGAAGAGTAAAATTCGAGAATTTTTATCTCAAAAACTAATGTTTCGATTGGATACGGGTTTTTTTCATTGGAAAATATGTACATTGAAGTATGTTTAGGATTTAAAAAAAAATAAATTCGTTGAATGAAAGCGAATCAAACGCGATTATCTCGAAACATAGTTTTCAAAGTCGGTGCGAGATGCATCTCGAAAACGGCTTGTCCCATTTTGTCCGAAGGCCATAGCCGGGTAAGTAGGGAAAAATTGTCCCCGCATTTTTTCCAGCGAAATTTGGAGTATATTCTGAGGTATAAAAAAACAAATTTTCTGAAAATTTCATGCCCGTCAACGCTATGGTTTTAGAAAAATGAATTTTTGTTTTAAATATCAAAAACAAATTTTTTTTCCAGAAACGGTAAAGTGGATCGATTTGATTTTTTTTTGTACTTGTTCCGATCAAACGTGTTACGAAATAAAATTATAGAACATCTTGCAAAAGATTAAGGTTTGAAAAAAAATAATGTTCCTTGTTTGATTATTTTTTACTATAATCCACTTGGGGTACAATAGCGAACATTTTTTCATATAATCTTTGGGCACCTTATTAGATTATATAATTTTTTCAAAATGATCGGTTTGGTACGCCACAGTGAAAAAAAAATAAACGCACTTTATTGATATATTTTAGTTATATAGATATATAACTAAAATATATCAATAAAGTCTGATATGTGACTAAATGATCGGCTTGGTACGCCACAGTGAAAAAAAAAGAAACACACTTTATTGATATATTTTAGTTATATATCTATATAACTAAAATATATCAATAAAGTCTGTTTCTTTTTTTTCACTGTTGCGTACCAAACCGATCATTTTGAAAAAATTATATAATCTAATAAGGTGCCCAAAGATTATATGAAAAAAATTTCGTTATTGTACCCCAAGTAGATTATAGTAAACAAAATAAAACAAGGAACATTATTTTTTTTAAACCTTAATCTTTCGCAAGATGTTCTATAATTTTATTTCGTAACACGTTTGATCGTAACAAGTATCAAAAAAAATCGAATCGATCCACTGAAGCGTTTCCGGAATTTTTAATTTTTTTTTATTAAAAAAAAATTCATTTTTCCAAAACCATTGCGTTAACGGGGATGAAATTTTCAGAAAATTTGTTTTTTTTTCATACCTCAGAATATACTCCTAATTTCGCTAAAGAAAATGCGGGGGCAATTTTTCCCCACTTACCCGGCAATGGCCTTTGGATACAATATTCTTCGATAGTTTTTCTCGTTCGCCACGTAGGGGTTTTTCATTTGATTGAACCATTGCTTTTTTATGCAATGTGTATGCAATCCAAAATCATCGGAAATTGCGAACAAAAAACGAATGTTAAATTAAAACGGTCGCAATTCTTATGAATATTGTATCCAAATTTGGACAAAATCGGACAAGCCGTTTTCGAGATACATCCGGCACCGACTTCGAAAACTATGTTTCGAGATAATCGCGATTGAATCGCTTCCAGTCAACGGATTTATTTTAAAAAATTCCTAAACATACCTCTATCTACATATTTTCGAATTTAAAAAAACCTGGATCCAATGGAAATATAAGTTTTTGAGATAAAAATTCCCGAAGTTTACCTGTTTTTCTAGACGTTTACTCAGGTACCTCCCCTCAAGGCCACAGTAACGGGTATAAAATCGTGTGCGAATTCAATAATTTGTTTTCGTATGAAAAAGTAATTCACTCATAAAATTAATTACACATGTATTTAGTATGAATATCAAGCTATTAAAAAATATATTTTTTTTCGACGTACAAAATGGCCGTCTACTCGAAACCTTTCGAAACAGCTTTTTTCCAACTTGCGTAACAAATAACTTCAACAATTTTCCCTCGATTTACTTCAAATTAAAAAGTTATGTTCCTAATTGCATTTCGCAGAGACGTACGTACGGAATTTCTGATTACCCACCCTATGAGCAGTTTATGAGCAGTTAAGGGGTTACCCCCACTTGCGATTTTGAAAAAATCGATTTTTTTTTATTGCATTTTTTTGAAGTATAAGTATCTAAGAATATGTCCTGAAAATTTCAAGTCGATCCGAACAAAATTGACTGAGATATGAGCGTTGAAAGAGAAGAATCCGTTGTGTAAACGACCGGCTAATTGAAATCTTAAACGCGTTTTTCTCAAAATGGCATTTCTGAAGTCGGTGACCAAGATTACTCGAAAACGAATGAACCGATCTTCTTGAAATTTTGCAGGCTTATTTAATACATAAAAATGTAGTCTTTAATCGTTCGATTTTTTTTTTCGAAAAAAATGGCCGTTTTATAGCCAAAAAACGGCCGTTTTTTTTTCGTTAAAATCGAACCATTAACTTTGACTGTCCGCCATTTTGTGAAAAATGAATATTTTTTAAAATCCTTCGATTAAAGACTAGTTTATACTTATATTTGACTAAATCCATCCGCATTTTTTTTTTTCAGATGGTCCACTTCGCCGCAATGTTGGTCACCGCAAACCGTGTATATAAAAACATTATTTCATTGACGGCCATTTGCCACTAAACAATGTAATATTTTTCAATAAAAAAATTACTGAAAGTTCTTCAAGATGTGTTCTTTAAGATGGTATATTGATCGATTAAAAAAGTTTTGTAGTTTTCTTTAAAAAAAATTCATGAAAAAGGCCTTTTTTTGCGCTACAAGTGGGGGTAACGCCTTAAAACTGCTCGTAAACTGATCATAATTAAGGGGAGATTGTCTTTTTTTTTGCAAAATTTACCGCTTTTTGGGAATTTTTTTGTGAAGAAAGTATACAACGGAAAACTTGTGAAACTTGGCATATAGTTTTATTGATCTGTTTACTACATACAAAAATTTTTTTAAACAATTTCATCAAAAAGTCCGCCTCCCACCCCCGCGACGCGCGATGGTCCTTTTTGATGGTGTGCACGATTTCTCAAAAACTATTCAACCGATTGCCTTCAAATTTGGACAGAATGCTCAGCTGACATCCTTTTATCGTTTGATGAAGCAAAAAAGCAATACGTTTAATAGTTTTTTATTTATAACAAAAAATCGATCAATTTTTTTTCGAAAAATCGATACTTCAAGTTCAAAACGTCACAAAATCGTCAATTTTTTTTCCCCTTCATCGAACGATAGCTATATGTGTCTAAAGTAAAATGCTTTTTGGGTTTTTGTTGCAGGATGAATGTGAAGGCTGTAATCGTGCACACCATCAAAAAAGGACCATCGCGCGTCGAGGGGGGTGGGAGGCGGATTTTTTGATGACATTGTTTAAACATTTTTTTGTACGTAGTAAACAGATCAATAAAAGTATATGCCAAGTTTCACAAGTTTTCCGTTGTATACTTTCTTCACAAAAAAATTCCCAAAAAGCGGTAAATTTTGCGAAAAAAAAAAGACAATCCCCCCTTAACTTTGACTGTCCGCCATTTTGTGAAAAATGAATATTTTTCAAAACCCTTCGATTAAAGACTAGTTTATACTTATATTTGACTAAATCCATCCGCATTTTTTTTTCAGATGATCCACTTCGCCGCAATGTTGGTCACCGCAAACCGTGTATATAAAAACATTATTTCATTGACGGCCATTTGCCACTAAACAATGTAATATTTTTCAATGAAAAAATTACTGAAAGTTCTTCAAGATGTGTTCTTTAAGATGGTATATCGATCGATTAAAAAAGTTTTGTAGTTTTCTTTAAAAAAATTCCTGAAAAAGGCCTTTTTTTGCGCTACAAGTGGGGGTAAGGCCTTAAAACTGCTCGTAAACTGTTCATAATTAATATACGGAACAATACATTTTTCGTTCTAGGTAAAAAATTGTGGATGCCAAATGTGACGTCGCGGAGCGCCTAAAAAAAGATAAAAGAAAATATCAGTAGTCGTCCATTTTGTACATCGAAAAAAAAAATCAATCAGCTTGATATCCATACTAAATAGATATGTAATTAATTTTACGAGTGAATTACTTTTCCACACGAAAATAAATTCTCAAATTCGCGCATGATTTCACACCCGTTACTGTGGCCGAAGGCCTCAAGGATGAAAATCAATCTTGAGCAGGCTTCCGGAGTCTTTCCTAACGCCAGACAAAAGCTCGCGTCATTACCTGCCACGCGGAGTGTTCGGTGCATCCGTTGCTCTCCTGCTCCGACAATTCGCCCCTCGGTGGCATGGTCTCGTCCGCGCGCATATTGACGCTCTTGACTTCCTCGTCGATGCCCGCGCCCCCTTCGCTGCTCGCCATCGACTGTTGGCTCGTCGCGCTTATCGCCTTCTGCGACGATTCACTTATGAATGTACTAGGAACTAATATCTGAAGTCCGTCGAATTCGAAAACGTTCATCGGTCCAGCGTGGGCGTTCTCGTTGATATTGAGAAGTTCGGTGGATTGGGCATGATTCAAGAGTGTCGTTTTCGTCGCTGCTTGTGAGCTCTTTGACTCGATGCTCGTCGTTGGATCGGCCAATTCCGTGAGATTCATTATATTCTCGTGGAGCATGGACTTTTGGCTGGCCATCGAGTATCCCTCGTGTATAATGAGAGGCTGTTGTGAATTGATCGTCGTGAAAGAGCTCACGTGTTCCGTTATGACCGACTGATGATGATGATGATGATAAATCTGTTGGCCCGAGTCGCTTTTACGCTCGTCACTGGACATTGGATGTTGGTGAAGTTCGGCCTTGGTGTCCTGAATGTTGATCGACCGTTCATGGCCATTTTTCGTCAAGGACGAGCCAACGGATTCGTTCACCTCGTCATCCTCCTCGTCGTCTTCGTCATCCTCGTCTTCCTCGTCCTCGTCCTCGTCCTCGTCTTCCTCGTCGTCCTCTTCGCCGCTCGAGCTCGCTATGTCCATTGGACAGAACGTTCTCGCGGCGCTTTCGCTGGCGACTTCCTTGACTTCCGTGTCCTCGGGCAAACCGGATACGCCGCTAATCGCGGGTGTCCGCGACCTGCTCGACTCCAGCGGATCGTCTTGTTTGCCAAATGGCGTACGCGGGCTGGCTATCTCTTCCTCGATTTCCATGTCTTCCTCCTCGAAGTTGTCCTCCGTGCTCTTAGCCTCGTGATCCTCCTCGCTGGCCGGCATCGCCTCGAAGTCGACGTTGCAAAATATCAAATTCTCGTTAGAACGATAATCACAATTGAGCGAGCAAGTTCTGCGTAATTTTTTCGCGACTAGCGGCGACGAGGGAGCCGACAAGCTGCATCTGTAACGATAAGGCATATCGAAATTATTCTCCAATTCGTCGAGGCACTGCTCGATTTGGCCCATCTCGTCGTTCTTCGTGTAAACCTCGTTCTGCCCATCGTCGTAATTTTTACACTGCTCGTCTTCTCTCTTCTCGTCGGACCATGATTCCGTGATTTCTCGCTCGTTGCTCGTCGCCTCTGTCTCGGTTTCGTTCTTCATCGTCGTTCTCGTTGAGTTCTCGTCGCTCTTGAGCCTCATGGTCGTTGTATCGAAATTCGACTCCATTATCGTTATCAGTAGTCTCTCCAGTTGTTCGACTTCCGGTTGGCTCGTTTCCTTCGCCTCGGCCGCGTTCTCTTCGTGGCATTGCCGCGTCTCGACGACTTCGGACTCGTCCATCTCGTCCTTGGTCGACGGCGTCGTTATTTCTCTCCGCTCGATCTTGCCCGTCTCCTCTTCCTCGTGACCATTTTCCGCGTCGTTCTCGCCGCTGCTCTTCTCGCCGATCTCATCCTCGTACACTTGATCGAAAGCCCGTGTCTCCTCGGCGACGAATTTCCCGAGTTTGCTCTCGCCTCGCGTCTCGTTGGTGCCCCTCGCGTCTTCCCTCCTGAGAGTCTCGTCGACCATCGCCGAGCTCTCTTTCTCCTCCGCGTTAGTCTCGCAGCTGACATCTGGCGGGGCCACCCTGTCGTAGTCGCGACGCTCGGACGTTTCGCTCGCCGCCGGTTGGCTCGTGGTCTCGCGACTCTGCGTTTCACCGTGTCCCATGGCCGCCGAGTCTTCCCGCTGTTCGTCGCAAGCGCCGCTCGGCGCCTCGTCCGCGGTCGGCGCGCTCGCCGGCGTCTGCGTCCTCGGCATAGTTTCGATGTCCGGCAGAATTCTCTCCGCGTCGTCGGCCTCCGATATGAGATCGGTGCCCACCTGTTTGGCCTCTTGTCCGCCGAGATGTTCCATGGAGGCTCGGCTGTTGGCGTCGTTAGGCACGGACACGACGGGCCTCATGCGAGTCGCGGGTATGGCCGCGATGGGCGATATCATCTGCACGGTGGGTATCTGTTGTTGCTGATACATGCCGTAAGGATTGTACAGCATCTGCATCATCTGATTGGCCTGCGGCGCCATCGCGTACTGCGGTATCATCATCGTGCCGTTGTTCACAAACTGTTGATAACTGAACGAGGCAAATTGAGGCGGCATCATCGTGTTTATAGGCGGACATTCGAAGACGGGATACGGCGATTGAGCGGGTAATGACGGATTCGCGTTCAATTGCTGCTGCATGCCATTCTGCGCTGCTACGTTAGGCTGACTGGGCGGCTGAGTAGGCGCCGGCGAAGAACTAGCCTTTATCAGAGCCTCTATGACCTGCTCCTTGGGATGCGTGTCCAAGTGCCTCTGGAGGCTTATACCCTCGCGCAGGTAAAGCGTACAAACGGGACAGGCCACCGCGCCGCCCGCGGACCCTCCGACGTTGCCGATCTCCATTATCCTTCGGCTCGCTTTACTCGCTTCTTCCGTATCTCGTTTCTCCTCTCCTCAAACGTTCGCGCGTACGTGTAAATACGCGTGCAGCCGCATACGTATATGCATATACAAGTGTACGTGTACACACATCGATTATCACCTACGTACGTCGTGTACACGAGTGAATATTTATATACGTGCGGGATTCGCGTATACGCACCTGACCCACCGAATATACGTCGGGGGGGGGCTCTCCGATAACGCGTTTATTGCAACGCCTCGCAAACGGAATGACGACGAGGGTAATATATTACGAGAGGCACAAGCTCGCGAGCATCGACACACCGATTTTATTCCGTCTCATGGAGACGAGGGTGGAGAAAAAATCGAAAAATAAAAAATACACGGCACCGTTACGGAAAGTTGCGCGTGGGGCCCTAGGTCACATTTCGGGCCCTATCAGGCCTTAAAGCACGTCCGGACACGGCACGACCTACAGGGTTCAGGCTGTGCCCCAAAAATATCGACGTCCATGGCTGCCCTGCTCGCACGTTCGTGTGTGCGAACACACGAGAGTAAGGAGGCGCGACGGAGGGAGAGAGAGAGAGACGGAAGGAGAGAAGGAACGTGAGAGAGCGAGATGTACGAAGAGCCTACAGCAGAGCACACGGCACACTCGCGGCGCGACAAATCGATATCCTGTTAAATCGCCGAGCCTCCCCTTTCGCGGGCCGCACGTATATTAAATTACGACAGGGCGACACGGGCTTTGTAGCTGGCGTTTCGAAGTACACAGAGCGCACGTATGCACACGGGGCGAACGCGACAAGGGGATGATATCGCGGTGAGCCGTGTGCGACCAATAAGCGCCGATGGGAGCGCAGTCAGTTCGGACGCGAAGCACGCGAGGATACGCGCCGATGCCTCCCCGTCTTCTCAATGTCTCTTCGACTTTTATATATATATATATGTTTTGTGTGTATATATATATATATATGTATATTTTACGAAGGAGGGTATTATCGGTAGGACATGTTTTTCGCCCAGTTTTCCCAGCCCCCGCCCCCGAGCGCCCCTTTAAAAAAACACAACAGATAACCGAGAGGCGACTCCGGGCGATATTCCAGCTGGGAATAAGAGCAACAAGAGTTCTTCCCACTACCCCCGCAGCGATGCATCGCGACGGTGCTGTCATCTGGTCCGGTTCCCCGACGTTCCGCGACCTATCACCACCTCGCGGCACCGCGGCGACTTCACACGTCCTCTCCCTCGCACCTGCGCGCGAGACCGAGCGACTCTTTATGAGATCATTCGCTCCGAGAGCGCACTGCCTTAACGATGCGGCACGCTATCCCCTGCCCCTGTAGAGAGACGCTCGGAATATTCCTACGATCGTCGCGTGTCTTTTCGATTCTGCCGTCTCTGGCGTTCGTCGCGATTGTAGGCTTTTCAGGGTGTAGTTTCATTGCTTATTGTATTTTAGGCTTTGTCTTGCGACGTTGCTTGGACGGGGGGCCGACAGCGGTGGTACGCGCGACTGAGAGATTCATTTTTTTAAATGCCATGTTGGAAAGATCGTCCGATGATTTTTTCAGCGTTGCAGCTAGCGTGGAAAGTGAAAATTTGATAAAGCGTGGAAATTCGGTTTCTGTGAGGAAAATCAATCGTGCGGGGGCGGACGGGGTCGGAACGGAGGGAATGCGAGGATTCGAAACGTCAAACTACCCACTGCCTTCTTGACCCGGTCGTGCAGTTTTTGGTTGTTTTTTTTTTCGTACTTGGTGGCGCTCGTTTGGCCAGGGAAAAATCGAATGCTAGTTCGGCTGGCGCGTCGAACGAAAGCGTGAGCAGCGGCGGCGCGTGAACTACGCTGGGCGCCTCACGAAACTCACCTGTGTCGGATGTAAAGTCGGCGATGGTAATGCAGACTGGAAAGAACTTGGGAGCGGTTCTCAATCATTTGTTCAGCATCGCCAATTTAGAATAGGGTATTTACACTGTTTTCTGAAAGGTTTCTTAATTTTATCCTTTTGTGGTAATAAACTATTAGAATCTTTATTTCTATTTTATGAAATCGTTGAGTGACGTAAAAAATGCATTTCAATTTTACATTTCAAATTTCCGCGCGTGAACACTAGCCGCCATGCTGATTCTGTTCGTGACCGTCACTTGCATAGTAAAAATCGAGGCTGCGCCAATTGTGAATACGTACAATTTTATTGGTTAAAAATGAGTGACAATTCTTGTCATTGGGGTGCTGTTCCTAAATGTAAGAATGCTAGTGTAAAAACACCGGGAAAGTTGTGGATTTAGTACAGTCGTGCTGTATATTGGAATCGGAAAAAATTATAAGAAGGCTAGTTTTTTGACAGGTGATTTTGTAGGTGCCGCGGGTGCTAAATCCAAGTTTGCGTAAAAATCGGGGTGTAGGGTTTTTTTAGGGGATGAAAAGGGACGGAAGTGGATTAATGCCAAACTATAAGCCCCGCGAGGTCGGCGCCGGGAGACAAAATGTTCAGAAAAATCCGGGCTTTATTTTTGTCCACGGCGCCGAAGTCGTGGAAGTTCATTTTGGGGGTGAAAAAGTGGGGTGAAATTTTGAAAAATCAGTTTTCATTGGATAACTCTTTAGAAAAAATGCATACAACTTTTGTTCAAATGGGAACGTTGTAGCCCTTGAAAAGACGCGTCGATCGGGTATTTGATGAACCCTCTCCGAAAATATCTTCACCCCGAAAAGAATAGTTGAAGTATAAAAAAAACATGTTTATCGAATAACTCAAAAACAATCGATTTTTCGGGGATGGTTTAAATGTACGAAATGTAGAGAATAATTTTCTCTATATTTTCGCTCCTATGGACCACTCGTGAATTTTGCTTTATCGACCCCTCTCAGAGGTTGAAAATTCAAAATGAAATTCCGGGACAACTATTGACCGAAAATAAAGAGAGACGAGTTTGGCGCTGCGGACAAAAATGTAGCTGAGGGTTCAAGCTACAAATTCTTCCACAGCGCCGAATTCGTACGGTCAATAGTTTTTCCAGAATTTCATTTTGAATTTTCAACCCCCGAGGGGGGTTGGAAAATCAAAATTCAAGGGTGGTCCATAGAAACGAAAATATAGAGAAAATTATTCTCTACATTTCGTACATTTGCACCATACCCGAAAAATCGATTGTTTTTGAGTTATTCAATAAACAATTTTTATTTGGTATTTTAACAATTTTTTGAAGGGTGAAGATATTATCGGAGAATGATGATCAAATACTTGATCGACGTGTCTTTTCAAGGACTACAACGTTCCCATTTGAACAAAAAATGTACGAATTTTTTCTAAACAGTTATTGAATTAAAACTGATTTTTCAAAATTTCCATAATACTAAAATACCATATTTTTCGAAGACTGGATTAAGGAGTGAGATGCAGTCAGAGCCGTGAGAAAATGAGCATTTTCAATATTTTTTGTAAAAATAGTAATTACGTTTGTTTTACAAAAGTGGTTACACAGACTTTTTATGTTATATTTCAACTTGACTTTTACAAATTTTCAAAGAAAAATATTGATTATTTATAAAAATATCGCTATCTTCGTCGGACCCCCTTCGGCATGTAGTGCTTTGCGGTGACCATCATAAAATTTTACTGGTTCATCTGAAATAAAAAAACCAAAAAAAAAAAATCGTTAGTTTGATAATAAATCTAGTCCTTAATCGAACATTTTTTTTTCAAAAATTAACAAAATGGCGGTTTCCGACAGATAAATTTAGATTTTCGACCAAAAAATTGCTCGTTTATTGTTTTAAAAAATCGGAAATAAAAAAAAATGAAAATCCTTCAATTAATTACTAGTTTTTAATGCTATCAATAAGCACACCAAATTTCATCAAAATCCATCGAGTGGTTTTTGAATTATAGTGGTCACCGACTTGATGAACATAGTTTCGAGAAAAATGCGTTTAAGGCGTTACCCCCACTTGTAGCGCAAAAAAGGCCTTTTTCATGAATTTTTTAAAGAAAACTACAAAACTTTTTTAATCGATCAATATACCATCTTAAAGAACACATCTTGAAGAACTTTCAGTATTTTTTTTATTGAAAAATATTACATTGTTTAGTGGCAAATGGCCGTCAATGAAATAATGTTTTTATATACACGGTTTGCGGTGACCAACATTGCGGCGAAGTGGATCATCTGAAAAAAAAAATGCGGATGGATTTAGTCGAATATAAGTATAAACTAGTCTCAAATCGAAGGATTTTAAAAAATATTCATTTTTCACAAAATGGCGGACAGTCAAAGTTAATGGTTCGATTTTAACGAAAAAAACGGCCGTTTTTTGGCTATAAAAAGGCCATTTTTTTTTTCGAAAAAAAAATCGAACGATTAAAGACTACATTTTTATGTATTAAATAAGCCTGCAAAATTTCAAGAAGATCGGTTCATTAGTGTTCGAGTAATCTTGGTCACCGATTTCAGAAATGCCATTTTGAGAAAAACGCGTTTAAAGTTTCAATTTCCGGTCGTTTACACAATGGATTCTTCTCTTTCAACGCTCATGTCTTAGTCAATTTTGTTCGGATCGACTTGAAATTTTCAGGACATATTCTCAGATACTTATACTTCAAAAAAATGCAATAAAAAAAATCGATTTTTTCAAAATCGCACGTGGGGGTAACCCCTTAAAGTTTTTCGATGTGGATACCGTATTATATGTTCGTAAAATTTAGAGCTCGATGAATGAAGCTAAACTTTTTTATGTATTTTGATCCGCTTAATCCGAATATCACAATTTTTTGCCGAAAAGTCGAGGATTCAATTGTTTATAGCCAATTGTTAAAACAATTGTTCAAAAAATTAAAGTTTTTCGGGATGAATTATTTTTGAAAAACATTTTGAGCAACTTTAAAACGAAAGTATTCTTTATAAAATTTTGCTAAAGTTCATAGTTTTTGAGTAATAAATTTTCGAAAATTTCTGACAGAGTTTTTCAATTTTACACTTGATTTGTGTATAGAAATACTAATTAAAAAATTACTTACATCGAATCATCGATTCTTGGCCCATACAATAGGGCTTCTGCCGATGTGGAAGCTTTCAAAATATCAATTTGTTGTTGTCTTCGAAGCATTCTGCCTTCCCGGGTATTATCGTTTGCGCGTTTGCCATGGGGACCCGACGCCCCTTCACTAATTGTGGGATATCCCGGAAACTATTCATCGGACTGACTCGAAATTTTCAGGGAATATTTTCGAAACATCATACTTCAAGAAAATGTTTAAAAAAATCGATTTTTTTTAAATTCCGACTGCATCTCATCCCTTAAGGCATTCCTTTCGCGAACCCGAATATTTAACAATTAACTGATGTTTGTCTATAATCAAGTGACAATACATCCCAGTATATGTGTGGGGAAGCGAAAAAAAAGATTAGGGGTAAGATTAGAGTAAGGGGGTAGACTTAGAGCGCAAAATTGAAGCACAACTAAAAAGGCAACCGGCGAAGGAACTATGCAATTATAGACGACAATTTGACAAACTAGGAACTTAGAACAGACATAAGAAAACTTATGTGAAAATACGATTGTAAAGGGGAACGGAAGGGCCCTCGTGTAAACACCCTCAAAAGGGCATACTGGGAATACATGCTACTACTAATAAAACAGCCCAGTATACTGGTGAAATTTCAAGCAAACACACCGAACTTGTTACGAAAAATTACGACTCCAAAAATTGTCTCCTTTATACGGTGCTTCATCGAGATGACACGCTGGTCACATTTCTCTCTAATAATTTATACACTAAATAACTCGAAATGCCTGATATAAACTGCTCACGTCCGTAAAAAATATCTAAAGATTCTGTATCGTCAATAAAAACTGGGAGCCACCGAATGTTTAAAGAAAATATTAATAATACAATTGAGAAAAATGTGACTAGCAGAATTCTTGACTTATCAGAGAAAATGTAAACATTAATCGACTAAATTTACGCGAAATTTTTTATTCCAGTTTATCGTTGAATATGATGATTGATAGTGACTTATTTTCATTAAGCGCCGCTGTAATTTACCGACGGTTCGAAAGGGCCCTGTTCATGCCCCCACAAAATACGCCCCTCCGCGAAAGGAATATCGTAATTCTTCCGGCAAAGGATGTGAATAAATAAAAATCGCCGAACAACTTCCACGCGCCAGTTTTTTTTACTCGTTAAAAATTATAAAAAATAATTAAGAATACGTGTCACACGCCCGGTCGGTAAAAATCCTACTGCCAACTTCTCTCTCAGACGGATCACGTTTCGAGCAAACGAAGAGAAAGACGTTCGTCGTTCAACAGAGCACCTTTCGGTGCTTTATAACATATCCAAATTTCAACCAAATCGAAGGGTGTCACCTGAGGGATGTTCCTTGTAAGACAGTTGGAAAACCGAAATTTGATAAATTAGACATAATAGATTTAGTAAAAAATCGAAAATCCGAACTTCACCGTCTAGT
Organism: Ophion obscuratus; assembly: GCA_964007375.1. Classification (NCBI taxonomy): domain Eukaryota; kingdom Metazoa; phylum Arthropoda; class Insecta; order Hymenoptera; family Ichneumonidae; genus Ophion; species Ophion obscuratus. The sequence continues at coordinate 80,279,366 of OZ023312.1, read as the reverse complement.
TCAAGGACTAGATTATAAAAAGTTTTCAATTTCTAGTTGAAAATTATCAGAACGACGAAATAGCACCCACAGACTTGGCAACGTCGGCCGTAACACCTGATCAGGGGGCTGGCACCTCCTATCCCTTACCGTATATAAAAATGCTACGCTTTTTGACCGCTTTATTCAGTTCTAGCTCTCCCTGTGGCGCTAGTAGGTCACTGACAGTATTCTTATTGCGCAGGCGCGAGGCCCGCACGGCGTACTTAACCACCACGCATCGAATCCGACTATTTTGACGTTTAGAGTTGAAGCCGCGGTGCGGAATTAATGAAATTACCGAAATTACTTATACTCGTGTGCTAATGCCGTGTGTTGTGCACGGTTGTACCTCAGGGTACTCGCGTAATCCTGAAAAGGTGCATTTTTCACCGTACCAGCCGATTCTCGCATTCGAAGCTACGGAAAGTCTTCGAATTATATGTGTGCGTGTGTGTGTGTATATACATTGCGCCTGCGCGCGCATCAGGATTGTTCGGGAACGACTAGCGCTACGAGTGGCAGAGTAGGACACTACAAACAGGATATTTTGCGATGCGTTTGGCGAACATAATCTAGCTCTGCACCATAACCTAATCTTTCACATCAATGAGTCCCGGATGCCAACTTTGAGCATCGCAAACGCGAGGTTGTCAGATCTTTGTTCAAAATTCCATTATATTATTTATGGAGTTTTACAATTGACCGCGTATCAATAAAATGTTCAATTACAATTTTACCCACAGTATTAATTCCGCTAAAGTAATTCAGGGTTATTTAAATAAGATTCCGACCGATTTGGTGTAAAGATTTTTAGTTCGTTTTTATGGTAAAACTGTTTTTGTGAATATGACGGAGACTACTCCAGAGTCGTTAAGGATCTCATTTTTCAGTTTTTATTGGTGATTATGAAATAAATAAAACATTTACCACAAATTTGGCATAATAAAATCGATGATACGAATATTCAGCACAAGTTAACATAAATCAGCACAACTGTGTCTAACATGAATGTAGTCTCATTGTTGATCCTGACGAACTAATCGTATTTCTCTGAGGTTGCTCAGCTATCGCGAAATAGTAAGAATTTGCTGATATTTATTGAGGATATTTGCGAACAGGTGTTACGACTCCGCGTAAACTTTCAAGTACTTCGTGTGCGTGACTGTTGAGATATTATTTATTGAAGTTAGGCTCCTATACACGGGCGACATAGCAAAAGCTTCATGAAAACTCTAATACGACTATGGCAACATAATAAAAAGAAGTAAAAATTGAATGGAAATAGGCGGAAAAAAATCTTCAGATTTTTATGATTAATTTCAACGAAGAGCACAGCGTTTTGTCTGTCTCGGTATCGAGATAATCGTGAAATAAAACAGGAAATTTCAGTTTGTTCGCGTAAAACAATAAAGCGCCCTACGGCACGTGGCAACGCTGCTGTCAAGTCGGCCATTTTGAATAGGCGCCAAAATTTGAAATGCACAAACTATTGCTTCCTTGCTATAAATTTCTTACCGCCGTTTCATAAAGAGTATTTAAATATTTTGAATTATTCTTTACGGAAGCTGTAGTGCATGTGTTTCGACATAACCTTCAAATCAATTACGCGTCGTCCCTCGACTGCGCATTCATTTTTCGGCTCAACTACTTTTTTCCGCCGCTTTCCAGGTTGTACTTGCTCCAACCGTTGATTGTTCTGTCGGTTTACATTTTTCCCCTCCATCTTTTCATTTTCGCCGAACAAAAAAACGAAATTCGCGAAGGATGTTTGACAGCTACGCGCTCACGATGTGGCGTTCGTATCTGAGCTCAGTGATACCAGTTAAGAGGGAATGACACCTTATCGCGGTCGGTATGGTAGAACAATTATAGATTCCCAAAAATCTCTGAAACGGCTCTTCAGATCCCGTCGAAACTTTGCCAAACGATGTCAAATACATAGACGAATAGCTGTCAACCCCTCAAATTTTCTGAATTTGAGAAAAAAAATGTAGATTGGCTTATCATAAGCCAATTTAGTGTTTTTTTCTCAAATTCAGAAAACTTGAAGGGCAGACAGGTATTCGTCTATCTATTTGACATGGTTTCGCAAAGTTTCGACGGGATCTGAAGAGCCGTTTCAAAGATTTTTGGGAATCTATAATTGTTCTACCATACCGACCGCGATAAGGTGTCATTCCCTCTTAAGGTAAATGTCCCAATTATTGAACACTATCTTGTATTTTTAATATTTCTCATTCACCTGCATGCATTTACTTATTTATAAAAATTGCATTACACATATGGAACTTTTAGCTATCAAAATGCTACCTTACTTGTGCAAAAAAGCTTTAATTAATAGGGAAAAGAATTATTTAATCAGCAACGGCGACCCGATTTGACGTCTCGTGGTAACTGCTTATCGTTTTTGCTAAGACGCGCCGCTTCACGCGTAAGGGCATAAAAAATTCAAAAACTGTCGCATCTCAAAAAGTAAAGGTGTTTCAGGTTCCTCAGAAAATTTCTTACAAATAACATTTTTTTTTTAACTTTAATTAATTATTTGTTATAAAAAAAACGGTGTTCGATCATTGAGACATAGAAAATGCAGTGTGTCCCAACCATTGAACACTCGAATTTTCCAAGATAGCGTCATTAAACCCATCAAAACATCGAGACAGTTAACGTGTGACAGATCGTGTGAATCGGATTTATTTAAATAAAAACTGTAAGTTTTTATTTGAATAAATCCGTTGAATAAATCCGAATGAAAATTTTATTTGTTAATAACCCTAAGATCGTCAAATATATGTTTATTTGTATTTTCGTGCAATAAGCATAAAAATAAAAATAAAAAGAGAATATAACCTAAATGTAACCTAAAAATACGAATGTAATGTTCAATATTTTTTGCACTCCGATATTTTAGGGAGCCAAGCTGCGAAAAAATCAAACAAAAACAGAACATAAAAACGAGGAAGCTGAAAATAAAAATAAAATAAAGCTCAAGTTGAAAAGCAAAAATAAACCAAATGCGAATGAACCAAAAAACCTGTCAACAGAGACTAAATATATATTCTTTCATGATTAATAAAAGCTTATTTAAGTGTTTGATTTTGCTTTTATTTCTTAATATTGTACCCAAAATAATGTTTGCAGAACGGAAAAGGAATTCTCGAGAGTGTTCAATAACTGGGACATGCCTGTTCAATATTAGGGACATAGGCTCTTCCAGTGTTCAATAATTAGGACATTTGCATGCTTCACATTGTTATTCTTTTTTTTCATTTGAAATCGTTTAAAAATAATTTAAAGGATGATTTTTCGAAAGTAAAAATATCAAAGTATCATTTGAACATGAAAGCGATGGTTATTTTCTTGATTTTATATTTTTTTCTCACCGCATTCAATCCCCCAGATCCTTAGCTGTTCAATAATTGGGACATTTACCTCACTGAAAACTAAATTGCGCATTTGCCACATTTCGACTTGATTAATAACTTATTCGCTATGTAAATAAACAAAAAAGAGTAATAACATTTCTAAACAGTCAATTATATGCATTCCACATATTTAATAGCTGAAACTTATTTATTTTATGTAACCAAAAATTTGATTATTCGGGGTTGGCAGCCTTTTCAGGCGTCCGTGTTTAAGCATACGCGTTCCCCTCTTGCCGCCAGCCCCGAAAAGACCCTTTGCAGCCTCCTTAAGGGAAGGGTAGGGGTGTCAGCGTGAAAAAAAAACACTTTTTTGCGAATTTTTTTCATCTATACGGATGGAATAAATTTATTGAAACCTTTTGTACATTGTTAAGTGTCATTTTAAGAACATTCCGTGAAATTTGGACGCGAAAATATCCACAAACAAGCCGGTGACAAAGCTTTTCCAAGAACGCCTTTGGAAAAACACGATTTGCGGTGTTCACTGTATCTCAGCTAGAAATTATCTGAAATCAAGTACCATTAAAATTTAGTCACAGTATCATCAAATCCTCCCCCAACGGTCTTTGATAATTTTTTTTTTTCATTTCTAATTTTTTGGTGGTCATGTAAAGTGAAAAGTGCTATTTTTCACGAAAAATTCCGCCATTTTGGGGGTGGAAAACCCCCTCAATGTAAAAAAATCTCAAACTAACCGTTGGGGTTTGAAATAAATCAGTAATGTAGTTTTCAAGTGGCAGTGAACACGTACTTTGAAAAAGTGGTTTCGAGAAAAACGCGGCACCGGCTTGTTTGTGGATATTTTCGCGTACAAATTTCACGGAATGTTCTTGAAATTACACTCAACAATGTACAAAAGGTTTTAATAAATTTACTCTATCCATATAGATGAAAGAAAATTCGCAAAAAAGTGTTTTTTTTTCACGCTGAAACCCCTACCCTTCCCTTAAGAAAACGACGGAACTCCAAAGGACATAATGGTTGAGAACCTTTGCGTTCTTTTCGGTCAGGATTGTTTCGTCGACAAACGTGTTGACACTCATGAGGCACGGAGCGTAGTTCATGCGCCACCGCTGCGCAAGCCTTCGGTCGATGGGCTAGTTTGGCCCTGGCGATTTTTCTTATCGTCTCTGGTATTATGACGGTGCGCATAGTTTCTTGACACGGGGCTTTTGCCCTCCCCCTCCCGTCCCGCTCACTCCCTGCACTTCAGTTTGTCGCTATATAACCTCGCTGTTGATGACGCGTGAACTTTCGTCAAATAATTTCCATTGATCCGTACTTTTTTGTTTTTTATTTGTGACATAGAAAAACATTAAGTAAAAATTACGGCAATGTCCTGGAACCGTGACGCGATCACTTGGACGGGTATGTGATTCGCAATTTTTCCGTATTCCTTGTTGTCTCTGCACTTATTTATTTTTGTTTCATTATCGCACAACTCGAGCGTAATTGATATATTTACGCGTCCTGATAACTCTTACCGGATACACCGTAATCGGTGGATAAATTTTTGTCGGAAATGAGTTCGAAAACTTGCTCATTCGCTTGTACTGGAAACGCATCAGTTTCGAAATTATTATTCTTTCAAATAATGGCGAAAACTTATTTTCGCCCTTTTTGTATAAGTTTATCGGGTTTTAGGTTATGGACTGCAAGTTTTCTCGACATTTTCAGGCCTCGTAGTTTCGGTAATTTTTCGTACACTTGTAGTATTTTTGAGGTGGGTTTCGAAAAATTCACCTTGCAGAAAGAGCATTAGAAAAAATACGTCGATGCAGATGCACATTGAACACTGTCGATTGGTCTTCAGAATTACGTTCCGTACTCAAAACGTCAGTTCAGAGCATAAGCACATTGCATTATATTGGGTGTGAAACTTAATTCGGTCCGTTTTTTTTTGCTTAAAATACGCACTTATTTGAATGATAAAATGAATTAATAGATTAATCAAAATATTATCCACCGCTAGCCACTACTTTTCCCCATCTTTCTGGTAATTTATGAATTCCGTCGTGGAAGAAACGTTCATCTTTTGAAGCCAAGAATGAATCGAGCCAATTTTTGATACCCTGTTGTGACGTGAAGCGTATTCCGGTCAAAGCGTTCTGCATCGGTCGAAACAAATGGTAGTCGGAGGGGGCAAGGTCTGGGTTATAAGGCAGGTAAGCCAGAATTTCCCACCCGCTATTTTCCAAATCGTTTTTAACCACAATAGCAACGTGAGGCCGAGCGTTGGCATGTTGAAAGATTATGGACTCGTGTCTGGTCGCATATTCTGGACGTTTTTCGGCTAAAGCTGGCTTTAAACGGATCAATTGTTGCCTGTAGAAGTCTCCCGTGATGGTTTGACCAGCATTCGCTGGGTTTCAGCTGCACTTTTCTTCCAATTGAAACAGAAAATCAACACTTGCCGCAAATGGTGCTTATTTGAGACAAAATTCGACATTTTCATCGCAGTAAAAATTAGACTTGATGCGCAAAACTCAAAGGTCTGTGAGCGATATTTGGTTAAGAGATGTTGATACTTCACGATACAGCAAAAATCAGCTGTTGCCATCAACCATTTATAGCACCTAGAGCTATCTTTTGAAAACGGACCAAACTAAGTTGTACACCTAATATATTCAATTATATTTATCACAAGTACATTGCGTATATGTCATATATACCGGGTAAGGCAACAACTATAAGCAGTAGAAATATTTTGCAACCTATCAGACTTGGGAAAACATTTTTCCTACAAAAGTTGTATAGTTTGAGGGGATCATCTAGTGGTGGCTACGAAGTTCATCGATCTGCAAGTGCTCAGGAGATTCCAGTCACCTTTTTTAAAAATGAGACTACGATTTTTTTTCACAATTTTATGAACGAACGCAATATAAGTTCAAACTCCAAATTTCAAAATGATTGATCAAGATCCAGCATCAAAATCGATAAAACAGGGATTTCAATGTTTTCAGCATAAAATTAATTTTAAAACAAGTGCACACACTTATGTCTATAAAAGATGCTGAGAGTGATGGCTACTACTTTCGACGCATGCTTGCAATCTGAATTGCATCGATTGCGTTGTCTCATTAAGGGAGATATACACCTAGGAGCTGGAAAAAGGTCATTTTTGTGAATTTTTTCAAGGAAAACTATTTGAAATTTCGGATTGGTGTTTTAATTATCTAAAAGTATATACATTCAAAAACATGTTTAATTTTCTTTATTTAAAAATATCGAAAATATACAAGGATATTGTATGATCCTTGGAGCGTCGTAAAAAAATCTGCGTATACGGTACCCACTGGCGTTTCTTCAAAAATCATCTGAAAAGAAAAATCAAAAAGATTATTAAATTAGATACTATAATCTAGTAATTGTAATAGCCGATTTTGAAAATATCGATTTATGACAAAATGGCGGACGTTTGAACATAAATAGTGATTTTTGGGCCAAAAATTAGTTATCATTTTGCCTATAAAACAAAAACTAAGTAACGGAAAAATAAATCCTATGACAAATACTAGATAATGGTGTATAGAATAACCACAAAAAACCTCGAGGCAATCGGTTCGTTGGTTTTCGAGAAGTTTTGGGTATCGATTTGATAAACGTGGTTTTGAGAAAATTTGGGAATGGTCGTGGTCGTTTGAAAATTTGGGAACGAATAAATCATGAAATTTGTCAACTTAGGGGCCGTCCATAAATTACGTCATTTTAAAATAGGGGGGGGGGGGTTCGTCTGCGGATGACGGTAAATGATGGATGAGGGGGGGGGGGCGTTTCGAAATTGACGTCATTCTTGTGATACCAGTTACTTCAAAATGTACAATAGTATATTGTACAACTAGAGTGGTTTCCCCGCATGAGTGATGAAAAATATTTTGCAAGTACCTAATGGTATTAATTATTGAACTCATTATTTATTTATTTATTACATAAGGTTTGTCTACATTATATTCGAAAACTTCAAATAACAGCGTACCTATGAAAATAGTTCGATCGAGCCAAAATGAATATGGGGAGGATACGGAGATATTACCCGTGATCCAGGATTTGCAAGAATGGGTGAAAACTCCGTGGGAGCTATCGAAAGAAAACTAAAGAATAGGGAAGAATAATATTATTATATTAATGAAAATTGCCAAAGTACAAAATAATAAAAGATGATTCTATAACAAAATGTGGGAGCTATCCAAAGAAAACTAAAGAATAGGGAAGAATAATATTATTATATTAATAAACATTGCCAAAGTACAAAATAATAAAAGATGATTCTATAACAAAATGTTTTAATGTTACCCAATTTTTCTCAAATCCGCAAATGTTTTAATTTTGCCAAACTGGTAATGCCGTCAGTTTTGCGAGAGGGGGGGGTCATTAGGAAATGACGATGGGATGATTGTAGGGGGGGGGGTCGAAAATCAGCAAAAATCGATGACGTAATATATGGACGTCCCCTTACAAGGAATCATCGATACCAGGCCCATAGTGTAGGTCTTCTATGGTCGACAGAATGTTCATAGCTTCTAAATCCTCGACCTCGACCATCTAGGTGTATATCTGCCCTTAAGGGAAGATTCTGCCTTGTTGGGGCAAAAAATGTTCGATTTTTCACCAATTTTTTATGCGGAAAGTATTAAATATAGAATCTTGATATTTAGTATGTTGACTTTATATCTTTATTGAACCTTTAAAACGTTTTGTCAAACTTTAAAAAATATTTTGATGTCCAATAAAGACCGCTTAGTCAACATACCAAATATCAACATTCCATATTTAATACTTTCCGCATAAAAAATTGGTGAAAAATCGAAAAAAATTTGGCCCAACAAGGCAGAACCTTCCCTTAAGGCGGGATATACATTTACAACTATATACAAATAATTTTTTTTTCTTTAAATGATAGAACTATATATGTAGAATCTTTTCCCAAAGTTTCGAAGCAACAATCGAAAAATTTCAAACGGTACTTTATTCTCAAAGTTGCATTTTCGAAATTGGTGTGCAGGGTCAGAAACTATTAAGTCGTTTGAGGTGACACTGGGTAGTAGTATTGATAATATTGCTACTTTCTACTGGAAGAGAAATTGTTTTTGAAAAATTAGAAAAAAAACTACGTTTTTCACACAAATTTTACAGAAATGTTGCGTGAAATGTTGATTTTTATGTAAATTCAAGCCATTTTTTTAAATGTGCATTCTCTTCATTTTAATTGCTGTCAAATAGAAACTATAGATGTTCTCACTAAAAAAAATTCCAATTCTTTTGCAAATCTAAGTCTACAGGAAGCTAGACGGCAAGTTGATTCTCAACACTCGCGGCAACCTTGCCGAAACGAATTGAAAAAAATGATTTTGTATATTTAAATATACTATTAAAGTATACCAATAGTTTGATAAGCATAGAATAATTATTCCTAGCTTTAAAAATCTCAAAATTGCTTAATTTTTTCCCATCTACATGAATATCCCGCCTTAAGGGGTCTTCTCACTTTAGACGCTACAAAGAAATTCTATTTTCATGATTTTTTTTTGATAGGTTTATATTATAGACATTGATATAATAGTTGTTACACTTAATAAATACACTTTCGAAATACATTTTGAAAAATTATTAAATTCTTTAAGTCACTATTTATAGACGAAAATGGTAGTTAAAAAAATGTCCTAAAAAAATTGTAGGTCGTGTTGTTGATGAAATCTCGGAGATGGATCATCCAAAACAAAAAAAATCAAACGGTTTTAGAACCGGTATGTGATTGGCTATAGCCCATATCATACGATTTTTAATATATGCAAAAATAACCAAATGGCGGGGATTTTTCGAAAAACCAAAAAAAAATGATTTTTTTTTTCACCGTTTTTGGCAAAAAAAGTAAATATCAACATTTAAAAAAATCCGTGATTTGCGTTATAGCTATAGTTGTAAAGAATATGTGGTTAAAATTTCATAAGGACCGCTTCAGTAGTTTCGAAGATTTTATCCTCAGGCTGTCGAAAAACGTTGTTTTGAGAAAGACGCGTTCAAAGTTTGGGTTACATAAATATATGAAAAAAAAAACATTTTTTTATGTATTTCGAAAGTGTATTTATTAAGTATAACTTTTATAACAATATCTATAATATAAACCTATCAAAAAAATTCACGCAAATAGGCTTTTTTAGCGTCTAAAGTGAGAAGACCCCTTAATCACGTCAGTCTGTATTAATAAACAGGCTCTAATTGAGGTTTCAATAGTTCAATACTAAGCAAAATCTAGTCAAGTCGTACAGCTATGTTTACATTGTTCGCCACTAAGAATCTTGTCAACTTGTGTCGGAAAGCAGTGAAAAGTTTGGGATTTTCATAAGAATGTGTGTCCTCTTCAATGAAAAGTACTACAACAGAATTTCCTTCCGTCAGTACAGAATTACAATTTCTGCAACATCTTCCGTTATCAAGAGCAAGTTGATGCCGTCTTAATTTCCGGAAAATGTCAGAAAAATGCAACAAAAGCGGCAATTATGTATGCTGAGCTTGACCTTATTGATAATCAATTCAGTACACATAATGTCACGTATGCCGAATGCAACAAAAGCGGCAATTATGTATGCTGAGCTTGATATTATTGATAATCAATTCAGCATACATAATATAAGATAGTAATTGTTTGCACCATCTTTAAAATAGATTCTCAGCGAAAATATCGACTTTTTTCTCGTCAATTTTTTTTACTAAATCTTGACCGATCATCTTGAAATTTGGTGTGTGAATAAAAATGTGGATGCGGCTCTCGCACCGTATAAGCCATTTACGTTAGCATGTTTGCCAAGCAGCGGTTGGTGTAGCGGTAAGAGCTCGGACTAGTAATTCGATGGTCGTGGGTTCGACTCCCCGTGTGGAGACTTTTTTCTTCTATCTTTTTCTCAATTTTTATATTATTCATTTTCCAGTTAAGCAAACAGGTGAATAATTTATTTTATCTATTTATTTATACGCAAAAGGCATAGAAAAGGTAACAAATTGGGATTTCGGACTTTTCACCAAGGGATTGTAATTAAAGCGCATACAAAAATACTTTGTACGAGGGTGGGGTGAAAAGTTTCCGGCCTGACCAAGAGATGGTGCCACTAGGTCTAGTATTGGAGCGGCGTCCTACAGTACCATTCCTACCGAGCTTGTATGTACAGTTTCAGCCCAATCGCTACGTTAGTTTGCGTTTGAGAGCACATTGCGCGAGACGCTTCCGTTGTTTTCGTAAAAATGGAAAAATTGGAAAAACGTGCTCTCATCAAATACTTCCATTTGAAAGGTTTTACACCAAAACAAACAAAAGAAGAGATGGATTCAGCACTAGGAGACTCCTCCCCATCATATTCAACTATTAAGCAGTGGGTTTCTGAATTTAAAATGGGTCGTGTGAGCACCTCTGACGAGCCTCGCTCAGGACGACCCGTTGAAGTCACAACTTCAGAGATGATTGAAAAAATCCATAAAATAGTGTTGGAAGACCTCAGGTTGAAAGTGCATGAGATAGCTGAGACCTGTAGGATGTCAGCTGAACGTGTGCGAAATATTTTGCACAACCATTTGAACATGGAAAAGCTGTGTGCAAGGTGGGCGCCGCGTTTGCTAACGCTCGACCAAAAACTGCTTCGAAAAACCATTTCTACCGACAATTTGGCGCTGTATAGGCGTAATCCAAACGAATTTTTGCGTCGATTCATAACTGTTGATGAGACATGGGTCCACCACTACACTCCTGAAAATAAAGAACAGTCAAAACAGTGGGTTGGAAAAGGGGAACCAACCCCAAAGAAGGCAAAAACAATTTTATCGGCAAACAAGGTTATGGCTACTGTTTTTTGGGATGCGAGAGGAATTATATACATTGATTACCTTGAAAAGGGTAAGACTATCACTGGTCAATACTACGCAGAGTTATTGCAACGTTTGAAGCACGAGGTGCAAATTATACGACCTCATTTGGCGAAGAAAAAAGTTTTGTTTCATCACGATAACGCACCAGCGCATTCGTCGATTGTTGCCATGTCCAAAATCCACGAATTGAAGTTTGAATTGATGCCGCATCCTCCCTACTCTCCAGACTTAGCCCCCAGCGACTATTACCTGTTTCCTAGACTCAAAAAATGGCTTGGCAGAAAAATATTTAAGAGCAACGAAGAAGTTATCGAAGCTGTAAATTCGTATTTTGAGGAGCTTGATGAATCTACGTTTAAAACTGGTATAACTAAATTAGAACACCGTTATGAGAAATGTATCAGTGTTGATGGAGATTATGTTGAAAAATAAAGCAAACAAATTTTTTAAATATCGTTTTTCTTGGTCAGGCCGGAAACTTTTCACCCCAACCTCGTACATGAAAATTCAAAACTTTATTCGTTGACATTCGATGATTTACATGTGTCGGGATGATATTTATCGTAGAAACAGGGGAAACAATAATTATTTCTGCATCTAGCACACGTTATAAACGCCGCATTTTTACAACCACATCGTTGTTCCAACAACTCCATAGAAAAACATACTTGATATTTTTTGACATACTTGATACTTGAGCTTTTACATTCATAAAGCATTCTCTCTCATCGCAAAGTTTAGAAGCGAACCACGCGTAACGTAACATGTTACCTAATATTGGCGCGAATAATTGATGATGAACAATCGAATGTATTTTTATGCAGTCTTCTCGGGAAGTTATTTCTTTTTCTTGCTCGATGAGATAAGAGCAATTTTGTATTTTTTTTAATAAAGTTTTCAACCTGACGATAAAAATATCGCAGGGTTGCACCAGTGGAGTACATTTAGGGGGAATTACTTTGATGCTACACGTTGGCAATCCTTCTTCACCTTGGTAGAGTTCGTCGTATAATTGCCGATTTGTTTGTCCTCCCCACGAGTCAATCAGCAACTCCAAATTTTCTACGATTATGCGCTCATTAAAAAATGACGTCCTATATGCCTTTTGCGTATAAATAAATAAATAAAATTAATTATTCACCTCTTTGCTTAATTGAAAAATGAATAATATAAAAATTGAGAAAAAGATAGAAGAAAAACAAAAATTTCCACACGGGGAGTCGAACCCACGACCATCGAATTACTAGTCCGAGCTTTTACCGCTACGCCAACCGTTGCTTGGCAAACATACTAACGTAAATAGTTTATACGGTGCGAGAGCCGCGTCAACATTTTTATTTTCTAAACACTCGGCCATCTGCAGTTCCCACTTCGGGTACTTTCATTTCTAGCCAAGCCCTGCATGTCCTATAAATTTGAGCGAAATCGATGATGGGGAGTAGGGAATGCCCCCATGTAAACTGGAATTCCAGCACATAGTGGGACATGATCTGACCTATCAAGAGTTGCAGGATTATCCATTCATTACAGGACCTCTATATCATATGTACACTTTACTTGTGCTAAACGACGTTTGGCAGCACATGATGATAAACACGCGTGACGAAATCTTCCAGAGGTTCGCGATTTGTTTCGAACCTGGAGAGAAGACACCGAGCGCCGAAGCAAGGACGTAGTGGAGCTGTGGGAGTCCGTTCTAATGCCAAAAGTAGATCAACTCGGCAATGAGAGTGAGTCAGTTTGAGTTTTTCCGGCGATGAGAGCCAGTCTGAAACAGGACACGTAAAATAGAAAAAACAAAATTGCCAATTCTTTCCTTTTTCTTCTGTTCGTTCCCCAGAATATTTGGTACTGGAGCAAGTGTGCGTAGCGGCCTTGGACTGTTACAGACTGTCGTTGGCTGAATACTGCATCAAAATCCTGATGAGGGACTTTCCGGACAGCCTGAGGGTACACAAGTATCACGCGATGCACCTAGAGGCCTTGGAGATGTAACGACATACTTTCGTCAGCCACTGTTCCCCCAAAAACTCGAGTTGACCTCACGCAAATCTTTCTGTTTCTTTCGTATCAGGTACGACGAAGCCATAGAGGTTCTGGACTCGATAATCAAGAGGGACGAGACGAACGCGGCGCCGCGCAAGCGAAAAGTCGCCATTCTCAAGGCGCAGGGGAAAAACGCGGACGCCGTTACGGCACTTACGGAGTACCTGAAGAGGTAGGAGGTTGTTACGCATATGAAAAACAGGAAAGACTCAGGGAATTTTGGAAATTCTCGGGAATTTTCTCAGAATTTACTTTTTGCGAGAATTACGAAAAATGAAACCGACTTGACAAAAAAACTGTACGGTATTAAAATTAATATTTTCGTATATTTTTAATATTTATATTATTCTCCATTATGTACAAAAAAAAGTTACGTCGGTGCCAAACATTGAAAACTTAAAAAACCTAAAATTAATCTACTGTAAAGCTCTATACATTTGCATTCGATCCGTCGATACACAACCACATCATTATCATTATAGATAAGTGTTGATATTTACTTTTATTTATTGTCACCGGCATACAAAATTTTGTTTATAATAAATAACAGGTTGTGTATTTGCTTTTAACGTATTTTTTTACTTTATCATGTTTACATTATCTTTCGAATTTCAGTTTTTTTAACACTTTATTTCAATTTAAAAATTTTCATATATTTGATCTTAAGGCAGGATTCTACTTTGAAACCATGAAAAAAACGCTATTTTCGTCAATTTTTTCTGAGAATACTATTAAAGATATCGATATGGGGTTTAAACTGTTCAATAAATACACTCTTTAAGTACATAAAAAAAAATTTCAAATGTATTTTATTCATTTTTTGTACACGTAAAATATGTTTAAAGCCAACGCCTCGAAAAGCAGGTACCGTTGCCGTGGTCGTGAAATCTTCCCAACGGATGGTCTGAAACAAAAAAATCAAATAGTTTCATGTTCAGTATGTCTTCAGGAACCGACCTAACTAGAATATTTTATATACGTGCAAAATTAACAAAATGGCGGCTAAAATACGAAAAAAATGCGTTTTTTTGGGTCTTTTTTTGCAATAAAAAAATAGTTCTAATCAAAATTTTAAGTTGATTGTAGTTAGGTCGGTTGGTACGCACATATAGAATATGTGTTCCAAATTTCATAAGGATCGGTTCAGTACTTTTTGAGTTATCACGACCACGGTACTTGAAAATGTCGTTTCGAGAAAAACGCGTTTAAAGTTTTGGTGAGTCCGGGCCGCGCGCCGGGCGGGTCACAATAGCGCGCTCAGGTAGGTGCGTTCGAAAGGCGAAAAAGGATAGTTAGACTGCTTGGAACTTTATAAAATTTTGACCGAACATTCTTGAACATATTTACTTTCGAAAAATGTAAAAAAAAAAAAATTTTTTTTTTTCAAAGTTTCAAAGTAGAATCCTGCCTTAAAACGAAATTATGTTATCCAGTTCTACATAATTTTTCAATAGAAGAATCGAATTGAGAATTTTCTTTGTTTTTTCAAGTTGGGTAAATTTTTTTTTTTTTTTTTTTTTTTTTTTTTTTCACAAAAATGTTTCGTTGCTATTTCTACGTATTAATTTTTTCCCGTATATTTTGTAACGTTTACAAATACTAGTATGATTGAAACGAGACTTAAGGGGCTATATCATTGTGAACGGTGAAAATTTGGGTGATTTTCGGGAATTTTTTTGGAAGAAAATTACTCAATTAAATGTTTCGGAAAATTGAGAATTTATTTGGCTATATTTGATTTATATTGCATAATTTTTTCATAGCAAAATATTGAGATCCAAGCAACTTATGTACTGCCTTCGGAGGCGCCAAAAAAAAGTTCCTCCACTGACATGATTCCGGCCGATTGAGTAGCTGAAATCGAAAAAGGAAAAAATGTCGTTAAACTGAAAGGTATTTCCTGCACAATGACGTAGGATTTTCGAAAAATATCAAAACCTAACAAAATGGCGTAGTTATGGAAACAAAAGTTTGTTTTCTTGCCTATAAAATGGTCGTTTTTTTCAATGCCAAATCGTCAATTTTCATCCAATCAAAATTATCCTACGTCATTGTAGAGTTAATATATTCAAGAGTACTCAGTTCAAATTTCAATCGGATAATTGCTCTTTGAGTTACAATGTCAGCAAATTTGAAAAATTTCGAGAAAAACGTTTTTGAAATCGAATTTTATACCAATGAGCGGATGCTAGAAGGCTGCCATTCGAGGAGCATTAGAGATACGGCCTTGACATTTTTACAGGATATTCTTGAAACTATAAACTGTCGAAAAAGGCACAAAAAATCGATTTTATGAAAGTGTCACACTGGTATAGCCCCTTAAATTGTGGTCTTTAACTTTAAAAAATATATATTTGATGAAAACAAAGTGTTCCTTATTTGACCCTAATCTGGGTAATTTGCAAAACTTGGGATTTTGCAAAACGTGTATGGAAAAGCTGAAAAAGTCACGGAATTTCTGAGTCAATAATGCGTAACAACCCTGGAAACGTAATTTTTACTCCGGCTTGTTTTTCGTTCGATGCGAAAATGATCGCGTCGATGAATCAGATAGTTCCGGGCCGAGTCAGTTTGCTTCGGGTGATCGATGAGCCTGAAAAAGTGAAAAATGCCCAGGTCTCGATCATTCTGAACTGCGAAATAAAGAACGGCAATGGTTCGTCGGGTTTGTTCATTCCGTTGTGTACCCGTATGTGATGCAGATTTATGAGCGATCAGGAGGCTTGGCACGAGCTTTGCGACCTCTACTTGCAAGAGCAGGATTACGCGAAAGCCGCCTTCTGCATGGAAGAATTGATCCTGCATAATCCGCACAGTCATCTCATTTATCAGAGATACGCCGAGATCAAGTACTCCCAGGTGAGTTGTACGCAATAATGTTGGGTACAGCGGTATGCTACATTTTTCAGATCGCACTCAGCAAGTATTTTTCAGTATAATTAATGCGTATTATGAAATAATTAGTATTACTATATAGTTGTAATAATCATGAATAACGTATTATGAAATGATTAGTTTTGAAAAATAAAGCAACACGGTTTTTAATTCATATTATATATAAATATATAACATAATATACATATATTGAAGGCGCAAATTAATTTTTTGCTTTTTTTGCAGTTCAATATTTATTTATAAAGGTTTGGTCGATGAAGGAGTCTCTACCATTATAGAAGCACAGAAAAAAATTATGGAGTCTATTTTATTAATGAAAATCTTCCTTGTATTCAAAAAAAATCAATTTGTCGCTTTAAGGGGGGAAATCACAGTAGCACACAAAAAAATAGGCATATTTTCGGGAATTAATTTTGGCTGAATAAAAGTATCAATCGGAAATCTGTAAAGTAGGTTTTATAGCAATACTGAAAAAGTACAAAATGTAATTTTTTCAATAAAAAATATTTAAAAATGGCGGCTGCGCAGCACATGCCCCAAGGCGCCTTTTTTGAGCTCGCCGAAGACATAACTCGAGCAAATTTTTACCGATCGACTTGAAATTTTGACAGTAGCTTCGAAACATCTTTCTCCACGGAGCTACGTAGGATTTTTTATTTTATATGGCTTACTTTTTTTTTATCGACGATTTTATGGCGTTTTTTTTTTTGTTAAAAATTTAACTTTTTTTTCCAACATGCACCATTTTGCGAAAAATCAATATATCGAAAAAATCCTACGTAGCTCCGTGGAGAAAGATGTTTCGAAGCTACTGTCAAAATTTCAAGTCGATCGGTAAAAATTTGCTCGAGTTATGTCTTCGGCGAGCTCAACAAAGGCGCCTTGGGGCATATGCTGCGCAGGCGCCATTTTTAAATATTTTTTATTGAAAAATTACATTTTGTACTTTTTTAGTATTGCTATAAAACCTACTTTACAGATTTTCGATTGAGACTTTTATTCAGCCAAAATTAATTCCCGAAAATATGCCTATTTTTTGTGTGCTACTGTGATTTCCCCCCTTAAGGAAAGCAAGAAACTAAGTTGTGCATTATGTGTATATACACACACACGCGCACACGCGCGCACACGCGCGCACACACACACACACACATTAGTGTGTGCGGAAAAAAATGGATACTTGTTTTTCGGTTGCATCCACCAAAAAAAGGTGAATTAAGGTAAAAAATGGAGAATCCTCGAAGGAGAGCTCAAAAAAAAATTATTTCGAATGGCGCATTGCATTTGAATATTCTCCATAAGAATAACCCAGGAAAATATTGGGATTTCTGAATGTGGTAGTGCAACTCGTCAGAAAAAAATCACACAAAGATGTCATTAACATATTCTCATGGAGAATCGAATTTCAAACAAAAAAGTTTTTACGAAAAATTAGCTCAGAACAACCGTTCAATTGGAATCGCAGTCTGAAATTGAATTGATAGAAAAATAATAATTCAAAAGGCTGTAAAAATCGAATTTTTCGCTTTACGAAAAAACTTTTTGGGGTTTTTTTTTGGTAGAGAATGTTCTGCTCTAACATATTAGGAGTACAACTTTGCAGTGACCGTTTTTTTCAAAAGTTTAAGGCTTTATTATAAAAAAGTGGCTACATATTTTTTAATCAAAGTACTGCCCGTCGCTAGCTACGACCTCGGTCCATATTTCAGGTAGCATTCGAATCCCGCGTCGATAACAGTCTTGGTCCTTGGAGGCAATCCAGGAATCGACCCAATTTTTGACTTCTTCGTAAGTACCGAAGTGCTGGTCAGCCAAATCGTGTGCCATTGACCGGAACAAGTGATAGTCGGTAGGGGCAACGTCTGGAGAGTACGGCGGGTGGGATAAAACCTCCCATTTCAGCGTTTCCAAGTACTTTTTCACGACATTTGCAATATGGGGTCGGGCATTGTCGTGCTGCAGTATCACCTTGTCATGTCTTTCGTTGAATTGTGGCCGTTTCTCTTTGAGTGCCTTACTCAAGCGCATCAACTGACGTCGGTAGAGTTCCCCTGTGATGGTTTCGGATGGTTTGAGCAGCTCATAGTTCACAACGCCCAGCTGGTCCCACCAGATACACAGCATCACTTTGGATCCGTGAATATTCGGTTTGGGCGTCGATGAACCACCGCCGACACGTTTTCTCACTAATAGAATCCTCCCCGTAAGCATCTACAAGCAAACGGTGGGCCTCAGCCGCAGATTTCTTGATGTTGAAAAAGTAAATCATAACCTCCCGCAAATGCTGAGAATTCGGCTCGTAGGTTGCCATGTTTGAGTGCCTATAACTTTATAATGCATACACGTATCCGTTAGCTTTTTTAAATTGTTTACATTGGCAGAGCCTCTAGTTTAAAATGCCACTTTTTTTTATTGAGCTAGGGCCACTACTTCGGCCGCAATGGCTCTCTAAGTAAAACGGTCACTGCAAAGTTGTACTCCTAATACAATTTGCATGGAATCGTTCTCAAAATATTTCTCTGATACAAAAAAGAACCAAGTACAACAAGAAATATAAAAGAAACGCCGTCCATCATTGATCGTGTTTCGAAAAGTTTTATTCAATGAATTTGGTTTAATAAGATAAAATAATTTGTTTTTACATTACAATGCTTGATAATCATCGTTCCTTTTTTTTAACAGTCTGTTCGTTGCAATTAGGGTATTTCTGTCGATGATTTTGCACTACGCCCAATAAATATTGTAGCTGCTCTTCGTTTTTTGTTAATGAACCGTTATATGCTCCTATCAAAGTGACACCACGTTCGGCTACGTTATTTGGATTTTAAAAAAATCTAAGCAACTCGAACAAGTGGCATTTTCTGGCCATAATTTTTACTCATATTTAGTCTCTAAAAATCATGAGGTAAATTGAATTGCTGGAAAAGAAATAAGGATTCTTGAGTAACGAAATCGCTTATGTCTTTTTTCAGCAACATTTCCCAATCTTTTTTTTTAAACAATTACTCACTCGGAAGGATTTTTGAATTTTTCTCGAGATTGCAGAGCTTGTACCATTTTTGCCTTCACACTTATCGGCACAGCATTGTCAAAAAACGACAGAGCAACAATTTTCTCGTTAAAGTACCACAAGTGACTAGCTAATTTTTTCGAGGCAGCCTCCCCTACTACAGGATTCACTTCGCAATAACGAATGAAATTTTGTAGCAGTGACAGATCTTGATTTGGGGCCAAAATGGGGGAAAAATGTCGCGGTTTCCCGTTCGTGGCGCTAGTGTGAAGCTTGTAATTTTGCACTACGAGCTACCGCATGCTGCCGCCAGGTGGCAACGTGTGCTATGGCGCACACGTCGCTTAAATAATACAATTTAATTTCAGACAACGGTACCACTTGAACGGTTGTTCTAAGCTAATTGTTCGTAGAAACTTTTTTTGTAGGGAATTCATTTCTCTATCAGAATATCTCAATGACATTTTCGTGAGATTTTTGTCTGAAGAGTTTTACTACGACGTTCAGAAGTGCCAATATTTTCCTGTGTTATTCTTATGGAAAGTATTTAAATGCAATGCGCCGTTCGAAATAATTTTTTTTTATCTCTCCTTCGAGGTTTCTTCTTTTTTTACCTTAATTCACCTTTTTTGGTGGCTGCAACCGAAAAAAAGAAATCGATTTTTTCCGCACACCCTAATACACACACACACACACACACACATATGAGGCATTCCACGCCATTTTACCTAGCCCCTGACTCCGACCGTTTTGTATTTTCCTATTTTTTTTTGTAAAATTGTACCCCAAGAAAGTTATATCCACACAAATATTTAAATTTTTATCTCTTTTCTTTCAGGAGTTATAATTTCCCACAAAAATGTTGATTTCGGAAGTTTTGGAAACTTTTAAACGCTGATAACTCCTGTAATAAAACGTTTATTAATGTACAGATTTATACTCGTTCCTCATATAACATATATAACATTCTTCTTTGTAATAATTTATTTCTTCATATTCAGAGAGTTACTCGTTTCGCATCAAATATATCACATTCTTTTTACATTACATATTCATATAAAACCCTTTGAAAGATGTGTGTGTTTTTCCGGGCACGCGAACCCCTTCCTTTCTCGCCTTATACAACATTAAGGGGTAAGGCCACTGTAACGGCCAAAAAAAAAAGGTTTTTTCACTAATTTTTTGCTCCCGAAATTGAAGGTATTTGAAAAAAAACTTTTAATGGTGTTATCGGGCATACATTAAACTTTATTATAAAATTTGTTTACAGTAAAAAAAAAACAAAATGGCGGTTCCACAGCTATCTTCCCGGGACATGTTTTGCTTCCAGGGCTCCGCGGCACGCAGCACCACTGGTGCACTTTTGAATCTAGAACAAAAAAAAAAACCATTAATCTAGAGGGCTATAGCTAGAGAATGTCGATCGGATTTTAAAAAGTATCAATTTTTGTGGATTTGGCGTGCGTTTGAAAAAAAAAATTGATTTTTAACGAAAAAAACGGCAAGTTTTTTGTTAATAAAAAATCAATAAATAAAGTTCTTGAAAATTCCGATCGACATTCTCAAGATAATGTAAATGTTCACATCTGGTTAAAATTTCAAGTAAAAAAAATGAAAATTGTTCGAGTTATGCTGCGTGCCATTTTGAAAAACCATGTTTCGAGAAAAACGCGTTTAAAGTGTTGCGAATAGTTTTTTATTGGAAAAAATTAAAAAAAGAAGTTAACAGGACCTTTTTTTTCTTATTCTAGAGGGTTTAAACTATTTTTTAAGCCAATAAAAAAAAATCGATTTTTCAAAAAATTTACAGTGGCCTTACCCCTTAAATGATCACCAACATGTGCTTTCTTCTCGACACCCTTTACAATATCGCATCGCTATTTTACACGTAATTTCTAAGAAATTTATATATTTTTGTTTATTATATCTTAACAGTCTTTATGTTTTTTCTTTGTTCGTATGATTTTATTGCGGATAAGTTCGATTCTGGCCGGGTACTCACTCTGTCCGTGATTTACATGCTATTATTCACTAATGTTCTTAGCTGAGACGACGTATTTTCCGGAAGTCTCGATGGAGACGGGGCTGTTGGTTCGATGGATCCCGAATGATGACAATTTGGCCCTTGCTGATTCCAGGCCCCTTTTTTGTTGCCTGTTGTCTTTATTGGAGGCGGTTGATGACCCTCAGATTATGATTCCGATGGATACGTGGCTCTATTTGCTCCGATGGGGACCTCATCCCGGCGACTGCGTGCCATTTTGTATGAGGTCAAAAAGACGACGAACGTCCACTCTGGCTCTTTGATTTCACTTGTGATTTCGGATTTTCACGTTCATAGTTGCCCAAAAAATGGCCACGAGGCTATTCGTTGGATCGTTGAACAATTTTTGTTGTCCCCTTTTGGAACCGACTCAGTCCCTCGGACCTGACTGAGAACCGTTCGTTTTCACCACGTGAATAGCGCATCTTTTCGCGGACCGGAGTCTAAGAGACACGTTTTGATGCGAGGCATGCCGGCAACCAGAGTGAATGTTCCGTGTTTCCGTTGATCCATCGAACCCTTCGTTCTCACGTCGCCGTTGACTTTCGGGACAGTGACTCCGTCTCTAGTTCTTGCTGTTATATCGCAACTCCGATCGTTCGCAACGCGCGACAAATTCAAAATTTAGACTTATTTCTTTACAATAGACATCTCACGACATTCGACAGAATTCCAATTTTTAATATCGATCGCTACACTCCTGAACTAATTGAGATATCGACAAATGTCGATATATAATTTTTATTCATATCGAAGCATACTTTCGTTATAAGGTATGAAAAAATGATGAATGATCAATGTCAACGATTTTTTTGTTGCTTCTAAAGTGAAAACTATTTTTAAGAAAGATGATTGCCTTTTTTTATCTTTTTCAAATTCTCTAAAATAGAGTCACCCATTCTATGATTTTTTAAACTAGTGTCATCGTGGGCCCATTTTTTTCTATTTTTTTTTTCGAATTAATCATATTTAAAAATAAAGATTTTTATCATTTCAATCTCCAATAATGCTATTAATGATTCTGTGATTTCCAATTCGGCTTTGACAGGCCTGAAACGGTTTATTTTTTATTTGTTCTGACTTTAACGAAAAATAATTATTTTGAATATACCATTTTTTGTTCTTCGTATTTTGCATGACATGTTCAAAAACACACAAATTTTCGAACATGTCATGCAATAAAAACATCATTTGCGCCTGAAACGCCTCTTTTGCTCGCCTTGCTTCAATTACATTTTTGCAATTTTCGTGGTATTTTAAGGTCATGACATTGTACGTGATTGGTTTTGTTTTTTTGTACCCTACATTTGTGGTCAGTAAAAGAGGGGTTTCCTTTTCAAAAAAATTGTGGAAGTGACCTTAAAATCAAGCTGATACCTCAACTAGAAACAAAATCTAAGGCTACCAAAATGTAGACACTGACAAACCATTTGAATTTTGCCCCTGATTTTTTCGTCTAATATCAATATTTATAGGTGTTTTCGAATGGCTAACCTTCAGTCAAAACCCATGTTTTTTATACTGTTAAAAAATAACGACATGTACGAGGATTAGAGTGGTTCAATTTGAGGCTCTTTTTCTCCTCTTTCTCACCATCCAATTATTTTCTTTAAAGAAAAAAAAATTGTCGCGAAATCTGCGAGCGGTCAAAAAATATTTAGAAGTCGGTCAAGCCTCCCAAAAATTCAAGTTTTCCTTAAAAAATCGATTTTTTTCAGTTCACTTCTCCTTCATCCATGAATTTTACGCTTTACCATTTTTAAATTAGGCTCGCGAAAGCCCTAGCCGGCCAATGAATATTGAGTGGTCGCTCAAGAGCTTCGAAATGTCCAATTGTCGCGATTTTTTTTTCTTCTCACTCATAAATTTAAGGGGCTATACCCGTGTGAACGCTGAAAATTTGGGTGATTTTTGGGAATCTTTTGGACGAAAAGTACTCGGTTAAATGTTTCGGAAAATTGAGAATATATTTGGCTATATTTGACCTATGTTACATAATTTTTTCATAGAAAAATATTGAGTTCCAAGCGACTTATGAGCTACTTTCGGCGCAAAACAAAAAGTTCACCCACTGCTGACATGATTCCGGCCGATTGAGTAGCTAAAACCGAAAAAGGAAAAAATGACGTCAAACTGGAAGGTATACCTGCACAATGACGTAGGATTCTTGAAAAATATCAAAATCTAACGAAACGGCGTAGTTATGAAAAGAAAGTCTGTTTTCTTGCCCATAAAATGGTCGTTTTTTTTTTCAATGCCAATTCGTTAATTTTCATCCAATCAAAAGTATCCTACGTCATTGTAGAGTAAATATATCCAAGAGTGCTCAGTTCAAATTTCAAGCCAATCGGATAATTGCTCTTTGAGTTACAATGTCAGCAAATTTGAAAAATCTCATTTCGAGAATAACGCGTTTAAAGATTTAACTATCGATTTTTGCAAGCTAAAATCATTAGAGATACGGCCTTGAAATTGTTACAGGATATTCTTGAAAGTATAAATTGTCGAAAAAGGCAAAAAAAATCAATTTTTTTTAGTGTCACACTGGTATAGCCCCTTAACACTTTGTCAAATTTTCAAAACTATTAATCCTTTTTTTCTTTAGAAACTGTTTTTTTTAATTTACCTCACATTTTTAATCCGATAAAACGGGTTTACGTATAATTTTGGTTACGGACATGAGCTTTAAAGAATTGTCTTGAGAACAAAGATTATAATCCTCGGGTTAGTAGTGTGAGGTAACTTCGAAAAACCTGCTTCTAAAGGAAAACGATTAATTGTTTTGAACATTTTACAAAGCGCCAAATTTATGAGTGAAATAAGTAAAAAAAAAAATCGCGAAAATTGAAACTTCGAAGTTCTTTAGCGACCACTAAATATTCATTGACCGACTAGAGCTTTCGCGAAGTTAATTTAAAAATTATCAAGCGTAAAATTCATGAGTGAGAAGATAACGAAAAAAAATCGATTTTTTAATGCAAATTTAAATTTTTGGAAGGCTTGAGCGACCTCTGAATATTTTCTGACCCCTCGCAGATTTCGCGACAGTTTTTTTTTTCCTTTAAGGGGTAAGGCCACAGTAGAATTGTCAAAAAATCGATTTTTTTCGGTAAAAAGGTGCTTTATCATAATAAGAATAAGTTACTATTCGATTTGTAGCAAGAACATTTTGTTTTCATCAACTTTAAGCGTATAACGTAAGCCCACTTCTGGCACGGCCATAGAGTACCTAAAACTTTAAACGCGTTTTTCTCGAAACAGCTTTTTTCCAATTGGCGTGACAAATAAATTCAACAATTTTCACTCGATTTACTTCAAATTTAAAAGTTATGTTTCTAATTGCATTTCGCAGAGACGTACGTACGGAATTTCTGATTAATCGAAAACTTTTCATTTCACGAGCAATTTTATACGAAATTTTTCACTGAAAAACATTCAAATACAGTCCGACCTCCGAATAAGAAACCCGGCAATAAGAAACTTTCCCCAGTTTCTCACTCGAGCGCTTCCCCCACTCCGACTCGAACTCGAGCTCGAGAATTTTGTGCGCGGAATCTCTGGTTAAGAAACCAGCCTGGGAGAGGTTATACGGGCAAAATAGAGTGAACGTTGTACTGTAAACTGGTGTGTGCATGTGTGCGTGTGTGAATGTAACAAAAAATTTACAAATTTATTAGAAATTTTTTGTTTTCATCAAAAAGATACATATATGTGTTGACAAGATTTCATATAAGATAAAAACAAAGATAAGGGCGTTTAAAGATTTTCATATACAACAGCAAAAGTTTCCGAGACGTAATGAAAAGCGTTTTCGTCTTGTTGCGTATTATTTTGATCCGCAACGCACTCAACTGACGGTTGAATATTTTCGAGAGAGTCGAACTCTGCCATTAAAGATGAATCCTCAGAGATATCGACTTCTTTTATATAAATGTGATAAAACAATATGGACATAAAGCTCTTTGTCTCAATTATCACCTTGTGGCACAGATTCTGTAATATTTTCTTCGACTTGTATACTGCAGTCCGATCTCTTACGCTTCTTTACAGTTTCGGTCATTTTATGACAGTTAATAGTAATTCAGATACAGTAGTACACAATAATATTCAATCGTATGTATATTAACGTGAAACAAAAATTTGCTAAATAAATGTCCACGCGCAGTCGAAAACGTTTTTGCATGGGCGATGTGAATACTAAGTTGCAACTCGTTCGAGCGAGTTTCTTGTTGAGAGGATCGCATGCGGAAAAGAGTGAGAGAGACTGACAGAGGTAGTGAGCGCGGAGCGCGCGCCTGGTGGGGGTATGCGAAATATAAGAAAAACTCTTCCTCTTGGGGGCTTTTGGTTTCTTATTCGGAGGTCGGACTGTACCTACAACTAAAAAAAAACAATATTTTTTAAATTCCGTACGTACTTCTCTAGGTATTCTAATTTAGATTGACGAGAATTTTTCTTTTTTGCTCTAGGTAAAAAATTGTGGATGCTAAATGTCACGTCGCGGAGCGCCTAAAAAAAGATAACAAAAGAAAATATTAGTATTCGGCCATTTTGTACATCGAAAAAAAATATATATATATCTTCTAACAGCTTCATATTCATACTAAATAGACGTGTAATTAATTTTATGAGTGAATCACTTTTTCATACGAAAACAAATTGTTAAATTCGCACATGATTTTATACCCGTTACTGTGGCCCAACCCCTTGAAGAAAGTAATTGGATGGTGAGAAAAAGGGGGGGAAAGAGCTCAAATTTGGCCCACCCTGGCTTGTTACTGGTTACTCCGTAAGCTGTATATACTCATCGATAGATTATTTTTCCTCAATGAGTAAATGGACAAATAAATGTGAAGCGATTGTAATTAGGCGATTTGATTTTCAAGGGCGGCTTCGAGAACATGGAACAAGCGAAGGCTTACTTCACTCAGGCGGTAAAGCTGAATCCACAGAATATACGAGCGCTCTACGGTTTGTTACTGGTAAGTTGGCCATTTAATATCTCGCATCACGTACACGTCGGCTTTGCAAGCGAAAGTTTTATTGTATTTTTTTTCCTTCTATTTTCTTATGCTCTTGCGCAGACGGTGAACAATATCGCCTCGGCGCCGAAATGTCCGTCCGCAAAGAAGAAGGAAGCCGGCAAATTGAGCGAATGGGCGTCCGCTCAAATTGTCAAACAATACAAGTCCAAAGAAACGGGCGACAACGTGAAGAACGTTGCCGATTTACTAGGACAATTGCAACTCGAAGCTTGAAGCTAGATAATAACACTTTAGTTAATGTTCATGGACAATCTAGCTACTAATTTGTATATTTGTTCAAATATTGTAATATATGTAAATGGCTCCGCGTTACGCCGAACCCTCCCGCCCAGGGAATTTTTCGGCGAAGGGCTACTCCCCGTATCGCGGAAACAAATCGAGGACTCCGTTCTCTCGTCGCATTTAAGGGTTTTAAGCTTGTTTCGTTTTTCGTCGTTGCTACCTTCCGATGTGGTACCTCTTTTTTTCGCCTAAACGAATTCGCACATACGGGTTTACCCCACTTTACACTTTTCTCCGGACCCGAATCATTTTACACGTATGTATTAGGCACGTATTTTCTTTGCAAAGATTTATTTTGTTTGTACACGGAATCGTGGTTGTTTGAGCAAAAAAAACGATCCTAAGAAAATATAATGTTGGATGCGTTGAAAAAAAATGCTTCTTTTTCTGCCGCTTTCGCCTAATGAAACCAAATTGCTGCGGACCTTTTGTGCAGCTGTTTAGTTTATAAGTGCGGATAATTTCCTATAGTTTTTTTTCTCTCCGCTGGCAAGTTGTATACCGTATTCATCAGGCGTTCTCAATCGTTTTTTATTATCGTCTTAAGGAGTAAGGCCACTGTAACGGCCCAAAAAAAAAGGTTTTTCACTAATTTTTTGCTCCCGAAATTGAAGGTATTTGAAAAAAAACTTTTAATGGTGTTATCGGGCATACATTAAACTTTATTATAAAATTTTTTTACAGTAAAAAAAAAACAAAATGGCGGTTCCACAGCTATCTTCCCGGGACATGTTTTGCTTCCAGGGCTCCGCGGCACGCAGCACCACTGGTGCACTTTTGAATCTGGAACAAAAAAAAAACCATTAATCTAGAGGGCACGCGGCACTGGTGCACTTTTGAATCTAGAACAAAAAAAAACATTAATCTAGAGGGCTATAGCTAGAGAATGTCGATCGGATTTTAAAAAGTATCAATTTTTGTGGATTTGGCGTGCGTTTGAAAAAAAAAATTGATTTTTGACGCAAAAAACGGCGTTTTTTGTTAATAAAAAATCAATAAATAAAGTTCTTGAAAATTCCGATCGACATTCTCAAGATAATGTAAATGTTCACATCTGGTTAAAATTTCAAGTAAAAAAAAATGAAAATTGTTCGAGTTATGCTGCGTGCCATTTTGAAAAACCATGTTTCGAGAAAAACGCGTTTAAAGTTTTGCGAATAGTTTTATATTGGAAAAAATTTGAAAAAGAAGTTTCGGAGAAACTTAAACTATTTTTTATTTTAAACTTAAACTATTTTTTAAGCCAATAAAAAAAATCGATTTTTCAAAAAATTTACAGTGGCCTTACCCCTTAAGGTAGTCCTATCGCCAAAATCCATAGGATTCCGCCAGGATCCATAGTAATTTTTTTTGGAGCTTCACTAAATATATTAATAATCGTCTCTGTAAAATTTCAGGGTCGTTTATCGACCTAATTACAGAGAAAAGAAATATTAAAATTGCGTATTTTTCTGAAGGAATTCCGACAGGGGCCGTCCATATATTACGTCATCGATTTTTGCTGATTTTTGACCCCCCCCCCCCCCCACAATCATCCTATCGTCATCTCCTAATGACCCCCCACCTCTCGCAAAGCTGACGTCATTACCAGTTTGGCAAAATTAAAACATTTGCGTATTTGAGAAAAATTGGGTAACATTAAAACATTTTGTTATAGAATCATCTTTTATTATTTTGTACTTTGGCAATGTTTATTAATATAATAATATTATTCTTCCCTATTCTTTAGTTTTCTTTGGATAGCTCCCACATTTTGTTATAGAATCATCTTTTATTATTTTGTACTTTGGCAATTTTCATTAACATAATAATATTATTCTTCCCTATTCTTTAGTTTTCTTTGGATAGCTCCCACGGAGTTTTCACCCATTCTTGCAAATCCTGGATCACGGGTAATATCTCCGTATCCTCCCCATATTCATTTTGGCTCGATCGAACTATTTTCATAGGTACGCTGTTATTTGAAGTTCTCGAATATAATGTAGACAAACCTTATGTAATAAATAAATAAATAATGAGTTCAATAATTAATACCATTAGGTACTTGCAAAATATTTTTCATCACTCATGCGGGGAAACCACTCTAGTTGTACAATATACTATTGTACATTTTGAAGTAACTGGTATCACAAGAATGACGTCAATTTCGAAACGCCCCCCCCCCCCCCTCATACATCATTTACCGTCATCCGCAGACGAACCTCCCCCCCCCCAAATTTAGAATTAGGTAATATATGGACGGCCCCAGACGACATACAAAAACTCAATTTCCGGTCGCTACAAAAGTGTATATAATAGTGGGAATCCGTCAGATTCTTAAAAATAATCAGATTTATACACTTAACACTTGTAGTAATCAAGTGATCGCAGAAAAAATTACGCTTATTGACCTAATTTTTATGTAATATCAAGTTTAATTTGAACTTCCGGCATTGGATTTATCACCACTTGCTACGATAAAGAGACGTGACAGCAAAGCAACAGCTGACTGTAGTCCTAACCTCATCTCACTCATTCGAATTTTCACACATATTTCATTTTTAACCGACATATTTCGCGGACACAAATTTTCCACGCTTTATACCAGTAATTCTATAAATACGAATACGAATACGAATTTATTCAGATCGTGATTTTCATGTGAGTATAAATACAAGTTTATTCATACTTCCCTTACTGTAAATACGAATAAAAATAAATTCGTATTCACAAATGTGAATACGAATTTATTTCTATTCACATGCATGCATACAAATACAATTGTATTCACAAATATTCTGAACATACAAATAAATTCACAGAAAAAATTATGAATATTCACAAAAAATGTGAATATTTACAAGGTATCCTGTGAATTAAAAAAAATTCACATCAAAATCTGTGAATGCAAATGTATTCACAAAAAATTGTAAGTACAAAAAAAATTCACAAAATAAATTGTGCATTTTTTCGCATTTAAGACAAATTAAAATCAAATTCACAATGATTAGATTAAAATTTACACCAAACGTGAGGTCTCACGTATTTTGAGACAAAACATTGCGTCGAGGCAAAGAAATTTTTGCAAAAAAGGTTGCGAGTTTCAAATATTACATTATAAATATGAAAAAAATCACAAAATGAGTTGTGCATTTCCTCAAGTTGAAGAAAATAAAAATCGAATTCACGACAATTATATTAAAATTTACACAAGTGAGTTCTTACGTATTTTGAGAGAAAACATTGTGTTGGGCAAAGAAATTTTCGCACGAAAAGTTTTGTGCAAAAATGTCTTTGCCTCGAGGCAATGTTTTCTCTCAAAATACGTACGAACTCACTTTTGGTGTAAATTTTAAGGGAGACTTTGTCCTTGGAGTGCCATATTTCAGGTGTTTACATTTTATTTTTTTTAAGGAAACGAGTAAAGCTTTTTGAGTGCGGTTTTTTCTTGCTTTTGTTCATGATATACAGAACGTTAGAAAATTTTTTTTTTTGAAAAAAAAAAACCAAAATGACGGCCGTTGCAGCTCCGCGAAAACAGGTCCTCAAATCGCGGGAGGTAAACGGCTGACATCACTGCCCCCTCTTTGTTGATCTGAAACGCAAATTCAAAGCATATTATCAATCTGTGACCCTTTGGTCATGGAATGACAGATGGGTTTTTCGTTTAGTACAAATTTCGGAAAATGGCGGCAATTAAAATGAAAAATCGAATTTTCGCGTTTTTTTTCGCATAAAAAGATAAATAATGAATGCAAAAATGTATCTATCAAAAAAACTATCCGTCATTCCGTAAAGACATATTTTCTGAGTATGCTCACCAAATTTCAGGTCGATATGTTAATTAGAGCGGTCAGGAGAATGTCAGCCATTTTTAAAAACGTGTTTTCGAGAAAAACGCGTTTAAAGTTTTGTAATGTGTTTACACAAATGTCTTTATAATTACCGCTAATCGGCAACGCTTGGTCCATAGAGGCATCCCTCCTTTTCTTCTAGCTGCTCATGTTGAGCCGCCAACATCTCCCGCTAAATTTCAAGGACAAAGTCTCCGTTAATCTAATCATTGTGAATTTGATTTTAATTTGTCTTAAATATGAAAAAATTCACAACTTATTTTGTGAATTTTTTCGTATTTACAATTTTTTGTGAGTACATTTGCATTCACCGATTTTGATGTGAATTTTTTTAATTCACAGGATTTTTTGTAAATATTCACAATTTTTTCTGTGAATTTATTTGTATGTTCAGAATATTTGTGAATACAATTGTATTTGTATGCATACATGTGAATACAAATAAGTATGAATAAATTTCTATTTATATTCACATGAAAATCACCATGTGAATAAATTCGTATTCGTATTTATAAATAGAATTACGCCCAACATTGCTGAATACAATGCTTTATATTTCCCGCACCTGACTTTGTTTCGACAGATCGACGTTGAAAAGCATGGACGTTAAACTCGCCTGGTTAAGTAAAAAGAGACAGAGATAGAACCAACATTGCCAAATATAAAACCTAGGAATACTGCGCGAATTGTTGGAATTACTATTTTTTCATTTTTCTAATTAAATGTGAACATTCATTGAACAGTTTACACATGGAAAATTCAGTTATTACAAACTTTTTTTGCATATGTTAAAAATATAAATTGTACAAGTCTCAAGTACGATCAGTGGTATGACTAGTGTGAAGCGATATGATTACCTGAAACTCACTGGGGAAAAATTGTGTACGTGTATATATATATATGTGTGTGTACGAGTGCGCCCAAGCGAGCAGTAGCGGTCGGCGAAACTCTGGACGGATGTTCCGAGGGAAGTTTTCCCGCCGGCATCAATGGATTTTTCGGAATGCTTTTGCTGCGAGCTCGGTGGTTCGGAACGTCACATTTAAAAATTGTAAATCATTCCCAAATACACTGATTCAGCGTTGAAGGGGATGCGGAAACTACGGAAATTATACAGCCTAAAAATGACGGGGAAAACTAAGCGCCAAGTGCATCAGGGAAGTCTTAAGGGGGAAGTATATGTAGCGGAATAAAAAAAATCGTTTTTTTTTTACCGCGAAATGTTAAACATCCGAGGATACGGTGAAATTTTTAACCGAAATGCGCAGCCGTTCCGAAGTTATTGCTCGTGGGCGTGCCTTACATCACCGCGCCGCAAACTTTAAACACGTTTTTTCGCAAAATTCAATTTTTTTAGTTTGTGGGGAATCGTAGTTTTAAAACGAGATTACCGGTCGTGCTAAAATTGTAGACACAACTCAATAACAATATTGTCTTGAACTCGTACCTACTTGTTTATGAAAATCACTTAAAAAGTAGTTTTGCATTGCATAAAGAACGAAAAGTTGTGTAAAATTTCAATTTCTTTTTCTGATGTTCCATTTTTTTTTTTTTTCAACTTTTTAAATGTTGTATAAGTTTAGCATTTGGATGTTAAAATGCTAAAAATTCTTGGCTCGTATTTTTCCGATCGTTATTGAGATCGTTGGGTTTCCCACAAACGGACAGCTGTCGCCAAAACCTTGGAAGACCACGCCATAACGTCTCCATTTCGCAATATTTTCTAATGAAAACATTTATTCAAAGACTTCAATTATGTCACAAATTGCACCTAAAGTTTCATAAATGTGAAGCGTTTTGTTCCTTTCCAAAAAAAAGAAAATGATCAAAATTGGCTATTTTTTCGTCTACATGAGTTTTCCCCCTTAAGCTCGAAAGGGGCAAAACACGCGTCCTTGCAACTTGACCTGTGCACATAAACGCGACACTGGAGAGCGACTGCAATAGAAATAAGCCTCTTTATCCTTTAAAAAAATGTTTTTCAGAACGATCTTCGCTTTGGCGGAGGCTCAATAGGGTATTTGACTGTTGAATGGAATTCATCTTAAATGGTTAATGATTTTACATCATGCTCACAATATTCCTTTATCTTCGCGAATGTCAGTATATACGATACAAAAATCGGCAATAAAATTTAAATATTCAACCAGACCGCCAAAACGCTGCCGTTGTCAGGTATGTAGTCGCGTGACGCCTGTGACGTCACATGCCATTAACGGCGGGGTAAAGTTAATTCGGCGAAAAAAAGGCATGTTTTTAAGATTTTTTTTTTGGCGTAACGAATAGTGTTCGTGTATTGAAAAATTTACATATAATAAAGTCACATTTGAACAACATTCTCCTAAATTTGCATTCCAAAATATTCAAAATTGAGCGAGTGAAAATTAAACCCCGGAGGCGCCTCGAAAAAAAGTTGGTTTGCGGTGTGCACCATAACTCGCAACAGAATCATTTGAAACAAAAAAATCAAAATGCATTTGTTAAAGGAGATGTTTCTCGAGGTAATGACGGGAGGATTTTTTTTTTCGATTTTTCGATTTTTCGTAGCACTTGGGAGCCGAAAACCCGATTTTCGCTAAAAAAAATTGGCTAATTTGTTGTTGAAAAATTAGTAATTATTAAAAAAAAAACAAAAAAGCTCTCGACAATACCTGGTGAATTATGTGAAGAAGTACTGTGCAAAATTTCAAAGTGATTGGTCCAGTAGATTTTGAGTTATTGTGCACACGGACTTCAAATATGACAAGTCTCAGAAAAACGGTTTGAAAAACGCAGAAGAGAAGAGAACGGCATGGAGCAATAGACGCTCAAATACTCATAACTTCGTCAATTTTACTCCGATCGGCTTGAAATTTTAACACAATATTCTTGATATATTATGCATTCATTTAAAAAAGTTTAAAAAAATGAAAAAAAAATTTAAATACTTTACCCCGCCCTTAAGGGGTAAGGCCACTGTAACGGCCCAAAAAAAAAGGTTTTTTCACTAATTTTTTGCTCCCGAAATTGAAGGTATTTGAAAAAAAAACTTTTAATGGTGTTATCGGGCATACATTAAACTTTATTATAAAATTTTTTTACAGTAAAAAAAAACAAAATGGCGGTTCCACAGCTATCTTCCCGGGACATGTTTTGCTTCCAGGGCTCCGCGGCACGCAGCACCACTGGTGCACTTTTGAATCTAGAACAAAAAAAAACCATTAATCTAGAGGGCTATAGCTAGAAAATGTCGATCGGATTTTAAAAAGTATCAATTTTTGTGGATTTGGCGTGCGTTTGAAAAAAAAATTGATTTTTGACGAAAAAAACGGCTAGTTTTTTGTTAATAAAAAATCAATAAATAAAGTTCTTGAAAATTCCGATCGACATTCTCAAGATAATGTAAATGTTCACATCTGGTTAAAATTTCAAGTAAAAAAAATGAAAATTGTTCGAGTTATGCTGCGTGCCATTTTGAAAAACCATGTTTCGAGAAAAACGCGTTTAAAGTTTTGCGAATAGTTTTTTATTGGAAAAAATTAAAAAAAGAAGTTAACAGGACCTTTTTTTTCTTATTCTAGAGGGTTTAAACTATTTTTTAAGCCAATAAAAAAAAATCGTTTTTTCAAAAAATTTACAGTGGCCTTACCCCTTAAACAAGGTAAAGGACCTATTGGGATCTGTCAAATGGCGATACGACATCTGGTGGCGGAAAATCAAAGTACATTCGGGGCAAAGCCTTCAACAGCAATTATACGTAGCCGTGCGATAAAAGTATTTAATTTCAATTAAAAACATAAAATCGGTGTAAATGAAATGCGCGAAGTATTCTCCGCGCAAAAACTACCGAAAGAACATTGAATGTGCTGCGAAAGATTGCGAAAGCACTTCGAGTAAGGAGTTGGAAGTCCGTTTCGACAAGTTTCCCATTGCAGGAAAACGCTTCGTGTACGTGAAAAATTATTTCGGAAATGTACAAAAAACCGATCAATTAGAGGCGTGGATGAGAGCGTTGAAAATTCAAAAAGTGTATTCAGACATGAAAGTGTGCTCACTGCAGTGTGTGACAGCACCGGTATCGCAAACGCCGCTAATTTTACCACATATTAAAATGTTCCCTGCCTTCAAAATACGTTCGCCTTCCACAAAATTGCGTTGTTTCGGATTGGTACCGGCCCAGTCACAAATTGCACTAATACTTATCATAATATCACGGAAATTTGCACTAAACCACACGACTGTTTACGTTTGACGATCCTCTTATCGCCGCCATGTTTTTTAGGCTCCGCACATATGACAGATCCCGTAATCGCCGCCGAGTTGTCGCACAGCAAACCTTCCTCTCCATTCTTATTCAAAAGTTGACAATATGGCAACTGTCACTTCAAATAACTAGATTTGAAGCATTTGAATGAAGCAAACTAGAAAGTCGCTCATTACTCGTCACAGGACTCGTAATGACAATCTGTTTACTGGCATGTGACGTCACTAGAGATCCAACCAATCCTGGATCGTTTTCGTTTACGTGACCAAACGTTCAATTTGATCTAATTAAAAAATTGAAAACAACGAATGAAATGATAGAAAATGCTTTTTAAACACTACATTCCTTTAGGATGACAAGAGAATGAACCATATTTTGAATATAGTCAAATACCCTGTTACTGCGAATGCGCAATTATTGACGAGATATTTACCGGATATACCCGTGCACGATGCATATCACGTATCATTGGTATTTATTCATAATAATCGTGTAAATCTGTTGTTTTTAAATCTTCAACTCGCGTACAAGTTTCGTCTTTGTGCGTCGATTTTACGTCACCCGACCTTATCACAGATCGGCACTGTTACTCTTTTACCCGATCGTACTATTCAAAAGTCTCACCGGATACGACAACAATCGAAAAGACGCGAATTTTCGTCATGCTGTAACAATTGTCGTATGCGAGGCTCGCGCGCTTGTCAACGTCGCCGACGTCTTTTGAAAGAACGAAAAATTAAACGGTCGTTACGCGAAGGACGGATTTTGACGGTCATCTTGTCGCGCCCTCGTGGCGCCCGCGCTCCCAATTTTCCTTGTTCCTGGCTCTTTCCTCGGATCGCCTGAGTCGTCGCTCCTTTCGAGTCTCGTCCCGTAGAGCGAAATATCTCTCCCGAAAGTCGACGATGTTCGACGTGATCATCACGTCCGTTTCTCGAGGCTCGCGATCTTTCGTGTAAGTCAGGAGTCTCCGACTCGTGTAGTTGTTGAGAACCTGTTCTGAATTCGCGGCCAACGTCAGACAGGGATGCGTTGGCAATTGGTCGTGCGAGTATTGCTCCCTGAAAGTTGAGCAGAGAAAAAGGAATATGTTGAGGAGAAGAGAGAAAACGTTCGAGAGGGAAAAAAAACGGTAAGAACAGGTACGAGGGTGGATCAAAAAGTTCTTGGAGTCACTATAAAAATATAAGAAAATTCGAAAAGAAATATTAGGAGTACAACTTTGCAGTGACCGTTTTACTTAGAGAGCCACTGCGGCCGAAGTAGTGGCCCTAAGCTCAATGAAAAAAGTGGCATTTTAAACTAGAGGCTCTGCCAATGTAAACAATTTAAAAAAGCTAACGGATACGTGTATGCATTATAAAGTTATAGGCACTCAAACATGGCAACCTACGAGCCGAATTCTCAGCATTTGCGGGACGTTATGATTTACTTCTTCAACATCAAGAAATCTGCGGCTGAGGCCCACCGTTTGCTTGTAGATGCTTACGGGGAGGATTCTATTAGTGAGAAAACGTGTCGGCGGTGGTTCATCGACGCCCAAACCGAATATTCACGGATCCAAAGTGATGCTGTGTATCTGGTGGGACCAGCTGGGCGTTGTGAACTATGAGCTGCTCAAACCATCCGAAACCATCGCAGGGGAACTCTACCGACGTCAGTTGATGCGCTTGAGTAAGGCACTCAAAGAGAAACGGCCACAATTCAACGAAAGACATGAGAAGGTGATACTGCAGCATGACAATGCCCGACCCCATGTTGCAAATGTCGTGAAAATGTACTTGGAAACGCTGAAATGGGAGGTTTTATCCCATCCGCCGTACTCTCCAGACATTGCCCCTTCCGACTATCACTTGTTCCGGTCAATGGCACACGATTTGGCTGACCAGCACTTCGGTACTTACGAAGAAGTCAAAAATTGGGTCGATTCCTGGATTGCCTCCAAGGACCAAGACTTTTATCGACGCGGGATTCGAATGCTACCTGAAAGATGGGCCGAGGTCATAGCTAGCGACGGGCAGTACTTTGATTAAAAAATATGTAGCCACTTTTTTATAATAAAGCCTTAAACTTTTGAAAAAAAAACGGTCACTGCAAAGTTGTACTCCTAATATTTTCTGGTTCTACGTAATCTCCTCCTACTTCCGTACATTTAGAAAATCGCTTTTCCAACTTTCATATTCCTTTCTAAAAAAAAAAGAATCATTTTCTCGACTCTCAAAAAAACTCTTCTAAGCATCCATAACCGCGTCATCGTCGTGAAATTTCTTTTCTCGGGCAGGGGCCGTCTATAAATTACGTAACGCAATTGGGGGGGGGGGGGGGTTCGGCCAGGCGTTACAGTCTATGTACGTGGGGGGGGGGGTCAAGGTTTGCATTGCGTGACGATTTTAAAACTGCCAGAAATAGAAAAATTTCTGCACGTTCAAGTTTTTAATTTCAACCTCGAGTGCTTTACCGTGGACAGCTCACAGCTTTCTATCCGCAATTTCAGTTAAGGGGGAAAAACACTGTGCAAGAACTTGCACAGCAGCTTTCCCACATCCCCCAAACAAAATTTGAAGGACATTTTTTAAAAATAATTCTTGAAAGTACATGTATTGAAAAATATGTTGGCAACATTTTTATTCACAAGTCCGAAAATTGACGGAGTTATAGTCACTTTGGTGAAAACAGGTAGCGCGACCGGTTAGTAGCCTCAGTCCCTACAGGTGTGGCGTCATTTACAATAGATAAAGTACAGGCTCTTATTATTTTGTGAACTATCACGAAAATGAAGATCCGTCATATCGCCCGCGACTAGATACTTCAATGTAGGTATCAATATTCTAGAAAAAATCGTAACTTTATATCAAGAAACACGGAACGAAAACTTTGAACGCGTTTTTCTCGAAACTAGTTTTTTCGACCTTGTCCGAGCGAATACTTAAAACTTATCAACCGATTTTCAATTTTTTCAAAAACATTTTTGTAATCGCAGTGATTAAGGCTGTACGTATCCGTAAATGTTTTTAACATTTGATAATTAATATTTTTAATGACT
Organism: Ophion obscuratus; assembly: GCA_964007375.1. Classification (NCBI taxonomy): domain Eukaryota; kingdom Metazoa; phylum Arthropoda; class Insecta; order Hymenoptera; family Ichneumonidae; genus Ophion; species Ophion obscuratus. The sequence continues at coordinate 80,241,628 of OZ023312.1, read as the reverse complement.
GCTTGAATTAAAAAAAGGGCCTTGAAAATAGAAAAAAATGTTCAAACTGTCGGCATTATGTAAAAATAAAAACAAAATTAAAAAACGGCTACGCATAACGATAGCTACAGTTGTATAGATATCGATAAATTGTTGACTTTCAATTTACAGATAACCTTTCACAAAGATATCGATGGGACAATGAAGAGAATTTTTTTTTTTCGTCGTCAAATCAAGGCATATATCTCGGTTAATTTTCAAGATTTTGTCATAAAAATTGGTATAAAACTAGATGGATATATACTTCATAAAATGAGTATAAACCCGATCATTTTATAATTAGTTATGTCTACCAAAAAAATCGCAATTATTTACGACGAAGCTACGCGTTACGTAACGGAATGTGGGGGGGGGGGGGGCGGTTCTGGCCAAGCGTTACGGTCCCGTCACGTGGGGGGAGGGGGAGGGGATTGAGAAATTTTGCGTTGCGTAATTTATCGACGGCCCCTTGAATGGCCCTATGAATGACCTTGATCGACTTTGATCCCCTATTGTTTCTTATGCGGCTTGAGGTGCTCCACAAGATGGTTGAAAAAAATGTACCATTCCATTTAAATAAGTGGAGGTGAAATTCACTGTGCGCCTCACCTCCACCGAAATAAAAAAAATTGGTCGCATTTGATGGCCCCCTTCACACCGTACAACTTTTGTCTGAAACATTTTTTAGTGACGTCGATAATTACCGAGTTATTTCGGGTGGCAGAGATAAGAGGGATACCCTGTGTATACAGGGTGTCCCATTTTAATCTTACACCTGAATTTTCTCGAAAAATATTGCTCGGACGAACTATTGTGTGGAACAAAACTTCTAGGGATTGAAGGGGGACGTTTGAAAAAAATTTATTTGAGGAGCCAAAATTCAAAATGGCGGCGTTACAAAGGCTGACATGTTTTTTTCAAACGGAAACATAACTTTTTTTATTGCCAAAAAATTTATCAGCTGAAAACTAAAAACTTTTGTTGAAAAATTTTTTTGATTAAGTTCATAGTTTTCAAGTGAGAACATCATTTTCATGCCATCAGCCATGCAACTTCCTACGCTTTGGCTAACGCAAATGCCGGTGGTAGGGACAATTAGACTAAATGTCTCACGGCAAGCCGCTCAATGTTGTATTTTCGAATGTATGACCACTTGAACAAAATAAGAATCAAATTTTTTGGTTGAAAATTTTGGTTTTTTTTTGTTTTTTTGTTTTCAAATTTGGACAATATTTCATGAGAAAATTTTGGAGGAAAATCGATGAAAAATAGTTTTTTTCCATTTTAATAGCGTTTGTGCCATTTTCAGGCCCAAAAACGTGTTTCTTTAAATCCTTGACGAACTTTGATCACGATGGGTAGAAAAACACACACACACACACACACACACACACACACACACACACACACACACACACACACACAAATCCTGGATACATCTGAAATAATTGAAAATGATGTTCTCACTTGAAAACTATGAACTTTATCAAAAAATTTTTTCAACAAAAGTTTTTAGTTTTCAGCTGACAAATTTTTTGGCAATAAAAAAAAGTTATGTTTCCGTTTGAAAAAAACATGTCAGCCTTTGTAACGCCGCCATTTTGAATTTTGGCTTCTCAAATAAATTTTTTTCAAACGTCCCCCTTCAATCCCTAGAAGATTTGTTCCACACAATATTTCGTCCGAGCAATATTTTTCGAGAAAATTCAGGTGTAAGATTAAAATGGGACACCCTGTATAATATAATATAATATAGTATTATATATATATATATATATAGACAACAATAGAAGATAAACTATCGGAGTTGGTGTAATGTTGGCGTGTTTGGGTTCGTTTGGGTCGTTTGGCTTCCCCAACAAACCCAATAACTTTTTATGGGAGGGGATTTCAGCTTCCTTCGATTGAATGTCATAATTTATAACCCAATAAATGAGAAAAAAAGTAAAAAAAAATAGTTTTAGGCACATTTTTCGGAAAAGTCACTCATCTAAAGAAGTACCCGCGTTTTTCTCGAAATGTCGATTTCCAAAACGCTGTACACTCTCAAAGGAAGAATTTTCAAGCTATCCGTCACAAATTTTGACACAACATTCTTCACGCCATGCTTTATCTTGCTTTTTTTAAATCTTATTTTGTTTTAACGAAAAACTTGCAAAAATCGGCTAAATTCGATACTATTTTCAAACTACCGCCATCTGTTAATTTTGATTTAAAAAACTCCATAGCGAGATAGCGACTTTCATACTGATTAATGATCTTATTTACGGCCACAATCGTGTACACCGTGAGGACTCCTTTTTTCGTAGACATTTTTCACCGTTAGTCAAAAATGTAGAAATTAAATTAAAATAAACGTTTAAAAAATTATTTTCTGTTCTTGATAAGTCCTTCGATGTGACATTAAAAAATCAGACTGATAAGCGTATTTTGACCATAGAAAAAAAATCGCGAAAATCAGCTATTTTTCGACCGGTTATATGATTCCTTAAGCGCAATTTTTCTCCATATTCGAGTATTTTTAACAACTGTTTGCACAAAATAATGAATAACTTTAAAACAATATGATCAAATCGACTGAAACTTGGCATAAATATTGTGTGATTGGAAGTCTCCAAAATAAATATCAAACTTCTCCCAAAAATATTACATCAATATGCGCTTCTAAGAACTTTTTGATTCCCCCTCGTATAACAATGAAGAGAGCGAATGAATTGTAGGATTGTCTTGCCTATAGAGAGGAAACCAGCACACCAATTTGCCACCGATTTTCAAATGCTTGGCCGCAAAGTTCAGCAGATCCTTGTATATGTGCGACAAATTGTACTCGACTTTCGAGGGTATGTGCGACGAGGCTTGGTGCTCCTCAATTGTCGGATTCGACTTTGCTGATCCGACGCGTTCGGTCGCCTCTCTTATGCCGTATGGAGCTGGCCAAAATATGAAATTTTCATGCGATAATTACGATATATTTATTCAATAATATTCAGCTTTTCAATACGTTACTTTACGAAAAGTCTTGAAAAACGTGTATATTTTTTCATCCGGCACTTACGATCTGTTATAATCGCGTCCACTCTCATATCGGATTTCCACAGAGGTCGGGAAAAATCCGCAACGACGACGTCCAGATAATACGATTCTTTTCCATACTGCTTCATATTCGCCGCGACACTCTCGTCCTTCGTTCTCGTCTGCGTGAATAAACGCGAAGATTTACCGTCAACTTTGCACTGTTCTCTTTCTAACTGCAATAGGGTATTTGACCGTTGTACGGAAATCGTCTTAAGGGGAGATATACACCTATAGATACACCTACATTCCGTCGACCGTAGAAGACCTACACTATGGGCGTGGTATCGATGATTCCATGTAAGTTGACAAATATCATGATTTATTCATTCCCAAATTTTCAAACGCGTTTTTCTCACAACCACGTTTTTCAAATCGGTACCCAAAATTTCTCGCAAACCAATGAACCGATTGCCTTGAGGTTTTTTGTGGTTATTGTATACACCATTATCTAGTACTTGTCATGGGATTTTTTTTCCGTTACTTAGTTTTTGTTTTATGGGCAAAATAATAACTAATTTTTGGCCCAAAAATCACTATTTATGTTCAATCGTCCGCCATTTTGTCATAAATCGATATTTTCAAAATCGGCTATGACAAGTACTAGATTATAGTATCTAATTTAATCATCTTTTTGGTTTTTTTTTTCAGATGATTTTTGAAGAAACGCCAGTGAGTACCGTATACGCAGACTTTTTTACGACGCTCCAAGGATCATGCAATATCCTTGTATATTTTTGATATTTTTAAATAAAGAAAATTAAACATATTTTCAAATGTATATACTTTTAGATAATTAAAACCCCAATCTGAAATTTCAAATAGTTTTCCTTGAAAAATTCAGAAAAATGACCTTTTTTCCCGGCTCCTAGGTATATATCTACCCTTAAATGGTTAATTATTATGTATTATGCGCACAATATTTTTTTATCTTCGTGAATGTCAGTATTTACGATATAAATCGACAATAAAATTTAAATATTCAACCAGACCGCCAAAACGCTCCCGTTGTCAAATATGTAGTCACGTGACGCCTGTGACGTCACACGCCAGTAAACAAGGTAAAGGCACGGTCTTACATACAGGTCTGGAAACGAAGCCAGATTTCAATGGAGTCGCGAGGCACCGTTACGAGCTTCACTTTTCATTCCGCTCGCCGTCACCGCCGTCGCTACTATCGGCGAGTACCTCCCACTCACGGTCTTCTGTGATCTCTCCCTTGCCTTGTCTTAGACCGTGCCCCGTGCCATTTGTTACTCCATTTTTTTATGACAACGTTCTCGATAACCTCTGTTTGCGTCAACGAGCATTCGTAGTTTGAAAAATATTCATAAAGCTGGCGAAGGTGGACCGTTGTTTCAGGGCTTTCTAAACTGACGAACCAATAAATGTATTTGTATATTCAACATTCCATGTGTTGCGTATTTTTTTACTTTCGTCATCGAAAGAAACTCGGAATAAAATTCGAATAAAAATCCATTTCACTCGAAAAAGGTAAGTATTTTTATTTATTTTTAAAAATTTTATATCGATCTTCTTCCAGCCATACAGGATCTTCCCCTTTTTACAAGCCCCACTTCTATTCTCTTCCACAATCCCCCGTCCTTATTCCACAATTCTTTCTCATCTACCTCTATTCCCCCTTCGCCCCCCACGAAAAAGGTAATGTGCATTTCGGATCATCGAGAAGAGTGAGAGAGACGGACGGAAGCTGTTCTGTCCTTGTCGCACACGTACACGCCGATAGCAATGCCACGTAGTGGCGAAAATTGGAAACAAACGTGGGTTCGTTAACGGTGCCTACCCCCACCACGGTCGTTTCCAGACCTGTATGTAAGACCGTGGGTAAAGGACAAGGAGACTAGAGTAAAGGAGTCCAGACTCCTTATCCTAGCCTGTATGTACGAAGTTCTTTCAATCGGTCGCAGAGATTTATTGCTCAGTTCCGCCGCAGGCGTTGCTAGTGTACTTCAGAGCCCATAATATATAGTAATACAAAACTGCATAAAGTCCGAGCTTCGCTACAACGACCAATCACAAAACTGGGGTGATCGTGTTTCTCTCTCATGCTCACTTGGAACAGTCATGGTGCGTTCTCTCTCGCACACCCGAACGATGATAATACACCCGAGTGAGAATTCCTTCTATTATAATATATAACAATATTGTGTACATATATATAATAAATAAAATATAAATAATATTAATGAAACAACTCGTGTTGTTTTATTCACATGGGCTTATTTTATAATAAGCACATTAGATATAATAATTATATAATAAGTACAACACGAGTTATTTTATTATGGAAACTTATGATTTGTCTGTTATGTTTAAAAATATAGCTAATTATAATGAAACGCGAATAAAGCGATAAACCAACCGTAATGTATGTCGTAATGTATGTATTATTCGGATGCGCGTTACTCTGTTTTCCTGTACAATAATAATAATAATAATAAATAAATAATAATAACATGTACATGCAAGAAACCGGGCGAATGCGGGAATGTTGGCTCTACATGCGGGGGTTGTCTTTTCAACACGTGCTTATTATATGTATACCCATGAAAACTCGTGATTTGCTAGTTACGTTTGAAAGGAAGCCAAATATGAATTAAATTAAGGCGCAAACAAATTTGCCGCCATAACTCGGTGAGTTTCACCTTATGCAGTTTTGTATTACTATATATTATGGGCTCCCAAGAACACTAGCGACGCCTGCGGCGGAACTGAGCATTACACCTCTGCGACCGATTGAAAGAATTGTTTGAGGCGGGAGTATCGACTCCTTCTCTCGAGTCTCCTTGGTAAAGAACTTAATTGGGATCTGTCAAATGGCGATATGACATCTAGTGGCGGAAAATCGAAGTACATTCGGGGCAAAGCCTTCAACAGCAATTATACGTGGTCGTGCGATAAAAGTATTTAATTTCAATTAAAAACATAAAATCGGTGTAAATGGAATGCGCGAAGTTTTCTCCGCGTAAAAACAACCCAAAGAACATTAAATGTGCTGTGAAAGATTGCGAAAGCACTTCGAGTGAGTTGGAAGTCCGTTTCCACAAGTTTCCCATTGCAGGGAAACGCTTCGTGTACGTGAAAAATTATTTCGGAAATGTACAAAAAACCGATCAATTAGAGGCTTGGATGAGAGTCTTGAAAATGAAAAAAGTGAATTCAGACATAAAAGTGTGCTCATGCAGTGTGTGACAGCACCGGTATCACAAACGCCGCTAATTTTACCATATATTAAAATGTGCCCTGCTTTCAAAATACGTTCGCCTTCCACAAAATTGCAATGTTTCGGATTGGTACAGGCCCAATCACAAATTCCACTAATACTTATCATAAAATCACAGAAATTTGCACTAAATCACACGACTGTTTACGTTTGACGATCCTCTCATCGCCGCCATGTTTTTTAGGCTCCGCACATATGACAGATCCCGAAATCGCCGCTGAGTTGTCGCACAGCGAATCTTCCTCTCCATTCCCGAGTAAAAATGATTGTATATACTTAGGTACAATTATATAAAAATGATATACAATCATATATATTTATATATAGGTTTATATATAATTGTATATAACTCTATACATTCGTATATAAAATCCGATATAAATGTACTTCCATCAAATTTGATTTGACAAAATTATATATAGTTCTGTATATAATGATATATGGAGATACTATTTTGATACGGAGTTTATATAATTAAATATAATATCATATACAGTTATATATAATTCAATATAGTGTTGTATATAATTAGATATATACGTGAAACTTTTATTTACGGTTTATATAATTAGATATAATATTATATACAGTTATATATAATTCAATATAGTGTTGTACATAATTGTATATATACGTGAAAATTTTATCCATGGTATATAAAATTGTATATGACTGTAAAATAACATCTGACCCGAGTAAAAATGATTGTATATACTTGGATACAATTGTATAAAAATGATATACAATTGTATACAAAAATTGGCCCGATAGAATTGTATATATTTGTATATAAACGTATACAATTTGTATACGTTTATATACAAATTTATACAAAAATTGTATGTGATCAATTAATATACAATTATATATGATTATATATATATATATATATATATATATATATATATATATATATATATATATAATCATATATAATTGTATATTAATTGATCATGTACAATTTTTATTCATTTATTATATCAATTATTTTATTATACTTGTATATAAACGTATACAATTATATACAAATATATACAATTCTATCGGGCCAATTTTTGTATACAATTTTATGTAATCAATTAATATACAATTATATATGATTATATATATTCATTTTTAGTCGGGTTCTCATTTAAAAGTTGATAATATGGTAACTATCGATACAAATGACTATGAATGAACAGAAAAAGCACGAAAATACACTGGAATAAACTAGAAAATCGCTCATTAGTCGTCACAGGACTCGTAATGACAATCTGTTTACTGGCAGATGACGTCACTAGAGATCCAAACAATCCTGGAGCGTTTTCGTTCACGTGACCAAACGTTTAAATGCATCTAATTTAAAAATCGAAATAATCGCAAATAATGCATATTTCTTCGATAAAATGATAGACAATGCTTATTGAACACTATATTATTTTAGGATGACAAGAGAATGAACCATATTTTTAATATAGTCAAATACCTTATTGGAAAGTCCGGAGAGTGTAATATACCTTTTGCGTTATTCGGCTGGGTCTTGTGCGCGCGTGTAGCATTAAAAAGTCGATGTCGGTGCCGAGTATGTAAGCGCCGAATTGGGAGGCCGCCACCAGCAGAGATCCTGAGCCAACGAAAGGATCCAGCACAATGTCGCCCTCCTTCACTTGCGCCTGATTCGCCATTATCAACGACAATTGAGGATCCATCGACGTGTTACCGATGAACTTACGCGTTTTTAGCGACAATTTTTGTATCAAATCCCTCTGGCCGTCCGTGATCTGGTGGGTGATTGCGGATAATGTCGATTAAGGCGGGACATACATTTACAACGATAAAAAAAATTGATTTTTTTTTCTTCTTTGAACGATGGAACTATATATGTAGAATGTTTTTCTAGGGTTTCAAAACGAGATTCCAAAAACTTCAAACGTTACAGCCCGCCGACGCTGTGCCTCATCGCTCGAATTCGGAGTAAACTAAAAATGCGTTTTTCTCAAAACGGCATTTTGGAAATTGGCGTGCAGGATTACTCAAAAACTATCAAGGGATCATCACTGCGTAAGATTTAAAAAAAAAATCGATTTTTTTTGCATTATCCGATAAGTATAGACGGTTGTAAATATGAACCTGGCATCGCCGATTGATCGTAAGTAGACAATTTATATGAAAATTCCACGCTCGAAACTTTAAGGGGCCAGTCTGTTGTGAAAATTTCGAAAAATCGAAAGCAAGCAAGACTTGTAGAAATTGACGATGATGAGCAATCAGAAGGGATTTTGTACGGTGCAGGAATTGCCGGTTGAGTTTAGGTAAGAGTTTTTCATGGTGTAAACTTCAAACGCGTTTTTCTCGAAACGTTTTCAAAATCTAGCTTCACCGTATCTCTAAAACTAATAAACCGATTCTCTTGAAATTTCAACCATATATTGTAAACATGATTCGCAACAAGATGACCTTCGATGGTTTTAGAATTTTGATTTTTACTCTTTTTTTGCGAAAAACTGCGAAAAAACGCGTTTTTTTTGGTTTTTCATCTACCATTTTTTATTTTTTGATAAAACTTTATATCCGAGGGTCATTTTGTAACTGGTGTCATACTGACAAGGGGACAGTACGGCAGTCGGATTTTTGTAATTTTTCGTACTCATGGTACGCGAAGTTCAGAGCTCGAATATTAACATCCCAAAGCAGTTCGACGCCATATTCAGAAATTTTCGAGAAAATTGACTTTGAAGTTTTCGAGCGCACTCTTATCCCACAAAGATGCAACGATATTCGAACCGGGCTCGTGGCGTACCCGGTAGCGCTCGAGTCTAGTAATCGCGGGGTCGCTGGTTCGAGTCTTACTTCGAAATTTTTTTTTTTCATTTTTTTTTTAATTCGCATACCTCCGTCATTTAAATATCCCGATAAATTTTTGTTGTATATAATCACATATTATTATATATAACAATAGGTGATTATTTATAAAACAATAAATAAATAATCCCGGGATAAAAATCATAAAATCTATGCTAATTCACATATATGTAATTATAATTGTCAATGATAAATGCAAGTCTTATTTTTTATTATCTCTTGCTTGAAATTGCGAATAGGCGACGTAAAAATATCCAGTAATAATATTTACATAAACTCCCTTGTAGATTAATAGGAATATAAATAGAAGAATAAATGTTGAAATATGTGAATATAACGCTTGCTTTGGCAACCGTCGATATTGTGAATAACAGTTCTGCGTACATCGTTTGCCTTTGTCCTGATCAACTACCTGCGAAGCGGGTAGTTGAACCAAAAAATGGTGTTGGTTATAAATATTGATACTTGAAAATGTATGTTTATAATCAAGAGATAATTAAAAATATGACTTGCGTTTTTTCATTAAAAAAAATGAAAAAAAAAAAAAAAAAAAAAAATCGAAGTGAGACTCGAACCAGCGACCCCGCGATTACTAGACTCGAGCGCTACCGGGTACGCCACGAGCCCGGTTCGAATATCGTTGCATCTTTGTGGGATAAGAGTGCGCTCGAAAACTTCAAAGTCAATTTTCTCGACAATTTCTGAATATGGCGTCGAACTGCTTTGGGATATTAATATTCGAGCTCTGAACTTCGCGTACCATGAGTACGAAAAATTACAAAAATCCGACTGCCGTACTGTCCCCTTGTGAAACTAATGGACTTTGATTTTTTTGTTTCAGACAAGCCGTTGCCAAGTTGTGATAAAGCTACCTAGCCCACCTATTTTTGAGGCGTTACGTTAAACTATAATTTTTGTACCTAAAAATGAATAAAAATGAATTGAATTAAAAAAAAGTATTTCCAGATTTTATTTATCAAGCCCAACAACTTTTATATTTATATCTTTTATAAAATCCTCAAAAAAAAATCGCGAACATAGCCTTTTTTTGTGGCCCCAAAGTGGAGTGGTCCCTTAAACTCGTTTTTTCTCAAAATGTCGTATTTTAAAACGGTGTACACCCTCAAAGGAAGAGTTTTCAAGCTATTGGTCTCAAATTTTTACACAACATTCTTTATTATGCTATGAAAGCTTTTTTTAACGAAAAACTGTCGAAAAACTAGGCTAAAACCGAGACTTTTTTTCACACCGCCGCCATTTCGTCACTTGATTAAAAAAAACCTCCATAACAAGATAGCGCCTTTCATACTGAATAATAATCTTTGTACAAATTTATTTTTTCGAAGATTTTTTCAACCGTTTAAAAAATGTAAAACAAATAAACGTTTAAACCATTATTTTCTCTTCTTCATGAATGCTTTGATTTAACATTAAAAAATCAGACTTCTTCGACCTATTACACTGTGTTGATCCCTTAAGCCGACTGAGTTGAAATTTGGTAGAAATATTGATAATATTGCTACCTTCTACTCGACGAAAATTGTTTTTGAAAAATTATTTTAAAAAACCAATGTTTGAATCCAAATTTTACAGAAGCTTGCGTGAATTGTTGATTTTTTTTTTGGTAAACACGTGCCATTCTCTAATATTTGCTTTTTCTTCGTTTTAATTACTGTCGAATATAAAATATACGGTGGGTAAAAAAGTATTTGTATATGTCTTTTTCAAATTATCCTATGAAAAAAAGGTTTATTAAATTGCTGTGTTCGATAGCTTATCCTGAATATACATGATGTCTGTTTACAAAAATCTTGGGAAAACACGAACAAACAAATAAAGCCAAATTAACAACAGTTTCGTGTGAAATGTACAGATACTTTTTTCATCTACTGTATATCGACGCTGTTTACGAAAAGTAGCATGTTTCAGAATTCTTACGAAAACAAGCACGTTTGATATCACCGTGAAAACTAGCATGTTTCGGCTTCTGAAACGAAAACTAGCAAGTTTCGGTTTTCGCCACGAAAACTGGCACCTTTCGATATTTAACGCGAAAACTAGCACGTTTCGGCTTTCACCACGAAAAGAAGCAGATTTCGATATTCACCGCGAAAATTAACATGTTTCAGTAACACTGGAATTGTTTCCGACTTTTCTTCCATGCTTTTTTACGCCTTGCCTCAATTTTTTTACTCCAATTCCTTCAACCGCAATCGGAAATTTACGCTTTTTTAGACCTCTCAAAAAAATTTAATTGGACTTTAATTAAAATTGCAAGTATTCGGGAAATATCCATCCAACCTTACGTCGATACAATCCATGTAAATATGATTTTGACCGAGAAGGACGAGAGATGAAAATCTTAAAAAAAAAAAAAAAAAACAAAAACATGGATGATGTTTGAATGTTCCAATTAAAACGGACGTCAGATAAAAAATCGCCTCTTGCACCAAGAAAAAAAAAGATTTACAGGCCGTGCTTGACAGAGGTTCAATTCCAATCGAACATCAGCAAGATTTTTCAAACATATTCGACGACAACCATCTGTAAGATTACAGTAAATTTGTTGAATGATATTTTCAATAACGTTATTTTTTAAATAGAGAATCACAATAAATATTCCATTATATTTACAATTTCGATATTATTTTTTTTATAACAATTACTACTATCGATTTTAATTGATAATTATTAACAAATGTTAATAAAAGCAACGAGTATAAAATAAAAATGTAATTGCGCAAAACATTGTCATATTTAAAAAAAATACTAATGATTTATTTTTCCAGATTTTTACCTGAGCACGAAGGACTTTAAATTCTCACCAAAACACTTTTTGGTTAGATTATACGAGCGATCAGATCCTTAACGGCGCGGTAAAGTTAATTCGGCGAAAAAAGGGCATGTTTTTAAGATTTTTTTTGGCGTAACGAATAGTGTTCGTTTATTGAAAAATTTACATATAATAAAGTAACATTTGAACAACATTCTTCTAAATTTGCATTGCAAAATATTCAAAATTAAGCGAGTGAAAATTAAACCCCGGAGGCGCCTCGAAAAAAGTTGGTTTGCGGTGTGCACCATAACTCGCAACAGAATCATTTGAAACAAAAAAATCAAAATGCATTTGTTAAAGGAGATGTTCCTCGAGGTAATGACGGGAGGATTTTTTTTTCGATTTTTCGATTTTTCGTAGCACTTGGGAGCCAAAAACCCGATTTTCGCTAAAAAAAATCGGCTAATTTGTTGTTGAAAAATTAGTAATTATTAGTAGTAGTTTTATTTGCATGACCTTCTCAGTCTTTTACAAAGGTGTTACAATTCCGCTTTTCTTTTTACTTAGCCGCAGTTCTTCGCTATTCCTCGCATTCCCCTTCATATTTATTTTCGTCCTTACATATTGTTTCTATTTCTCTAAAGTATTTACATAGGTTTATATCCACTTCGCCTCTTATTGTTCTAATTAACTTCTCTTTTACTCCTTTTTCGTTTGTCAACTCTTTCGTCCACGATTCTATGTACATTTTCGCCTCCCTTGAGATCATTCGCCTTCCCGTTTCGCACATAATCAAATGGTATATTGTTTCTCTTTTTCTTTTGCACATTCTGCATGACCAGTCATCCTCCCCTTTCTTTCCGTCCCTCCCTATGTTGCCGCATCTTATCCTCGCCCAGCTTTCTTTATGCTCTCCTTTAACCCCTTGGTCCGTCCAGTATCTCCACGGTGCTTCGTCGTTTTCTATGATCTCTTTATATGCGCTGTTATATGTCGAATTTTGTATTTGTATCCTTTCCTCCTCTAAGCTCTTCTGCCTTAGTTTTTCTAATCCTTTCTTTATCGCTTTCTCTATTGCGCTTGCTTCTATTCCCTCTTTTATCATGTCCGCTATTTCCTTAATTTCCAGTTCCCCGGTGACATTCATAAAGTCTTTCCCCCATTTGGATGGGTTCCTGTTCGCAATCCCTCGCATCTCCTCTCTTAGGCAAATGTTCGGCCACCTGGTTCTGTCCATCTTTATAATTGTTAACACGTATCGCAACGCCCTTTCCCTGATTCTATATTCGAATGTTGGTATTCCTAATTCCGTCCTCCATACATATCTAGGTGTTCTCTGGTCAATCCCCAGTGCCATTTTACAGTACTTATTTTGTATTACTTCAAACTGTACAATTTTGTCGAACCCCCAGATTTCTACCCCGTACAAAGCCCCTGACCTTACAATAGTGTCCAAAAGATAGAGCCTTTCCTCCATGATGTCTCTCCCTGCTAATTAGTAATTATTAAAAAAAAAAAAAAAAAAAAAGCTCTCGACAATACCTGGTGAATTATGTGAAGAAGTACTGTGCAAAATTTCAAAGCGATTGGTCCAGTAGATTTTGAGTTATCGTGCACACGGACTTTAAATATGACGAGTCTCAGAAAAACGGTTTGAAAAACGCAGAAGAGAAGAGAACGGCGTGGAGCAATAGACACTCAAATACTCATAACTTCGTCAATTTTACTTCGATCGACTTGAAATTTTAACACAATATTCTTGATATATTATGCATTAATTTTAAAAATTAAAAAAAAATGAAAAAAAATTAAATACTTTACCCCGCCCTTAAGGTTTTAAACTTACTCCTTTTACACTAGTTTTTACAGTAAAAATCAAAAAAGCTAGTTTTCGCGGTGAATATGGAAACGTGCTAGTTTCCGTGGCCAAAGCTAATCATGCCACTTTTCGTAAGAACTGTGAATCGTGCTACTTTTCGTAAGCAGCGTCGATATGTTCTAACTGAAAAAATATTTGAATTTTTTTGCAAATCAAAATATACGGGAAATTAGATTGCACGCGGATTCGCAACTCCCGCGGCAACCGTCTGTATATTCTTCTTGATGTAGAATAATTATTTCTGTTCAAAAAATTTCTTAATTTTTTCTCGTCCAAATGTATATCCCGCCTGAAGGATAACTGAACGTGGTTACGTTGGTAATAAAATTCAGGGATAAGGGATCCGTGAGACTCACCCAACGACCGAAGAACAATTCTTCCGGGCTTTCCGGTATATTGTTCGGATCCAAACCGTAGTGCTCGATGTAGAACAGCGTAGTGTCAGGATTTCTCAAATTTATTCGTCCTTCGAGAGGCAGATAACTGAAAGTCTTTCAGCGGCTATTAAATTTTTGTTAACACACACATTTAAATATATATATATATCATCATTAAAAGTGACGACATTCCATTGATAGAAAATTGATAAAATCTAAATATAAGATAATTGCTGATGAAAATTGCAAACCCACTAATCAAATAACGAGCAATTGGTATGAAGATCTTTTCAATAATCCACATAATTGATACACAATTCATTGTTAAGGGTTTATACGTAGTTGAAGGTTTTGAAAATATCGATTTTTGGGTTTCGACGGATTGTCAAAATATAACATTGCAAAAATATTGTCTCAAAATTTCGAGTCGATCCGTAGGTAGATTCTTCGAACCTGCAAACTTCAGACGCCCCTTTCCAGATGGGTGAGCACGATATCTCAAAAATTACTGCACCTATGAACTTCAAATTTTCCAAACTTATTTTACACATTGAAAGCAGTGCTTGAACTAAGAAATTTTTTTTTATCAATGAAAATAGAGCCCTTTTTTACCTAAAATGGATACTTTCCCTATGGATTGTGGCAATTTTTTCAAAAATCGTTATTTTATTTAATCCTCCGTCCAAACACTAGATCATTTCATGCAAAATCAAACTAAATAAGTTTGATGTTTTTATTTCGCGTCACTGCGAAGGGCGTTCTTCAAACAGTGGTCTGCAAAAACCATTGCGTCTACTACATATATAAAAAAAACGTTCAATACAAATATTGTCAAAGATAATTAAAACCATACTCTTTAAATTGACAAAAAATATTTGAAAACATGAACACGTAAAATAAAAGACGAAAATTTCTCTTTTTTTCCACCCACGAGTTATATAATAATGGCCAATCAGCATGATCACTAGGGTGATTCGTTTCAGGGCAACTTTTTTTTATCCATCGTGCCCGAACACCTTTAGTTGGTACCCAAAAACGAACCTTCGTGAAAGGGGGGTGTTGTTAAAGAATATTTAGAGGTCGCGAATCAAAATTGCAGGTTTCCCATTTGATTAACATTGAAAAAAATGTTTTTCTCATTATTAGTGTTACCATTCCGCGAATTTTGATATCGCGATATTTTCCAAGTGGGTTCTCATAGGAAATATGATACTCCACAATAAAGTTCATTGAGCCATGTCCGTAAATTCAACCGTTTCAGCGGTATCATTATTTCAAGTGAATATTGTATTAAAATATCTATTCAAACGGCTGCAACGCCTAAGCTATTAGATATATCGAAAAAAAATCAAATGATAACGATGTAGAGAAAGTAATTTGCTACAAAAAAGTCTTATAAGGCGAGCCCGTAAATTCAACTCTTTCTCAGCTATAGGTGGATGAAGTAAAATAAATACTTTAAAAAAAAATGTATTTATTTTACTTCATTCACCTACAGCTGAGAAAGAGTTGAATTTACGGGCTCGGCTTATAAGACTTTTTTGTAGCAAATAACTTTCTCTACATAGTTCTCATTTGAATTTTCTTCGATGTATCTAATAGCTTAGGCGTTGCAGCCGTTTGAATAGATATTTCCATACGATATTCACTTGAAATAATGATACCGCTGAAAGGGTTGAATTTACGGACATGGCTCAATGAACTTTATTGAAAACCCACTTGGAAAATATCGCGATATCAAAATTCGCGGAATGGTAACACTAATAATGAGAAAAACATTTTTTTCAATGTTAATGAAATGGGAAACCTTAAATTTTGATTCGCGACCTCTAAATATGTTTTGACAACACCCCCCTTTCACGAAACTTCCCTTTTTGGGTACCAACTAAAGGTTGTCGGGCACGATGGGTCAAAAAAAAAAGTTACCCTAAAATGAATCACTCCAATGATCACATTTTCAACTATCAAAATAATATCCAAGTGATACGAAGATATTTTTAATTACCTAAATAACGGGCCATTGACCTAAAAATCTTTTCGATTACCCAAATAATGTATAATTTATCAGAAATGTATTTTCAATTACTCGAATAATGAATAATTGGTTTCAAAATCGTTTCAAAATCCACAGAATGAGTAATGGATCCGAAATGTTTTATCAATTACCTGTAAAATTGATAAATGGTAAAAAAATCTATTATTCAAACAATTAACTGAGAATGGTTGGTTTGAAAACCGAAATAATTTATGGAAGATGTTTTGGGCAAGTTTCCGACTCCTCCCCCCCATCGAACTGAAATTTTGCACATACCGTCCTTTTAATATTTCAAGACAACCCCTTAAGGGATTTTTGAGGGGGGGACCCTTAAAAAAAACTTATAAATCCGATATCTGCAAAACGATTGCGAGTCGCCAAAAATCCCTTTAGGGGTTGTCTTAAAATATTAAAAGGATAGTTTCCGCAAAATTTCAGCTCGTTCGGAGGGGAGGGGGTTTCCGGAGCCTTATCCAATGTTTTTTTTTATTAGACGAACAATTGATGTCCATGCAGT
The DNA here is from genome assembly GCA_964007375.1 of Ophion obscuratus. Lineage (NCBI taxonomy): Eukaryota > Metazoa > Arthropoda > Insecta > Hymenoptera > Ichneumonidae > Ophion > Ophion obscuratus. Next base: position 80,224,866 of record OZ023312.1, on the reverse strand, counting down.
GAGAAGTCCCTTTGATGATGCACGATACGTGCAAGACATTTTTAATGCGCGATAATTCATCATTTGCTTAAAAAAACGCCTACGGTATAAAAACTTGGAAACACGTTTCCGCGGTTTACTCGAATGTGCTCTTTTCGTTCCAACTCCAATGACTCAACGACTAATTAGTATTTTGTCAATTTTGCCGACGATCTTCAAAGCTAAAATGCTTTCAAGAGATTTCAAATCGAATTCAAGGCCTTAGGCCACAGTGGGTACAAAATCATGTGCGAATTTAACAATTTTTTTCGTATGAAAAAGTGATTCAATTATATAATTAATTACACATCTATTTAGTATGAATATCGAGCTGTTAGAAAATATATATTTTTTTTTTTGATGTACAAAATGGCCGACTACACGAAACTTCTCGAAACAGCTTTTATCCAATTGGCGTGACAAATAACTTCAACATTTTTCACTCGATTTCCTTCAAATTTAAAAGTTAGGTTCCTAATTGCATTTCGCAGAGAAGTACGTACGGAATTTCTGATTAATCGAAAACTTTTCCTTTTATGAGCAGTTTATGAGCAATTATAACGAAATTTCTCGCGGAAAATTCATTTCTTAAGGGGCGATATACACCTAGGGGCCGTCCATATATTACGTCATTCTAAATTTGGGGGGGGGGGAGGTTCGTCTGCGGATGACGGTAAATGATGGATAAGGGGGGGGGGGGGGGCGTTTCGAAATTGACGTCATTCTTGATACCAGTTACATCAAAATGTACAATAGTATATTGTACAACTAGAGTGGTTTCCCCGCATGAGTGATGAAAAATATTTTGCAAGTACCTAATGGTATTAATTATTGAACTCATTATTTATTTATTTATTACATAAGGTTTGTCTACATTATATTCGAGAACTTCAAATAACAGCGTACCTATGAAAATAGTTCGATCGAGCCAAAATGAATATGGGGAGGATACGGAGATATTACCCGTGATCCAGGATTTGCAAGAATGGGTGAAAACTCCGTGGGAGCTATCCAAAGAAAACTAAGGAATAGGGAAGAATAATATTATTATATTAATGAAAATTGCCAAAGTACAAAATAATAAAAGATGATTCTATAACAAAATGTGGGAGCTATCCAAAGAAAACTAAAGAATAGGGAAGAATAATATTATTATATTAATAAACATTGCCAAAGTACAAAATAATAAAAGATGATTCTATAACAAAATGTTTTAATGTTACCCAATTTTTCTCAAATCCGCAAATGTTTTAATTTTGCCAAACTGGTAATGACGTCAGTTTTGCGAGAGGGGGTCATTAGGAAATGACGATAGGATGATTGTAGGGGGAGGGCGTCGAAAATCAGCAAAAATCGATGACGTAATATATGGACGGCCCCTAGACCTAGATGGTCGAAAAAATCGATTTAGAAGCTATGAACATTCCGTAGACCGTAGACGACCTGCACTGTGGGCCTGGTATCGATGATTCCATGTAAGTTGATAAATTTCATGATTTATTCATTCCCAAATTTTCAAACGCGTTTTTCTCAAAACCACGTTTTTCAAATCGGTACCCAAAATTTCTCGAAAACCAATGAACCGATTGCCTTGAGGTTTTTTGTGTTTATTCTATACACCATTATCTAGTACTTGTCATAGGATTTTTTATTCCGTTACTTAGTTTTTGTTTTATAGGCAAAATAAAAACGAATTTTTGGCCCAAAAATCACTATTTATGTTCAAACGTCCGCCATTTTGTCATAAATCGATATTTTCAAAATCGGCTATGACAAGTACTAGATTATAGTATCTGATTTGTCTTTTTGGTTTTTTTTTCAGATGATTTTTTCAGAAATGCCAGTGGGTATCATGTATGCAGATTTTTTTACGACGCTCCAAGGGTCATACAATATCCTTGTATATTTTTGGTATTTTTAAATAAAGAAAATTAAACATATTTTTGAATGTATATACTTTTAGATAATTAAAACCCCAATCCGAAATTTCAAATTATTTTCCTCAAAAAAATGCACAAAAATTACATTTATTTCCGGCTTCTAGACGTATATCTCCCCTTAAAACATTTGAATTAGTTGACAAGTTATCCAAGTTTGAACATAAAGAACGAATTCTCTGTATAAATCGAATGGGGAGAAAATTTATCGACCGCTACCCGCCAGTCTTGAGTCAAAGACCTTAGAGACTTCTCGCGATACCCGATAATCTCGTTTGTAGCGGTAATATATGATTTTTTTGCCATCCTAGTATATACAGGGTGTCCTGTTATGAATGGATAACTGTCGATAGGTCGACAGTTGCAGGATTATCCATTCATAACGGAACACTCTGTATAGACAAAAATTAATGTAATAATCAATTGAGCAGCGCGAGCGATTCACCTCTATCTTCTCCACTTTTTCCCTTTGCGTGAAGTGCTTGCAAAACGTTTCGACGACAATCTTGAAGGATTTGTCTCTGTGCATATGAGAATTGAGCCACTCCTTGGGGCAAGCTTTAAGTTGTTGATGCAAGTCGCCAGGGCTGGTCCCGTGACCCCAAAGTTCCAGACAAAATCGCAGCGAGACGGCTCTGCTGGCTATCTTGTGAACGGCTTCTTCGTTGGGCAGTTGTACCAGCCAGTAAGGCTGCAACGAAATGAGATAGAACTGCGATGAAGCGTGATCTGATTGACGGCCCGTATAGTTGTTTACGTCAATTGTGTATTCTCACATGATCGTCGGGTCTCTTGATTGACTTGGATTCGATGTTGTACATGGATACGATTGATTCTAATTCCTGTAAGAAGAAATTCCGATGCACACAAAATCTTATTCTTTCGCTTATTTGTAACAACCCGTTCGTTTATAATTGTTATTCCCCGCATTGATGTACATAATTGATCTATAGAACACTATATACATATACATATACTCACCGCTATGCGAAAATTCACGTGTTCGTAAGCGAACCAGAACAAGTACTTTCGCCACTTGTCACTCATGATTGGCAGCTTCTTTTGAAGATTCCGCGATATCAAGCTGCAAAAATCGCCAGTCTTTTTCGACAAGCGCGGTTTCGAGTCGCGATCGTTTTTGCACTTGAAAAACCGCGTTTCTCACGCACCGATGTATATACATACACAAGTTGCGCGCTAATCCGAAGATTCTGCTCACGGTACACACACAGGCTTGAAACCACGGCGGTGGGGGTAGGCCTGGTTGGTGTCGAAAGTTCGTAAATTCCGATTTACGCCGTAAGGTTCGTTCATAGCAAAGTGTCGGGGGGTCGTGTGCGACAGAGGTCGTGTTCGTTGGGTCTCATCATTTTGATACGAACAAGTGCGCATGTGCATAATGATGCGCAACACGCAACTGCGCAATGAAACGTGCGCATCATCAAATGCGCATCATTATGCGCATGCGCAGTCAAAATGATAAGACCCAACGAACACGACCAGAGAAGGAATATAGCAATTTCGTTTCTTTTTCCCGAACGTGGCGCATGCGCCGTGGACCCTAACCATATATATTAAGGTGAGATATACACCTAGGAGCCGGAAAAAAGGTCATTTTTGTGACCTTTTTGGGTCATTTGTGATTTTTTCAAGGAAAACTATTTGAAATCTCGGATTAGGGTTTTGATTATCTAAAAATATATATATTCAAAAATAGGTTTAATTTTCTTTATTTAAAAATATCAAAAGTATACAAGGATATTGTATGATCCTTGGAGCGTCGTAACAAAATCTGCGTATACGGTACCCACTGACGTTTCTTCAAAAATCATCTGAAAAAAACCAAAAAGATTATTAACTTAAATACTATAATCTAGTACTTGTCATAGCCGATTTTGAAAATATCGATTTATGACAAAATGGCGGACGTTTGAACATAAATAGTGATTTTTGGGCCAAAAATTAGTTATTATTTTGCCTATAAAACAAAAACTAGGTAACGGGAAAAAAATCCTATGACAAGTACTAGATAATGGTGTATAGAATAACCACAAAAAATCTCAAGGCAATCGCTTCATTGGTTTTCGAGAAATTTTGGGTACCGATTTGAAAAACGTGGTTTTGAGAAAAACGCGTTTGAAAATTTGGGAATTAATAAATCATGAAATTTGTCAACTTACATGGAATCATCGATACGGATACGGTCGACGGAATGTTCATAACTCCTAAATCGATTTTTTCGACCATCTAGGTGTATATCTCCCCTTAATCGTCATTTTGAATATGCTTGATACGAAAATGTTTAAGGTAGTCCTATCGCCAGGCTTCAATCCATAGGATTTTCATAATTTTTTTTTCAGATTCACTAAATATATTAATAATCGTCTCTGTAAAATTTCAGGGTCGGTTATCGACCTAATTACAAAGAAAAGAAATATTAAAAATGCGTATTTTTGTGAAGGAATTCCGAGACGACATACAAATACCCAATTTCCGGTCGCTACAAAAGTGTATATAATAGTGGGAATCCGTCAGATTCTTAAAAATAATCAGTTTTACATACTTAACACTTGTAGTAATCCAGTTCTCTCAGAAAAAATTACGCTTATATATTGACCTAATTTTTATGCAATATCAAGTTTAATTTGAACTTCCGGTATTGGATTTATTAACACTTGCTACGATAAAGAGACGTGACAGCAAGGCAACAGCTGACTGTAGTCCTTCCTAACCTTATCTCACTCATTCGAATTCCCACACATATTTCATTTTTAACCGACATATTTCGCCGACACAAATTTTCCACGCTTTTTACCAGTCGTGGCCCGAATAAAATGCTTTATATTTCCCGCACCTGACATTGTTTTGACAGATCGACGTTGAAAAGCATGGAGGTTAAACTCGCCTGGTTAAGTAAAAAGAGACGGAGATATAACCAATCTGCCAAATATCAAACCTAGAAATACTGCGCGAATCGTTGAAATACCTATTTTTTTCATTTTTCTAATTAAATGCAAGTATTCATTAAACAGTTAACACATGGAAATTTTAGTTATTACAAATTATTTTTTTGTATATGTTAAAAATATAAACTGTACAAGTCTCAAGTATGATCAGTGGTTAGACTAGTGTGAAGCGATAGGATTACCTTAAAAAGTTTATCGTAATCGCATCCGCCTCGTACCATCAAAAATTTCAAAATCCAGGCGACCTCGATAAACATAAACGATATTTATTACTTAACCTAAACAAAACAGTTTGGCCGAGTGGATCAGATCCGAACTCGAAACCGTCATATTTTGCGTACGATCTCCACTCAACGATTAAAAAAAATGAATGTAGAAGAAATCTTTTTTGGTCTTTTGATATGTTTTATTCGCGTGATTTCGATAACACACGAACACATTTTTGACAATGAAGTTTTGGATATGTTAGGTTATAGGTTATGTTTATCAATCATAGACGCGGCATGGTAAGGGGCCAGGGGAAGGACACCCCGCGACAGCAGCGCCTACGACACCAAGCGTGCCTATCCCCACCATTGACATTCGTCTTCGTTTCAAGACCTGTACATCAGACCATGAACTATAAATACGATCAGCTGATGCGTTAGTTCACGACAATGCCGCGTATCGTTTTGCCGTGCAGTATTGGAGCGAAATCTTCGAACACGTCCTTAAGGGGGTAAAATTTGTAGCATCGGGAAGTTTTTTCAATACCAACGAGTCCACACGCCAGGCTGGTTCATAGACATTGGTAAATTCAACGTTATACGAACGTGTGCGATGCTTCGCGAGCTGTTCCGGCTCCATGAAACGATAGCGGGAGAAGCGATATCGAAGTACATCCGGTGGGAGTCGGGACTCATCGTTGTGAAATATATTTGGACGTGTACTTCAGTGTCTGCGCACGTTGTGCACGGCTATTCTATATTTCTCAAGTACAAATGACTACGTGGTCATTAGCGCGATGGACGTTTACGATTATGGGATTCGTAGGCATCTTGTCGATACTTCAGGTATTTATCTTTATGATTATCTTCATCGGGTCGATAGTCACATGATTGATATTGCTGCTTTTGTCATTGTTATCTCGCGCTTCGAAATTGGGATTGCTGTTATCTTTATGATTGGTGGCGTTTCATCTTTATTATTATTCCTTGTTTTTTTATATGGTTATCGTTATTGGGACAAAGGGTTTTTAGTAATGTTACTATGTTACAGGTTTTGCTGATGCGAACGATAGGCGATCTACAGGGAAACGGTATAAGTTTCAGTTCAACAGAAATTAATTTATCGATGACTTTTTGCAATAATGATAAAATAACATTCTCGAATTAAGGGCTTACACCTGGTTGAAATTATCGCATATAGCGATTTTTGTGTTTTGATGGATTCTCGTATGATAATATTTCCAAAATATTCGCTTAAATTTGAAGTTGATTCTTTCAAAATTGAGAGAGTTGTGCGCGTTAGTAGATAGGTCCCGCGAACCGGCAAACTTAAAAAAAATAACTTTTTCAAAATCGGTGACCACGATTTGTCTAAAATCACTGCACCACTGGACTTCAAATTTTACAAGCTACTTTTATATATTGAAAATTTTTATATATTGAAAGTGCTTAAACGAAGGAATTTTTTTTCGAATCATAGCTCATTTTTGTGAACGAAAATAGAGCGTTTTTTCACAAAAAATCGATACTTCGACTTTGAACTGCGGCCATTTTTTCCAAAAACTTTTTCATTATGTAATAAAAAAAGATGGAAGTATCGATTTTCAGATTAAAAAAAACGATCTATTTTCGGTGACACAAAAACGCTGTGCTTCGAAAAAAAAATCCGCCGTTCAAGCCCTGCTTTTTTATATGTAAAGTAAGCTTGTAAGCACTACAATTTTCGTCTTCCAAGCACTAGATAATTTCGTGCAATAACTGAATGCATTTGTTTTTTTTTTTTCCGGACGATTCGTTTCCGAGCGGCAGTGGCCACCGCGAAGGGAATTTTTCGAGCAGCGGTTTGCACAAACCATTGAAGGGTGTCTCAAAATGACCTGACATTTTAATTTATTAACAAAACGTATTATTTATTTAAAAAAGTACGAATATTTTTCTTTCGATATAAGGTACAAACATGGAGGTTATGTGTGGAACACTAAATCCGATAAATGGCCGCCTTGTCCCTACCTATTCCCTGACAGATCGCAACACCCAAGCGATGGGTGTCAAATGTCCATTCGACACCCAAAAAACGGCGTCGACACTAATTTGAGTGTCGATAGAAAAAAAACAGTGTTGACACTGATTTCGGTGTCGACACCCAACAAATGGTGTTCACACTGATTTAGACCGAGGCTGTTTTCGGTGTCGACACCTAAATAATTTAGTGGCGACACCATATTCGTGCACGTGCATGAATTCCGTGTCGTTATGGCTTTTTTGAGTGTCAACACCGAAATTCTGAAAAATTACAGTGCACACTCCTTCCTACATACAATGAATACAAGCATATGTACGCCCAACTTATTTTTGAGTTCATTCTAGGATATTGGGATGAATTGATGAAGAGGGAGTTTTTGGAAGGTTTAACGATTATAAGAGCAATAACATTTGAAATTATTCTTGGAGCGTTTAGAAGAGCGGTACAACTTACCGATCTTTTTTATTTAACTCTTTTATGTTACAAGTATTTATAATTTTATTAAGATTATGATATACGCGTACATGAATTCATGGCACATAATGTTTTACATTTGATAAAATCGATGGTATTAACTAGTCCGTTTCCCAAGTATGGGCTACTTTTACACCGTATTCACTGTTATTCAATCTGATTATTATAATCGGAGCTATTATATCGTTTTTGAGAACGAATCCTCTTGTATGTGCCCTCAATTCCCGAATGTGTTTAGCTTCACCCAATGAACTATTATCTTCGTAGAATTGAACAAATACTCCATTTATTATTTGCCCTTCGTCATTTATGAAGCTCACTATTGATAAAATTTCGGCGAAATGATTCGTGACTGTGTATATATATTTGTTGCAACTCTTAGTATTGTCACGCTCACGGTGACGACTACAGTACAAACTACGACTACGCCACCAAATTTTTTCGGTGCTAAAATTATAATTTGACACCCTATACGTGACACTCAACACCGAAAATTTACTGTGTCACGATCTTTCAGGGTTACTAATAACCTATAACATTTTGGCATGATTGCGGGCTAATTTCATTAATAGTGCGTCCAATTGCTTCTTTGAGCTCCGGAATGGTCTGTGGATCATTGGCATATACTTTTCCATTTGAAAAAACCCCAAATAAAGAAGTCCATCCAACTTCGTCTGCATTGTTTCGCCCGCAGAACAGCAGATTACGCCATCTTGTTGAACGAATATGTCATGGAGCCTAGATACCAGGAGGTTCAGCGAGGCCTTTCAACTCGTCCCCAAAACGAGAACGAGAAAGGATGGCGCTGGGGTACTCCGCAACCTATATGTATATAGATATACGCTAAACATAGGTGTGATCTAAGACAGATCACAGATGATGTACCTAACCCTCATTAGTGTTAAGGGATAACACCACTCTAGGACTTTGGAAAGACGTTTTCTTTCCTAAAAATACTTTGGTGTCATAAAAACAATATGCAATTGGTCTTGTAGCAATTTTTTTTATTTAAAGGTTCAATTATCGATTTGGCCGCAGCGCCTTGGACCGCGCGCTGAGTTGCTCGTACAACTTTAAACGTGTTTTTCTCGAAACGACTTTTTTCGATCTCGGAAGACGGATTACTCGACCACCTTTGCATGCATCAATTTTGATAGCACTTTTTTCGATCTCGGAAGACGGATTACTCGACCACCTTTGCATGCATCGATTTCGAGGTTGAAATTTTGATGGCAGCTTCATAATTATATTCTTTATGGGAGTACGTACCCGTTTTTTTTTATTAAATGTAAACTTCTTTTTATAAACAATTTACTGCTTTTTTGGCAAAAAATCGATTTATTTCCTTCAAAATGCGCTGTTTTTGCAAATCTGAAAGCAAATTTCTCGGTAGTCTCATAGCTAGAAATATATAAATTATCATTTTTGTTGGTTTTTATTTCAGGTCTTATATTTTACGAGAAAACCATTCTCCCGTGAAGCTATATGTAAAAAAAACACGTTTTTCTAGATGGGCTGTATCGCCGCCGTTTTGAGTTTGAGATCGTTTCTCGCTTTTGCGTTTTTTTTTCCGAACCATCATGAGGAAATTATGAATCGGCGGATATTTCGACGTTTGATGTCACGATCGGTCTGTCGTGAGGTTAGAAACTCATCCGATCACTTTCACCTCGTTGACCAATATATTACTATATATGTCGGTCGCGCTGCACCCCAGCGCCATCACTTCGGGACATTTTCGGGGACGCTTTTTTCAGCGCCTTTGCATTGCCGCTGAACCTCCTGGTATCTAGGCTCCATGGAATATGTCTTCTAAGTCCATGGCGGTCAACCACTTGAACCACTAACCTCAAATTTTGTGATTAAATTCACCACAGTATTGCGAGATGATGTGTTATGATGACCAAAAGACGTGCGGACTTTTCGAGCCGCCTCTGCAAAATTTTCACCTTTTTTTGTAGTGAATTGTCACAATTTCCATGCGTTACTCGATCGTGGAATTCTCCACTAAATCTCAATACTTCCTGACGCCAGTATTCGAAGATTAGTACTCTATGTGGTCGCCACAATAAAAATGGCGCGCAATTCAAACTGTCAGGTCATTTTAAGACATTTTAAAACAATTCCACCACATTTATAACTATTTTCAATGCAAACATTATTAAAGATACTTCAAACCATACTCTTTAAAGTAAAAAAAAATTTTAACCGGCACACGTTCTCCCAGAAAACATGTTCCAAATGTTCTCTTTTTGGCGACGAGCGAGGTGTAACCCGTTAATTTAATATTTCATATTATTAATAATTATAAATCATAATTAGTTTTATATCAATCAGCAGTAGGGTAATGTATTCAATAGGAAGTATATAAGTTCTTTGCATTCTGAAAATGATCTTTTAGATTCTCAATTAGATGGTTTATGTAATTATGTAGATAATTTTTAAAAATTACAGCGTATACCACCGAGATATCAAATTCTCCCGTCATCTTGTGGTGGACATCATCCTTCGGAAACGGTGAACAATATAGAAATTGTGGAAACAAACGCTGTTACTTTACGAACAAACGTTCGGACGCCCTGAATCCTCGGCTCGAGGTAATTGTCGTTTCTTGGTATACGTAAAAAAATGATTCGACTGTTGCCCATTTCTATATGTAATCTCTACATATAATAAAACTGCAACTGTTTGCAACTTTTGCATATAATAAAACTGCAACTGTTTCGCGAAATTTCTTTACAGATAGTTTGTGTTAACGAAATCAGGTAAATAAAAAGGATTTATTAGGTGTACAAATAAGTTTTAGGACAGTTGTCAAAAAATTCAAGATTTATTAAAAAAGAAGTAAAACACAGTTATTCATCGAAGTAATCTCCATCGCACTGAATGACCTTCAGCCATCTCTCAGGTAACTCGCGGATGCCTTTCGCAAAGAAACTTTCGTCTTGCGAGGTGAGAAATTTAGCGACCCATTTTTCCACTTCTTCAAATGTTTTGAATCGCACGTCAGACAAATCGTTCTGCATTTTCCGGAATAAATGATAATCGGATGGGGCTAAGTCTGGTGAATACGCCGGGTGTGGTACAGCTTCCCATCCAAGCGCTAGTAACGTATCCTTGACCGGTTTACCCACATGAGGCCGCGCGTTGTCATGGAGCAGTTTTACTGGACGTTTTCCTTTACCAGAAAATGGATGTTTCTCCTCAATTTCTTGATTCACTTGCATCAATTGATGACAATAGCGATCGGTAGTAACTGTTTGACCAGGTTTGAGAAGTTCATAATACAGTACGCTTTTCATATCCCACCATATGCACAGCATGACTTTGTTACAATGAACATTGCGCTTTGGCGTGGATGTTGTCGGCTCGCCGGGGTCAACCCGATGATATTTGCGTTTCGGATTATCAAAATAAATCCACTTTTCATCGCCGGTCACAATTTTCCACAAGAAAGACTTTCTATGTTGCCTGTTGTAAAGACTCACACAAATGTTAAGACGGCTGTTTTTATTTTCTTGAGTCAGAAAGTGTGGTACCCACTTTGTTCCTTTTCGAATCTTACCCATTGCTTTTAAACGATAAGAAACAGTTTGTTGAGTTACTCCAAGCTGTTCCGAAAGTTGTTTCTCCGTCTGACAAGAGTTTTCATCCAGCAACGCTTGCAGTTCCTGATCGTCCACCTTTACAGGAGGCCCCGTGCGTTCACGGTCACTAACGTCGAAATCACCTTCTTTAAATCGCTTATACCAATACTCACATGTACTTTTAGATACAATGTTGTCTCCAAGAACAGAATATATCGATTCACACGCTTTCCTAACATTTTTTCCTTGATGGAATTCATAGCGAATGCAGTGTCTAATAAATAGCTTATCGGTCTGCATGTTTAATTTACAGAATTTATAGGTTATGTTTATGACTCCTTTACGTTTCGATACTACATATCAAGCGCCATCTATGATAAGTGAGCGGGACCTTTGAATTAATTTAGAATAGCTGTTATGATACAAAATCGAAGTGTCCTAAAACTTATTTGTACACCTAATAGAAAAAAATGATTCGTCCAACCAGCTTATAAATAGGGAATTACTGAATGGATTTTTATTGATCTTTCGCAGAAACTAAAATGTCGTAAATATGTTTGTGCACGTTTGTCAAACACTCCGTCTTTCACGATGTCAGATCGAAAGTTGTTTTGTCGATATTTTGTTTGTAATTCTGTGTTCGTTCAATTCTGATATTTAGTTCGTTTGATTTTTTTGTGTTTGTTTCTTGCAATGGTCCGCTGCCGCATTTTTTCATCGGCGGAAAAATGGTTTTAAGGAGGGAAACCACCCCTCAAAGAAAGGCACGCCAAGGGGTGATTTTGCAGTTTCACCCACAAGCAGTCCACCGATCTCAATGAAACAAAAACCAAAATTCTTCTAATGTAAAGCAATACAAAATCCACTATAGAAGTATTGAATAAAAATTAAATTAAGGGGTGACACGCCTTTCTTTAAAGGGTAGTTTCCCCCCTTAACACCGTTTTTTCCGCCGATGACAAAAACGTAAATGCGCGAAAATTCCAAAATGAGCTGCAGCAACCTTTACTGTTCGATGATATGCAGAGATTTTTAATCAGATGTTAACACTGAGAAATATTTGCAGGCAATTCTTTTCTACGGAAGTGGTGTGGAATTGAAAGATCTTCCGATACCAAGGCCGGCCAATGTAAAATGGGCTTTATTGCACGAGGAGTCACCCAGGAATAATCCGATGTTCGTGTACAAGGCTGCCGTCGAATTATTCAATTATTCCGCAACTTTTAGTCGTTACAGCGATTTACCGCTGACACTTTTGTTTCTACCCGGAGAAAAGGAGTTGCTCGGTACTATACATAGCACCCCTGGATTTGTATAGCGCTGCTCTAAATTATATAAAATATTACACATGCGAGAGAAAAAATAAACATTTATTAGCGATTATTTATTATCGACATAACGAACGATTCATGATTATTTATTAACGAAAGAAAACAAGTTATTAGCAATACGCGAGTTTTCATTGTATATACAGGTACGGACTACTTTTTGCGAGTAGAGGAAAAAAACCGATTGATGGTGACGAAGGATTTGGCTTCCGTACTTTACATCCAGACGGATTGCGACACCGTCAATAATCGTGATTCTTACGTCGCCGAATTGATGAAGCACATACGAGTCGATTCTTACGGCGCTTGCCTGAACAATCGTCGTCTACCCGAGAGGTAACATAATTTTCATTCGTAACCCTTAGAACTAATTTTTAATTGGTTTTTTCCTTAGGTACACACGCTTTTCGCGTTTGTTACCCCTATTCTTTCCCCTCATTGTGCCCGTTTCTTTCCTCTACTTTTTTTACTCCTTTTTTCTTCATCTTTCGCCCTGTCCCCCCCCCCCTCTTGCGGCCGCAGCCGACTCCCCCTCTGTATTATTTCATCATGACATTTCTGTCATGGGTATAGGGAAACTGCGGAAAACCTACACCAATCCAAATCGATCACCGAGTTCGCCCCCCCAGTCGTGGAACTAGTCTTATTTCGCCGCGAAATGCCGAAGAAAAACATTTCACGACGAAATGTACGCGACTGGGATTCGAACCCGGGACCTCCCGGTCCGCTGGTTTAGTGGCGAGCACGCTAACCACTAGACCATCGCACCGGTTCAACCCTAGAACTACAAACCGGAGTAGATATCTACCCGAGGTTTTTATTTGCAAAATTACGTTTTCACCGATTTTAACACTGAAAAAAAATCATCGATCCAATATCATTGGTGTTATTGAATGAAATTTCGTTGATTCAATTGTAAAATTGTTGGTGTAACTAATCGGATTTATTAGTCCAAACAAACGCTATTGACTTCAATGACATGATAAAATTGAAAGCTTTTTTTTTCATTGAAAAGATATATTGCTAGCCGAGAACAATATATTATTGAAACTATCAAAAAAATTATCGCGAAAAAATGATATAGTCCCGAGTAAAAATGAATATATATAATCATATATAATTGTATACAAAAATTGGCCCGATAGAATTGTATACAATTGTATATGATTGTATATTATCATATATAATCATTGTATATAATCATATATAATTGTATATTAATTGATCATATACAATTGTATACAATTCTATCGGGCCAATTTTTGTATACAATTATATATGATTATATACAGGGTGTCCCAAAACTCAACGATAATCTGAGACCGGATGAAAGGCCAAGTTATACCAGTTCTGGGCAAAATAAAAAAAAATCCATACCACTCAGTTCAGCGATAATAGACATTTAAAAAAAAAAAGTTGAAATGCGACACCCTTGGTCGCATTTTCAAGTCCTGTGATCACCAATGTCACAATTTCGCTGTGATTTTTTTAATTTCGTGATCTTCATTAACGATGCTATTAATCGCAACTACAAATTAATGCAAAAAACATTGTTAATTTAATAAAATAAGTTTAGTTTTAGTGAGTCATGGTTCACAAAAATATTGTTAGTTAACTTTGACACTTCATTTTGAAAAAAAATTGTACTACACTACCCTTGGCAAGTTATTTCAAAAGATGGCGCATTTAATCAAGATTTCAAAATGGTGCAACACTTGCCACTTTTCTTGCCATTAAAAATTTTATTTCCTATTTTTTTCAAATTGAGCTCATTTTGAACAACTCAACATTAGGAATTTTTGTTACTAAAATTTGTTATTTTTTGTTTCGAGAGATGCGTAGTAGACGAAGAAACGATGCGTACTAAATGTTGTGAACGGACGACCCCTCGCTCATCCTAAAAGTCGAATGTCAATCTGTCTCACTCTAGAGTGAGACAGACTGTCAGCGTCACTATCTATCTCATTCTATCACTTTTGTTCATTACACACACTTGAGACCCCGATCTGTTAATACAAAAAAGTATCAATTATTATTTTTGAAATGCGCTCAATTTGAAAAAAATAAGAAATAAAATGTTTAATGGCGAGAAAACTGGCAAGTGTTGCACCATTTTGAAATCTTGATTAAATGCGCCATCTTTTGAAATAACTTGCCAAGGGTAGTGTAGTACAATTTTTTTTCAAAATGAAGTGTCAAAGTTAACTAACAATATTTTTGTGAACCATGACTCACTAAAACTTGACTCATTTTATTAAATTAACAATGTTTTTTGCATTAATTTGTAGTTGCGATTAATAGCATCGTTAATGAAGATCACGAAATTAAAAATATCACAGCGAAATTGTGACACTGGTGATCACAGGACTTGAAAATGCGACCAAGGGTGTCGAATTTCAACTTTTTTTTTTAAATGTCTATTATCGCTGAACTGAGTGATATGGATTTTTTTTTATTTTTCCCAGAACTGGTATAACTTGGCCTTTCATCCGGTCTCAGATTATCGTTGAGTTTTGGGACACCCTGTATATTCATTTTTACTCGGGGTTCTGAATGCAATTTCTGCAACGAACGAAAAAAGCGTTTCAATTCATAACATGAATATTGTTGATTCGTGTACACAAGAAAAATTGAATTTCGCTCGTTTGATTCAAATAAAATTTCTATTGAGTAAATATGTTATTTTATTGTTTTCACCAAATCCGATATTGATTTTAAGTACATTATTCGTAAAAATATTAATACTTTATTTTGATCGAAAAATATTAAGCAAATGTCTGAATTGGTTAAAACATTATGCGAAAGTAAAATTTGTTTCGTGTACATTTGGTTGAAAAAATTCAACCAAATCATGGCCGAGCGCCACCGAAATTATACGTGTGAGGAAACCCGTAGTTCTCGGAGTAACCGCTAGAGGCCGCACGCGCGCTCGTTTCTCGTAAGCGTAGCGCGAACCGAAAATCTACTTAAACGCTGGAGAAACTCTAAAGAATATCATTTCTTGGCCTGTGGCTAAGATCAAAGTGTATTATCTGTTCTAATCAGTTGAATATCTGATATTCTCTCCATGGATGGAAAAAAAATCAACATATTTATAATGGCGTAATGAAAGTATCTTCTTTTTTGTGTCATTGAATTTTTTGTTTCTGTGGTTCACACAATAGATGATGATACTAAGAATATGTTGCAAAATTTTCAAAGCGATCTGAACCCTCGTTCAAGAGTTAGAACTTTCACAAGGTTCAAAAAAGTGAATCGTGGAAAAACGGCTTTGAAGTTGGCGGTCGGGCGCGCCGCGTGGTATCTATTATAAATGCAATCTTACCTTATTTAAGTTTCTTTACTTTATTTTTCAATTTTGTAAAGCTCAAAATATTCCTAACCGTTCAGGCTAATGGAATTAAAATTTAAAAAAAAAATGATAAATTTTGTAATTCTTAATTGAATTTGCTTTTCACCGTACTCTTCTGCATGAAAAAAAAAACGAATAGATTCATGTACTTACGAGTCCCATTACTGCTTCCAGAACGATTTTACAAACACGAAACGCATGGGGTAAATGTTCACCCCGGTTTGTAGTTTGAAGTTAGACAAAATTGGGTTTTTTTGCTGTCGTGTGTCGCTGAAAACCGCCGTAATCGGAAAAATTAGAAGAAGGCTAGTTTTTTTACTCCAAGTTTGCCTAAAAATCGGGATGTATGGTTTTTTTAGGGGATGAAAGGGGATGGGGATCGATTAATGCCAAACTACAACCCCTACGAGGTTGGCGCCGGGAGACAAAATGCTCAGAAAAATCCGGGCTTTATCTTTGTCCACAGCACCGAAGTCGTGGAAGTTCATTTTAGGGGTGAAAAAGTGGGGTGAAATTATGAAAAATTAGTTTTAATTCGATAACTCTTCAGGAAAAATTCATACAATTTTTGTTCAAATAGGAACTTTATAGCCCTTGAAAAGACGCGTCGATCGAGTTTTTGATCATCCCTCTCCCATAAAATCTTCAACCCCAAAAAAATTGTTGAAATATTTAAAAAAATTGTTTATTAAATAACTCAAGAACAATCGATTTTCCGGGGATGGTTTGAATGTACGAAATGTAGAGAATGATTTTCTCTATATTTTCATTTCTCTGGACTACCCTTGAATTTTGCTTTTTCCAACCCCTCTCGGGGGTTGAAAATAAGAAATGAAATTCTGGAAAAACCATTGATCGAAAATAAAGAGATACGAGTTTGGCACAGTGGAAAAAAATGTAGCCGATGGGTGAAGCTATAAATTGTTCCACGGCGGCGAATTCGTGGGGTCAATAGTTTTCCCAGAATTTTCATTTTTATTTTTAACCCCCGAGAGAGGTTGGAAAAAGAAAAATTCAAGCGTGGCCCATAGAAACGAAAATACAGACAAAATTACAAATAAACGAAAATAATGCATATTTTTTCGATAAAACGATAGAAAATGCTTTTTAAACACTTTTAGGATAACTAGAGGATGATCCATATTTTTAATATGGTCAAATACCCTATTATTAGATAGTAAGGTGACCAGCGTGTCATCTCCGTAAAGCCCCGTATAAATGAGACGATTTTTAGAGTCGTAGTTTTTCGTTAAAAGATCCGTAACTTGGCTTGAAGGTTTACGAGTTTACCGGGATGTATTTTTACTTGATGATAGACGAAAATTAACTAATTCTTAAATATTCGGGATCGTGAAAGGAAAACCTCAACCCAGCGCGGTCGCACTGCGACGAAAATGTCCACGTACAATTTTCAATATGTTGAATCGCTTTAAAAAATTTCCAAAAAATCACGAATACTCTGGAATCCGTCTAGAATGTGAATCCGCGTTTCTTAAAGTACAAAAGTTATTATATTCGTTGCTAAAAAATTGCTAATAATTGCGAGGGAATTTCAAAGTGACATTTCGCTCGTTAGTCAAAGTGAAATTTCGCTTTTTAGTCGAAGTGAAATATTGCTTGCTTATTCAAAGTGAAATCGTCGCAGGGTTAATATACTCTCACCACCACGCGTATCAATGCGAAACTCACAGGGTCTCGTTTTTTCGTGATATTTTCAGTCTCCGGGAAAATTATATTGAGAAATTGGACAGCGAGGAATTTTTGAGGTTCGTCGGCGCTTACAAATTCACGTTGGCCTTCGAGAACGCGGTGTGCGATGATTACATTACGGAGAAGCTCTGGAGACCATTGCTCGTTGGCTCGGTACCTGTTTATTACGGTTCACCAACCTTCGAGGTATTTACAATGATTGAAATTATCTACATTCATTTATGGATACTACTATGAACGCAACCAAAACATGGTGAAAACGACGAATAAGCTGTGACCAAATGTGGGATCAAAGTGGAAAGGATACGGTATAGTATAAGCCCGCAAGAGCATGGAACATGAAGGAATACAAAAAAAAAGTATATTAATGTTTACCAAAATCCAATATAAGTATAATTATTAACGATTCGAATCTCGAACAGGAAGCCTTCGAAATGGGGAAAAGACTTTATGAAAGTATCAAGGGAATTCGAAATTGAGAAAAGAATAGATATGATAAAAGAGGGGAAAGAAATAAAAAGAATAGAAAATTTGATAGACAGGGGATTGCAAAACTTAAAAAGAAAGACTATAGAGAGAGAGAGAGGAAAAGAACAGATTCAAAAATCGACGAACAATGCGATAATAGACAACAGCTCGGCTGAAACGCGCCGAGAGCATCCGAAGTTACCCGAGCGCTCTGTGACGTCACCGTTCGAACGCCGGTATACGAACTACTCGTGTAATACGAGTTTTCTGTCGACGATGACAACGATAAAATTGTATAAGGGGGCGTACACAAATTACGTAACGCAAAATTTCCCCATTTTGCCTACCCCCCTCCCCTCCCCCCACGTAACGGGACCGTAACGCTTGGCCAGACCCCCCCCCCCCCCTATTCCGTTACGTAACGGGTACTTTGTCGTCAATAGTTGCGATTTTTTTCATAGACACAACTAATTGTGAAAGGATCCGGTTTGTACTCGTTTGAAGAAGTATATATTCATCTAGTTTTATACCAATTTTTACGACAAACTCTTAAAAATTAACCGAGATATATGCCGTGATTTGACGAAAAAAAAATTCTCTTTATTGTCCCATTGATATCTTTATGAAAGATTATCTGTAAATTAAAAGTCAACAACTTATCGATATCTATACAAATGTAGCTATCGTTATGCGTAGCCGTTATTTTGTTTTGGTTTTTTTTACAAAATGACGACAGTTTGGACATTTTTTTTCTATGTTCAAGGCCCTTTTTCTGTATTCAAGCAATCTTTGAAAATAGTAATTATCAAATGTTAAAAACGCGGATACGTACAACTTCAGTCACTGCGACTACAAAAATGTTTTTTTTTTAAATTGAAAATCGGTTGATAAGTTTTTAAGTATTCGCTTGGACAACGTCGAAAAAATTAGTTTCGAGA
The DNA here is from genome assembly GCA_964007375.1 of Ophion obscuratus. Lineage (NCBI taxonomy): Eukaryota > Metazoa > Arthropoda > Insecta > Hymenoptera > Ichneumonidae > Ophion > Ophion obscuratus. Next base: position 80,205,859 of record OZ023312.1, on the reverse strand, counting down.
AAAACGCATTCAAAGTTTTCGTTCCGAGGTTTTTTTATATAAAGTTACGGCTTTTTTTTAGAATATTGATACTTACATTGAAATTTCCATCAAATTCTGCTTGGGGGATGTGGGAAAGCTATTGTGCAAGTGCACAGTGATTTTCCCCCTTAACTGACATTGCGTATAGAAAGCTGTGAGCTGTCCACTGTAAAATTGCACTCGAGTTTCAAATTAAAGACTTGAACATGCAGAAATTTGGCTATTTCTGGCCGTTTTAAAATCGTGACCAGGGCCGGTTTACGAAAATTAGCGCCCCCCCCCCTCCCCTGCCGGCCGTCCCACTTGGCGATCATAAGGGGGCGAGATAAGAAGGGGCGCACGTCTTGCAGATTCCGCTGACGCGCGGCGCCCCCTTTGCCGCGGCGCCCTAGGCCCGGGCCTAGCGAGCCTAGTGTGAAAACCGCCTCTGACCGTGACGTAACGCAAACCTTAACCCCGCCCCCACGTAGTACGTAGTACGGAACGCCTGGCAGACCCCGCCGCCAATTGCGTTACGTAATGTACGCACGGCTTGTTTCCTTCCTCTTTACATAAATACGACGAAAACTGCCCTTAATAAGGTATTTGTGAATGTGCCACAAGGTTCGATGCAGCACGACGTGTTAACCCGAAATCATCGTCCACTTATTTTTGCTGTGAAGATCGCGACCACTTAGATGAAAGTGTAAACGTGTTATAACATAAACTGTAGTGAAATATATATTTTTTGAATACGTCTTTTACAATATGCTTATGATACGGAGCGACAATAAGTGACATAATTTATCAAGCTTCTCCTAACCTCAAAATCCACGGTCTAAATTACTCAAATTTGCTTTCAAAAATCCACTTTCACACATCGTTGTACGCAAAATAAACTAGTTATCGACTTTTTGAAAATGCTCATGATATTCTCCGCTGCAAAATGACACCAAATTGTACACTTGTGTACACTCGCGTTTAAGCTGTATGCATAGCCTATTCGGTCGCGTTCGAACGGTGACGTCACAACGCCAGCACCGATAGCGTGGCGTTTTGGCGCCAACATCTGCAGTTTGAATTATCGTGATATATAACAATTAATAATTATCTTCAGAATTATTTCAAAGAAAAACTCTTATGACATTGGGTTTTTTATCACAAAAAATCAATTCTAAATAAAAAAATTAATTCACGGATTGAGGGTTCACGGTTTACGGATTGAGGGTCAATATAATTGCTGAAAGGAGAGATAGATGTGAATATGTGTACATTTTTTAGGGAAATAGAAAGAGAGTGTAAGAGAAGAGAAACGGTGGTAATGGGTAGCGAAAATACAGAGCGTGACGAAAATTAAAAATAATAGAAGAGGAAAGACTTAAGTTAGATACGGTATTTTGCTCTATGTAAGAAAAACACTAAGAATGCATAAATAACGTATTTTGCAATAAGCAATCGAATAATGTTGGTTTTAATTTACAAAAAAAACAATACATTTTATAATTCATTTAAAAAAAATACTGTTTCTATCTGTTCAATGAACATGCGAAACCACGGTCTTACATAAAGGGTTTGGAAACTCCGTTAGTTCACATGGTTCCTTTGCTGAAGTTCGCCGCGAGAGGCGCTGCGATCGAGGAGTCAGTGTGCGAGAGAGACGACAATACTCACTCTCACTCACCAATGCTTGCAAGCAGTACTTTTTGGAGTTATTACTTGCAAATATTTCTACGTATACGTGTTATCATTTGTTGTTTTTCCTAACACTATATATGGAGATAGCATTTTATATTACAGCGCAAATATAATTTCGCGTTTATCAATCATATAATAACAATTATTTATCCCTTAGAATTCAAATAATGGCGTCTTATAATGGCAATAAGAAAATTTTTTAGTCATTATCGTTCTGCAAGGGGGGGGGGGGGTGGAATGTACAAAATAACGAAAAAACCAAAACTTTATTTACTTTTTGTTGATCGTTTGTTCATTGGTTTGTCAATTCAGACATCTTTTTTTCAAACAAATTTTTTTTTAATTTCATATTTTCTTGAAAGGCATTTTGCCTCATGCGAAACCTAATGTAATAAATTATCGCGTATAATAAGATATCTGAACCATGTTGTTCACATGGAAAGGAAAACTTTATCCCGTTAATACATCTTCGAGTGTTAAATCAAACACGTTAACCTTTGAGAAATGCTTCGCAAAACACGTTTCAACGTAGTGTATTAGATTAAAGAATTTTGAATTGGCATGGATTAACCCGCCACGAGATTTCACATCCACCAATTTAGAAAGAGCAGGTGAGCTATTAGAACTCAAGCAGACCCCTTCGCGACAGATGACACACGCATCATATCTCTTCAGAACTTGCTTGCATAAGTACCCTGAAAGTATGCACGTTATGGTTTCATTAATTTATTGACAAACACAGAACATAAACACTGCGAAGTGCAAAAAATTGCATTCAAATCTAAGATTCTATTTAAATTTTACTTACGTCCCAGTAAAAAGGAACGCATCAAACGTGATAGGCATAAAACCGATAATGTTAGATAAATATATATTATTGAAATTATCACCTGTAATTAATAGTAGCGAAAGAATTAAAAACAAATCTTTGTACTGGGATGATGATTTCGACGATTCTACCATCGTGCTATGAGTGTTGTTAGTTTTTTCTACGGTTACCTACTTTGAGTTGATAAGAAGCCTGCTTCATGAAAAACTAGTTTAAATAAAAAAATCTGTCGCGTAATAAACTATACAGTCTATAGCCAGAGGAAGGGTATAATCGTGATTGACAGGGTACTCGATGACATCGTCAGTCTCCCATTCTTCTTTATCTGAAACGGCGTCTAATTTTCGTCGAACTTCGTCACGATACTTGAATATTTTGGGTTCCGATTTTTCGCCACTCAAAGCTTTCAGATCACTTAGCGATATCAAAATCTGCGGCTCAGGTCGTTCTGTAATGGTACAATTACCATATTTTGGAGGCTTAATCACGCTATATATTGACAGCAGTTTATATAGCTGCAAAACATTGATAGTTTCACTTTTAGGCTTCTGTAAGCCTTATTGCACTCCGGCACTACGCAGGACTTCGGCATTACTTCGCGGTTACTCGACGACCATAATCAGGTAATGTGTTCGCTGTCAAAACTGACTCCTGGATACTAGCGACACCACGATTTCTGTTTCAATAGTGGAACCACCCCCACCGCCCGAATTTCATCGAGTTTCCAGACCTGTATATAAGACCGTGGTGATAGTTAATTGCAAATTTTCAGTTATCTGTACTTCAAAAAAGAACAAATGAGTTTTTTTCGGACTATCACTTTGGATTTCTTCTCGCAAGGTTTAACCAAGTCTTCCTCATATTTATATCAATTGGCATTTTAGTTCACAACTTTTCCGGTGTTTTTACACTAGTATTCTTACATTTAGGAAAAACAGGTAAACTTCGGGAATTTTTATCTAAAAACTAATGTTACTATTGGATCCGGGTTGTTTTATTGGAAAATATGTACATTGAGGTATGTTTAGGAATTTTTTAAAATAAATTCGTTGCCTGGAAGCGATTCAAACGCGATTATCTCGAAACATAGTTTTCAAAGTCGGTGCCAGATGTATCTCGAAAACGGCTCGTCCGATTTTGTCCAAATTTGGATACAATATTCTTCGATAGTTTTTCTCGTTCGCCACGTAGGATTTTTTTTAAATGTTCATTTTTAACGGAGTCGCGACTGTTTTAATTTAACATTCGTTTTTCGTTCGCAATTTCCGACGATTTTGGATTGCATACACATTGCATAAAAAAGCAATGGTTCAATCGAATAAAAAACCCCTACGTGGCGAACGAGAAAAACTATCGAAGAATATTGTTTCCAAATTTGTACAAAATCGGACAAGCCGTTTTCGAGATACATCTGGCACCGACTTTGAAAACTATGTTTCGAGATAATCGCGTTTGAATCGCTTCCAGTAAACGAATTTATTTTAAAAAATTCCTAAACATACCTCAATGTACATATTTTCCAATTAAAAAACTGGCTCCAATCGAAACATTAGTTTTTGAGATAAAAATTCCCAAAGTTTACCTGTTTTTCTCGTCATTTACTCAGGTACCTCCCCATAATCGAATAATTTTACGTATTCACTATTGGCACAGCGTCGATGTTTACTATGCAAGCGACGTCACGAACCGAAGCAGCATGGCGGCTAGCGTTTTCGCGCGGAAATATGAAATGTAAAATTGAAATGCATCTTTATGACACTTATCCATTTCATAAAATAGAAATAAAAATCCTAGTAGTTTATTACCGAGAAACGATCAAATTGAGGCACCTCTAAAAAAGGGTGTAATGCCTTGTTGTAAGAGAATGATGTTTAACGGTGTAACAGCTTTGTATTGGGTTGGTACAAAAATCTTGCAACACACAACACGAGTAAAAAAGAAAAATATTTTATTTTAACAATAAATGATTATTCAGTAATGTAGGCTCCCTCCGCATCTACAACTCTTGCCCAACGCTCTGGTAGACTTTGCACGCCCGCAGACCAGAATTCTTTTGACCGTGAATTAAGAAAGTCGTCCAATGTATTTTTGAGATCTGACAGATCATCAAATTTTTTATCCCGTAAATAGTTCTTCAAAGCTCGAAGCAGGTGATAGTCGGTAGGTGCTAAGTCTGGTGAATACGGTGGGTGTGGTACAACTTCCCATCCTAGCTGCGAAATAGTTTCTTGTGTCATCTTAGCGACGTGGGGTCGAGCATTGTCATGGAGAAGCCGAACGTGAAGACGTTTACGCCTTTTCTGTTTCATAATTTTAGCCACCTTTTGCAGTTGTGCAGAATAAATCTCTGCCTGTATTGTGGTGTTGGTTGGCAGAAATTCGTAATAGAGCATGCCCTCAGAATCCCACCAACAACAGAGTAAAACCTTCTTCATTTCACGGGGCTGTTTAGGGGTCGGTTCTGGTTTTTCCCCTTTCGATAGCCACTGACGCTTGCGCGTGTGATTAACATACAACACCCAGCTTTCACCCCCAGTGACTATTTCTTGAAGAAAATCCTTTCTTTGCGGACGATGCAGGAATGAAAGACAGATGGACATGCGTGTTGCTTTGTTTGATTCGCTGAGATTGTGCGGTATCCAAGACGAATAAACTTTCCTATATCCCATCTCTTGTAAATGTCGAAGGATAGTAGGATGACTGCAGTTGAGTTTGTTGGCTAATTCTCGTGACGACATATTAGGCTTTGCCTTTATAAGTGCTCGCAGTTCTTCATCGTCCACAATCGATTCCCTGCCGGACCTGGGTTTGTCTTCAAAAGATGTACCGCCAGAATGAAAACGCTGATACCATCGGGAGACCGTTGAATAATTAACTACATTAGCCTTGAACGCACTGCACATATTACGGGCTGCAGCTCTTACAGAATGCCCTTGCAAGAATTCGTAATATGCGATTGCTCGAGGTGCACGTTGATCCATCTTTGCTCATACTGACTCCGCGAAACATCTGACTCGCTTATATATCCTGCGGCATGGAAGGTTCTAGACCATTCTTGTATTTCCTATTCTCGAATGTTCTCGAACTTCATTATTAGGAAAAATATTTTAATTGAAAAAAAAGTGTTGCAAGATTTTTGTACCAACCCAATAAAAAGCCCAAAAGGCGATGCAAATAAAACTTACTACTACTACTAACTATTTTAGGACTGGCTGCCGAACGAGAAATCGGCCATCGCCGTTCAAGATTTCGACGGTCCCAAAGACCTCGCTGATTTCTTGATCGAACTGAACAACGATGACGAGCGTTACGACGAGTACCTTACGCACAAGCTCTCCGCCAATTCCCGCATACGCAATCCTCGTATCCTCGATGAATTTAAAAAACGAGCAACATACACGGATGATACTTTTTTACACCACGTGAGAGCATTCGAGTGTCTCGTTTGCGAAGAATTGCACGACTCGTCGTCGAGGAAAATTCGCAGAATGACGAGCCAACAGTACAATTGCTCGTTGCCCAAGGACATGATACCCAATGACAAGGGCACCCCGAACTCTTGGCTCTTCCAGTGGACGTTGGACAAGTGCGCGGCGAAGCTTCTCGCACATCACGTGTCGACCGGCGCGAGAATAAAAGTCGACGAGTTTTACGACCGAGCGTTGAAAATGCATCAGGACAACGACTGCGAATCGTGAAATGAAGAAAAGAAAGAAAAAAAAACACAACAACATCGAAGAAAATAAACATTCATGGATTTTATTTTCTCGACTATCGAAGTCAAATAAAGGCGACGGTTAAGCGTTAAAAAAAGTGCGAAAAAAAGTATCTCCGTATTGTTCGTCCAAGGATAATCCGATTATGAAAAGCTGGAAAACCGGTGTGCCTTTAGAGGGCAGCCTTCTTCTGCATCACGGGTATGCTTACGTTCATCAGTATGCAAAGATTGTTTCTGATTGGCCGTAGAACGCTGACCGGTTGCTCCCAGTCGTTCGCGTTCAATTCCGTGAGTATTCTCGTCAGATCCTCCTCGGGGAGGTCCATGTCCTCACCGTAGAGTGTCAGCGCCTCGTACATTCTCATCGCGGTCGCTTTCCTCAGGCACTTGTACTTGTTGCACAGAAATATGCTCAACTGGCTGAACGCTCTTTTGCTCACGGGACCGCGCACCTGCAATAAGAACAAACGAAAAGCAGTCATGCGGAGCCTCGCTCAACCGTTCTGAACTTTCGAATCTTAAGGGGTTAAACCACAGTAACGGGTATAAAATCATGTGCGAATTTGACAATTTTTTTTCGTATGAAAAAGTGATTCCCTCATAAAATTAATTACACATCTATTTAGTATGAATATCAAGCTGTTAGAAAATATACAGGGTGTCCCATTTTAATCTTACACCTGAATTTTCTCGAAAAATATTGCTCGGACGAAATATGACGTTTGAAAAAAATTTATTTGAGGAGCCAAATTTCAAAATGGCGGCGTTACAAAGGCTGACATGTTTTTTTTCAAACGGGAACATAACTTTTTTTTATTGCCAAAAAATTTGTCAGCTGAAAACTAAAAACTTTTGTTGAAAAAATTTTTTGATAAAGTTCATAGTTTTCAAGTGAGAACATCATTTTCAATTATTTCAGATGTATCCAGGATTTGTGTGTGTGTGTGTGTGTGTGTTTTTCTACCCATCGTGATCAAAGTTCGTCAAGGATTTAAAGAAACACGTTTTTGGGCCTAAAAATGGCACAAACGCTATTAAAATGGAAAAAAAACTATTTTTCATCGATTTTCCTCCAAAATTTTCTCATGAAATATCGTCCAAATTTGAAAACAAAAAGAACAAAAAAAAAACCAAAATTTTCAACAAAAAAATTTGATTCTTTTTTTGTTCAAGTGGTCATACATTCGAAAATACAACATTGAGCGGCTTGCCGTGAGACATTTAGTCTAATTGTCCCTACCACCGGCATTTGCGTTAGCCAAAGCGTAGGAGGTTGCATCTGAAATAATTGAAAATGATCTTCTCACTTGAAAACTATGAACTTTATCAAAAAATTTTTTCAACAAAAGTTTTTAGTTTTCAGCTGACAAATTTTTTGGCAATAAAAAAAAGTTATGTTTCCGTTTGAAAAAAACATGTCAGCCTTTGTAACGCCGCCATTTTGAATTTTGGCTCCTCAAATAAATTTTTTTCAAACGTCCCCCTTCAATCCCTAGAAGTTTTGTTCCACACAATAGTTCGTCCGAGCAATATTTTTCGAGAAAATTCAGGTGTAAGATTAAAACGGGACACCCTGTATATCTTTTTTTTCGATGTACAAAATGGCCGACTACTAATATTTTCTTTTATATTTTTTTCAGGCGCACAAAAAACAGAAATTCTCGTCAATCTACGTTAGAATACCTAGAGAAGTACGTACGGAAAGAATATTGTTTTATTCAAAAGTTGTAGATATTTGAACTTGAGAAATGAATTTTCAGTGAAAAATTTCGTTATATCTGCTTATAAAATAAAGTTTTCGATTAAGGGTCTACTTTAAAGCTTTCAAAAAATCGAATCGCAAGAAATCGAGTTACAGAAAGAGGCAGAAGGAATTGTGTATGGTCCAGGCATTGCTGATTTTTCTAAGTCAGATTTTTAAACGATTTTTTATAAATAAAAACTTTAAACGCGTTTTTCTCAAAACGTCTTCGGACCTTGTTGAAAAAATCTCAGAAACTACTGAATTGATCCTTATGAAATTTTAACCACATATTCTGTATACTTATCGCTATATCCCGTACCAGAATTATTGCAAAAATTTTATTTTTACTATTTTTTTGGCAAAAAACAAGCAAAAAAACGTTTTGAAATTGTTTTCCCGCCATTTTGTTATTTTTGCATATAAATTAATATTAGAGGTACGGGATATAGCCATTGTCACACTAAACCTAAAACCATTCAATTTTTTTATTTCAGATTTTTTCAACCCGGGAAAAAAGTTCACGTCTGAGTGGATATGTTCATATATGTTTCAGATATTGTCATACATGTATCAGATATATTTATATCTGACATTTTACAGTATCATATATGATTAGGTCTGATCATATTCCACATCACATATACATATAGAAGATCATATCTGATCAAATACAGTATCTGGCCTGACCATATATGAACTCATATCTGTTTATATCTGGCTAAGTATCAAGGCGAGTTGGTACCGTAAATTCGTATCTGAACATACATGATGTGATATGTGAACGTATCTGTTCGTATGAGATCATATCCGATGAAATACGGTACCAGACTCCGCTATATAGATCTCATATATGTTTTTATCTGGTCAGGTATCAAGGCGAGTTGGCAGCGTGAAACCATATCTGAACATATATGATGTGATATATGAGCAGGCACGTTCATATAAAATTTTATCCCATCAGATACGATACCAAACCTGGAAAATATACGAACTCTTATGCACTCATACCTTGTCGTATATGCAGTTCAGTTGTTCACACATGAAAACATCTGAATATATGAAACGATATATGAGGATATGAGACGATATCCGATCAGATATGGCACCTCACCTGACTGTATTATATGTGATCATGAGAGTTACTATAATATTATTAATTATTAACACGTCAAGTGATGGAGTGTTAATAACCCCGCTCTATATATGTAAACATTTTAATATCTTCATGACTGCACTAACAAGATTTGATCTGTCTCAACAGGGTAAGATTTTATCTGTCTCAACAGGGTAAGATTTGCTCTGATATAGTCGGAGTCATACCTGGTCTGATGGTTCAGATAAACTATGATTCTATCATATGGGCAGGTCTATTGTTCATAGATGTCCAGGTCTACTGGGATCCACGGCATTTTATTCTTATACGGACAGACAGATCTGGTCCAATAAGATTACATTTGCCTGACATGATCAGATCTGGCCCAATAAAATCAGATCCACCTGACATGATCAGATCTGGCCCAATAAAATCAGATCTGGTCCAACAAGATCAAATCTTGCCTGGGGATTGGATCTGGTCAGACCTGCTGCGATATGGACGGGTCTGCTCTCAAAATTATCAAAATGGCTCTGATATGATCATACATGCTCAGAAATAAGCATACATGATCTGTCTTGACACTACATGAACAGATATTGCCAATTTTCTTGTCTGATCATATCTGATTCTACAGATATGATTCAGATATATGCAGATATGAACTTATTTTCCCGGGAACAGCGCACACCTACTTACTATTTGAGGACTCCAGTTTACCTGGCATTTTCACACTAAAAACGTGGTTAAAATCAGTAAATTTTTATTGTTGTTGTAATTTACGAATGGTTTTTTTACGCCTAAAAAGTTTTATATCAATAAATATAACAGTATTCTTTTAAAAAAATAATAAAAATAGCGTTTTTTTATGCATCCAAAGTAGACAGAGGCCTTAATCAGAAATTCCGTACGTACTTCTCTGCGAAATGCAATTAGGATCGTGACTTTTAAATTTGTAGTAAATCGAGTGAAAATTGTTGGAGTTATTTGTCACGCCAATTGGAAAAAAGCTGTTTCGAGAAGTTTCGAGTAGTCGGCCATTTTGTACATCGAAAGAAAAAAATTCTAACAGCTTGATATTCATACTAAATAGATGTGTAATTAATTTTATGAGTGAATCACTTTTTCGTACGAAAAAAATTGTTAAATTCGCACATGATTTTATACCCTGTGGCCTAAGGCCTTAAGGTGTAGAAACCGCGACAAACGATATCTCTGGCCAACGATGCATCGCGCATATGCTCCCTCATAAAAGTTCAATTTCATAAAAATTTCAGTATTTTGCGATTCGACGAAAATATGAAAATTGTAGATATTGCCATTTCTTATGAATATTTATTTCGAATAATAATCATAGTTGAGAGTAATTAACAGTTGGAACGAAAATTTGCTCAACCAATAATCAGCAACCAACATTTTTTACATACTCAACGACTTTGTCGATTTTTTAAAATAATTGTGTTTTTTCAAATTTTCTTCCTTTTTTTAATGCCTTTTTTAGAATGATGAAAAGCTGATAGGCAATCGCCATCTTTTTGTATTTCTTGGGTTCCAAAGTATAACCTTGCGCGTTTTTTTCGTATTATTCTTCGTAATTGTGATCCCTTTCATGTCACTCCGAACTTCCCTGATGTTACCTAACTTCCATTGCATTTTTCGCCGTCGTCACTGTGAGTCTAAACGACCCAGCGTTCAACTGTAGCGCCAAATGTTTTTATTTCTCTTTACGATTTTTTTGCATGTTGGCATCTGATTTTTAAGATAATAATTTTTGACACATTTTATGCAATATTCGAAATATGTTCATGCTTTTTTTCGTGATTATCCGACTGATAGGCTTGCATAAATGCATAACAAGAACGTTTCTCCAGGTGATAGGGTGTTTGACTGTTGTACGGAAATCATCTTCAGGAGGTTGCTCAGCTACGCGAAATAGTAAGAATTTGCTGAAATTTATTGAGGATATTTGCAAACAGATCTTACGACTCTGTGTAAAATTTCAAGTACTTCGTCTGCGTGATTGTTGAGCAATAAATTATTGAAGTTAGGCTCTTATACACGGGCGACATAGCAAAAGCTTCATGAGAACTCTAATACGACTGTGGCAACGTACTAAAAATAGTAAGTATTGAATGGAAATAGGCGGAAAAGAATCTTGAGATTTTTATGAATAATTTCAACGAAGCGTTTTGTCTGTCTCGTTATCGAGATATTCGTGAAATAAAACAGGAAATTTCAGCTGATTCGCGTAAAACGATAAAGCGCCCTACGGCACGTGGCAAAGCTGCTTTCAAGTCGGCCATTTTGAATAGGCGCCAAAATTTGAAACGCACCAACCGTTGCTTCCTCGCTATAAATTTCTTACCGCGCTTTCATAAAGAGTATTTAAATATTTTGAATCATTCTTTACAGAAGCTGCTGTGGATGTGTTTCGACATAACCTTCAAATCAATTACGCGTCGTCCCTCGACTGCGCATTCATTTCGCGTCTCAACTACTGTTTTTCCGCCGCTTTCCAGGTTGTACTTGCTTCAACCGTCGATTGTACTGTTTTTCGGTTTGCATTTTTCCCTTCCATCTTTTCGTTCTCGCCGAACGAAAAAAACGGAATTCGCGAAGCATGTTTGACAGCTACGCGCTCACGATGTGGCGTTCGTATCTGAGCTCAGTGATACCAGTTACTGAGAACTATATTGCGCGTTTGCCACATTTCAACTTGGTTAATAACTTATTCGCGATGTAAACAAACAAAAAAAATATTAATAACGCTTTTAAATAATCAATTATTGGGTTGGTACAAAAATCTTGCAACACTTTTTTTTCAATTAAAATATTTTTCCTAATAATGAAGTTCGAGAACATTCGAGAATAGGAAATACAAGAATGGTCTAGAACCTTCCATGCCACAGGATATGTAAGCGAGTCAGATCTTCCACGGAGTCAGAATGAGCAAAGATGGTTCAACGTGCACTTCGAGCAATCGCATACTACGAATTCTTGCAAGGGCATTCTGTAAGAGCTGCAGCCCGTAATATGTGCAGTGCGTTCAAGGCTAATGTAGTTAATTATTCAACGGTCTCCCGATGGTATCAGCGTTTTCATTCTGGCGATACATCTTTTGAAGACAAACCTCGGTCCGGCAGGGAATCGATTATGGACGATGAAGAACTGCGAGCACTTATAAAGGCAAAGCCTAATATGTCGTCACGAGAATTAGCCAACAAACTCAACTGCAGTCATCCTACTATCCTTCGACATTTACAAGAGATGGGATATAGGAAAGTTTATTCGTCTTGGATACCGCACAATCTCAGCGAATCAAACAAAGCAACACGCATGTCCATCTGTTTTTCAATCCTGCATCGTCCGCAAAGAAAGGATTTTCTTCAAGAAATAGTCACTGGGGATGAAAGCTGGGTGTTGTATGTTAATCACACGCGCAAGCGTTAGTGGCTATCGAAAGGGGAAAAACCAGAACCGACCCCTAAACAGCCCCGTGAAATGAAGAAAGTTTTACTCTGTTGTTGGTGGGATTCTGCGGGCATGCTCTATTACGAATTTCTGCCAACCAACACCACAATACAGGCAGAGATTTATTCTGCACAACTGCAAAAGGTGGCTAAAATTATGAAACAGAAAAGGCGTAAACGTCTTCACATTCGGCTTCTCCATGACAATGCTCGACCCCACGTCGCTAAGATGACACAAGAAACTATTTCGCAGCTAGGATGGGAAGTTCTACCACACCCACCGTATTCACCAGACTTAGCACCTACCGACTATCACCTGCTTCGAGCTTTGAAGAACTATTTACGGGATGAAAAATTTGATGATCTGTCAGATCTCAAAAATATTTACATTGGACGACTTTCTTAATTCACGATCAAAAGAATTCTGGTCTGCGGGCGTGCAAAGTCTACCAGAGCGTTGGGCAAGAGTTGTAGATGCGGAGGGAGCCTACATTACTGAATAATCGTTTATTGTTAAAATAAAATATTTTTCTTTTTTACTCGTGTTGTGTGTTGCAAGATTTTCGTACCAACCCAATATATGCATTCCGCATATTTATCAGCTGAAATTAATTTATTTTACGTAACCGAAAATTTGATTATTTACGCTCCTAAGCTACAAAATTCGCATCATCACGTACAATTATTTGTTCGCAAACAAGAGAATACCGACCTGCAAAAGCTGACAGAACACTTTGATGGTGCTCGTAGTGAGTTTCGTATTGCCGCGCGCTCTTTTCGCTTCTCGTATGAGGAGAGTGAGCATACGACCGGGTATTGCGTTTTCGGGATCATCGACGATACTCTGTACACAACCGGAGCTCATGAGTCGATCCAAAAATGCCAAAATCGACGTTATCATGCGCTCGTTGTTGTTGCTCTCCTCGAATATGTCCAACACTTTGTTCATCAAATTCTCGAGATTCCTCTCGTCAACTTCCTTCAGATAGGAGAACAACGAGACGCTCGAATACTTGACCTGCGGAACAAGAAGTATCGTTTTCGTTCTGAAAAGTAACGCGCGGGCACACGCGAAACTCACCAGGGACTCGCTGAGTCCACCAACGCTGAAGATAATTCCGCGCAGAAGCGGGTCCGTGTAAGGTGGAAACGTCAACATTCTTATGAATCGCGGAAACGTCACCGACTCGGTTTTCCAGTCTATACTGTTGGTGCATTCCTCGTACGGGAATATCACTTTGAGCTCGGAATGATGCGGTATATTCGGAAGTGGAGGATCACTGAAAAAAAAAACACGCAGCACATTCAGTATCATAGAACGATTTAAGAGGTCAGAGCACTTTGAAAATTTCAAAAAATCGCAAGCAAGCAAGACTTGAAGAAATCGACGATGATGAGCCATCAGAAGGGATTTTGTACGGTGCAGGAATTGTCGATTGAGTTTTGGTAAGAGTTTTTCATAGTATAAACTTCAAACGCGTTTTTCTCGAAACATCGTTTTCAAAATCTAGCTCCGTCGTATCTCTAAAACTAATAAACCGATTTTATTGAAATTTGAATCACATATTGTAAACATGATCCTCGATGGTTTTAAAATTTTGATTTTTGCTCTTTTTTTTGCGAAAATCTGCGGAAAAACGCGTTTTTTGTTACTTTTTTCTTTTTTCCATTGCCATTTTTTTTATTCTTTGATAAAACTTTATATCCGAGAGTCATTTTGTAGCTGGTGTCATACTGAATCTAATGGGCTTTGATTTTTCGTTTCGGACAAGCCGTTGCCGAGTTGTGATGGAGCTACCTAGCCCACCTATTTTCGAGGCGTTACGTTAAACTATAGTTTTTGTACTTAAAAATGAATAAAAATAAATTAATTTTTGTCTTAATGTATTTCAAGACTATTTGTCAAGCCCAACAACTTTTATATTCATATCTTTTATAAAATCCTCAAAAAAAAAAATCGCGAAAATAGCCTTTTTCCGTGGCTCCAAAGTGGACTGGCCCCTTAAGGCGGGAAACCAGTTTAGGAGTATTTTTTTAAAGTGATTTTCATGATTTTTTTAATAAGAAAGAATTATTAGAATTCATTGAAAACTTTGAGAATATTTTATACACATTTTCAAACAAATATTTTATTTTTTCCGACGTATTTCCTCTGAAAATATGGAACATGTAATCTGCCGAGAGTATCGGGCGTTAATCAAATTTTCAATCAGTTAATGAATTTGCAAAAAACGTAATTTTAAGTCATTTAGTTGCAATTAACATTAATTGCAATTAAATGAATTAATTGGACCCAAACAACCCCAAAGAGTAGTATTGAATTGTATTAATGTAGCAATATCGAAATCAAACAAACCCAAAGTTTTCGTTTGTTTAGGTTTTTGCGACTTAATTACGACTACAACAATTAACAATTGATTAATTGTTAGTCGTGAGTTTTCACAATTACAATTAATTAATTGTTAATTGTTATAGTCGTAATTAACAATGAATTAATTGTTGATCTTTAGTTACCCTAACAATTAAATTTTGCACAACACTGTCGGCTGCCCATCGAAGATCGCCATCAGACTATGCTGTTTGTGTACACTCTGGCGGCCACAGTTTGCATAAGAAATCAATGTGGTTTAAGGCAGGATTCTACTTTGAAACTTTGAAACTTTGAAATTGGATGAAAACACCCACCTGGAACACGTCGAAGGCATATTATATGGCCCAGGCATCGCTGATTGAGGGTAAGATAATTTTTTCTACGATTTATCACTCACCAAAACTTTAAACGCGTTTTTCTCGAAACGACATTTTCAAGTACCGTGGTCGTGATAACTCAAAAAGTACTGAACCGATCCTTATGAAATTTGGAACACATATTCTATATGTGTGTACCAACCGACCTAACTACAATCAACTTAAAATTTTGATTAGAACTATTTTTTTATTGCAAAAAAAGACCCAAAAAAAACGCATTTTTTTCGTTTTTTAGCCGCCATTTTGTTAATTTTGCACGTATATAAAATATTCTAGTTAGGTCGGTTCCTGAAGACATACTGAACATGAAACTATTTGATTTTTTTGTTTCAGACCATCCGTCGGGAAGATTTCACGACCACGGCAACGGTACCTGCTTTTCGAGGCGTTGGCTTCAAACATATTTTACGTCTACAAAAAATGAATAAAATACATTTAAATTTTTTTTTTTATGTACTTAAAGAGTGTATTTATTGAACAGTTTAAACCCCATATCGATATCTTTAATAGTATTCTCAGAAAAAATTCACGAAAACAGCGTTTTTTTCATGGTTTCAAAGTAGAATCCTGCCTTAAAGCTTACTCCAAGAACTTGTTTTCCTTCTATATGATTCTATTCTCTGCCCCAAAAACTGAAAATTACATTTTTTAGAGGTGTTTAGGGAGAAATGTACACCTAGATGGTCGAGGTCGAGGATTTAGAAGCTATGAGCATTCCGTCGACCGTAGAAGACCTATACTATGGGCCTGGTATCGATGATTCCATGTAAGTTGACAAATTTCATGATTTATTCATTCCCAAATTTTCAAACGCGTTTTTCTCAAAACCACGTTTTTCAAATCGGTACCCAAAATTTCTCGAAAACCAATGAACCGATTGCCTTGAGGTTGTTTGTGGTTATTCTATACACCATTATCTAGTACTTGTGATAGGATTGTTTCCCCGTTACTTCGTTTTTGTTTTATAGGCAAAATAGGAACTAGTTTTAGACCCAAAAATCACCATTTGTGTTCAAACGTCCGCCATTTTGTCATAAATCGATGTTTTCAAAATCGGCTGTGACAAATACTAGATTATAGTATCTAATGTAATAATCTTTTTGGTTTTTTTTTCAGATGATTTTTGAAGAAACGCCTGTGGGTACCGTATACGCAGATTTTTTTACGACGCTCCAAGGATCATACAATATCCTTGTATATTTTTGATATTTTTAAATAAAGAAAATTAAACATATTTTTGAATGTATATACTTTTAGATAATTAAAACCCGAATCCGAAATTTCAAATAGTTTTCCTTGGAAAAATTCACAAAAATGACCTTTTTTCCGGCTCCTAGGTGTATATCTCCCCTTAAAGATTACTCCAAGAACCTGTTTTCCTTCTATATGAACCTAACTCTAACCCAAAAATTGAAAATTACATTTTTTAGAGGTGTTTAAACAAAAGAACATCATTTTTGCCATTATTTGGTAACGTTTTTTTGCTATAAAAAATATACTTTAAACAACTATATTATCCCCAATTGAGATTCATATAGAGTTTAATTATATAAAGGAACTATCACTTTATGAAATTATAGGTTAGAATTTTTTTCAGCTAGAATGTATACACATTGATAAAATTATTTCGAGAAAAACACGTTCAAAAAAAAATTACCGAAAAAAAACAATTCAAGGCAGTGATGAGTTATTCATACTACTTTGGGAAAATATTCTTGAACAGTTTTACTAACAATTTATGGAGTTAAAAAAAATTAATTTTTTCAGTCATCTACACTGGTTGCCCGCCTTAAGCGATAATATGGGGAAATAGAAACAAAAAAGCAGGATCGTACCTGTGTAAAAGAGCACTGAATACGGTACCGGCTTGAACTCTCGTTCGGTCGATTCTCTCGACCGCCTGCTGCGCTACTCCACCGATAACTCGGGCCATCAGGGGCTCGCTCAGTATCGACAAGAAATCCGCGCGGGAAACGAGGTTCGTCACCGCCTGAGGATAAATGGACACTTCATACATTATTGAACAAATGTTAATAACTATTTGATAAAATCATAACGAATTGAATCAAAAATAAAAACTGTCCGATTAATCGACGAATCAATAAAATGTGCAGTGTACTATAATTATAGTCATTCGCAATTTTTGGAGTCAACGAATATTCCATCATTATTTTTAATAACTTTTCGATTAGTATACAAGTACTCAGACCTAAAAATCAATTATTCAATAATATTTTTTTAACCGAATAACTACCAATATTTACTTAACTATATATTATGGTCATAGAGGGTGGACCATTTAACGTGATCACCCAAAATATCTCCGTAGCCTTTAGAGTGACAAATAAAAATGTCAGGAGGTAATTTGATTGATTTCGAAGGGCTGATACAGTGGTGAAAAATTCATTTTTGTCAAGGTCATAGTTTTTGTGTTCTCCAGATCATCAGTGGTTTTTCGAAAGGGAACATGTTTTTTTTTTATTAAGACGTTGTAGCTGATATTTAGACGAATTCAACGACCTATGATATCATGACCTTGAAATGATTTTTCACCAAAATATTTTGGATTTGTTTGGGTTTGTTTTCGTTACTCTGAAGGCAACGGAGATATTTGGGGTGGTCACGTTAAATGGTCCACCCTGTATATTATATAACTATCAATATTTTTGACCGAATAACTATCAATATATTTAAATAATTAATTGTTCGTGATTGATCTAAGAATGACGACTTTGTTTTTCATTTATTTATATGAAAATTATATCCGAATAATTAAAGTACATAAAAGGAGGTATAACAGTAGTCGTTTATTCCATACCCTCGTGGGATTCTACACAGGACACCGGCGCCATCCATTAGGGGTCGTCTATTAATCACGTGAGGTTTTTTAGGCCACTTTCTGAGCCTCTCTCCCCCGTGGTGATATGTGCCGAGGTTTCCACCCCCCCCCCCCCCGCCCACATCACGTGTATTTTTTGTGTTAAGAAATGTCAGACACAACCGATAGGGAGTACGGTCTTTGATTGTCAAAAACGAAATAATATATATTGTCAATATATTTAAATGGCATTGTCCTAGGACCATCGGCTCGTTTGCGTGTTTTCTACAGTAACAAGTGGACAAGCCTTTTCCGAATCAGATGTACGCACCTCACTTTAAGTAGGTAGCCAGTCGAAATTAAATAGAACTAAAGACTGTTGTTTAGGTTACTTTTTAGGCACAACCAGGGGGTTGAAACCTACTTTCCCCTACCGGTATACAAATGCTGCTCTTTTCGACCGCTTTTTTAGTTCTACTTCTCCCCATGGCGCTAGCAGTTATCTTACAATATTCTTATTGCGCAGGCGCGAGGCCCGCACGGCGTACATAGCGACCGTATTATATACATAGCCCCTGCGCACGCATCAGGTTGCAAGAGTATAACTAGCGCTGCGAGTGGCAGAGTACGACACTAAAAATGCGGTCATTTTGCGTAGCAAAAATTCCAAAAGGTGCCAGCCCCCTGGGCACAACTTGCCTGTTCAATAGCTCACAGCGGATGATCTCCGGTTCACGCAGTTACACAAAAAAATACACGTGATAAGTCACAACACCCCCCCCCCCCCCCCCATAGCATGATCAATCGTGATGTTATCCAAACCCCCCTCCCCCTATTTGAGCCTCACGTGATTAATGGACGGCCCCTTACTACCGTGTACCAGAGTTCGTCGTAATTCTATTTATAAATACGAATACGAATTTATTCACATCGTGATTTTCGTGTGAATATAAATACAAATTTATTCATACTTTGCTTATTTGTATTCACATGCATGCATACAAATACAATTGTATTCACAAATATTCGGAGCATACAAATAAATTCACAGAAAAAATTGTGAATATTTACAAAAAATGTGAATACTTACAAAAAAACATGTGAATTAAAAATCACATCAAAATCTGTGAATGCAAATGTATTCACAAAAAATTGTAAATACAAAAAATTCACAAAATACGTTGTGAATTTGTTCGTATTTAAGATAAATTTAAATCAAATTCACAATAGTTGGATTGAAATTTACACCATTAGTGAGTTCGTACGTATTACGAGAAAAAACATTGCCTCGAGGCAAAGAAATTTTTGCCCAAAACTTTTTGTGCAAAAATTTCTTTGACTCAACACAATGTTTTCTCTCAAAATACATAAGAACTCACTTGTGGTGTAAATTTTAATATAATTGTCGTGAATTCAATGTTTATTTTCTTCAACTTGAGGAAATTCACAACTCATTTTGTGAATTTTTTCATATTTATAATGTAATATTTGAAACTCACAACTTTTTTGCACAAATTTCTTGGTCTCGACGCAATGTTTTCTCTCAAAATAAGTATAAACTCACGTTTGGTGTAAATTTTAATCTAATCATTGTGAATTTGATTTTAATTCGTCTTAAATCCGAAAAAATTCACAACTTATTTTGTGAATTTTTTTGTATTTACAATTCTTTGTGAATACATTTGCATTCACATTTTTTTGTGAATATTCACAATTTTTTCTGTGAATTTATTCGTATGTTCAGAATATTTGTGAATACAATTGTATTTGTATGCATGCATGTGAATACAAATACGTGAAGTTAGAATAAATTTGTATTTATATTCACATGAAAATCACGATGTGAATAAATTCGTATTCGTAGTTATAAATAGAATTACGCCCAACTCTGCCGTTCACACGTAGTTTCTCATTTGTTTACATTTTTCTTTATCTTCCCATTTATTATTGGAAGCATTATTGGAAGCAGAAAACAACAACGATCATATTTTCTCAAGAGAGTCACTCCTCAATAAACCCTCTTTCAGATGACACGAAAATTGCATAGGTACGTCTTTCCATTGCACAAAGAGTTGTAATGTCTTTTTATTTACGGTGAAGCCGGACGGAATTGAAATGAGGCTTCGGACTTTTATACTGCGCGATTTCCTAAAAGATGGCGTCCATCATTTTAAATATTTATTATTGCCTTATTTGAACATTTACTATATTTACTATATTTACTTTAAATATATATACTGTTCGGTGGTAGAGAGAATTGAGTCTGATCACCTACCAATATATGCGTAGGTGATCAGACGATATGGGAAGAGGAAAACGTAGGAGAGGAAGAAGAAGAAGAGGAGCGTGTACAAGAAAGCGATAGGTTATTCTGGAATGATACAAACGCAAAAAAGTTTATAGAAGAAATACAAAAAGAGAAAGAAATTGATAAAGGAAGGGAAGATTGGGAGGGGGTGAAAGAAAAAATCTGGAGAGCGGCCGAGAAGGCGGGGTTAAGGAAAAAATGTAAAAAAACAAAGAGAGAGAGAAGGTTGCCAAGGTGGTTCAACGACGAATGCAAAAAGCAGAGAAGTGCGGTATGGGAAAAATTGAAAGCGTTTACGAAACAAAGAAATGTGGATAAAAAACAAGAGCTAGAAAAAGAAAGAAGGAAATTTTAAAAAACATACATAGGGGCAAAAGAGGAATGGCGGTATAAAATTTGGGAGGAGGTCGGGAAGGCAAAGGACATGACAAAATGGTGGAAAGCAATTAATAAATTCAGGAATAAAGGAAGGGGTACAAGTGGTGGTAAAATAACCAAGAAAGAATGGAAAGAGCATTTTAAAAGATTACTGAATGGGGAAGAGAATCAAGAGAGAGAAATGGGCGTAAGGGAAGAAGAAGAAAGGGGATCGGAGAGAGAAGAGACAGAAATAAATGAGACGGAAAGGGAAGAGAAAAGGGAATTTTACGAGGTGTTCAGTTTGCAAGAGCTGGATGGGGCTCTGAAGAAGATGAAAAACGGAAAGGCGGCGGGGGAAGACGGGATTAGTGGGGAGTTTTTGAAGTCACTACCAAGGGTACAAAGGGAAGAGCTGAGAGGGGCCTTAAACAAAATATGGTTAAGAGGAGGAATAGCGAAAGGATGGGAAACAGCAAGGATTGTGCCGATATATAAAGATGGAGAGAGGGACAAGGCGGAGAATTATAGGGGGGTATCACTATTAGATGTAGGATATAAGTTGCTAACAAAAATGATGACAGAGAGGCTAAACAAATGGATAGAGAGGAACAAAAAATTAAAAGAAGGTCAGGCAGGATTCCGGAAAGGCAGAGGAACAAGTGATCAGATATTTACTTTAAACGCGGTCATGAATAAACAATTAAAAGTGAAGGGAGGAAAGCTATATGTAGCGTTTGTCGATTTTAAGGCAGCTTTTGATCGAGTGTGTAGGGAAATAATGATCAGAAAATTAAGAAAGAAAGGAATAGAAGGGAAAATGCTGGAAACAATAAAGGAAATTTATAAGGATACAAGGGCAGAGGTGCAAACGAATGGAATAACTACGGAAAGTTTCAGAACAAAGATAGGGGTAAGGCAAGGATGCGCATTAAGTGCGGTTTTATTCGATATATACGTAGATGATTTAGAGGATATGTGGGAAAAGAAAAATGAAGGAGGAGTGGTAGTGGGGAAGGAAAAAATTTTTGCAATAAAATATGCTGATGATGTGGCGGCGATAGCTGATACAGTGGAGGGTTTAAGCAGCATATTAAAGGACTTGGAAAAATGGGCAGACAATAATAAAATGCAAATAAATGCGAAAAAAACAAAGATAATGATTTTTAGGAATGGGGGAAAAGAAAGGAAGAATGACGAATGGGGGATTAAAGGGGACAAAATCCAGATAGTGAACGAGTTTAAATATTTAGGGTATTGTTTTACAAGCATAAATTCAATTTGGGCACATGGTAAAAAGCTGGCCGGGAAAACGCAAAAGGCAGCAAATATGGTTTGGGGGATATGGAAGAGAGCGGGAAGACATATGATGGAAGAGAGACTCTATCTATTAGAAACTATAGTAAAAGCAGGAGCCATGTACGGAGTAGAGATTTGGGGAATAGGGGAAATTGGGGTGTTCGAAAGAATACAGAGCAGATACTGTAAAATGGCGCTATGAGTAAGTAAAACAACCCCGAATTATATTTGGAGAAGGGAGCTGGGTGTGCCAACAATGGCCTATTTGATAAGGGAAAGAGTGTTTAGGTACATAAGAGAGGTGCTGGGAATGGACGATTCAAGATGGCCAAAAATCTGTTTGATGGACGAGGTAAGGGCAATTGCCAATGGAATGCCATCAAAGTGGGGGAAGAATTTGGAGAAAGTGTTAAAGGATATGGGGATAGAGGACGTAATCACAATGATAAGAGAAAAAAGGGAAGAGGGTAAAATAGATGAAAAGATGAAAGAAGGTTTAGAATGCCTAAAAAAGAAAATTTTGGACGAGGAGGAGGAAAGAATAGGAAAATCGTCATATAATAGCAACTACAAATATATCGTGGAAAATGACGAAAGGCCATGGAAGTATTGGGCGGAAGAGGGTGTGAAGGGTAGGGATAAAGAAATGTGGGCAAGATTAAGATGCGGAAATACATGGAGGGCGGGGAAGAAGGGGGAAAAAGACTGGAGATGCAGAATCTGCGAGAAAGAAAATGAAACAATGGAGCACCTGCTAATATGTGAAAAAGGATGGAAAATTGTAACGACGAAAGCGAAAAAGGAAGCTGAGTAGTGGGTGCAAGGAGTGGATAACGTGGCGATAAAGGGGGAAATGATAAACATGTTGAGTGGAAAGATAAATATAGGGATATGCCAGTATTTCAGAGAAATAGAGAACCTATGTAAAAAAATGCGCAAGGAGGAAGAGGGAGATGAAAGCGAGGGAGATGAGGAGTAAAGTGACAAAAAAAAGAGCAAAGATATGCGGGGTAGAACATAGAATTAAGGTAGACGTAAGAGAAATGTGTTTGAACAAAGCGAAAACTTTTTGTAAAAAACTTGTAAAGCAAGTTGTGCAAATAAAACTCGATTATTATTATTATTATATATATACTGTTCGTTAAAATTATTTGTTTAGAACAAAAACCGGACTTAGTGCTTGAAAAATTTCCTCGAGTAATCGTAAAATAAAAGAAGTTTCGGACAAAAGTATTTTTTTTTGCCGTCGAAAGCTACTCCTCGCTGAAAATAATAGGTTCCTATTTTTTTGTTAAACTCAGCCTTGAAATCCCCTCGACGATGTCCACCAAACAAAACACGAATTATTCCCCCGACTTCGAAGGATTCTCGCTTTGTATAGCAAGCAAAAGAGACACTCACGTGTAGGCCAGCCATCGCAGCCTCTCGGACCCAAGCGCCAATGTCGCCGCGACTGTCTGTGGTGTATTCCTTGAGCGCGAGTAAGTAACACTCGTACAACCGATCGGCGTAAGGTTTCCACGATTCGACGTACTTGACACCGAGACTCTGATACGTCATTGTCAACGAGTTGAGAGCTTCCTTTCGGCTCTCCGCCCATAGCAAGGTCTCGTCCGTTATGCGACTGCACGTGATGAGGGCCTCGAGGAAATTCTGGACCCTCTCATGTAGCATGAATACCGGAAAGTGACCTGACCCGAATCGACAATGAATCAAATGTGTCAAGGATTTTCATAATTCAGCCAAGGGCTGAATTCAGTCATTGATCAAAAAATGTATATAAGAGTCTAAAATGTCTACAATAGGGTATTTGACTGTACGGAAATCATCCTTAATGGTTACTTATCGTATATTATGCTCGCAATATTTTTGTTATCTTCGTGAATGTCAGTATTTACGATAAAAATCGGCAATACAATTTAAATATTCAACCAGACCGCCAAAACACTCCCGTTGTCAAATATGTAGTCACGTGACGCCTGTGACGTCACATTCCAGTAAACAAGGCAAAGGACCTATTGGGATCTGTCAAATGGCGATATGACATCTGGTGGCGGAAAATCAAAGTACATTCGGGGCAAAGCCTTCAATAGCAATTGTACGTAGCCGTGCGATAAAAGTATTTAATTTCAATTGAAAACCTAAAATCGGTGTAAATGGAATGCGCGAAGTTTTCTCCGCGTAAAAACTACCGGAAGAACATTAAACGTGCTGTGAAAGATTGCGAAAGCACTTCGAGTAAGGAGTTGGAAGTCCGTTTCCACAAGTTTCCCATTGCAGGGAAACGCTTCGTGTACGTGAAAATGATTTCGGAAATGTACAAAAAACCGATCAATTAGAGGCTTGGATGAGAGCGTTGAAAATTAAAAAAGTGAATTCAGACATGAAAGTGTGCTCACTGCAGTGTGTGACAGCACCGGTATCGCAAACGCCGCTAATTTTACCACATATTAAAATGTGCCCTGCTTTCAAAATACGTTCGCCTTCCACAACATTGCGTTGTTTCGGATTGTTACCGGCCCAGTCACAAATTGCACTAATACTTATCGTAATATCACAGAAATTTGCACTAAACTACACGACTGTTTACGTTTGACGATCTTCTTATCGCCGCCATGTTTTTTAGGCTCCGCTCATATGACAGATCCCAATATCGCCGCTGAGTTGTCGCGCAGCAAATCTTCCTCTTCATTCTTATTTAAGGGGATATATACACGTGGATGGTCGAGGTCGAGAATTTAGAAGCTGTAAACATTCCTGGTCTACACTATAGGCCTGGTATCGATGATTCCACGTAAGTTGACAAATTTCATGATTTATTCATTCCCAAATTTTCAAACGCGTTTTTCTCAATACCACTTTTTTCAAATCGGTACCCAAAATTTCTCGAAAACCAATGAACCGATTGCCTTGAGGTTTTTTGTGGTTATTCTATACACCATTATCTAGTACTTGTCATAGGATTTTTTTCCGTTACTAAGTTTTTGATTTATAGGCAAAATAATAACTAATTTTTGGCCCAAAAATCACTATTTATGTTCAAACGTCCGCCATTTTGTCATAAATCGATATTTTCAAAATCGGCTATGACAAGTACTAGATTATAGGATCTAATTTAATAATCTTTTTGGTTTTCTTTTCAGATGATTTTTGAAGAAACGCCAGTCGGTACCGTATACGCAGTTTTTTTTTACGACGCTCCAAGGATCATACAATAATCTTGTATATTTTTGATATTTTTAAATAAAGAAAAAATAAACATATTTTTGAATGTATATACTTTTAAATAATTAAAAGCCCAATCCGAAATTTCAAATAGTTTTCCCTGAAACAATTCCAACAATTTTCCCTGAAACAAAAATGACCTTTTTCCGGCTCCTAGGTGTATATCTCCCCTTAATCCCCCCGGGGCTATACCAGTGTGACATTTTAAAAAAATCAATATTTTTTTGCTGTTTTCGACAGTTTTTACTTCCAAGAATGTGAAATGAGATTTTTATACTTTCAAGAATATAAAATGATATTTTTCAAATTTGCTGACATTGTAACTCAAAGAGCAATTATCCGATTGACTTGAAATTTGAACTAAGTACTCTTGAATATATTTACTCTACAATGACGTAGGATATTTTTGATTGGATGAAAATTGACGATTTGGCATTGAAAAAAAAACGACCATTTTATAGGCAAGAAAACAGACTTTCTTTTCATAACTACGCCATTTTGTTAGATTTTGATATTCTCCTACGTCATTGTACAGGAAATAATATAATCCTATTATAATATAATAATAAATAATATAATCAATGTATAATATAATAAAATTATAATATAATAATAAATAAAATAATATAATAATAATTAATATAATCCTACGTCATTGTACAGGAAATACCTTCCAATTTAACATTTTTTCTTTCTTCGGTTTCAGCTGAGCAGCTGAAACCGAAAAAGGAAAAAATGTCCGGTCGATTGAGTAATCGACCGGAATCATGTCAGCAGTGGAAGACCTTTTTTTGGCGCCTCCGGAGGCAGCGCATAAGTCGCTTGGATTTCAATATTTTTCTATGAAAACATTATGTAATATAGGTCAAATATAGTCAAATATATCCTTAATTTTCCAAAACATTTAATTGAATACTTTTCTTCCAAAAAATTCCCGAAAATCGCCCAAATTTTCAGCGTTCACACTGGTATAGCCCCTTAAACGTTCATAATACGGTAACTATCACCACAAATAACTATGAATGAACCGAAAAAGCACGGAAATACACTGAAATATACTAATAAATCGCTCATTACTCGTCACAGGACGCGTAATGACAATCTGTTTACTGGCACGTGACGTCACTAGAGATCCAACCAATCCTGGCACGTTTTCGTTCTCGTGACCAAACGTTCAAATTTATGTAATTTAAAAATCGAAATAAACGAAAATAATGCATATTTATCCGATAAAATGATAGAAAATTCTTTTGGAACACTATATTCTTTTCGGATGATAAGAGAACGAACTATATTTTTAAGGGCGGGGTAAAGTATTAAAAATTTTTTTTTCATTTTAATTTTTTTTTTTAAATGAATGCATAATATATCAAGAATATTGTGTTAAAATTTCAAGTCGATCGGAGTAAAATTGACGAAGTTATGAGTATTTGAGCGTCTATTGCTCCATGCCGTTCTCTTCTCTTCAGCGTTTTTCAAACCGTTTTTCTGAGACTTGTCATATTTGAAGGCCGTATGCACGATAACTCAAAATCTACTGGACCAATCGCTTTGAAATTTTGCACAGTACTTCTTCACATAATTCACCAGGTATTGTGGAGAGCTTTTTTGTTTTTTTAAATAATTACTAATTTTTCAACAACAAATTAGCCGATTTTTTTAGCGAAAATCGGGTTTTTGGCTCCCAAGTGCTACGAAAAATCGAAAATTCGAAAAAAAATCCTCCCGTCATTACCTCGAGAAACATCTCCTTTAACAAATGCATTTTGATTTTTTTGTTTCAAATGATTCCGTTGCGAGTTTATGGTGCACACCGAAAACCAACTTTTTTTCGAGGCGCCTCCGGGGTTTAATTTTCACTCGCTCAATTTTGAATATTTTGCAATGCAAATTTAGGAGAATGTTGTTCAAATGTTACTTTATTATATGCAAATTTTTCAATAAACGAACACTATTCGTTACGCCAAAAAAAAATCTTAAAAACATGCCTTTTTTTCGCCGAATTAACTTTACCCCGCCGTTAATATAGTCAAATACCCTACACAGTCTCTGTATCGTCCCCCCTCCCTGCGCATTAGCGGTCACCCGAATTCCACCGAAATGGAAAACTCACCGATCGCCTGAGCGAATCCTATTCTGATCGTCTGATTAGTAGATCTCAATTGATCCAAGTAACGATTGACAAGAGCGTTTCGATGCTCGGTGCTCACAGCCGAGTCCGTGTAATATTCGTTCAAAAAAGCCGTGTGCGCTTCGGCTGATCGCAATTTCACCGCAGCGATCTCGTGGCTCAGGCAATCCTCCAACAAACTTTGCCATTCGTCTGCGGTACTCGTCCCGTGCACGGGGAACCGCACTAGGGCGCATTTCTTTATCAACAGAGCGCAGGCCTGCTTCATGAGCTCGCCACCGAAGCCCTTCAGCTGTCCGCGACTCTTGAAGTTTTTCACGATATTCTGGATATCCGAGACTGCCGGTTTGCCTGTGAGAGCACGTTCGACGTTATTCGTAATCGATTTATACATTCAAGGCGGGATATACATTTACCACGGTTTAAATATTAATGCGGTAAATTCTTGTTTTCCTTCGTAAACGATAGATGGTATTGAAGTTTGCTAGGGGGCCGTCCATATATTACATCATCGATTTTTGCTGATTTTCGACCCCCCCCCCCCACAATCATCCTATCGTCATTTCCTAATGACCCCCCACCTCTCGCAAAATTGACGTCATTACCAGTTTGGCAAAATTAAAACATTTGCGGATTTGAGAAAAATTGGGTAACATTAAAACATTTTGTTATAGAATCATCTTTTATTATTTTGTACTTTGGCAATGTTTATTAATATAATAATATTATTCTTCCCTATTCTTTAGTTTTCTTTGGATAGCTCCCACATTTTGTTATAGAATCATCTTTTATTATTTTGTACTTTGGCAATTTTCATTAATATAATAATATTATTCTTCCCTATTCTTTAGTTTTCTTTGGATAGCTCCCACGGAGTTGTCACCCATTCTTGCAAATCCTGGATCACGGGTAATATCTCCGTATCCTCCCCATATTCATTTTGGCTCGATCGAACTATTTTCATAGGTACGCTGTTATTTGAAGTTCTCGAATATAATGTAGACAAACCTTATGTAATAAATAAATAAATAATGAGTTCAATAATTAATACCATTAGGTACTTGCAACATATTTTTCATCACTCATGCGGGGAAACCACTCTAGTTGTACAATATACTATTGTACATTTTGAAGTAACTGGTATCACAAGAATGACGTCAATTTCGAAACGCCCCCCCCCCCCCCCCCCCCACCCCTCATCCATCATTTACCGTCATCCGCAGACGAACCTCCCCCCCCCAAATTTAGAATGACGTAATATATGGACGGCCCCTCGGTTGGAATAGAACGAAAATATTCTTTTTTCGTCTTGCCCAATTGTTTCGCTGGTACATGAGCGACAAAAAACATGAATTTTTTTTTACGATCTTCATTAGGGTTCCTTTGTCCAAACTTGGAAAAAAGGGTTCAGATAGTGATAAAATGAAGAAATGAATAGTAAAGATGAATTTTCCTTCCAACGATGCAAACTTCAACACCATAACGATATAACTATATATATCGAATATTTTCCCAAAAATTTCGAAGCGAAATTCGAAAAACTTCAAACGTTACAGCCCGTCAACGGGTCTCTCACCGCACAGATTCGGAGCGGGCGTAAAGTTCAAAACTCTTTTTCTCAAAACTGCATTTTCGTAGTTGGAGTTCAGGATTACTCAAAAACTATTAATTCGATTGAGGTGAAACTTGGTGAAAATATTGATAATGTTGCTACCTTCTACTTGACGAGAAATGTTTTTGAAAAATTAGAAAAAAAGTTATTTTTTTAAATCAAATTGTACAGAAATTTTGCGTGGAATGTTGATTTTATTTCGTAAATGCGTGCCGTCTCTTAAGGGGTTATCTACAGTTAAAATTTTCGAAAGATCGATTTAAAAAAAAATCGTTATGTATATATATTTAAGGGGTTAGGCGACAGTAGCGGGTATAAAATCATGTGCGAATTTAACCATTTTTTCGTATGAAAAAATGATTCACTCATAAAATTAATTACACATCTATTTAGTATGAATATCAAGCTGTTAGCATTTTTTTTTTATTTCGATGTACAAAATGGCCGACTACTAATATTTTCTATTGTTATCTTTATTTTAGGCGCTCCGCGGCGTGACATTTAGCATCCATAATTTTTTACCTAGAATAAAAAACCAAAATTCTCGTCAATTTACATTAGAATACCTAAAGAATTACGTACGAAATTTAAAAAAATACTGTATTATTCAAAAGATGTAGGTATCTGAACTTAAGAAATGAATTTTCAGTGAAAAATTTCGTTATAACTGCTCATAAACTGCTCATAAAATGAAAAATTTTCGATTAATCAGAAATTCCGTACGTACTTTTCTGCGAAATGCAATTGGGAACATAACTTTTAAATTTGAAGTAAATCGAGTGAAAATTGTTGAAGTTATTTGTCACGCCAATTGGAAAAAAGCTGTTTCGAGAAGTTTCGAGTAGTCGGCCATTTTGTACATCGAAAAAAATATAATATATATATTTTCTGACAGCTTGATATTCATACTAAATAGATGTGTAATTAATTTTATGAGTGAATCACTTTTTCATACGAAAAAAAAAATTGTTAAATTCGCACATGTTTTTATACCCGTTACTGTCGCCTAACCCCTGAAGTACAAACACAGAAAATGTCTTGTCAATCCGGCGAATATTCTCGAAGTTACACGCACATTTGTAATGACGTGTCAGAGCGTTCGAAAGTGCTTTTGAAACTTTAAGGGGTTACCCCCACTTGCGATTTTGAAAAAATCGATTTTTTTTATTGCATTTTTTTGAAGTATAAGTATCTGAGAATACGTCCTGAACATTTCAAGTCGATCCGAACAAAATTGACTGAGATATGATCGTTGAAAGAGAAGAATCCGTTGTGTAAACGACCGGAAATTGAAACTTTAAACGCGTTTTTCTCAAAATGGCATTTCTGAAGTCGGTGACCAAGATTACTCGAACATTAATGAACCGATCTTCTTGAAATTTTGCAGGCTTCTTTAATACATAAAAATGTAGTCTTTAATCGTTCGATTTTTTTTTTCGAAAAAAATGGCCGTTTTATAGCCAAAAAACGGCCGTTTTTTTTCGTTAAAATCGAACCATTAACTGTGACTGTCCGCCATTTTGTGAAAAATGAATATTTTTTTAAA
This sequence comes from Ophion obscuratus, assembly GCA_964007375.1. Classification (NCBI taxonomy): domain Eukaryota; kingdom Metazoa; phylum Arthropoda; class Insecta; order Hymenoptera; family Ichneumonidae; genus Ophion; species Ophion obscuratus. The sequence continues at coordinate 80,175,266 of OZ023312.1, read as the reverse complement.
TCCTTCGATTAAAGACTAGTTTATACTTATATTTGACTAAATCCATCCGCATTTTTGTTTCAGATAATCCACTCCACCGCAATGTTGGTCACCGCAAACCGTGTATATAAAAACATTATTTCATTGACGGCCATTTGCCACTAAACAATGTAATATTTTTCAATAAAAAAATTACTGAAAGTTCTTCAAGATGTGTTCTTTGAGATGGTATATTGATCGATTAAAAAAGTTTTGTAGATTTCTTTTAAAAAAATCATGAAAAAGGCCTTTTTTTGCGCTACAAGTGGGGGTAACGCCTTAAACGCGTTTTTTCCAAAACTGTGTGTTTTAAAGTCGGTGAGCAAGATTTCTCGAAAACGGCTGAACCGATCAGTCTCAAATTTTAACACAATCTTTTCAAGTATATTTTTTAGTAACAAATCGACGGTTTTTTCTCACCGATAAATATTTTCCATTTTATAAACAATTTTAGGTCTAAATTTTTGTCAGAAATCGATTTTTTTTTGAGAAGCCGCCATTTTGTCAAAAAATATTATTTTGTTTATTCCTTCGATCAATAATAAGATAATGCATTATATTAACGAAATATTTTTTGTTTTTTCATTTTAGATAATCCAGTCCAGAGATATCGTGCTCACCGCAAGACGCCTTTTTTTAGAGATGCTCTCGGAAATCAGTTATAGCAATTTTCAAAATAATTCTTTTTACAAATAAAAAATGTTAAACTACAGTTAAAAGTTACCATAATATGTATACAAATTTTTACGTTAATAGATTTAAAGGTCTTGTCAAGAAAAATTCTTGAAAAATCGATCTTTTTGGGCCTCCTTACTGTAACCCCTTAAATTTGCATTTTCTTCATTTTAATTACTGTCTATGGAAACTATACATGTTCCAAATGAACATTTAAAAAATTTTCTTGCAAATCAAAGTCTGCGGGACCACGCAACTCCCGCGGCAACCTTGATGTAAAACTCTGCCACAGCACAGCCATTTTTAAGATAATGTTTTAAAAAACTGTTTCGTATACTCAAATATACTATTAAAGTATACCTAAAGTATCATAAATATCGAATAATTATTCCTTACTTTGAAAAATTCCTCAAAACAATTTCATTTTTTCCCGTCTAATAGAATATCCCGCCTTAAAAAATAATGACCTTAAAAATAAAATCGTAAATTAAATTTAGAACAATAAGGTATGCTTTTTTGGTTAATTCGTCGTACCTATAACGTTCTCGATTTTTTCGTCGCCGTAGTGATTGTCAAGAGCTTCGAGAACTTCGGCGATAGCCAAAACGGCCCCGTGACGTACGTTCAAGTCAATCGAACCTACTAAATCTATCAGATTCGGTAGTACAGTCTCGACCATGTAGCGTGGATCTGCCGGGGTCAAATTGTAGAGTGCCTGAAAGATTTTTTTTTGTTTCTCGTTAGCTGCAATGTCATGTCGCAAATCTTCGTAAATCATTATAATTATTCGTATAGATATTACCCTCGAAGCAAGCTCTCGAATCGCCGTGTCCCAGTGGGAAACTTTTCTTGATACCAAATGATCTATCATCGGCATAGTGTACTCGTTGTATTGTGCTATGTGGACGCTGAAACATCATTGCGTTATCCATTAACCATATCGCGAAAATCAAACTATTTCGTACATTTTTACGCATATGCAAATACAAACATATTAATATATCCAGGTATGTGTGTATTGTTTAAGGCCTTAAGCCACAGTAACGGGTATAAAATCATGTGCGAATTTAACAAAAAAAAATTTCGTATGAAAAAGCGATTAACTCATTAAGGGAGACTTTGTCCCGGATTGAGCAGCGGGAGATGTTAGCGGCTCAACATGAGCAGCTAGAAGAAGAGGAGGGATGCCTCTATGGACCGGGCATTGCCGATTAGCGGTAATTATAAACACATTTGTGTAAACGCATTACAAAACTTTAAACGCGTTTTTCTCGAAAACACGTTTTTAAAAATGGCTGACATTCTCCTGACCGTTGTAATTAACATATCGACCTGAAATTTGGAGAGCATACTCAGAAAATATGTCTTCACGGAATGACGGATCGTTTTTTCGATAGATACATTTTTGCATTTATTATTTATCTTTTTATGCGAAAAAAAACGCGAAAGTTCGATTTTTTTTTAATTGCCGCCATTTTCCGAAATTTGTACTAAAGGAAAAACCCATCCGTCATTCCATGACCAAAGGGTTACAGATTGATAATATGCTTTGAATTTGTGTTTCAGATCAACAGAAAGGGGGCAGTGATGTCAGCCGTTTACCTCCCGCGATTTGAAGACCTGTTTTCGCGGAGCTGCAACGGCCGCCATTTTGATTTAAAAAAAAAATTAACTTTCTGTATATCATGAATAAAAGCAAGAAAAAAAACCGCACTCAAAAAGCTTTACTCGTTTCCTTTAAAAAAAGTAAAATGTAAACACCTGAAATATGGCACTCCAAAGAGAAAGTCTCCCTTAAATTAATTTCACATCTATTTAGTATGAACATCAAGCTGTTACGAAATATATATATTTTTTTCGATGTACAAAATGGCCGACTACTCGAAACTTCTCGAAACAGCTTTTTTCCAATTGGCGTGACCAATAACTTCAACAATTTTCACTCGATTTACTTCAAATTGAAAAGTTATGTTCCTAATTGCATTTCGCAGAGAAGTACGTACGGAATTTCTGATTAATCGAAAACTTTTCATTTTATGAGCAGTTTATGAGCAGTTATAACGAAATTTTTCACTGAATATTCGTTTCTTAAGTTCAAATACCTACAACTTTTGAATAAAACAATATTTTTTAAATTCCGTACGTACTTCTCTAGGTATTCGAATGTAGATTGACGAGAATTTTTGTTTTTTGTTCTAGGTAAAAAATTGTGGATGCTAAACGTCACGCTGCGGAGCGCCTAAAAAAAAGATAACAAAAGAAAATATTAGTAGTCGGCGATTCTGTACATAAAAAAAATTCTAACAGCTTGATATTCATACTAAATAGATGTGTAATTAATTTGATGAGTGAATCACTTTTTCATACGAAAAAAAATTATTAAATTCGCACATGATTTTATACGCGTTACTGTGGCCTAAGGCCTTAATATATCCAGGTATGTGTGTATTGTTTAACCCTTAGTAGTCACACATAGCTAGAATCACGTTATAGTCATACTGTGTCCATGGGACTCAGGCGTTTTTAAATTGCCATAAATAATGAAATAATGCATTGAGCGATATGAAAAAAAAATAGCGAGGTATAATTTGAACCTTCTTTAATACAAGGATATTGGTTAGAAATCAAAAAATAAATTTTAAATATGCAAAAAAAAAGTGAAAAATGACTTTTTTTTACAAAAATTGCTGTAACTCTTGTAATTATTGACAAAAATAAATGGTTTTATAATCTGGAAACAATGTACTTTGAAATAGACATGGCGGTTTCTGTGGACTTTTCAAAAAGTATATTTATTCCATCCAATGCAGGTGCGATTTAGAAGGAAAGAATAAAACGCTTACGCATATAAAAAAAAAGTATGTTTTGTTGGAAAAAAAAAGGTTGTACGACATCAAAATAATTTGTTTGGGTCCCGTGGACCCAGTGTGACTATTAAGGGTTAACTTAGTCAGCTTGGACTCTCATATAAAAATAAATAAAAAAAAAACTCATTAACACGTTGTCTAAACACATAATTGTTCAAGGATCATCTTTGAAAAAAATGTTTTCGTTGCATAATTTGAAATAGTTGATTTTGTTCAGAATTTTCTCTTTTCTGACATTTCTCTCTTCAAATTTTGAACAGGCTGTATTTATCAAGGTGTTCGTTTAATTACTTAGAAAACTTAGTCGGGGCTTATTAAGAGGTGTGAAATTCCGAAAGAATCGGTTTTCTGGTCTTTTTACGTATTTCGATGGTGCAACAATTTTTTTAAAACACAAAATTGTGGTCAGGGATTGATGAAACGTAATGTCGTGTATTGGCAATATTCGTGGGCCACTATACAAAACCCCAGCAAAGTATCCATCCGGTCGTGTGCAAATAAGCGACCAAAGAATCTCTCAGCGGCATTGAAATCGTACCGTTTGCTACAATTGCTGCAGTTATCTTTAATGACGGCTACATTCAGCTGCTGGACGTAATAATCGAATTAGGTTTACAAGTGGTTCCGAGATGTGAAGTGAGCAAGGCACTATTCGCTCGGCTGGCGCGAATAACGTGCATCTCAGCAGTACAAAGCAAGATCGATAAGAAAAACAACAGACGCTCAGCGGATACTGGAATTTCTTTTCCCGGAATTTCATTTTGAATTTTCAACCTCCGAGAGGGGTTCGAAAAAGCAAAATTCAAGGTTGGTCCACAGGAACGAAAATATAGAGACAATTATTCTCTACATTTCGTACATTTAAACCATCCCCGAAAAATCGATTGTTTTTCAGTTATTCAATAAACAATTTTTTGTATACTTCAACAATTATTTTGGGGGTGAAGATATTATTGGAGAGGAATGATCAAATACTCGATCGACGCGTCTTTTCAAGGACTACAACGTTCCCATGTGAACAGAAATTGTATGAATTTTTCCTAAAGAGTTATCGAACGAAAACTGGTTTTGAAAAATTTCACCCCACTTTTTCACCCCCAAAATGAACTTCCACGACTTCGGCACTGTGGACAAAAATAAAGACCGGATTTTTCTGAACATTTTGTCTCCCGGCGCCGACCTCGTGGGCGTTGTAGTTTGGCATTAATCCACTCCCATCCCCTTTCATCCCCTAAAAAAACCCTACACCCCGATTTTTAGGCAAACTTGGATGCCTGCGGCACCTACAAAATTACCTGACAAAAAACTAGCCTTCTTCTATTTTTTTCCAATTCCAATATACAGCACAACTGTACTACTATACTTATTAGGGTGGCCCTTAATATGGGTCAAAAAAAAATTGATCGCCCCGCCTTCCAAAACGGTTCCAAATAATTTTTAAAAAAACCTACGCGAAGCCCCAGCTATGTCCGTTAAGAGGAAGGCGTGTCTGTAAGCATGAACTTAAATTTAAATATCAATTTTTCTTCATGATTGGAGAAATGTCGATTTTTTAAATCTAGTCTATTTGTCAATTTTTCAACACGATATTTCTGTGGTTTAAATAAAAAATTCGTACTGAACGAAATAGTATCGATATCTTATATGTACTTTTTTTAAATATTATGTTTTTTCCGACCAATTGGATGACTTGTGCGAATAAATAATTTCTTTGTTTTCAATAAAACGAACAAGCTCGCCAAGTTTAAAATCCTACCAAGTTTAAATTGTCCCTATGCATTTTTGTGAAAGTAATTTTCAAATACATTTTTTATCCACAGCACTGGAAGGTCTGATCTCAGTGAAATATTTATATGTTTGTATATCAGCACGCAAGGAATATTTCTAACAAAATTAAAAAAAAAAAAAAAACAATCCTGGCCAATCCGGAAGTTCGATGTGAATGGTTTATCGTGAATTTATATCCTTCGTACTTAACAGATTTTTCTGACAAGATGCAAATTTAAAGTTTGATTTTGATGTGATTAAAAGCGTTCGACAGCAGCTAAATCGAACTATTGTTCCAAAATAATAGGATGTCAAAACTGAACGCTCATCAAATCTAGTATGGAGGACCTTATTGTTTGATCTGTATATTGAATACTAATATACAATAGCTTCGGAAAGTGAAAAAAAATTGACAAATAAACTAGATTTATAAAATCAAAATTTCTCCCATCATGAAGAAAAATTGATATTTAAATTTAAGTTCATGCTTACAGGTACGCCTTCCTCTTAACGGACAGTCGCGTAGATTTTTTTTTCATTATTTGGAACCGTCTTGGAGGGCGGCGCGATCATTTTTTTTTACCCATATCAAGGGCCACGATTACTTAAAAACTATTTGACCGATCAAGCAGATATTTGGCACACGTTTTTATGATACTTATGTGCCATTGATGAACCTAAGCCCGACAAAAAATTACCAAAATGAACAGGTTTTTGGCTGGGTCAAAGTTTGAATTTTTTTCCGAAAAAATCAACTTTTTTGTTCCAAGGCCTCCCCTTTAGCCAATTACCATTATTTTTCCAATATTAATGGTTCATCAAGTGACCACATGTATACACTACTTAATTTTTTTGCGCAGACTGTTTCAGATAATCCTACGAGGTGCTGGAGTGTACACCGCGTTCGGCCTCCCTTCCGGACAGCTCCACGGCGACTGGTTACATCCCCGCTTTAACTTTTTTCAGCAACAAAAATCGTTTTGAAAACTAGAATTATGTAATAAAAAGTACGTCTGGCTCTGAAAAGATATATACATGCTTTACCCTCCAAAAAAAATCATGAAAATCGACTGAAATTATCGCGATCTTTGTGGAGTGCCCCCCTTAATTATGGTGCCCTTGAATGGCATTGATTTTTTTTACAGCTTTATAATATTATCACAGTTTTTCAAATTTTCGTTATCTACTATTTTCGGTTTCATTGCGAATTTTTCAGATATAGCGGAAAAATATAATCCTGGGAGGTTTAAAAATCTTCATCGTTCGGACGGATTCGTGTGAAAACGAGATTCTACATAGTTTGCCTCATTGCGTTGGAGCACAGATATTATGAATCTTGGAATAAATGTGGAAAATTTTTCTGATTTTATAATGTTATATTAAATATTCCTGAAAATAATGAAGGCTTATATTTATTCGTGGCGTTGAAAAAAAATTTAAAGCAAATGTTGATCAACTTTAAATCTCCCCCTTTTCTTTAAAGGTAACGTAGAGCCTGTATACAAAAAAAGTATGCAAACCTTGCGATTGGTTAGCTATTTTTCGAAATAAACAAAAAAAATTCAAAAGAGAGAATTCTATGAAAATCATAAACATTCGGAAAAATCAATGAAGCCATCGCACATCGATTAATTTAAGGGGTTTTCTCACTTTAGACGTTTAAAAAAAGGCTGTTATCATGCATTTTTTTGATAGGTTTATATTATAGATATTGATATAAAAGTTGTTAAACTTGAAAAATATACTTTTGAAATATATTTTTTTTAATTTTATTTATTTAAGTCACTATTTATAGACGAAAACGGTAGTTAAAAAAATGTCAAAAAAATTGTAGCTCTGCGCGGTTGATAGAATCTCGGAAATTAATCATCCGAAACAAAAAAATCAAACGGTTTTAGATTCAGTATGTAAATGGCTATAGCGCATATCGTACGATTTTTTAAATATGCAAAAATAACAAAATGGCGGACATTTTTCGGAAAAAACCACAAAAAACGAGTTTTTTCACCGTTATTGTCAAAAAAAATTAGTAAATATCAAAATTTGAAAAAATTCTTGATATGCGCTATAACTATAGTTGTAGAGAATGTGATTAAAATTTCATAATGATCGGCTCAGTAGTTTCGAAGATTTTATCAAGCCGTAGAAAAACGTTCTTTCGAGAAAAGCGCGTTTAAAGTTTATTTGGGTTACATAGATTTAAAAAAATGTATGTATTTCGAAAGTGTATTTATTAAGGGGAGGGTAGGGGGTAGCGCTTTTGGAAAATCGATTTTTTTGTTTTTTATTATAGTTAAACATTTCAAGAATATAATCCCAAAATTTCAAGTCAATCGGAGCAAAACTCTCGAACTTATTGACTATTTAGTCACACTCCTCTTACACTGTAGCTCCGACTTCTCTAATCTTCAAACGCGTTTTTCTCGAAACCACTTTTTCAAAGTCCGTGTTCACTGCCATTTGAAAACTACATGACCGATTTATTTCAAACTTGGTACACACTTTCTACATATACAAGGTGTACCGGAAAGGTTTTACCGGTTTTTCTGACACATGCCGCTAGCCGTCAGTATGGAATAAAATAATTTGGCATATATGTCATTTTATTCTACTGTCATTAACCTTCAAAAACTACTCATTTTCATTCTGACTAAATAATATTGTCATAGTGTTGTACCTCTGTGAATATGTCGAATTTCGTACCTGACAAAGAGCATTTGCGGCATGCATTGCTTTTCTTATTTCATCAAAAGAAAAAGGCCATTGAAACTCATCGTTTGCTGGTAGAAACTTACGGAGAGCATGCTCCAAGCGTAAAAACGTGTGAGACGTGGTTTCGAACATTTAAAAGTGGGGATTTTGATTTAACAGACAGTAGACGTTCAGGTAGACGAAAAAAATTTGTGGACGCGGAATTGCAGGAGTTATTGGACGAAGACCCAACCCAAACTCAAAATCAATTGGCAGAACGGTTAAATGTGGCACAAGAAACGATTAGCGACCGCTTACGAGTAATGGGAAAGATTTTAAAACTAGGAAGATGGGTGCCACATGAACTGAATGATAGGCAAATGGAAAATCGAAAAACCATTTGTGAAATGCTGCTTCAACGGTACGAAAGAAAGTCATTTTTGCATCGGATTGTGACGGGTGATGAAAAATGGATTTTTTTCGAAAATCCAAAACGTAAAAAATCGTGGCTATCGCCTGGCCAACCTGGCCCATCAACTCCAAGGCCGGATCGCTTCGAAAAGAAGACAATGCTCTGTGTTTGGTGGGACCAGGGTGGTGTGGTGTATTACGAACTTCTAAAACCTGGTGAAACAGTAAATACTGATCGCTACAAACAACAAATAATCAATTAGAATTATGCATTGATTAAAAAACGTCCAGAATGGGCCCGAAGACACGGTAAAGTGATTTTGTTGCATGATAATGCACCATCACACAAAGCAAAACCGGTGAAAGACGTATTAAAATCGCTTGGATGGGACGTATTATCACACCCGCCGTACTCTCCGGACCTGTCTCCGTCCGATTATCACCTTTTCGCATCAATGGGGCACGCACTGGCTGAGCAGCACTTTGCAAATTTCGAAGAAGTCGAAAAATGGATCGTTGAATGGTTCCGCTCAAAGGACAAGCAGTTCTTTTGGGATGGCATTCATCATTTGCCAGAAAGATGGGCAAAGTGTGTAGAATCGAATGGCCAATACTTTGAATAAATACCATTTTTAATTTTTTTTTTAATTATGTGTCTTTTCATTTAAAAATCCGGTAAAAACTTTCCGGTACACCTGGTAAAATACCTCCCCTCAACGGTTAGTGTGAGATTTTTTTACCTCGAGGGGCTTTTCCACCCCCAAATGGCGGAATTTTTCGTGAAAAATAGCACTTTTCACTTTACATGATCACGAAAAATTTAGAAATGAAAAAAAAAAAATTATCAAAGACCGTTGGGGGGAGGATTCGATGATACTTTGACTAAATTTTAATGGTACTTGATTTCAGATAATTTCTAGCTGAGATACAGTGAACACCGCAAATCGTGTTTTTCCAAAGGCGTTCTTCGAAACGCTTTGTCACCGGCTTGTTGGTGGATATTTTCGCCCCCTCAAGTGCCTCCCCTCAAGTGTAACAACTTTTATATCAATATCTATAATATAAACCTATAAAAAAAAAATCATGAAAATAGCCTTTTTAGCGTCTAAAGTGAGACGACCCCTTAAACTATTTCTTGATCATTTTTCGCCGTCATTATGATTCGCGACCAGTGTTCATAACATTTCCGATGACTGAACTTTCTCAGATTTTCTTGAAGTACCGAAATTCCGATGAAATTCGTTGCTAGGAAAGTTAGACATGATAAATCCTGAAAACTTGTACAATGGTAAAATACAAACGATCCCATTTTCGTCGTTGAGTTCACACCTGATTTTAAGATACGCGTTGCTTCGGACCCCGACCTCGAAGTAATCGGCGACGGTGAGAATGTCAATACCATGTGGAAAGTTGCCCTGTCGCCCGACGTTTTCCTGGAACGCGGCGGAGGCTGCTCTCCGACAATTAATCTCGCGATCGAAGCACGTGACGATCAGTAGACAGGCGGCAATTTCTTTGACGTATGGCTGAAAGACTTGGGGCTCGAAGGCACGTGCGAACGACCAACAAACGTAACATGCAGCGTCGCGGATAATGGAGCCAACCGAGCCGTAAGCACGTGGCTCGTCAAAGACGAGGGCACGTAGTACCAACGGTATTACGTCGCCGAGGCGATGGGGCAGCAGTAAGCCTCGTCTGCCTGGAACACGAATCGCGCGACCTGTATATTATCGTTGCTTTGGAGGGAAGGCAAGTGCGTACTGAAAGTCCGATTGAGGGTAGGGGAGACTGAGGACACTTGATCCTTATGGGAGACTTGGTACGCGACATTTACGAAACCTCGGTGAACGTTGCGTTACTTTTAACTGGCAACACTGAGTGTCTATGGTATCTACAAACTTTATAAAGTAGTACAGTCTGTCAGACTTGACAGCTGCGCAAATGGCGGACGACTTGGTGTTTGGTGCGGCAGATAAATATTTTTCGTAAGTTTTAATTTTGATTAAGGCAAACGTCCCAATTATTGAACACTATCTTGTATTTTTATTATTTCTCATTCACCTGCATGAATTTACTTATTTATAAAAATTGCTTAACATATATGGAACTTTTAGCTACCGAAATGTTACCTTACTTGTGCAAAAAAGCTTTAATTAATAGAGCAAAAAATTATTTAATCCGCAACGGTGACCCGATTTGACGTCTCGTGGTAACTGCTTATCGTTTTTGCTAAGACGCGCTGCCTCATGCGTAAGGGCATAAAAAATTCAAAAACTGTCGCGTCCCAAAAAGTAAAGGCGTTTCAGGTTCCTCAGAAAATTTCTTACAAATAACAATTTTTATGAAAACATTTTATTTAATTATTTGTTATAAAAAAAACGGTGTTCGATCATTGGGACATAGAAAATGCAGTGTGTCCCAATTATTGAACACTCGAATTCTCCAAGATGGCGTCATTAACCCCATCAGAACATTGAGACAGTTAACGTGTGACAGATCGTGTGAATCGGACTTGTTCAAACAAAAACTGTAAGTTCCTGAATAAACTTACCTTTATTCTTTTAATAATAACTCTAAGATCGTCAAATATATTTTTTATTTGTATTTTCGTGCAATAAACATAAAAAGGAAAGTAAAAAGAGAATGTAACCTAAATGTAACCTAAAAATACGAATGTACTGTTCAATATTTTTTGCTCTCCGATATTTCAGGGAGCCAAGCTGCGACAAAATCAAACAAAAACAGAACATAAAAACGAGGAAGCTGAAAATAAAAATAAAATAAAGTTCAAGTTGAAAAGCAAAAATCAACCAAATGCGAATGAACCAAAAACCTGTCAAAAGAGACTAAATATATATTTTTGTATTTTTACATGATTAACAAAAGATTATTTGAGTGTTTGATTTTGCTTTTTTTTCTTAATATTGCACCCAAAATAATATTTTCAGAACGGAAAAAGAATTCTCGCGAGTGTTCAATAACTGGGACATGCCTGTTCAATATTAGGGACATAGGCACATAGGACATAGTCCAGTGTTCAATAATTGGGACATTTGCATGCTTCACATTGTTATTCTTTTTTTTTCATTTGAAATCATTTAAAAATAATTCAAAGGGTGATTTTTCGAAAGTAAAAATATCAAAGTATCATTTGAACCTGAAAGCGATGGGTTTTTCTCGATTTTATATTTTTTTTCTCACCGTATTCAATCCCCCAGATCCTTGCTGTTCAATAATTGGGACATTTACCTTATACTGTTATTTGGAAAAGTTGTTCTAGGTATTTAAGTCTTTAAGGAATTAGGCCACAGTAACGGGTATAAAATCATGTGTGAACTTCACAAATTCTTTTTCGTATGCAAAAGTGATTCGCTCATAAAATTAATTACACATCTATTAAGTATGAATACCAAGGTGTTAGAAAAAATATATATATATATTTTTTTCGATGTACAAAATGGCCGACTACTCGAAACTTCTGGAAACGGGTTTTTTCCAATTGGCGTGACAAATAACTTCAAAAATTTTCACTCGTTTCACTTCAAATTTGAAAGTTATGTTCCTAATTGCATTTCGCAAAAAAGCACATACGGAATTTCTGATTAATCGAAAAAAAATTCATTTTGTGAGCAGTTATAACGAAATTTTTCATTGAAAATTAATTTCTTAAGTTCAAATACCGGCAGCTTTTGGACAAAAAATTATCTCCTCACGTACTTCTCTAGGTATTCTAATGTACATTGACGAGAATTTTATTTTTTTGTTCTAGGTCAAAAATTGTCGATGCTAAATGTCACGCCGCGGAGCGCTTAAAAAAAAGATAACAAAAGGAAATATTAGTGGTCGGCCATTTGTACATCGAAGAAAAAAAAGATATTTTTTCTAACAGCTTGATATTCGTACTAAATAGATGTGTAATTAAGTTTATGACTGAATCACTTTTCCTTACGAAAAAAATGTTAAATTCGCACATGGTTTTATACCCGTTACTATGGCCTAAGGCCTTAAGGGGCAAATCCACTTTGAAAATTTCAAAAAATCGAAAGCAAGGAAGATTTGAAGAAATCGACGATGATGAGCAATCACAGAAAGGATTTTGCTACATATGTTCTTTACAATAAAAATTGGTTATTAACTGACTCAATTATCTCTTTACTAAAAATAATAGTTATTTCAAAAGATGGCGCATTTAATCAAGACATGTTTTTTACAATAAAAATTGGTTATTAACTGACTCAATTACCTCTTTACTAAAAATAATAATTTTATTTCAGACCAGAAACAAAAAATAACAAATTTTAGTAACAAAAATTCCTAATGTTGAGTTGTTCAAAATGAGCTCAATTTGAAAAAAATAAGAAATAAAATTTTTAATGGCAAGAAAAGTGGCAAGTGTTGCACCATTTTGAAATCTTGATTGAATGCGCCATCTTTTGAAATAACTTGCCAAGGGTAGTGTAGTACATTTTTTTTTCAAAATGAAGTGTCAAAGTTAAGTAACAATATTTTTGTGAACCATGACTCACTAAAACTTAACTTATTTTATTAAATTAACAATGTTTTTTGCATTAATTTGTAGTTGCGATTAATAGCATCGTTAATGAAGATCACGAAATTGAAAAAATCACAGCGAAATTGTGACATTGGCGATCACAGGACTTGAAATTGCGACCAAGGGTGTCGAATTTCAACTTTTTTTTTTAAATGTCTATTATCGCTGAACTGAGTGATATGGATTTTTTTTTGTATTTTTCCCAGAACAGGTATAACTTGGTCTTTCATCCGGTCTCAGATTATCGTTGAGTTTTGGGACACCCTGTATATGGGAGAGAGGCTCCCCCTAGATCAAGTCACCCATATATATGAGATACTTGATACCTTTCTCTTCCTCTAGTTTTGGTGCGATATTTGCAACATTTATAAACCAACCTTAGTCGTTATTATACTGATTATTCCCAATGAAATTCCACGTCATTCAGCGCGAAGACATTTGGAATATTATATTAAGGGCGGGGTAAAGTATCAAAAACTTTTTTTTTTAATTTTTAAAATTTTTTAAATGAATGCATAATATATCAAGAATATTGTGTTAAAATTTCACGTCGATCGGAGTAAAATTGACGAAGTTATGAGTATTTGAGCGTCTATTGCTCCATGCCGTTCTCTTCTCTTCTGCGTTTTTCAAACCGTTTTTCTGAGACTTGTCATATTTGAAGTCCGTGTGCACGATAACTCAAAATCTACTGGACCAATCGCTTTGAAATTTTGCACAGTACTTCTTCACATAATTCACCAGGTATTGTCGAGAGCTTTTTTTGCTTTTTTTTAATAATTACTAATTTTTCAACAACAAATTAGCCGATTTTTTTAGCGAAAATCGGGTTTTTGGCTCCCAAGTGCTACGAAAAATCGAAAAATCGAAAAAAAAAAAAAATCCTCCCGTCATTACCTCGAGAAACATCTCCTTTAACAAATGCATTTTGATTTTTTTGTTTCAAATGATTCTGTTGCGAGTTATGGTGCACACCGCAAACCAACTTTTTTTCGAGGCGCCTCCGGGGTTTAATTTTCACTCGCTCAATTTTGAATATTTTGCAATGCAAATTTAGGAGAATGTTGTTCAAATGTTACTTTATTATATGTAAATTTTTCAATAAACGAACACTATTCGATAGGCCAAAAAAAAAATCTTAAAAACATGCCTTTTTTTCGCCGAATTAACTTTACCCCGCCGTTAAGGAAATTTGGGGTAAAAAACAAAAGGGACCAAGTGCCCCCAGTCTCTCTTATGTTTGAAGGATTTTGATCCTCACCCAATTCCGCGAGTGCCAGGCAACCCCCGTGCCAGGCGGAATCCAATTCGCGGCCTGAGAACAAATTCACCACGAACCCTACGACGTCGTCGGCCAGATCTATTGGTAGTCGCGAGGTCATTCTGCCGATTCCTTTGGCCGCGGACCATCTGCGCAATAGGATTCACTTAAGGGGCTATACCAGTGTGACACTAAAAAAATCGATTGTTTTTTTGCCTTTTTCGACAGTTTATAATTTGTATCATTTTATCGTGCAAAAATCGATAGTTAAATATTTAAACGTGTTTTTCTCGAAATGAGATTTTTCAAATTTGCTGACGTTGTGACTCAAAGAGCAATTATCCGATTGACTCGAAATTTGAACTGAGTACTCTTGAATATATTTACTCTACAATGACGTAGGATATTTTTGATTGGATGAAAATTGACGATTTGGCATTGAAAAAAACGACCATTTTATAGGCGAGAAAACAGACGTTTTTTTTCATAACCACGCCATTTTGTTAGATTTTGATATTTTTCGAAAATTTTACGTCATTGTACAGGAAATGCCTTCCAGTTTAACATTTTTTCCTTTTTCGTTTTCAGCTACTCAATCGGCCGAAATCATGTCAGCAGTGAAGGAACTTTTTTTTGGCGCCTCCGAAGGCAGTGCACAAGTCACTTGGATCTCAATATTTTTCTATGAAAGAATTTTGTAATATAGGTCAAATATAGCCAAATATAATCTATATATTATAGCTTAATATATAGAACTATGATATATATATTATATAGCTATAATATATATATTACTATAATATATAACTATATTATAGTTATATAATATATAACTATAATATATATATTATATGGAACTATAATTATATAGCTTAATATATAGAACTATAATATATATTATCTATATATTATAGCCAAATATATTCTTAAAACCGAAACATTTTCCGAAACATTTAGCTGAGGACATTTCTTCCAAAAAACTCCCGAAAATCACCCAAGTTTTCAGCGTTCACACTGGTGTAGCCCCTTAATGTTAGTGTACGTAAAATGATTTGCAATTGGAAGCCAGGGTTCCATGCGTATGACGAACCTTATAGCGATTGCTTTGTCGCGAAGGCCCTGAATGAGCTGTTCAATGATATCCTCAGTGATCGGTGGTACGTCTTGCTCGTCGTTGTCGTTCACCATCGTTTCCGAACTATCCAGGGCACTCTCGTTCAACATGTTACTCGTCAGAGTGGGCAAGAGCGTTATCGGCCTGCTCGACTTTTGGTATCTCCACGAAGCCAACTTCAATCTCAATAATACGAAACCTGCGACCGAGTGAAACGATGAGATTTCGTGGCGATTGAAGCGTTGAATGCTTTTTCCCTTTTAAACGGGACAAATATACACTAGGCGTTGCACGTGGAAGTTCTATTCTGAAACCCGGTCAACTTTTTATTAGTATGTTTTTAGAAATATATTATTATATAAAGAAACAACGGTCAATATGGATTTTTGCATTTTTTTATTAATTCCATTTTTGAGCATTTACGTCCGGTTGAATTGTGGAGTTCTTTCTCGATGTCTATGGCTTCAAACCGAAATAACTCGGAAATTACTGACGCCGGACAAAAAATTATTTGTTATATTTTCAGTTATTATCAATGTGCTTCTGGAGAAAGAATATTCCTGATGTCTATAAAAATTGAATTCAATTCTTTTTTTTCTGTTACTTGTGTAAAATGCGATATCGTTTTAACGCCTCAGGCCACAGTAACGGGTATAAAATCATGTGCGAATGTAACAATTTTTTTTCGTATGAAAAAGTCATTCACTCAGAAAATTAATCACACTTCTATTTAGTATGAATATCAAGCTGTTAAAAAAAATATATATTTTTTTTCGGTGTACAAAATGGCCGACTACTAATATTTTCTTGTTATCTTTTTTTAGGCGCTCCGCGGCGTGGCATTTAGCATCCACAATTTTTTATCTAGAACAAAAAACAACAATTCTCGTCAATCTACATTTTAATACCTAGAGAAGTACGTACGGAATTTAAAAAATATTGTTTCATTCAAAAGTTGTAAGTATTTGAACTTAAGAAATGAATTTTCAGTGAAAATTTCGTTATAACTGATCATAAACTGCTCATAAAATGAAAAGTTTTCGATTAATCAGAAATTCCGTACGTACTTCTCTCCGCAATGCAATTAGGAACATAACTTTTAAGTTTGAAGTAAATCGAGTGAAAATTGTTGAAGTAATTTGTCACACCAATTGGAAAAAAGCTGTTTCGAGAAGTTTCGAGTAGTCGGCCATTTTGTACATCGAAAAAGATATATATATTTCGTAACAGCTTGATATTCAGACTAAATAGATGTGTAATTAATTTTATGAGTGAATGACTTTTTCATACGAAAAAAATTGTTAAAAGCGCACATGATTTTATACCCGTTACTGTGGCCTAAGGCCTTAAAGAAAGCATATTTTATTTTCTAATTCCGTTTTTTTCGCATTCTATGCATCAATACGAACATTTCAAGATCAAGTCCATAGAGAACCATTTTTTTTCAAGATTCAACTATGCGTATTTTGGAAATAATTGTATTTCGATCAAAATAACGAAGTATTTTTGATATACCGATTTCCGGTTGAAATATATCAAAATATTACGTTACTTATTTCGACGAACTTTCAATACTCGAATACTGAATTCGAAAAAAATAGAAAACTGCTTTTTTCAATAGAAATAAGACTTTTTTCTATTCGAAACACTTTAAGGGGTTACCCCCCACTTGCGATTTTGAAAAAATCGATTTTTTTTTATTGCATTTTTTTGAAGTATAAGTATCTGAGAATGTGTCCTGAAAATTTCAAGTCGATCCGAACAAAATTGACTGAGATATGAGCGTTGAAAGAGAAGAATCCGTTGTGTAAACGAACGGAAATTGAAACTTTAAACGCGTTTTTCTCAAAATGGCATTTCTGAAGTCGGTGACCAAGATTACTCGTACACTAATGAACCGATCTTCTTGAAATTTTGGAGACTTATTTAATACATAAAAATGTAGTCTTTAAGCGTTCGATTTTTTTTCGAAAAAAAAAAAAAAAAAAAAAAAAAAAGGCCGTTTTATAGCCAAAAAACGGCCGTTTTTTTCGTTAAAATCGAACCATTAACTTTGACTGTCCGCCATTTTGTGAAAAATGAATATTTTTTAAAATCCTTCGATTAAAGACTAGTTTATACTTATATTTGACTAAATCCATCCGCATTTTTTTTTTCATATGATCCACTTCGCCGCAATGTTGGTCACCGCAAACCGTGTATATAAAAACATTATTTCACTGACGGCCATTTGCCACTAAAGAATGTAATATTTTTCAATAAAAAAATTACTGAACGTTCTTCAAGATGTGTTCTTTAAGATGGTATATTGATCGATTAAAAAAGTTTTGTAGTTTTCTTTAAAAAAAATTCATGAAAAAGGCCTTTTTTGCGCTACAAGTGACGGTAACGCCTTAAAAACTGGACCAAAAATAGCACGAATAATTTGTTGTGCTGGATTAGCAATTTCCCAATGATTTCGGTATGAATTACTAACCGTCGAGCAAGAATTGTAAGATTCAACTGGCAATTGTAGCAGCTCAAGACGGGATATACATTTACAACAATCAAAAAATCGATTTCTTTTTTCTTTCTTTAAACGTTAGAACTATATATGTAGAATATTTTTCCAAAGTTTCAAAGCGAAATTCGAGAAACTTCCAACGTTACAGCCCGTCGATGCGTTTGTCTCAAAACTGCATTATCGAAATTGGCGTGCAGGATAACACAAAAACTATTAAGCCGATTGAGTTGAAACTTGGTAAAAATATTGGTAATACTGGTACCTTCTACTTGACGAGAACTGTTTTTTTTAATTGCAAAAAAACGATTTTTTTAATCCACATTTTACAGAAATGTTGCGTGAAATGTGGATTTTTTTTTGTAAATGCGTGCCATTTTCTCAAATTTTCATTTTCTTCATTTTAATTACCGTCACATAGAAACTTTACATGTTCTAACTGAAAAAATGTTTGAACTTGATGTCTGAACCATTACGATGATGAATTAATTGAAAATAATTGTTTCGTATACTTAAATATAATATTAAAGTATACGTAAATTTTGATAATAGTAGAATAATTATTTCTTAGTTTATAAAATCCCTCAATATTGCTTATTTTTTTCCTGTCTAAATGTGTAT
Organism: Ophion obscuratus; assembly: GCA_964007375.1. Taxonomy (NCBI): domain Eukaryota; kingdom Metazoa; phylum Arthropoda; class Insecta; order Hymenoptera; family Ichneumonidae; genus Ophion; species Ophion obscuratus. The sequence continues at coordinate 80,156,789 of OZ023312.1, read as the reverse complement.
CCCGCCTTAAGGTAATCGTGTCGCGAAGCGCCGTATGGGCAATTACAGTGGCGCTTAATAAAAAATTACCCAACGATACCCTGGAATAATTTTTTTTCCCAAACTTACAAGGGGACAGTACAGCAGTCGGATTTTTGTAATTTTTCGTACTCATGGTACGCGAAGTTCAGAGCTCGAATATTAATATCCCAAAGCAGTTCGACGCCATATTCAGAAATTTTCGAGAAAATTGACTTTGAAGTTTTCGAGCGCACTCTTATCCCACAAAGATGCAACGATATTCGAACCGGGCTCGTGGCGTACCCGGTAGCGCTCGAGTCTAGTAATCGCGGGGTCGCTGGTTCGAGCCTCACTTCGATTTTTTTTTTTTTTTTTTTTTTTTCATTTTTTTTTAAATGAAAAAACGCAAGTCATATTTGTAATTATCTCTTGATTATAAACATACATTTTCAAGTATCAATATTTATAACCAACAACATTTTTAGGATGAAAATGAAAAACGTCGGGTAAGGAATTGAATACTTTATTATTCGGTCTGTATTCGTTTGTTTTATACATCGGGTGTAATGTTACACGAGCCAGAGTGATAACCATCGTAAAAACAAGGAAAACAGTAATTTTCACGGCATCTCGCACACCGTATAAACGATGCATTGTTACATTCGCAACTTTTCCTATTAATCTACAAGGGAGTTTATATTCCTATTAATCTACAAGGGAGTTTATGTAAATATTATTACTGGATATTTTTACGTCGCCTATTCGCAATTTCAAGCAAGAGATAATCAAAAATAAGACTTGCATTTATCATTGACAATTATAATTACATATATGTGAATTAGCATAGATTTTATGATTTTTATCCCGGGATTATTTATTTATTTTTTTATAAATAATCACCTATTGTTATATATAAATAATACATGATTATATATGAGAAAATATATAATTATGTATAACTATATATGGATTTTGTCCACATATAAACATATACAGATATATTATATTAATTATATATAATATGTGATTATATACAACAAAAATTTATCGGGATATTTAAATGACGGAGGTATGCGAATTAAAAAAAAATGAAAAAAAAAAAAAAAAAAAAAAAAAAAAATTCGAAGTGAGACTCGAACCAGCGACCCCGCGATTACTAGACTCGAGCGCTACCGGGTACGCCACGAGCCCGGTTCGAATATTGTTGCATCTTTGTGGGATAAGAGTGCGCTCCAAAACTTCGAAGTCAATTTTCTCGTAAATTTCTGAATATGGCGTCGAACTGCTTTGGGATATTAATATTCGAGCTCTGAACTTCACGTACCATGAGTACGAAAAATTACAAAAATCCGACTGCCGTACTGTCCCCTTGTTAGTAGATTCCGACGCTTTTACATTATCTCCCAAAAGTCGCGACTACGAAAATTCTGCTATTCACATTTTTCCAAGTTTCATCATTAATATTTTCATGAAACATTCGGTGACCCGTTGTTTTTATTGTCGTCACGGAACCTTTGGAATTTTGTACACGCATAGAGCAGTTTATATCAGACATCTATAGCTATTTAGTGTATAAATGATTAGATATAAATGTGGCCATCTCCATAAAGTGCCGTATAAATAAGACGATTTTTAGAGTCGCATTTTTTTGGTTAAAAGTTCGGTAACGTGGCTTGAAATTTTACCAGTATACCGGGATCTATTTTTACTTCGTTGTGGATGAAAATAAAATACGCGACGACCATTGTTTGCATATAACATATTGAAAAATCCAACTAATTAAAAATGAACAGGATTTTCGCGAAAACTTTCACGTGAAATGGTTCACGCACACTCATACGTGCGTGTGCGTCTGTGTGTGTGTGTACGTATGCGTGTAAATGCGTGTAAATGTTCGAATAATGCATTACCGATTCTCTGGACAACTTTCATTTCGTACTTCCTGACCAGGACGGCAGGATTCTCTCTGAGATTCAATTTGGAGATCTTGTCGAAAATCATTTGAACGTAGGGCTTCAGATCTTCACGGGCGCAATGTTTCAGTATCGAGGCCAAAACTGCCAGCGGTCCGTGGCTCGAAGTGTCGCTTTCCAGGCACTGTGTATTTTTTTCTCAATGATTTCAAGCGATCGCAATTTTCTCGTAACTCAAATTTTCAAAATTGACACCCAATAATTACGTTCAAACACCACATGATCATTTCCTCTAGGTACAATTTCTTCACGTCCGATCTGGTGATGAAATTGGAAATGAGAAATACAGCCGCTACAGAACAGGAATCCGCGGACATGCAGTACAACTTGCATATCTCTAAGAGTCTGAAATCAATGTTTTTAAGGGGTTACGTGAGTTTGAAAATTTGAAAAAATCCATTGAAAAAAAAATTATTATCTAATTACTATTAGATAATACATTTTTTTCAGTGGATTTATTGAAATTTTCAATAACATGTACTCAATAGGTTTAAAATATTCTCCCAAAGTTTTAATTCGGAGTAAAAGTCGAGGCGAGAGAGCCTTCGGGAAAGACCGGCCGCGAGCAACCCGGTATATCGCATTCTTCTCAAAATACTATTTTTGAAGTCAGTGGACACGATTTCTCAAAAACTGATACACCGATCTTAATGAAATTGCGCACTTCTTCAAAATAGCCTTCGACTAGTGATTGAAGGTGAAACGCACCCCCAAGAATAGGGGTGTTTTTCGTCGTTAAAGTTATCGTTCTTATCTCCAATGTATAATACACGAAATAAACATTGTTGCAATTTGAATTTTTATCTCGTACTGTCAAAACGGTATCGACGAAAAACACCCCAATTTTCGAGGGTGCGTTTCAACTCTTAAAAATCAGGTTTCGGAGTATAAAAAAGTACGTCTCGCCCGTTTTTTACCCATTCTACAAGCATGCCAAATTTCATCGAAATTGAAGAGATCGACCTCACAGCCTTTCTTTGCACGTATTTGTCATGAATAATTTATTTGAGGATGGATCTTTCGCGAGGCTAATTTTACTTAAGGCCTCAGGCCACAGTAACGGGTATAAAATCATGTGCGAATTTAACATTTTTTTTCGTATCAAAAAGTGACTCACGCGCAATATTAATTACACATCTATTTAGTACGAATATCAAGCTGTTCGAAAATATATATATATTTTTTTTTCGATGTACAAAATGGCCGACTACTCGAAACTTCTCGAAACAGCTTTTTTTCCAATTGACGTGACAAATAACCAACAATTTTCACTCAATTTACTTCAAATTAAAAAGTTATGTTCCTAAGGGGCCGTCCATATATTACGTCATCGATTTTTGCTGATTTTCGACCACCCCCCCCCCCCCCTACAATCATCCTATCGTCATTTCCTAATGACCCCCCCCCCCTCTCGCAAAATTGACGTCATTACCAGTTTGGCAAAATTAAAACATTTGCGGATTTGAGAAAAATTAGGTAACATTAAAACATTTTGTTATAGAATCATCTTTTATTATTTTGTACTTTGGCAATGTTTATTAATATAATAATATTATTCTTCCCTATTCTTTAGTTTTCTTTGGATAGCTCTCACATTTTGTTATAGAATCATCTTTTATTATTTTGTACTTTGGCAATTTTCATTTATATAATAATATTATTCTTCCCTATTCTTTAGTTTTCTTTGGATAGCTCCCACGGAGTTTTCACCCATTCTTGCAAATCCTGGATCACGGGTAATATCTCCGTATCCTCCCCATATTCATTTTGGCTCGATCGAACAATTTTCATAGGTACGCTGTTATTTGAAGTTCTCGAATATAATGTAGACAAACCTTATGTAATAAATAAATAAATAATGAGTTCAATAATTAATACCATTAGGTACTTGCAAAATATTTTTCATCACTCATGCAGGGAAACCACTCTAGTTGTACAATATACTATTGTACATTTTGAAGTAACTGGTATCACAAGAATGACGTCAATTTCGAAACGCCCCCCCCCCCCCCCTCATCCATCATTTATCGTCATCCGCAGACGAACCTCCCCCCCCCCCCAAATTTAGAATGACGTAATATATGGACGGCCCCTAATTGCATTTCGCAGAGGAGTATGTACGGAATTTCTGATTAATGGAAACTTTTCATTTTATGAGCAGTTTATGAGCAGTTATAACGAAATTTTTCACTGAAAACTCATTTCTTAAGAAGGTTGGAGCGTTAGCCACAATCCAAGGTTAAATTAAATAAAAAATACATGTTATTGTTTACACCATACTGAGTCTTTACGAATTTTTTGAACGTTTTTCACCACCAAACACCGGAGATCAAAAATAGTTAAATGTATGTAATTTAACGTACGGTTAGATGAGCAAGACTTTCACACTAAAGGTAATGCAATTTTTTTTGTTATTTAGCACCAAGATAAACCATTTCTAACAACGGATTAACGCAAACTGAAGCTTTGTATACATTTAGAAAAAAAAATCCTCATCTTGCCCATCGTAAACCATGGGCCAATAAGCTCGTGACGTACATATAAACAGGCATAATAATGAATTATTCAAAATTTCATTGTGAATTGTATAAAACATTCGTTGTCGTAGTTTTTTCATAATAATCCGCGACAATGTTATACTTTTTTTAAGTTGATAGTAACACAAAAGTTTTTCTACTTTACGTAATAAAAATATTAAAAGGCATAATTCTGCCCTTTAATTATATATTTAAAAAAATTAGCATATACAGAATGGATCTGTACCTCGTATGCATTTTTTGAGGTTCATTGAAAAAAAAATATTAATAAACCGTCATTTGACTCAACTGAATCGCTCCAACCTCCTTATGCACCAACAACTTTTGAAGAAAACAATATTTGTTTAATTCCGTACGTACTTCTCCAGGTATTCTAATGTAGATTGACGAGAATTTTTGTTTTTTGTTCCAGGTAACAAATTGTGGATGCTAAATGTTACGCTGTGGAGCGCAAAAAAAATATAAACAAAAATATTATTAGTCGGCCATTTTGTACATAAAAAAAAAGATAAATTTTTTGACAGCTTGATATTGATACTAAATAGATGTGTAATTAATTTTATAAGTGAATAACTTTTTAATACGAAAAAAAATTGTTAAATTCGCACATGATTTTATACCCGTTACTGTGGCCTAACGCCTTAAGGAGAGATATACACCTAGATGGACAAGGTCAAGGATTTAGAAGCTATGAACATTCCGCCGACCGTAGAAGACCCACACTATGGGCCTGGCATCGATGATTCCATGTAAGTTGACAAATTTCATGATTTATTCATTCCCAAATTTGCAAACGCGTTTTTCTCAAAACCACGTTTTTCAAATCGGTACCCAGAATTTCTCGAAAACCAATGAACCGATTGCCTTGAGGTGTTTTGTGGTTATTCTACACACCATTATCTAGTACTTGTCATAGGATTTTTTTTTCCGTTACTTCGTTTTTGTTTTATAGGCAAAACAATAACTAATTTTTGGCCCAAAAATCACTATTTCTGTTCAAACGTCTGCCATTTTGTCATAAATCGATATTTTCAAAATCGGCTATGATAAGTAGTAGATTATAGTATCTAATTTAATAATCTTTTTGGTTTTTTTTTTCAGATGATTTTTGAAGAAACGCCAGTGGGTACCGTATACGCAGATTTTTTACGACGCTCCAAGGATCATACAATATCCTTGTATATTTTTGATATTTTTAAATAAAGAGAATTAAACATATTTTTGAATGTATATACTTTAAGATAATTAAAACCCCAATGCGAAATTTCAAATAGTTTTCCTTGAAAAAAATCACAAAAATGACCTTATTTCAGGCTCCTAGGTGTATATCTCTCCTTAAGGGGTAAGGCCACTGTAAATTTTTTGAAAAATCGATTTTTTTTTATTGGCTTAAAAAATAGTTTAAACCCTCTAGAATAAGAAAAAAAAGGTCCTGTGCTTCTTCTTTTTTTAATTTTTTCCAATAAAAAACTATTCGCAAAACTTTAAACGCGTTGTTCTCGAAACATGGTTTTTCAAAATGGCACGCAGCATAACTCGAACAATTTTCATTTTTTTTACTTGAAATTTTAACCAGATGTGAACATTTACATTATCTTGAGAATGTCGATCGGAATTTTCAAGAATTTTATTTATTGATTTTTTATTAACAAAAAACTTGCCGTTTTTTTCGTCAAAAATCAATTTTTTTTTTCAAACGCACGCCAAACCCACAAAAATTGATACTTTTTGAAGTCCGATCGACATTCTCTAGCTATAGCCCTCTAGATTAATGGTTTTTTTTTGTTCTAGATTCAAAAGTGCACCAGTGGTGCTGCGTGCCGCGGAGCCCTGGAAGCAAAACATGTCCCGGGAAGATAGCTGTGGAACCGCCATTTTGTTTTTTTTTACTGTAAAAAAATTTTATAATAAAGTTTAATGTATGCCCAATAACACCATTAAAAGTTTTTTTTCAAATACCTTCAATTTCGGGAGCAAAAAATTAGTGAAAAAACCTTTTTTTTTGGGCCGTTACAGTGGCCTTACCCCTTAAGTCAATCAAAAAATACGTGTCGTCCATTTTTACCCATTCTACAAGTAGCAAATTTCATCGAAATCAGAGAGATCGACCTTGCAACCTTTCCTCGCAAGTATTTTACATGAATAACTTATTAGAGGATTGATATTTCGCGAGGTTCATTTTACTTAATTATAAAGCTTAAAATTCATGGGTAAGAAGTGGACGAAGAAAAAATCGAATTTTTGGGAGGCTTGAGCAACCAGAGATTGTTGCTTCGGCGACAATTTTTTTTTAATCTAAAGAATATAATTCTATGGTGATAAAAAGGCCAAAAGAGGTCAAATTTGTGCCATTCTAAATTACGTACATAGGTTTATCCATGTACATATATTTTTAGAAATATATATTCACACCAATGTACCTCACTATGATGGTTTGGGAGAGTTCAACATCGTCAGATATTTCCAGACGCGACAATGGAAAAGGTATCTTGGAGATAATGGACAACCATATCAACAAAACGTATCTTGTCTCCCAGGTCATTACGTCGGTCGGATTTTGTTTCTCCAGCATGCGAAGAACAGGAATGAGATCCATTACCTGTATTCGTCGAGCCAAATAGCAAAAGTGTATTCTTTATTCCGACTCAATTATGAAGCATGAAAAACATAGCGAATGTCATTGAGTTTTGCATTTTTGCGAATATGCGAACCTCGTGCGGCAAGTAGTTGACAATGTTCTTGTAGCGTTTGACGGACATGAGTACAAAAAGATATTTAAAGGCATTGTTCTTGACTAGCTCGTTGGTCGTCTCGTCCTTGACAATTGATATCAAGGAGCCAAGTATGACCTCGATATAAGGATCGAGAAGATGCGGCTGATCCTGGTACTGGGACAATACGAAGCTGTACCTTTCGAAATTTTTCTCGATCTCTCGCGTATGGGCATCGTCGGCGCGTCGTAATTTCGCGATTAACTGAATTATCTCCTCGTTCTCTTTGAAGGCGTTGTGACCGCAGCCTATCGACTCCCCGTCGACGCGATCGCTCGAAACCATTTTCGAGGTTATGCCCGGCAGCGCGAACGCGTGCCGCACGTTCGCTCCTCTCGTTGCACTATATATACGCTCGGAGCAAAATAACTATAAATGGAATCGTCACTCGTTCATTATTCGCGAACGATCGCGAGCTCTTGCGAATGTCGCCAAATTTCCCGAACCACAACTAACGAAGATTAAACGCGATATCAATAACCAGTAATGCACAAATTTGTAGGCACTTTGACAACTTATTTTGACAGATGAGAAATTGCCGAGAAGCGTCGCGAAGCGTGACGTGCTCAGTGGATATTTGAACGGCGGGGGGGGGGGGGGGGGAAGCCGTAGGACGCGATCTCTATACACGGTCTTACATACAGGTCTGACCACGGTCTTACATACAGGTCTTGAAACTCGCTCAAAATTTCAGTGGTGGGGGATGGCCTCTTATTGAAGCACCGACTGTTTCAACTCGTGACCACGAGGATCGCTGCTATAGAGTGATGCAGGCTGTGTGAGAGAGACAGAAATAGACAAGGAGACTAGAGAGAAGGAGTCGACACTCCCGCCTCAAACAGTTCTTTCAATCGGTCGCAGAGATGTAATGCTCAGTTCCGCCGCTGCCGTCACTAGTGTTCCCCAGAGCCCATAATATATAGTAATACAAAACTGCATAAGGTGAAACTGACCGTGTTATGGCGGCAAAATTGTTCGCGCCTGTCAAGCACAAATATATCTGTCGTGTACACCAGCACAGCAGCTATCGACCTATGTGTATGATAACGGAGATGACTCCTCGCGAGTCAATGAAATAAAGGGAAACAGTAAACACTCTAGGTAGGAATTATAAAACAAATTTCAACTATTGATGGCAGTAAATTAAAAAATATATTCTTCCATGTTATTTTTCTTCGACTTCTTTTGGGATTGGACGAGTTCTTTGATTGGTTAAAACTGCTTCAATTCGCTCGTACAACCAGATACCTGTACGAATGCAAAAGAAAAAAATTAAAACTACCGAGGCTGGAACTCAGGACCTTCAATACAGTAATCTAGCGTTCTACCAACTTCGCCACACAATCATTTGCCAATAGATATAATCTTTTCATATTAAAGTGATTGCCGCGCTTGGGGTTCAATTAGGCTTGACGGCTTGTTCGGTTGGTTCATCGCTTAATTCAATTCATATTTAGCATCATTTTTAAACGTAACTAGCAAATAACGAGTTTTCATGGGTATGCATATGATAAGCACATGTTGAAAAGACAACCCCAGCATGTAGAGCCAACATTCCCGCATTCGCCCGGTTTCTTGCATGTACATGTTATTATTATTATTTATCATTATTATTATTGTACAGGAAAACAGAGTAACGCGCATCCGAATAATAAATACATTACGATACATTACGGTTGGTTTATCGCTTTATTCGCATTTCGTTGTAATTAGCTATATTTTTAAACATAACAGGCAAATCATAAGTTTCCATAATAAAATAACTCGTGTTGCACTTATTATATAATTATTATATCTGATGTGCTTATTATATAATAAGCCCATGTGAATAAAACAACACGAGTTGTTTCATTAATATTATTTATATTTCATTTATTATATATATGTACACAATATTATTATATATTATAATTGTGATTTAGTTAACTCGTATCCCCATGTATTTCCTGGTAACCACGTCTTTATTCCTTTCCGTTACATACACAGTTCCATTACACGCCCCGCCTCTGGTTCTCTCTCCCTTGACACAACATCCCATCATCACCCGCTCGACCTCTTTCCACTAGCGACGCCACTCGGCGTGCACATACACTACAATAATAGAAGGAAGGAATCCCCACGGTCTTACATACAGGTCTTGCAACGAAGGTGGTGGGGGTGGTACGCTTAATGTCGGCAATAAGCTTTGGCTTATAGCCACAAGAGCGGTGCTGCGAACTTGTCATAGCGGCTAGACAAGTAAATAGACATAAATTAAAAAAGATAACATCAACTTGCCTCTGCAATAACTCGACCGTTTAAGTCATGTTTTACCCACTTTCTTAGAATGTATCGTTGGAGAAAATGTTTCTCACACACGAATTGCGAAGGCATGAGCTGAAAAATTCCTGGAATTGCAGTGATCCATTTTTGACGACGTTCGATATTCGATGGAACCCGAAACACCGAACGTTTTTACTTTACTAACTGACGTCCAGTATCACACGTTGGAACCGCACACGAATTAGTCGTCATTATTATGTAAAAATCCGCACGATATCATCGTCATAAAAAAACACGTGATTTTTTTAATAACGGTTATGTAAAACTTTATAGTAGCTGATTAAGTGAGGTTGTGTTGCCACATGCGTCTTTCGCTGTTTCGGCTATGATTTGATTGAAGCGATGCGAGCGGCGGTCAAGGAAATTAACGAGCCGACAGTAAGACGACCGCCCCCACCACCAATATTTGATTCAGTTGCAAGACCTGTATGTAAGACCGTGGGAATCCCTACTTGGGTGTATTATCGTTCGGGTGTGCGAGAAAGAACGCACCATGACTGTTCCAGGTGAGTACGAGAGAGAAACACGATCACCCCAGTTTTGTGATTGGTCGTTGAGGAGGAGCTCGGACTTTATGCAGTTTTGTATTACTATATATTATGGGCTCTGGGGAACACTAGCGACGCCTGCGGTGGAACTGAGCACTACATCTCTACGACCGATTGAAAGAACTTCGTACATACAGGCTAGGATAGGGAGTTTGGACTCCTTTACTCTAGGCTCCTTGGAAATAGATTTCAAAAATAAACAAAACCCAAACATAACCGCTGATTCACGCGACCACACGCTCTACTTGTAAACTTGTAAATACGGTGATATTCAAAAAAAATCTATTTTTTAAGGACAACAAATCCTGCAATTTATGGAATGGTTGAAATTATTTTTTTCGCATTGGAGCCGGGAACCTGAAGAAAATGAAAAATGATTGGGAGCATTTCAATAAATACTTTCCAGGCTGTAAAACATAAAACAAAGTTAGTGAATTATTTAAATTTATCCTACTCGAGAGTCCTTCGCTTAAAGGTCGGAAAAGAGGTGTTTTTTTTTTAATTTACCAACGCAAACCGTTTCGGAAATTGCAAAGTAGAGATTATTGAAAATGTTTCTTGGGACGTGCATTAAAAGTTTTCGAAGAGGAAATAAAGAATAGCAAAAAAGCACTGTTTCTTAAGTATTTGTTTCATTTTCAAGAAACACATCCTGCAAGTGTTTTGGTCTGGATTCCACTTCGGTCTGGAATAGTTGCCACTTATTTTCCGGTCAATTAATACAACGCGTAAAGCCCATTTGTTTTATGAAAGCTAAAACATGTTTTTAAAAAACCGAGCGCAAAATGTGTTGATTAAAAAAAGATGATTACTTTCATCTAAAAAAACTGAAAACTTTTTAAATACATTAATTCATACCAGCACATATTACGACCATTTACATTCTTTTTTCTCCAATGTCTCACAATACATCGTTCTTCGAAATGTTTTTCGCACACGTACTGAGACTCTTTCAGTCCCGGAATAGCATCGAGCCATTTTTTGTATCGTTCGACGTTTCTGGGCACGCGAAGCACGGAGCACTTCCGCTTCCAATTTTTGTACCCCGTTTTAGAATTGCGAACCGCGCAACCCTTAGCCATTTCGCATTTTTTTTCGCAAACACTACCAAAAAAAATGCCCACTCATGCGTAAAAACACGATAAAAAATGTATCACGGTAAATCGAGTAGAAGCTTCTGGTATATAGTCGCAAATAAAGGTTATTTCGACAATCGCGCCACAAAAACATACGTAAACACCTTGGGCCCATTCACCGGTAAGACGTAAGCGGGAAACACTTCCCCTTGCTAGTAGCGACGCGTAGCGGCACCTGGTGAATCGAAGAGTGTAGCCGATATAAGCGTGCCTACCCCCACCACGAAAATTTAGCTTCGTTGCAAAACCTGTAAGAGCGTGCTTAGATAAGGCAAACGAGCAGTTCTCGCTTCTGTCACTCAAAGTGCTGCTAGGTAGAAGTTAGCCAATCTGTTAGCAGGTCTGAACAGTTGTGAAAAGGCGCAGATTTTTCGAAATAAACAGCGTCTGTTCGGTTTAGCTACACTTTCTACAATTTCAATAGAAACAGTAATAGAAAAGCCTCAGAAGGCGTAAGAAGTGTAGAAAAGTAAATGATTGAGTATTTTTTCACTCCTGAACACCCGGAAAATTTTAATAAATCTTTAAATAAAGTCCAATGTTTTCCCTCTGTCTTTCATTTGTTTAGTATTGGCTGTACCCATATACGTTTCGGCTCTTCCGATTTTTTGGTTTCGCTTTTGTCTAGAAGTAAGGCTATAAGAACAAGTTGTGACAGAAAAGTGGCATCCTTTGCCGCCGCATTAAGCTGTGTTCTAGCAGCACAGCATTGCGCATCCTCGCGTGAATGCTGGTGATAATATTGCAGTACGAAAATACAGAATATTGGCGGTACATTTGGAGCACGTGCATTGCTGGGTTATTGCAGCATTGCGACAGAAAATTCGGTACGCGTTATTTCGGCAAGCTGAGGGCACATTGGAGATACGCTGTGACGCTCCATTGCCGGTAGAAACGAGGCGCGTTATCGCGGCATTGGGGCAGAAGTTTTGGAATACGCTATTCGGCAAGGTGAGGGCACATTGGCGGCATGCCTGTGATGTTCTGTTGCCGGCATATTTAGAATACGCCGTAAGGCTCCTTCGTCTACATAAAAGAGCCCGCTATTGCGGTGTTGCGATCGGCTAAATGATGTTCTGCATTACCTATGCAGAACACCATTCAGCTGCACAGGTAGGAATAAAAGGAAGGCAAAATAAATAATTTTCTTCAATACAATCGCACACAAGTACCGGTTCGTGTGTGCGACGTCCGCGTATGACTGAGGGCTACGCGTCATGCCCGTAATTATTTTTTTCCGAAAGTACGAGACTGGGATTCGAACCCGCAACTTCACGATGGACTGGTTTAGGAAAAAAAAGGCTTCGTCAAAGAAAAGCTGTGCAGCCGCCATTTTGTTTTATATTACTTTGAAAAAAATTGTTTATCCAGTTTATGATATGTACAATGAAGGACCTTTTTCAGAATTTTGATTTATCCCATTGTCCTGCTCGAAAAAAATCCCAAAAGGTTACTATTTTTCCCCGCTACAGTGGTCTTACCCCTTAAATTCTCACGAAATTCTTTTTAGTTGGGTTGTACAAGCGATGAGATCCTTAAGTTTTTAAACTTACTCGTTTTACACTAGTTTTCACAGTGAAAATCAAACAAGCTAGTTTTTGCGGTGACAGCCGAAACATGCTGGTTTCCGTGGCGAAAGCATAATCACGCTAATTTTCGTAAGAACTTTGAATCGTGTTACTTTTCGTAAGCAGCGTCGATATAAGAACGGCCCCTTATCACTATGCCATTTCAACCGGCAACTTTCCCGACTCGCCACACAACCGACCTCGCAGTAGTTTGCTCAAAATATGTAGAAAAATAACAAAAGGGAATTATCGCTTCGGCATTCTAAAAATCGTCCTTGTTTCGCAGGAAAAAACGCCCAGCTCTAACGACTCGGTCGCTCGAGGTGCATGGTACATCGTTGTCTCTCCGTCACGTGACTTGAAAAGGATTATTTCCACTCATTTCACCTCATTCACAGATTCAATACAACTATTTTCACATTTTCAAATTTACTTGTATATATATATAAATGCTCGATATATTACCTATAACATCTCACGGCCTACCGCGCCATTTTCCGCACGTACCGAAAATCGTTAAGATCAATAATATTGTAAAAAAAAAACATTGTAAAACGTAATAATCGCAAGCCCATCACCGCGCTGCAACGAAAAGTCAATATTCTCCCGTAGTTTGTAACGACCGTGAAAGAAAATCGACAAAAAGAAACGCCGTCATCGAATCAATATTCAGTACTTGGCTCTGACGCTTACGCGAGGTAGATTGCCACCGAGTCAGCGGCCAAGTTCTTTCTTCAAGTTCCCGGCGAGTTTGTCCATAAATTCGAACGTCTCGAGGTAATCCTTTCTGGTGACTTTGTCCATGCCCTTGATGCAAATCGCGAGATCTTTGGTCATGAAACCAGCCTGGATGGTGTCGATGCAAACTTTTTCCAAGCTTTCGGCGAATTTTTTCAGTTCCGCGTTGTCGTCGAGTTTGGCACGATGAAGAAGACCGCGAGTCCAGGCGAAGATGGAAGCGATCGGATTGGTGGAGGTCTCTTTGCCCTGTTGATACTGTCGGAAGTGACGAGTGACGGTACCGTGGGCAGCCTCGGCCTCGACGGTGCGTCCATCCGGGCAGATGAGTACCGAGGTCATCAGACCGAGAGAACCGTATCCCTGAGCGACCGAGTCCGACTGTACGTCACCATCGTAATTCTTGCAGGCCCAAACGAAGCCACCGTTCGATTTCATCGCGTAAGCGACCATGTCGTCGATCAAACGATGCTCGTACCAAATGCCCTCGGCCTCGTACTTCTTCCGATACTCGGCTTCGTAAATCTCCTGGAAGTAGACGTGTGTAAGTAACGCGATTGATGCATTAAGCGTAATATCACCCGATCGCGTACTGTAGCATTACACATGACTCGACCGAATTAAGCATGGAGCCTAGATACCAGGAGGTTCAGCGAGGCCTTTCAACTCGTCCCCAAAACGAGAACAAAAAATGATGGCGCTGGGGTGCTCCGGCACCTATATTTATATAGATATACGCTAAACATGGGTGCGATCTAAGACAGATCACAGATGATGTACCTAACCCTCATTAGTGTTAAGGGATAATACCACTCTAGGATTTTGGAAAGACGTTTTCTTTCCTAAAAATACTTTGTTGTCATAAAAACAATATGCAATTGGTCCTGTAGCAATTTTTATTTATTTAAAGGTTCAATTATCGATTTGGCCGCAGCGCCTTGAAGCACGCGCTGAGTTGCTCGTACAACTTTAAACGCGTTTTTCTCGAAACCACTTTTTCCGATCTCGGAAGACGCATTACTCGACCACCTTTGCATGCATCGATTTGAAATTTCGATAGCAGCTTCACAATTATATTCTTTATGGGAGTACGTAGCCGTTTTTTGATTAAATGTAAACTTCTTTTTATAAACAATTTACTGCTTTTTTTGGCAAAAAATCGATTTATTTCCTTCAAAGTGCGTTATTTTTGCAAAATTTGAAAGCAAATTTCTAGGTAGTCTCACAGCTAATAATATATAAATTATCATTTTTTTGGTTTTTGTTTCAGGTCTTATATTTTACGAGAAAACCGTTCTCTCGTGAAGCTATATGTAAAAAAAACACGTTTTTCTAGATGAGCTGTATCTTCGCCATTTTGAGTTTGAGAGCTTTTCTCGCTTTTGCGTTTTTTTTTCCGAACCGTCATGAGGAAATTATGAATCGGCGGATATTTCGACGTTTGATGTCACGATCGGTCTGTCGTGAGGTTAGAAACTCATCCGATCACTTTCACCTCGTTGACCAACATATTACCATATATGTAGGTGCCGCTGCACCCCAGCGCCATCACTTCGGGTCATTTTCGGGGACGCTTTTTTCAGCGCCATTGCATTGCCGCTGAACCTCCTGGTATCTAGGCTCCATGGAATTAAGCACTACACATCACACTAAGGCTAGGTTTAGTGCTCGACCACGGTCGTATATACAGGTCTGGGCACTCCGTTCGAAAAGGCGCGACTCTAAGTGACGCCTCTATTTGTGCATTCCACCGCGGCGCTAGTGAAGGGGAGGCACTTTTGTTTATACCGCGTTTACGGGGCATGGCATGCACGTTGTGGTGGTGACGGTCGTATGCACGTGTGGCCTAACCTCGTTTTGACGGGGTGATTTCGAGTGTATCGTAGCCACGGTTTTTATTCAATACGGAATAACAAAAGATGAAGTGTCTATATATTGCGATGCCGAAGCGGTGCATGATTCCGGGATGCAGAAGTGGATACATAAATAACTCGGAGCACGTCTCATTATTTAAAATTCCCAATGATGACTACTGATATCTTCTACTACTTTTCAACTACTACTACTACTAATGAAAGGAATGCGTGCTACACGTAAATTTCGAATGTTCTTTTCCGTAAACGAAAAAAAATGTAATTGGATTGAGCGATAGTTCAATCGGCATATCCATGTCGAAGACGATGAGTATCATTAACTAATGGCTCATCGCTCATATTTTCGGTTTATGCTTTTAGTTTTTGTGTTCGACTAATTATTTAGGATGTATTAATTTTTCATCACAGCCACGTGAAGGGAAAGACAATTCGCATACGCGCATACATCGCGCTCTGTCGCACATGCCTCTGAGATAGCAGCGCTCCACGCTTTTGCGGCTAGTTCTGCAAAGAGAGGCGTCGGATAGAGGCACGCTTTGGGATATACGGAATATACGGGAGTGTCCAGACCTGTATATACGACCGTGAGCATTACACATCACACCAAGGCTAGGTTTAGTGCTCCACCGACGGGGAGCGCTGATATCGGTCGAGTGTATATAGTCATATGCAATTCATTAGCAATACGACGATGAGCGCTGATATCGGTTGAGCATTAAATCCCGCTTTAGTGTACGCGGTTATCATCAATCGCATTACTTGCACATGTTAGTGTATAATGGCGACTGAGAGAAAAAGTAACCCTCTTTGGAATGACTTCGAAAAAGTTGTTCCGAGCAAAAAGGCCAAATGTGGCTACTGCTCGCGTATATTGGCAATTTCTTCCAGTTCAATAGGAAGCCTCAGCCGACATATGACAGCCATCAATCCTACAATTCAAGTAAATAGCGACAGACAGCTTGTATCTCTTCCCAATAGAAATGTCGATAATGAGATCGAAGTAGAGCCAATTCCCTCAGAACGATAGTCGTTTCTAAAGAAATACGGATCCCTCATTTCGCGTTTACAACGAAACGCGGAATGAGGAATCCTTGTTTCTTAAGGAACGACTATGAATGCGGGTGTTAATCTATTACTTTATATTACACCCTAGCATTCCATTACAATATCACACAAGACGTGATAGTGAGCGCCGCATGGGGCGCCATCTCGGGTGATGTTTAGGGTAATGTAATATCATTCGGTACGAAATGTACTGCCCTATCACATTACTTTATAAAGCACCGTTTTGCGCATGTCTACCTGGAAGATGTCCTTGAAACGACCATCGTATTTCTTCAGTATGGTGTTCTTCGTGGACAGATAGAGGGGATACTTTCTCGCGAGTGCGTACTGCAATGAGCTGTGCGCAAACGCGCGTATACTCTCGTCCGTGTTGAATTGCGCTTGGGCTATACCAGGGCCTTTGAACTCGTGCACAGTGTGACGAATATTCTGGCCGTCGTTTCCGGTCCACGTGATCTCGAGTTTACCCGCGCCGGGAACAACGAAATCCGTCGCTTTGTATTGATCCGCGTGTGCGTGACGACCGATTATTATCGGCTCGTTCCAACCGGTCACCAAACGCGGTATGTTTTTGCATATTATCGCCTCGCGGAATACCGTACCACCGAGGATATTACGTATAGTGCCGTTCGGACTCTTCCACATTTGGTGAAGCTTGAATTCCGTAACGCGATTCTCGTCGGGTGTTATCGTGGCGCATTTAATACCAACGTTGTAACGCTTTATCGCCTCGGCACACTCGACGGTTACTTTGTCGGAGGTTACGTCACGATTCTCGATACCCAAGTCGTACGTGTGAAGCTCGATGTCCAAGTAAGGGAGAATCAGCTTCTCCTTTATCGAGTCCCAGATTATACGGGTCATCTCGTCACCGAGGACATCTACCACTGCTCCTGCCTGGGGAGGGAAACGACCGAGATAAGAAATGATCACAGCTGGGCAGATAAACGGTAATCTTTCGATCGATAATTCACGAAGTTGACATATCGCTTAACGATTAAACTTTGAAGGTAAATTCAAAAACCATTAACGGTCTTATTCCCTTCCGTTAAGGGGAGATACCTGAGTAAATGGCGAGAAAAACAGGTAAACTTCGGGAATTTTTATCTTACAAATTAATGTTTCGATTGGATACGGGTTTTTTTTTGGAAAATATGAACATTGAGGTATGTTTGGGAATTTTTTCAAATAAATTCGTTAATTGCAAGCTCTTCAAACGCGATTATCTCGAAACATAGTTTTCAAAGTCAGTGCCAGATGTATCTCGAAAACGGCTTGTCCGATTTTGTCCAAATTTGGATACAATATTCTTCGATAGTTTTTCCCGTTCGCCACGTAGGGGTTTTTCATTTGATTGAACCATTGCGCTTTTATGCAATGTGTATGCAATCCAAAATCGTCGGAAATTGCGAACGAACACTCTGACCGACGAGCAGGCTGACAATTCTGTCAGACTGCGCCATACTACTGTCATATGGAAGAAGGCGGCATCTAAAAAAAATCGAAAATGCGTTTCTGGTATCGTTGGAATCAGTACAAAACTTTCCATCGTTCTGTATAGTAAAATGTATTTTCGATTTTTATTGTAGACGCCGTCTTCCATATGACGGCAGCATCCATCCATCGGATACTCCCACGCATGGCTGTACCAAGGTTCTCCGGGATACCTGCGACTATTATTTTTTATGGCGGGATATACATTTACAACGATGAAAAATGGATTTCTTTTTTCTTCTTTGTATAAACGATGGAACTATATATGTAGAATATTTTCCTAATGTTTCAAGGCGAAATTCGAAAAACTCCAAACGTTGCAGCCCGTCAACGCTGTGCCTTACCACTCGTATTCGGAGCGGGCGTGAACTTCAAACGCATTTTTTCAAAACTGCATTATCGAAATTGGCGTGCAGGATTACTCAAAAACTATTAAGCCGATTGAGTTGAAACTTGGTAAAAATATTTATAATATCGGTACCTTCTATTTAACGAGAATAGTTTTTGAAAAACTGGAAAAAAAAACTAGTTTTTTAATCCACATTTTACAGAAATGTTGCGTGAAATGTTGATTTTTTTTTGTAAATTCGTGCGATTTTCTTAAATTTGCATTTTCTTCATTTTAATTACCGTCACATAGAAACTTTACATGTTCCAACTGAAAAAATGTTTGAACTTTTTTGCTAACCAAAGTCTACGGTAAGCTAGATTGCACGCCGATTCGCAACTCCCGCGGCGACCTTGCTGTAACACTCTGCCGCAGCTCCGTCATTTTGATGATGAATTAATAGAAAAAAATTGTTTTGTATACTTAAATATACTATTAAAGTATACCTAAAGTTCGATTATTGTAGAATAATTATTTCTTAGTTTAAAAAATTCCTTAATATTGTTTTTTCCCTTTCTAAATGTACATCGCGCCTTAAGGGGTAAGGGGTCGTCAATTAATCACGTGAGGTTTTTTAGGCCACTTTCTGAACCCCCCTCCCCCGTGGTGATATGTGGCGAGGTTTCCAGCCCCCCCCCCCCCACATCACGTGTATTTTTTTGTGTTAAGAAATGTCAGACACAACCGATAGGGAGTACGGTCTTTGATTGTCAAAAACAAAATAATATATATTGTCAATATATTTAAATGGCATTGTCCTAGGACCATGGGCTCATTTGCGTGTTTTCTACAGTAACAAGTGGACAAACCTTTTGTGAATCAGATGTAGGCACCTCACTTTAAGTAGGTGGCCAGTCGAAATTAAATAGAACTAATAACTGTTGTTTAGGTTACTTTTTAGGCACAACCAGGGGGTTGAAACCTTCTTTCCCCTACCGGTATACAAAGGCTGCTCTTTTTGACCGCTTTTTTAGTTCTACCTCTCCCCATGGCGCTAGCAGTTATCTTACAATATTCTTATTGCGCAGGCGCGAGGCCCGTACGGCGTACATAGCGACCATATTATATACATAGCCCCTGCGCACGCATCAGGTTGTAAGAGTATAACTAGCGCTGCGAGTGGCAGAGTACGACACTAAAAATGCGGTCATTTTGCGTAGCAAAAATTCCAAAAGGTGCCAGCCCCGTGGGCACAACTTGCCTGTTCAATAGCTCATAGCGGATGATCTCCGGTTCACGCGATTACACAAAAAAATACACGTGATATGTCACAACCCCGCCCCCCCGCAGCGTGATCAATCGTGCTGTTATCCAAACCCCCCTCCCCCTATTTGAGCCACACGTGATTAATGGACGGCCCCTAAGATGCAGTCAGAATTTTAAAAAAATCGACTTTTTTTACATTTTCTTGAAGTATGTTTCGAAAATATGCCCTGAAAATTTCAAATCAAACCGATTAATAGTTTCCGAGATATTCCACAATTAGTTAAGGGGCGTCGGGTCCCCATAGCAGGTAGCGGCTGACAAACGCGCAAACGATAATACCCGAGAAGGCAGAATGCTTCGAAGGCAATAATAAATTGATATTTTGGAAGCTTCCACATCGGCAGAAGCCCTATTGTATGGGCCAGGAATTGATAATTCGATGTAAGCAATTTTTTAATTAGTATTTCTATACACAAATCAAGTGTAAAATTGGAAAACTCTTTCAGAAATTTTCAAAAATGTATTACTCAAAAACTATGAACTTTAGCAAAATTTTATAAAGAATACTTCCGATTTAAAATTGCCCAAAATGTTTTTAAAAAATAATTCTTCCCGAAAAACTTTAGTATTTTGAATTTTTTATAATAATTGGCTATAAACAATTGAATGCTCGACTTTTCGGCAAAAAATTCTGATATTCGGATTCAGCGGATCAAAATACATAAAAAAAGTTTAGCTTAATCCATCGAGCTCAAAATTTTACGAACATATAATACCGTATCCACATCGAAAAACTTTAAACGCGTTTTTCTCGAAACTATGTTTTTCAAGTCGGTGACCACTATAATTCAAAAACCACTCGATGGATTTTGATGAAATTTGGTGTGCTTATTGATAGCATTAAAAACTAGTCCTCAATCGAAGGATTTTCATTTTTATTCAAAATTTCTGTTTTTTTTTAACAATCAACGAGCGATTTTTTGGTCGAACATCAAAAGTTATCTGTCGAAAGCCGACATTTTGTTAATTTTTGAAAAAAAAAAAAGCTTCGATTAAGGACTAGATTTGTTATTAAAGTAATGAATTTTGTTGGTTTTTTGATTTCAGACGATCCAGTAAAATTTTATGGTCACCGCAAAGCAATACATGCCGAAGGGGGTCCGACAAAGATGGCGATATTTTTATAAGTAAGCAATATTTTTCTTTGAAAAATTGTACAAGTCAAGTTGAAATATAACATAAAAAGCCTGTGTAATCACTTTTGTACAACAAACTTAATTACTATAAAAAAAAAATTTCATTAAAAATGCTCGTTTTTTCACGCCTCTGACTGCACCTCTCTCCTTAAGGGGTTACCCCCACTTGCGATTTCGAAAAAATAGATTTTTTTATTGCATTTTTTTGAAGTATAAGTATCTGAGAATATGTCCTGAAAATGTCAAGTCGATCCGAACAAAATTGACTGAGATATGAGCGTTGAAAGAGAAGAATCCATTGTGTAAACGACCGGAAATTGAAACTTTAAACGCGTTTTTCTCAAAATGGCATTTCTGAAGTCGGTGACCAAGATTACTCGAACACTAATGAACCGATCTTCTTGAAATTTTGCAGGCTTATTTAATACATAAAAATGTAGTCTTTAATCGTTCGATTTTTTTTTCGAAAAAAAAAAAAAAAAAAATGGCCGTTTTATAGCCAAAAACGGCCGTTTTTTTTTCGTTAAAATCGAACCATTAACTTTGACTGTCCGCTATTATGTGAAAAATGAATATTTTTTAAAATCCTTCGATTAAAGACTAGTTTATACTTATATTTGACTAAATCCATCCGCATTTTTTTTTTCAGATGATCCACTTCGCCGCAATGTTGATCACCGCAAACCGTGAATATAAAAACATTATTTCATTGACGGCTATGTGCCGCTAAACAATGTAATATTTTTCAATAAAAAAATTACTGAAAGTCCTTCAAGATGTGTTCTTTAAGATGGTATATTGATCGATTAAAAGAGTTTTGTAGTTTTCTTTAAAAAAACTCATGAAAAAGGCCTTTTTTTTCTCCAAGTGGGGGTAACGCCTTAAATTAATTTCTATCCGTCAATGTGCCGTTACCGTTTTGCCAACTAAAGCATCTGTACCCTATGCCGGTGTTCGTAACGGTATCATAGAAAAGTAAAGATGCATTGAAAGTTGAACTATGTATTGTATGTAATTATGTGTTCCGCTCTTCTAGAGGGTGTTTAAAAACGACCTGACATTTTTAATCCTGGCCCATTTTGACAACTAATCTTTGACAACTGGCATCAGGAAGTATCGATCCCGCAATGCATAGAAATTGTTATTTGCTGCATTGTTACTGCAAAGTTATTGCAGACGAAAGTTCACGATCGTGTTATCTCGCGCCGATGTCAATTGGCCGCCAAGATCGTGCGTATTGACGCCATCGGACCTTCTTTGGGCTCTTCCAAAAGGAAAAGGGTACGCGAATGATGCACAGACAATTTCGGAGCTCAAGGAAGTAATTGGACGCACCGTCAATGAAATTAGTCCGCAATTGTGCCAAAATGTTATTGAAAATTTCGTCAAAAGAGCAAACATTTGCAAACAGGAACGAGGCGGCCATTTATCGGATATTGTGTTCCCCACGTACCCTCCATGTTTGTACCTTATATTGGAATAGAAATATCAAACCTTTTCACATAGAAATACGGTTTATTAATAAATTAAAATGTCGGGTCATTTTGAGACACCCAATGCAACGAAGCTTGCTAATGGAAAGTGAATTAAACATTCGCAAGCGGCATTGAGTCTCCGAAGCTCTGTTTTTCGTTCTCGTAGCAACGTAATGATGTAACGGTTGCAAAGTTCTCGAGATTTCATTGAACAACTCGTGCAATAGGTCAATGTTGGCCTCTCTCGGATGATTATTTTCAGAAGCTCACTCTCCCTCTCTCTGCTTGAGTATGCAGATTGGCCATTTATCAAAGATACGGCACATTCGCTTCGATTATCAGCAAGCATGACACGGCTCTTTCGACACACTGTGTTACACAATGTGTAATTCATTACGATGTATTACGCGAAGATAAAATGGTCGAAAAACGAGTACTTCTAGATGAATAAAATGACTACTGGATGAATAAAAAAAGAAAATTATAAATCGTCGTTGGGCACGCACCATTATCGAGCTTCGCGAATTTCGTGAATGTCCATCGTATTTTCTCACGTACCTTAATTTTCGCCATGGCAACCGAAGAAACGCCGAAAGTTCTGGCAAGTGATTTCTGCGCTAACGTTCGATTAGCACTGAGCAACGACAATCTCGCGTGCGCGACGCTTCGTTTGTCAGTGAAGTAAAACTTCACGGCGGCTGGTCTAATGATATTCGTACGCGTCTTCGAGAGACACTGCGACAGGACGGACATGGCAACCCTACGTTGCCGGTTTGTCGTTTTCTCTTTCGCTCGCTTTCGCGTTTGCGCAGCCCGGCCGCTCCCCTCTCGGGATTCGCCAGACGCTGTCTCTCTCGCAACCTGTCGGACGAACGAGCCCCGATTTCCCACCAATCTATCGTCGTTATGTCATCAACGTGTTTTTGCTTCTTTTTCGCTTCTCGCCGGCACGATAGGCTGGAGAATGGGTATGTGTTTGTATATACGGAACGATAATTTAACGCAGAGGTAGACGGGATGCAGTAAGCCTTTTTGCGTAAACGTTATGCTTTCGGTAATGCTACGAGAACTGGCGGACTTTGGAGTTTGCACTGTTGGGCTATATACGTGTACACGTAATTTATAGTATGCGTGAAGAAAAGATCGTATACGCGACGTTGGACTCGGTATTGTCAGTAGCAATCGGTGGTGGCTCTGAGACTGAAATGGAAATTCAGTTTTCCGAGTTCTGGAGGCAGCGTATTTTCGATAAGAATTCTCGGTCTCTGTCTTTTCTGTATACATATTCTCTGTTCTCGTCTCGTCTTTAATCTGGCTTGCGCGGAGGAATCTTTATCAGCACGAATATCAATTTTTCTTCATCTAATATCGCCCGACTTGAGGGGGAGATTCTATTATATAGGGTGTCTCAAAGTGACTGGACATTTTTGTTTATTAATGAAAACGCATTGTTTATTTGAAAAGTACGAATATTTTTGTTTTAACCCCTTCACTGGTAAAGGATTTAACGGAGACTCTGTCCTTGGAGTGCCATATTTCAGGTGTTTACATTTTATTTTTTTTAAAGGAAACGAGTAAAGCTTTTTGAGTGCGGTTTTTTTCTTGCTTTTATTCATGATATACAGAACGTTAAAAAAAAATTTTGAAAAAACCCAAAATGGCGGCCGTTGCAGCTCCGCGAAAACAGATCGTCAAATCGCGGGAGGTAAACGGCTGACATCACTGCCCCCTCTTTGTTGATCTGAAACACAAATTCAAAGCATATTATCAGTCTGTGACCCTTTGGTCATGGAATGACGGATGGGTTTTTCGTTTAGTACAAATTTCGGAAAATGGCGGAAATTAAAAAAAATCGAATTTTCGCGTTTTTTTCGCATAAAAAGATAAATAATAAATGCAAAAATGTATCTATCGAAAAAAACGATCCGTCATTCCGTAAAGACATATTTTCTGAGTATGCTTTCCAAATTTCAGGTCGATATGTTAATTACAGCGGTCAGGAGAATGTCAGCCATTTTTAACAACGTGTTTTCGAGAAAAACGCGTTTAAAGTTTTGTAACGTGTTTACACAAATGTGTTTATAATTATCGCTAATCGGCAATGCCTGGTCCATAGAGGCATCCCTCCTCTTCTTCTAGCTGCTCATGTTGAGCCGCTAACATCTCCCGCTGCTCAATTCGGGACAAAGTCTCTCTTAAGAGTGAAGTGGACATTTCTGGTAGACTATTTTGTTCTTACTATCAACTTGAAATTTGGTACTCGGGGGTTTTTGGGATCGCTGATTACGGCTCTGCATTCCAAATTTAGAAATTCAAGATGGCGGATCCAATATGGCGGACCAAAAATGCTAAAAATCACTTGACGAGAGTGAACGTTGGTACTCGGGGGTTTTTGAAGTCCCTGATTACCAATTTGCACTTAGAATTTAGAAATTCAAGATGGCGGATCCAATATGGCGGACCAAAAATGCAAAAAATCACTAGACAAGATTGAACGTTGGTACTCGGGGGTTTTTGAGGTCCCTGATTACCAATTTGCACTTAGAATTTAGAAAAAAAAATTCAAAAAAAATTCAAAATTTTTTTTAACAAAAACGCAGTGTTAAATCCTACCATGCAGCCTCCTCGTGGCACACTTTGGATCGTATAAAAATTGCGAACTAATGATGGAGGTGAGAAATAAATATGTATTCAATTTCTAAATTTGGAGTGCAGATTCATAATCAGAGACCTCGAAAACCCCCATGCACCAATTTTTGCTCGCATCAAACGACTTTTTGCATTTTTGATTGACTATATTAGATCCGCCATTTTGAAATTCTTAGTTTTGAAGGCAGATTCGTAATCAGGGACCTCAAAAACCCCTGAGTACCAACGTTCGCTTACGTCAAATGACTTTGCATTTTCGGTCCGCAATCTTGAATTTCTGAATTTTAAGTGCAGATTCGTAATCAGGGACCTCAAAATCCCCGAGTACCAACGTTCGCTCTCGTCAAATGACTTTTTGCATTTTTGGTCGGCCATATTGGATCCGCCATCTTGAATTTCTAAATTTTGAGTGCAGATTCGTAATCAGCGACCCCGAAAACTCTCGAGTACGGGTTTTAGTACTGAAATTCTAAAAAAATTCGTATATAACGCATTTTTTTCGACACCCCGCCGTATGGCGGCCTCACCAGTTATGGCACAGTTTGTGTTGCCTGCCATATGGCGGGCTCACCAGTCAAGGGGTTAATATAAGGTACTAACATGGAGGTTATGTGTGGAACACAATATCTGATAAATGGCCGCCACGTCTCTTTGCAAATGTTCACTCTGGACAAAATTTTAAATCACATTTTGGCAAAATTGCGGACTAATTTCATTAAGGTGGTCCTATCGCTTCACACTAGTCATACCACTAATCATACTTGAGAATTGTACAATTTATATTTTTAACATATGCAAAAAATAATTTGTAATAACTAAATTTTCCATGGGTAAACTGTTCAATGAATGTTCACATTTAATTAGAAAAATGAAAAAATAGTTATTCCAACGATTCGCGCAGTATTTCTAGGTTTGATATTTGGCAATATTGGTTCTATCCGTCTCTTTTTACTCAACCAGGCGAGTTTAACCTCCGTGCTTTTCAACGTCGATCTGTCAAAAGAATATCAGTTGCGAGAAATATAAAGCTTTGTATTCGGGCCACGACTGGTAAAAAACGTATAAAATTTGTGTCTGCGAAATATGCCGGCTAAAAATGAAATATGTGTGGAAATTCGAATGAGTGAGATGAGGTTAGGACTACAGTCAGCTTGTGCCTTGCTGTTACGTCTTTTTATCATATCAAGTGGTACAAAATGCATTACCGGAAGTTCAAATTAAACTTCATATTAGATAAAAAATAGTTCCGTAAGCGTAATTTTTTTAGAGCACTGGATTACTACAAGTGTTAAGTACATAAATCTGATTATTTTTAAGAATCTGACGGATTCTCACTATTATATACACTTTGGTAGCGACCGGAAATTGGGTTTTTGTCCGTCGTCTCGGAATTCCTTCCCACAAATACGCAATTTTAATATTTTTTTCTCTGTAATTAGGTCGATAAACGACCCTGAAATTTTACAGAGACGATTATTATAGCGTGACAAATAACTTCAACAATTTTCAATCGATTTACTAAGTCGAATTTAAAAGTTATGTTCCTAATTACATTTTGCAGAGAAGTACGTATGGAATTTCTGATTAATCGAAAACTTTTCATTTTGTCAGCAGTTTGTGAGCCGTTATAACGAAATTTTTCACTAAAAATTCATTTCTTAAGTTCAAATACCTACAACTTTTGAATAAAACAGTATTTTTTAAATTCCGTACGTACTTCTCTAGGTATTCTAATGTAGATGGAGAATTTTTTTTTTGTTCTAGGTAAAAAATTGTGGATGCTAAATGCGACGCCGCGGAGCGCCTGAAAAAAGGTAACAAAAGAAAATATTAGTAGTCGGCCATTTTGTACGTCGAAAAAACATACATATTTTTTCTAACAGCTTGATATTCATACTAAATAAATGTGTAATCAATTTTATGAGTGAACCACTTTTTCATACGAAAAAAAAATTGTTAAATTCGCACATGATTTTATACTCGTTACTGTGACCTAAGGCCTTAATTTCTGTATTTCGTTATTATTCTTTGTCTGTACAGCGTATCATAATGTGTGATAATTTGTAAAAGTTTTGTCTGGATTCAAAATTCTTATGAATTTTCTTGCGTCTATAAATGAATTTTGTTTGTTAGTGCTTCCGCAACGAAAAAAGTGCATTGACTTAATTTCTGTAATTCATTATTATTATTTATCTGTACAGCATATTATAATGTGTGATCAGTTGTGAAAGTTTTGTCGGGATTCAAAATTCTCATGAATTTTCGTGTATATGAAAATAAATTTTGTTTGTCACTGCTTCCGCAACGAAAAAAAACATATTGACTTAATTTGTGTATTTCGTTATTATTCTTTATCTGCACAGCGTATCATAATGAGTGATCATTTGTAGAAGTTTTGTCTAGATTCAAAATTCTTATGAATTTTCTTATGTCTATAAATGAATTTTGTTTGTTACTGATTCCGCAACGAAGAAAAAACATTGACTTAATTTCTGTATTTCATTATTATTCTTTATCTGTTCAGCGTATCATGATGTATGATCATTTGTAAGAGTTTTGTCTGGATTCAAAATTCTTATGAATTTTCTTGGATCTATAAATAAATGTTGTGGCTGCTTCCGCAAGGAAAAAAAAGATTGACTAAATTTCCGCATTTCGTTATTATTCTCCAAATAAATCTATATTATCTATATAAGAATTCTATCTATCTAATATATGGAAATTTCCTTTACCAACTGGTTTCATAATTAATTTGATCAATTTACCGTTTCACATGAGGAAGCAAAGGGTGCTTTTTGCATATCATACGGCACTGGTTTTACAATTGACGTGATCATTATCGCTCCATATGAAGTAGCAATGGGTGCTTTCTGCATATTGTACGTCACTGTGTAATACACTCAAGTGGGGATTCCTTCCATTATGATATATAATAATATTGTGTACATATATATAATAAATAAAATATTAATAATATTAATAAAGCACATATTGATGAAACAACTCGTGTTATTTTATTCACATGGGCTTACTATATAATAAGCACATCAGATATAACAATTATATAATAAGTACAACACGAGTTATTTTATTATGGAAACTTATGATTTGCCTGTTATCTTAACAAATATAGCTAATTATAATGAAACGCGAATAAAGCGATAAACCAATCGTAATGTATCTCATAATGTATTTATTATTCGGATGCGCGTTACTCTGTTTTTCTCGACAATAATAATAATAACATGTACATGCAAGAAACCGGGCGAATGCGGGAATGTTGGCTTTACATGCTGGGGTTGTCTTTTCAACACGTGCTTATTATATGCCCTGCTGCAAATTCCCGTACGGGTTTTAGTGTGGGGAAGCATGGGACAGCCAAAGGAAGTGTGGGATCCCGTACGGTTTCCTGTGCAGGATGAACATTCCTGTACAGGAAAATGCATGGGAATCTGTATGCGGCAACGTGGGAAGCTGAATCCTGTACGGGATCCTGAACGGGAGAACGCAGGAAATAAATTCCTGTACGGGAACCTGCATGGAAACCTGTGTGAAGCAACGTGGGAAGCTGACTCCTGTACGGGATCCTGTACGAGAGAACGCAGGAAATAAATTTCTGTACGGGAACCTGCAAGGAGACCTGTGTGGAGCAACGTGGGAAGCTGAATCCTGTACGGGATCCTGTACGGGAGAATGCAGAAAATAAATTCCTGTTCAGGAACCTACATGGGAACTTGTGTGGGGCAATATGGGTAGCTTAATTTTTGAGACAGCGCTTAATAAGCTAATCACGATTGAATCAAAACAAATGTGAAACTTCTAATTTTTTTCACTTGTGTCTACACTTTCGTGAGAAAATAAATCATTAATCACTATTATCAACGTTTTTTTGAAAATGTTTTATCTCAAGTCAAAACTATTGTTTTTCAACGTGGGTCCCGGCCTCGCAAAATGACGTGAAATATTTAATACACAGTTCTTAGTTAATCATAATTAAACGCAATATCTTAATGTTTTTTTGTTAAACTTTTTTATTATGTTATCATTTTACGTCTTACAAAAATGTGTTTACAGAAAATTGCAATAATATTATATGATTAATTTACTATTACTATGGCTATTAATAGAAGTTCAAGTTCGTTAGCGGTGCAATATATTCATCCTCGCGTACCTTAGTGTGGAAACATACCCTAAAAATGTTGGCAGTGAGGACTGCAATTAAATTCCTCTTTATCTCAACAATTTTTTGTAACACCGAAATACGGGTTCCCTGTACGAAAACACCACGTGGGATCCCATATAGGAACACATACGGGTCACCATATAGGAACCCGTACGGGTTCCCTGTACGAAAACACCACGTGGGATCCCATACAGATTCCTGTGTGGGAATTTGCAGCAGGGTGTATACCCATGAAAACTCGTGATTTGCTAGTTACGTTTAAAAATGAAGCTTAATATGAATTGAATTAAGCAATGAACCAACCGAACAAGCCGTCAAGCCTAATTGAACCCCAAGCGCTGCAATCACTTAAATATGAGAAGATTATATTTATTGCCAAATGATTGTGTGATATTTCATATTTGATGATATTTTGCAATTTTCTGCCATCAATAATTGAAATTTGTTTTATAATTCCTACCTAGAGTGTTTACTTTTTCCCTTTATCTCATTGATTCGCGAGGAGTCATCTCCATTATTATACACATAGTTCGATAGCTGCTGTGCTGGTGTACACGACAGATATATTTGTGTTTGACAGGCGCAAACAATTTTGCCGCCATAACACGGTCAGTTTCACCTTATGCAGTTTTGTATTACTATATATTATCGGTTCCCAAGAACACTAGCGACGCCTGCGGCGGAACTGAGCACTACACCTCTGCGACCGATTGAAAGCACTGTTTGAGTAGGGAGTGTTGACTTCTTCTCTGTAGTCTCCTTGGTCGTAAGCCTTTTCCACGGTCGTATCAGAGATTAGTAGGGAGATGTACAACGCTCCCCTTTTCGGCGTGCCTCGCAAATGGCGCTAAATCGCGGCGGCGAGTTCGGGAATATGATTTTGTGTGCCTCGCCTCTGTCGAGGTTGCAGATTGCCTTGTAGCCGCGCGAGTCGTGAGCACCGCTCCAGTCGATATCGCAGCAGCGTGCACACGAATGGGTAGCTCGGTGGGGGAAAAGTCTCTGCCCCTCACTCAGTGCAGCCAGATCCGCGTAAAAGTTACCCCCTCTCTAGTCTCTTGCGCGCCGATCACACAATCATAGTAGCGCATGTCCGTGAGCGAGCGACGCTCGGACGCTTCGGGAAGAGCCGAGCGCCGGCGAAGTTTCCCGATCGCGCCTTCGGCAGCTACACCAACACATGGACGCTGAGCACGTTCGTGTGCGGCCAAGCCGAACCGAAGGATTCGAGGGAAAAAGCAATCTGAGCACGACTCGCGCGTGACGTCACCCGACGGCACGAGCGAGGCTTTTAGATGATTTCAATGCTTATTTAGCCCTTGATTCTCTGCGTTATTAATGCATAAAAAAAATGTATCGCACACTCTCAAGGATTATTTTTTTCAGTTTATACGTTAATTTAAATATAATAATAAATCTAAATTACAACTTATGTATCTTCTAAAATATTGTTTACGCTTTACTCACACCCGTCCTTATGCCAAATAAATTATAATTCATAAAAGTAAGCTGAAATATATTTATATTCGTATTATTATATTAATTCTCATAGCTCTCATATGAAAACTCTCATATGAAACTCTTATATGAAAAAATCCAAAAAACCTCAAAACCTTAGATTTCAACTAACCAAGAACATACATCTTCACATTTTCAATCATGACGAATTTTTAAGAACAATATCATCACAAACACATCTGAACCAAAACAATATACATCACCTAAATTATCAAAACATAAATCAAACAACACAAAATCACAACATCTTATACTCAACCCTTACTAATAGACAACAGGACACAAATAATAATCTTTCCACTGATCCTCTGAATAATATAAATTTGACAATCACATTAAATAAAACGAAAGAATATCTTATAAACTCTCCAACATTGATATTCCGCTACACATTTCCACATTCTTGTCTCTCGGTGAAAAGTTTTGTTTTCCTTACCTCAAACTCTCAAACATAAAAACTCATATCCACAAATCAATCTCCGAACTCGAGTCCAAATTAGATTTTTTACTCGACAAACCTAGACAAATCGAAATTAGAACCAGATTCACTAAAATCTTAAACAAAATAAATATTCCAACATCATTTTCCAACACTAATCAAATTATAAAACACACGTCCTCATTCTGAAAAAACAACCCTCAACTTTTAGTTACACGAGCTGACAAAGGAAATTCAACAGTCATTCTTAACAAATCAGATTACATTACAAAAACTCATAATTTACTCGCAGATTCCTCAACTTACAAATTAACAAATAGAAATCCCATCAACACTCTACTAAAAGGCATCAACAATATTCTCTCCAGATGGAAAACCCTAAAAATTATTAATGAAACAAAATACGAATACTTAAAAGCTGAAAATTGCAACCTATTTCGTCTCTATTGGCTGCCAAAAATTCATAAAAATAATTATTCACTTTGTCCAATAGTATCATCAATAAATAGTCCAACGCATAGACTAGCTGAATTTATACAATCTAAACTTTCTAAATTAATCAGTACGACTAATTCACACGTCAAAGATAGTTTCCACCTAAAACATTCGCTTTCTAACATCTCAATTCCACTCAACTACAAATTGGTCTCGTTTGATGCTGTTTCTCTCTATACCAACATCCCATTACAACTTGTTATTCAAAGCCTTCAAAAAAAGATCAAATCTATTTTCAAAAACATTTCCTTTAAACGAAATAATTAAAGCTATAGAATACATCATGTTCTCAACTTTCTTTACATTTCAAAATAAAATTTACCAACACATCTCAGGGTTACCAATGGGCTCACCTCTGGCTCCAATACTATCTAACATCGTCATGATCGATGATGAAACAAATTGTCTGGAAAAATTAAAATTTTCGTTACCACTATATAAAAGATATATTGATGATATTATTATTCATCTACCAACAGACAAAATTGAATCCACCAAAAATATTTTTAACTCATATTACTCAAAATTACAATTTACATAAAAAAATGAAGTAGATAAAAAAACCGTTTCTTGATATACTTTTAATCCATAAACAAAATTCAATTATCACAAATTGGTATAGGAAACCAACCTGGTCAGGCAGATTCATAAATTTCTTTTCACACCACCCACTTTCCCAAAAAAGGCCATAATTTACATGCTAGTTGACAGAGCAATAAAATTATCTCATCCTCCATTTCACAAAGAAATCCTCAAACTTATTACTAACAAGATGACACAAAATTGCTATCCGATCTCTTTCACAGAAAAAATAATAAAACGTCGGCTTTCCACAATCAACAATCAAAAAAAGAATAACAACAATTTTGATTCTTCCAGACTAATAAATATTCCTTACACAAAAAAAACATTCATCATCAACTAATTCGTCTTTTCCAACAATACAACATAACATTAGTCACAAACAATAAACACAAAATTTCATCGATTACTGGCTCCACCAAAGACAAAATAAATAAGAACCAAAAATCCAACATAGTTTACAAAATCGATTGTAAGGATTGCAATGTCACATACATCGGCCAAACCAAAAGATACCTTGAAACCAGAATAAAAGAACATAAAAATAGCCTAAAACATACTACCACAATACACACAGACTTAGCACAACATGCAATAGAACAAAAACATGCCTTTCAATTCGACAATGTAAAAATTTTGAACAATGAAAATTGGCTCAAAAAAGACTAATCCTAGAAATGATCCAAAGTAAGGCACACTCCAACGTCATAAATTTTAGAACTGACATACAAAAACTAAGCTCGATCTATAACTCTATTATATAACTATTAAAATATTTTACAATACTTTACTTGACATAACAATTTTAAAATTATTGACACTATAACTTAATTTTAAATACTCTTAATATGACGCACCAATTTTATTTCTCTTGATATGTCACTGCCTAAAGGATCTTTCTCGCCCGATTCGCAAAATAAAGACTCTAATAAGCTTCATGAAATTAAGACACCACTCAGTTTCTCTCGAACTCTCCGTGATCACACAACCCAATATGTAACTGAGTAATGTAAATTTCGAGTTTTTGTTTATTTTGGAAGAAAATTTTTAAAATCTTAAACTCAATAGGTAATCATCACAGTCATTCGATACTTTGTTAAAATTTCTTTTAAATCAATCACGTACATTAAATTTTCACAAATTTCACATTTCAAATCACAAATCACGTACATTAAAGATGGTCCCGTTGGTAGCGTTCCTAGCTTAGGGGCGCGGGATCGTTCCCCGCGCTCAGTGCTTATCTGTTTTTTTTAAATTATTATTTTCTTTTTGTATGGGGCGAATTGTTTATACGTGAAACACGCTCATTGAAAGAACATTATTCTGAAAATAGGAAAACTGCTCATGATGTTTTACGATTAAATTTTTTTTTGTTCTGTCAATGATGAGTGTTCACAAATAAACAATTCACCCCATTACAATGCAAATTACCTGTAAATGTAAAAACATACAAAAATGCCCCTTTCTGGCACGTACGATTCGCGGCCGGATGGTTGACTTGTTTTTGGGAATAATGCTTCATCGGTTGATGAAAGTTTGAGAATGAATATAATAATACGAATATAGATATATTTCCCCTTATTTTTATGAATTACAATTTATTTGGCATAGGGACGGGTGTCAGTAAAGCGTAAACAATTTTTTAGAAGATAAATAAGTTGT
This sequence comes from Ophion obscuratus, assembly GCA_964007375.1. Taxonomy (NCBI): domain Eukaryota; kingdom Metazoa; phylum Arthropoda; class Insecta; order Hymenoptera; family Ichneumonidae; genus Ophion; species Ophion obscuratus. Next base: position 80,122,970 of record OZ023312.1, on the reverse strand, counting down.
AATTTAGTTTTATTATTACATTTAAATTAACGTACAATCTAATAAAATAAGCGATCGGAGTGCGCGATACATTTTTCTACACTATAAGATAACTAATAAAAATAATAATGATAACTAATCAAATAAGAATTAATAGTAATAATAAATTTAAAAAAAAAGTACTGAGCGTGGGGAACGATCCCGCGCCCCTGCGGACCGAAGCCAGGAACGCTACCAACGAGACCATCTCATCGCTTGTAGAATATGTGCACTTTCTGATACTGACGATTCGCGGCCGGATGGATGATGAAGATTCGGCTTCAATCCGACCAATAGAGGTTTTCCAAGGTCAGCGATGGAAATAAATTATGCTTTCTTACGTTTCGACCCTTTGGTTCGAGTCCTCTACAGAAATTATATTTTTCTCTCTAAATTTTTATACACAAATTTTCCAAATCAAGTTTGAAGGAATTAAATACACGAATGTTTTATGTTATGATTGTGTTATAAAATTGTTGTGTCGTTTTGTATAACTGATATGTTAATTCTGTTTTGGTTATAACTATATTGATTTGATATGCATAAGTTCTTGTATTGCGTTAATTCGTCTTATTCATCGGTGTTTGAAATGAGTGATGTGTGAGTGTGTGGTTTATTATACTATGGAGTTATAAAGAAATGAAATATGAGAAACGACTAACCTCGATGTTGTTGATGTTTCTAGCTTTTGCTGATATTTGGAAGGTTATTTCAAAAGACAGTATTTATGGAAGTAAGTACTGTTGTGCTGGAGTATACTCAACAGATGGAAGAATTTATCGTTTTTTAGCGATTTTTATCATTTGTAAGAAATTAATAATTATAAGAAAGTTTTGTGTTTTATTTGTGAAAATTTAATGTACGTGATTGATTTAAAAGAAATTTTAATAAAGTATCAAATGACTGTGATGATTACCTATTGAGTTTAAGATTTTTTAAATTTTCTTCCAAAATAAACAAAAACTCGAAATTTACATTACTCAGTTACATATTGAGTTGTGTGATCACGGAGAGTTCGAGAGAAACTGAGTGGTGTCTTAATTTCATGAAGCTTATTAGAGTCTCTATTTTGCGAATCGGGCGAGAAAGATCCTTTAGGCAGTGACGTATCAAGAGAAATAAAATTGGTGCGTCATATTAAGAGTATTTAAAATTAAGTTATATTGTCAATAATTTTAAAATTGTTATGTCAAGTAAAGTATTGTAAAATATTTTAATAGTTATATAATAGAGTTATAGATCGAGCTTAGTTTTTGTATGTCAGTTCTAAAATTTATGACGTTGGAGTGTGCCTTACTTTGGATCATTTCTAGGATTAGTCTTTTTTGAGCCAATTTTCATTGTTCAAAATTTTTACATTGTCGAATTGAAAGGCATGTTTTTGTTCTATTGCATGTTGTGCTAAGGCTGTGTATTGTGGTAGTATGTTTTAGGCTATTTTTATGTTCTTTTATTCTGGTTTCAAGGTATCTTTTGGTTTGGCCGATGTATGTGACATTGCAATCCTTACAATCGATTTTGTAAACTATGTTGGATTTTTGGTTCTTATTCATTTTGTCTTTGACGGAGCCAGTAATCGATGAAATGTTGTGTTTATTGTTTGTGACTAATGTTATGTTGTATTGTTGGAAAAGACGAATTAGTTGATGATAAATGTTTTTTTTTTGTGTAAGGAACATTTATTAGTCTGGAAGAATCAAAATTGTTGTTATTCTTTTTTTGATTGTTGATTGTGGAAAGCCGATGTTTTATTATTTTTTCTGTGAAAGAGATCGGATAGCAATTTTGTGTCATCTTGTTAGTAATAAGTTTGAGGATTTCTTTGTGAAATGGAGGATAAGATAATTTTATTGCTCTGTCAACTAGCATGTAAATTATGGCCTTTTTTGGGAAAGTGGGTGGTGTGAAAAGAAATTTATGAATCTGCCTGACCAGGTTGGTTTCCTATACCAATTTGTGATAATTGAATTTTGTTTATGGATTAAAAGTATATCAAGAAACGGGATTTTTTATCTACTTCATTTTCTGATGTAAATTGTAATTTTGAGTTATATGAGTTAAACATCTTTTTGGTGGATTCAATTTTGTCTGTTGGTAGATGAATAATAATATCATCAATATATCTTTTATATAGTGGTAACGAAAATGTAAATTTTTCCAGACAATTTGTTTCATCATCGATCATGACGATGTTAGATAGTATTGGAGCCAGAGGTGAGCCCATTGGTAACCCTGAGATGTGTTGGTAAATTTTATTTTGAAATGTAAAGAAAGTTGAGAACATGATGTAATCTATGGCTTTAATTATTTCGTTTAACGGAAATGTTTTCGAAAATAGATTTGATCTTTTTTGAAGGCTTTGAATAACAAGTTGTAATGGGATATTGGTATAGAGAGAAACAGCATCAAACGAGACTAATTTGTAGTTGAGTGGAATTGAGATGTTAGAAAGCGAATGTTTTAGGTGGAAACTATCTTTGACGTGTGAATTAGTCGTACTGATTAATTTAGAAAATTTTGATTGTATAAATTCAGCTAGTTTATGCGTTGGACTATTTATTGATGATACTATTGGACGAAGTGAATAATTATTTTTATGAACTTTTGGCAGCCAATAGAGACGAAATAGGTTGCAATTTTCAGCTTTTAAGTATTCGTATTTTGTTTCATCAATAATTTTTAGGGTTTTTCATCTGGAGAGAATATTGTTAATGCCTTTTTGTAGAGTGTTGATGGGATTTCTATTTGTTAATTTGTAAGTTGAGAAATCTGCGAGTAAATTATGAGTTTTTGTAATGTAATCTGATTTGTTAAGAATGACTGTTGAATTTCCTTTGTCAGCTCGTGTAACTAAAAGTTGAGGGTTGTTTTTTAAGAACGAGGACGTGTGTTTTATAATTTGATTAGTGTTGGAAAATGATGTTGGAATATTTATTTTGTTTAAGATTTTAGTGATTCTGGTTCTAATTTCGATTTGTCTAGGTTTGTCCAGTAAAAAGTCTAATTTGGACTCGAGTTCGGAGATTGATTTGTGGATATGAGTTTTTATGTTTGAGAGTTTGAGGTAAGGAAAACAAAACTTTTCACCTAGAGACAAGAATGTGGACATGTGTAGCGGAATATCAATGTTGGAGAGTTTATAAGCCATTCTTTCGTTTTATTTAATGTGATTGTCAAATTTATATTATTCAGAGGATCAGTGGAAAGATTATTATTTGTGTCCTGTTGTCTATTAGTAAGGGTTGAGTATAAAATGTTGTGATTTTGTGTTGTTTGATTTATGTTTTGATAATTTAGGTGATGTATATTGTTTTGGTTCAGATGTGTTTGTGATGATATTGTTCTTAAAAATTCGTCATGATTGAAAATGTGAAGATGTATGTTCTTGGTTAGTTGAAATCTAAGGTTTTGAGGTTTTTTGGATTTTTTCATATAAGAGTTTCATATGAGAGTTTTCATATGAGAGCTATGAGAATTAATATAATAATACGAATATAAATATATTTCAGCTTACTTTTATGAATTATAATTTATTTGGCATAAGGACGGGTGTGAGTAAAGCGTAAACAATATTTTAGAAGATACATAAGTTGTAATTTAGATTTATTATTATATTTAAATTAACGTATAAACTGAAAAAAATAATCCTTGAGAGTGTGCGATACATTTTTTTATGCATCAATAACGCAGAGAATCAAGGGCTAAATAAGCATTGAAATCATCTAAAAGCCTCGCTCGTGCCGTCGGGTGACGTCACGCGCGAGTCGTGCTCAGATTGCTTTTTCCCTCGAATCCTTCGGTTCGGCTTGGCCGCACACGGACGTGCTCAGCGTCCATGTGTTGGTGTAGCTGCCGAAGGCGCGATCGGGAAACTTCGCCGGCGCTCGGCTCTTCCCGAAGCGTCCGAGCGTCGCTCGCTCACGGACATGCGCTACTATGATTGTGTGATGGGCGCGCAAGAGACTAGAGAGGGGGTAACTTTTACGCGCGATCTGGCTGCACTGAGCGAGGGGCAGAGACTTTTCCCCCACCGAGCTACCCATTCGTGTGCACGCTGCTGCGATATCGACTGGAGCGGTGCTCACGACTCGCGCGGCTACAAGGCAATCTGCAACCTCGACAGAGGCGAGGCACACAAAATCATATTCCCGAACTCGCCGCCGCGATTTAGCGCCATTTGCGAGGCACGCCGAAAAGGGGAGCGTTGTACATCTCCCTACTAATCTCTGGTCGTATATACAGGTCTGGGCACTCCCGTATATTCCGTATACCCCAAAGCCTGCCTCTATCCGACGTCTCTCTTTGCGGAACTGGCCGCAAAAGCGTGGAGCGCTGCTATCTCGGAGGCATGTGCGACAGAGCGCGATGTATGCGCGTATGCGAATTGTCTTTCCCTTCACGTGGCTGTGATGAAAAATTAATACATCCTAAATAATTAGTCGAACACAAAAACTAAAAGCATAAACCGAAAATATGAGCGATGAGCCATTAGTTAATGATACTCATCGTCTTCGACATGGATATGCCGATTGAACTATCGCTCAATCCAATTACATTTTTTTTCGTTTACGGAAAAGAACATTCGAAATTTACGTGTAGCACGCATTCCTTTCATTAATAGTAGAAGTAGTAGAAAAGTATTAGAAGATATCAGTAGTCATCATTGGGAATTTTAAATAATGAGACGTGCTCCGGGTTATTTATGTATCCACTTCTACATCCCGGAATCATGCACCGCTTCGGCATCGCAATATATAGACACTTCATCTTTTGTTATTCCGTATTGAATAAAAACCGTGGCTACGATACACTCGAAATCACCCCGCCAAAACGAGGTTATGCCACACGTACATACGACCGTCACCACACAACGTGCATGCCATGCCCCGTAAACGCGGTATAAACAAAAGTGCCTCCCCTTCACTAGCGCCGCGGTGGAATGCGCAAATAGAGGCGTCAGTTAGAGTCACGCATTTTTGAACGGAGTGCCCAGACCCGTATATACGACCGTGGCCTTTTCTGAGAGTGTTACTCAGGGAGACTAGAGAGGAGTGAACACAGCATAGGCCAATACGTAGTTCCAGCGTCTTAAAAAGTCCGACCTTCAATAGTTCCAGATTGTGCCACTAGCAGCTCTCCTGAGGATAACGTCTCAAATAATTATAATAACGCATGCGCACAAATAATAAAAGAATTTGATTTCGATGCGTTGTATGATCTGCGTTGAGGCTCATTTTTAATCACATCATGCCGATTCCCCACACCGAACTCGGGCCCAACCATTTGTGTAACGGGATAGCAACAGTGTACGCTGCAGCAAGCTGATCGGCGCGTGGTCTGGGAACTCGAAGCGTGTTTTTTCCCGAGTTCTAGTAATTCTGAGACGGTTGTGAAATAAATTTATTCTGCAAACAAATTTAATTTGTTCAATTTATGCATGTATTTGCCTTTGTTACTGTTAATCCACTTGTTAATCCACGATCCGACGTCCTTCGACAGCGAATTTTTGTTGCTGATCGTTGAGGTTATGGTTATTCTCATCGCGTTTAGCCGCATTTGCTTGACACATGGCTGCCACAGCTTTCAGTCTTTTAGCAAGCGCCCTTTTTTGTAAACTTTCCTTTGTATCGCATTTGGGTTGACATTTTCACGCTCTTAAAAATTTATATAAAACATTTCGCGAAAGACGGATCGTAGGAAGCTCAGCGCCGCTCTCTATACGATTATGAGACCTATCTATGCATGAGGTGCGAATGTGTGGGGCATATAGAGGGTACAAGCTCTGTCAACAATTTACAATCAACGGCGTCGTAAGGGCATTGGATGTTACTAAGGTAAATGTCCCAATTATTGAACAGCTAAGGATCTGGGGGAATGAATTCGGTGAGAAAAAAATATAAAATCAAGAAAAAACCATCGCTTTCAGGTTCAAATGATACTTTGATATTTTTACTTTCGAAAAATCACCCTTTAAATTATTTTTAAATGATTTCAAATGAACAACAGGAATAACAATGTGAAAAATGCAAATGTCCCAATTATTAAACACTGGAAGTGCCTATGTCCCTAATATTGAACAGGCATGTCCCATTTATTGAACACTCTCGAGAATTCTTTTTCTGTTCTAAAAATATTATTTTGGGTACAATATTAAGAAATAAAAGCAAAACCAAACACTTAAATAATCTTTTGTTAATCATGTAAAAATACAAAAATATATATTTAGTCTCTTTTGACAGGTTTTTGGTTCATTCGCATTTGGTTTATTTTTGCTTTTCAACTCGAACTTTATTTTATTTTTATTTTCAGCTTCCTCGTTTTCATGTTCTGTCTTTATTTGATTTTGTCGCAGCTTGGCTCCCTGAAATATCGGAGAGCAAAAAATATTGAACAGTATGTTCGTATTTTTAGGTTACGTTTAGGTTATATTCTCTTTTTACTTTCCTTTTTATGTTTATTGCACGAAAATACAAATAAAAAATATATTTGACGATCTTAGAGTTATTATTAAAAGAATAAAGGTAAGTTTATTCAGGAACTTACAGTTTTTGTTTGAATAAATCCGATTCACACGATCTGTCACACGTTAACTGTATCGATGTTTTGATGGGTTTAATGACGCCAACTTGGAGAATTCGAGTGTTCAATAATTGGGACACACTGCATTTTCGATGTCCCAATGATCGAACACCGTATTTTTTATCAAATAATTAATTAAAGCTTTTTCATAAAAATTGTTATTTGTAAGAAATTTTCTGAGGAACCTGAAACGCCTTTACTTTTTTAGATGCGACAGTTTTTGAATTTTTTATGCTCTTACGCATGAAGCGGCGCGTCTTAGCAAAAACGATAAGCAGTGACCACGAGACGTCAAATCGAGTCACCCATGGAGGCTAGAGTGGAGGAGTCCGATCTCTTATGGAGAGACTTGAAAAAAATGGCTACAAAAAGTGGACTAACCGGGATGGCGCCACTATCGCTAAAACCTCGAGACACGAGCTGGGTGTGACAGAGACGGAACAAGTAAATAATGAGAAGTGAGCTGTGCATGAGGCAGAATGAAACTTGAGAAGTAGGCTGCGTGCGAGAGAGATGTAAAATGATATATAACAGAGAGAATTCCAGCCTCTATGGAAAAAGCAACTTTTTCATGAGTGTTGTATGATTTCCTTCTTTTGCCAGTAAGGATTATGTAAAATATTCAGAGGGGATAGGTACAACAGAACTCTATGAGGTAATGTAAAATTTATGTTAATTCTAATTATTACAGGCTAACCACGGGTAGTAGTTGGTAATGTTACAAAAGCCATACATACACACACGCGCGCGCGTTTGTGTATGTTAACAGTAAAGAGTAATTACAACTAAAGACGTTACCACATTACAAAGATCACGCTAATTCACTTATTTTCTTCTCCCGTATCGTCCGGAACTCCGTTTTGTACCTGACTATTCCCTATCTATATATCTGTTTTTTCGTTTCCGTTTTGACGTACGGGATATCGTTTATCTCCGTTACACATCTCGACCTCAACATTGTTATTTGATCTGATTAATTCTTTTCCATTTTAGTACAGTTTCACAGAGACTACAGTTGAAAAACGGACTCGATGAAATCATCTTTTCAGCTCATACTAATTTTTTGTTTTGCTTAGTCATTCGCTTTACCCTCACACAGCTTTTTTGTATCATTTCGCTCCTATCAAACGTCAATCTTGTATAATGCTTTCAAACGTGAATCTTGTATGTGCTTACAACAACGAAAAAAAATTAATTTCTTTTTTTCTGTTCGTATCCGTCCCAAGCCAAACGCGTGTACAGGACTCTGGCTGCGAGACCACGATGGATGATAGATCCCCGTCGAGCACCGTTCAAGAAATCTTTGTCGTCCTGAGCATCCATACAGTTTCGACATGAATGGTGTGCATGCGTCATAAAGCTCGCACATTGAGAAGACTCAGTGACTTCAAGAGCAAGGGCGATTGTTACTGTACAGGCGAAGCAATGGCATAGCGGCTGACAAAGGCTTCGTTTTGGAAAAACGAAAAAAGGAAAAGCGAAAGAAAGACAAATTCGCATTTATTTAATATATTACAAGACATTATTTTGTTAAACATGTAAACGACTATACATTACGTTGACGATGACGCGTTACCGCTGACGATCATACTTTTTCGTTTTCACACATCTTTCTTCCTCTTTGCCCGAACGCCGTCCCCTTGGTCTTTCAACTTCTCTGTTTTTTCGTCTTCGTTTTGATCGAAGATGATTACTCTACCGGAGTAGCAATAGGCAGTGATAGTGGTGTTACTTTTTCTTCGATGATCAACTTGTGACATTCTCCGACGCCAAATGATAATCGATTTATTGGAAATGTACGCAAAGTTGATCTGACCAGTTTCGTTCCGCGTCAATGGACCGAACAACCGCGTCTCCTATTCTTTTATTCCCAACAAATTAAACTGTTCCTTTTTTTTCAACGATGAAAACCAAAATAGATCGAGAGGTTTCAATAATCACTAAATGGCTAAATGACTTTGTCCCGTATTGATGGATCCGTATTTATTTCCGTAACCTTACAACTAAATATCTATCCAGTCGCGTCTCACTGTGTAAACGTACTCTTCGTGTATGCGACCCGTGCGTAAGTGCGCTTTGTATAAAGTACTTACAAAAAAAACAATGTGTACGTAAGTCACGCTTGTTCGCAAACTAGAAAGAATGAGAGCACAATCTTTCCTGTTCGTGTTGGTCGCAAGCCAAACGCGTGTCCATGACTCACAAACTATTTGCACATTTTCTCTCATCTTTTTTTTCGCTTTCGTTTCTGCTTTTATATGTGAGAAGGATTAAGGTAGTCCTATCGCCAGGATTCAATCCATAGGATTTTCATAATTTGTTTGAGCTTCGCTAAATATATTATCAATCATCTCTCTAAAATTTCAGAGTCGGTTATCGCCCTAATTACAGAGAAAAAAATAAAAATTGCGTGTTTTTGTGAAGGAATTCTGAGACGACATACAAAACCCCACTTTCCGGTCGCTGCAAAGGTGTATATAGTAGTGGGAATCCGTCAGATTCTTAAAAATACAGTAGAACCTCGATTATCCGAACCAATTGGGACCGAGACTAGTTCGGATAATCGAAACGTGGGTTATTTGAGATCATAAACAACAACTTTTTACATAAAAACAGTACAGTACATGTCAAATTTTAATATATATGTATGTACTGTTTTTATGTACATACATATATCAGGTGTTAATATATATATATATATATATATATATATATTAAACACCCGAAAAAAGTCGAATGCCTTTTTAAATATTTTTTAAATAAAATCGTCCATTTTTAATTGACGAACGGCTGTAACGCGTTTTTGAAGGGCTAAGTCTCGCAGCCGTTTGAGAAGGAGAAGTTGCGTTGGGTTGCTCATTGTTGCTCACGGCAGTGGCAGCGAGCAACAATGTATCTTTCGCGCCAACGTTCGGAAAATTGAGCGTTCGGTTAAACTAAGCCATCGTTCGGATAATTGAGGGTTCGGATGATCGAGGTTCGGATAATCGAGGTTCTACTGTAATCAGATTTACATACTTAGGGGGCGTACACAAATTACGTAACGCAAAATTTCCCAATTTTTGACCCCCTCCCTCCCTCACGTAACGGAACCGTAACGCTTTGCCAGAGCCCCCCCCCCCCCTCCTATGTCGTTACGTAACTGGTGCTTTGTCGTCAATAATTGCGATTTTTTTCATAGACATAACTGATTATGATAGGATCGGATTTATGCTCATTTTATGAAGTATATATTCATCTAGTTTTATACCAATTTTGATGACAAAATCTTGAAATTTAACCGCGATATATGCCTTGGTTTGACGACGAAAAAAAAATCTTCCCATTGTCCCATCGATATCTTTATGAAAGGTTATCTGTAAATTAAAAGTCAACAATTTATCGATATCTATACAAATGTAGCTATCGTTATGCGTAGCAGTTTTTTATTTTGGTTTTTTTTTACAAAATGCCGACAGTTTGGAATTTTTTTTCTATTTTCAAGGCCCTTTTTCTGTATTCTTTAAAAAAAGTAATTATCGGATGTTAAAAACGTGGATACGTATAGCCTTAGTCATTGCGATTACAAAAATGTTTTGTTAAGAATTTAAAATCGGTTGATAAGTTTTTTAACTATTCGCTCGGACAAAGTCGAAAAAACTAGTTTCGAAAAAAACGCGTTCAAAGTTTTCGTTTCGTGTTTCTTGATATCGTTACGTTTTTTTCTAGAATATTGACACTTACATTGAAGTATCGAGTCACGGGCGGTATGGCGGTTCTTCATCTTCATGATATAGTTCACAAAATAATAAGTGCCTGTACTTTATTTATTGTAGATGATGCCACACCTGTAGGGACTGAGGGCACCAACCGGTCGCGCTACCTGTTCTCACTAAAGTGATTATAACTCCGTCAATTTTCGGACTTATGAATAAAAATGTTGGCAACATATTTTTCAATACATGTACTTTCAAGAATAATTTTTTTTTAATTGCTTCAAATTTTGCTTGGTGGCTGTGGAAAAGCTACTGTGCAAGTTCTAGCACGGTGATTTCCCCCCTTAACTGACATTGCGTATAGAAAGGTGTGAGCTGCCCACAGTAAAATTGCCCTCGAGGTTTAAATTAAAAACTTAAACATACAGAAATTTTGCTATTTCTGGCAGTTTTACAATCGTGACGTAACGCAAACCTTGACCCCCCCTCCTCCCCCCTACGAACGTAGACCGTAACTTCCGGTATTGGATTAATTACCACTTGCTACGATAAAGAGACATGACAGCAAGGCAACAGCTGACTGTAGTCCTAACCTTATTTCACTCATTCGAATTTCCACACATTTCATTTTTAACCGACATACTTCGCCGACACAAATTTTCTACGCTTTTTACCAGTCATGGCCCTAATACAATGCTTTATATTTCCTAAACCTGACATTGTTTTGATAGATCGACGTTGAAAAGAATCGAGGTTAAACTCGTCTGGTTGAGTAAAAAGAGATGAAGATAGCACCAATGTTGCCAAATATCGATCCTAGAAATACTGCGCGAATCGTTAGAAAAACTATTTTTTATTTTTATAATGAAATGTGAACATTTATTAAACAGTTTACACATGGACAATTTTAGTTATAACAAATTATTTTTTTTTGCATATGTTAAAAATATCAATTGTACAAGTCTCAAGTATGATCAGTGGTATGACTAGTGTGAAGCGATAGATTACCTTAAGGGCATGTACAAAGTCAACATAACATCACAAATTTTCCAACCCAATTTTCTTATAGATGGTTACATTTTTTAGGGAAAACAAAGCATTAGGCTCTGGAGAATTCCAAGACGCAGAGCTTGATGATTTCCTTTTGCCCTAAATATTCATATCTGAAGAATCTCTGTTCGCAAATTTCCGCTATCTCTCTCGCACTTATATGTCACGTGGTACATCTTCTTCTTCGCCTTAAAATCTCATCTCTCATCATAACTGTACTAATCATTTTGCTACACGTGCCTCTATGTTTTTCGCCCTATTTTGCTTGAATTGTTTGTTCAGCTCGCGGTTGCATGACGCACAGTAGGAGAAAAGCCCAAAAACCTGGCCAAAACCTCAAATGACCTTTGACGGGAATGAAAATTGGCTTACAGGGGTTTTCAAGGTCGCTGATTACGAATCTGAAAGCCAAATTATCGTAAACAAAATGGCCGATCCAATATGGCTGACATGAATGTTAAAAAGTTGCCAGATGTCGACAAAAATTGGTATTTACGGGTTTTCAAGGTCGCTGATTACGAATCCGCAAGCCAAATTATCGTAAAAAAAATGGCCGATCCAATATGGCCGACATGAACGTTAAAAAGTTACCAGATGTTGACAAAAATTGGTATATACGGGTTTTCAAGGTCGCTGATTACCAATCCGATATCTATTGTTTATAACTTGCAACAAAGAGCTTACAGCAAATTGTTATAAACAAAATGGCCGAGTATCCTGCTAAATAGATAAATTAATATATTTAAAAAAATCATCATAATAAAATAAACGTGAACAGTGTATTCTACGCAATTATTATTTTTATTTCCAAAATACATACGGAACGTTTCAAAAATAGAAAATTTTATTCTTAATCAAAATCGTAATCGGAGTCGGAGTCGGAGTCAGAATCATTATCCGAGTTTGTATCTATTACAACTCCCGGCACGGCTTCAATCTCGGCGCAAAATTCGTCTGCTGCAGCAGTCACTTTAGGAGCGATCAACATCGCTACAGCTTCCGGCGACAAACTCTTCAGCTTCTTCTGTGGTAGTCTTCTCACACTTGAAATGTACGGATCAGAAGTAACTAAGAGCCGATGAAAAACATCTTCCATAGTTTTAACCCTGGAACTTTGAGCAGATTTCGTCAATGATACAGCGTTGCAAACTTTACCATCTATCATGGTGAACAACAACTTGTACATTACGGAGATTTCTTTTCCATCTATTACACTTTCGAATGGACGAAGTGACTTTATTTGTTCTTCAACAATTGGGACTTCATTAAGTGTTGACTCTGTGTCTTCGCGTAGAAACAGTAGTCTAAGCGGTCTACAAAATCGTGGAGACGAGGGTCTGGGGTTCTTCCAAACAACTATTTCTTCCTTCGATTGTTGATCATAACACACGAGTTGTAATGGCACGACTGAAGTAAAGAATACATGCGCATCAGATTTGCTGTCATCACTGAACGTCTGCTTATATTCACTTTGCCCAGAACTTCCATCGCAACCCCACTTGCAAATCAAGTCCATTTTACGAACATTATCTGGAGTCAATCTTTGAATGAGTACATTTTGGACGAGTAAAATACGTTCAACTGTATGATCTAATAGTGCCTGTAGTTGGACTTCTGCACTACTCTCTGTAATCCTGATTGCATCACGTGGTGGATAACAACGCTTTTTTGCTTTCATCACTTTTTCGTAAGACGGATATAGCTTACAGTTATTTTCCTTCCCTAATCTTCTCATTCCCTGGTAAGTACTCTTGGAGAATTTATATTCAATCATAGCGGAAAGTGCAGCCTCTTCGGATAAAGTAATTTCATCCGTTGCTGAGTAAGCTTTACGATACTTGGAAGCTCTTAAAGGACTCGTCATTGTTACGTCCTTAATAACTTTTGCGGCGTCGGATTGTCCTGAAGAGCGAAGGCTCATCTGAGTAGCGTATGCTAACTCGACCGAGTTGAACGATGTACGAATATCTTGGGTCTTCCTTCGTTTAGATCTTTCACTGGACATTGTAAACTCAAGGGACGGGCGGCCGCCCGTATTACCCGGGCTTGTTACTACAGTGTCTGTAGGTGCGGCAAAACATACCTGCTTGCTAAGCCATTCACCGTTATTCTTGAAAAATACACAGGATTTTCTGTGAGCTTGTTGCCACCTCGTTCTCATTTGATTGAAGAGTATCGAAAAAGTCTGTTTCGAGTCCTCAGGCACTACAACTGTACGTCCGGTGTCCTTGGAAATTTTTTCTACCATAAATTCGATCAAGGAAGCGAATTTATCGGATAAATGCTCGCTGATTATCAGAAATACTTCTTTCCTTGTCAGCACCAATTCTTTGTAACCGGATCCTGTAATAAAGACATAAAATTGTTGAAAATTGGTGTTAAAGGAAAAGATAAAATTTTCAATTAATACAAAAACTTGAACAATGTACATTATTTTACCAAATAAATAACCACAATAATTGAAATAATTAAAAAAAAATTAGACAGAAAATATTGACATGGATTTGGTTAAAAGAAAGCTTTGCTTACTATATAATATATATATATTCAAATATTTTATTTGAATGTTATAACATTTCATTCATATTTAAGAAATTTTTATGTGGTTGATTTTAATATGTATATATATATATATGCATACGTATATATCATAATTAAATCACAGAAAATTTATATATATATATATATACACATACATATATATTAAAATAATTTATTTCAAGCGTATAACAGCCGTCTTGTCCGTTATGATGCTACTTCACCCATTCTCAGGTAGAGGCGCAGAGGCTGCTCAATAGTGCCGCGTGCACGCTCGGCTACCGCACGATGCGAAAAAAATCATAACGGACAAGACGCACGTTTTCCGCAGGTAACTCTTGTCAATTTCGAAAGCTTATACATTAAACTAAAGGCCGAGACTAGGAGCTTTGCAAAATGTGACAAAATATATAACTTTTCGGACCGTTGAAAATATAAGTTTTCAAAATTATTCAATTTTATTTATGCCGAAGGCATAATCATACAATCATTTATCATACAATCATACTACATTTCAATCATTTATACATAAACTTTAGATTCAACCGATGTAAAAACATGTTCTACATACCTCCAGAAGTCGTATCCATGTTGCAGAATTGAAATTAAACCCGTCACTTTAAAGTTATGGGTTTTTGAAGTCAGCGTTATTTTCGTCTGTTCAGCGCGTGACACGTACACTCTTCACGAACACTAACTGCCAACTGACGCTGCGGCGCAGGTATACACTTAAAGGGCTTTCCCTTCCACAATAGAATGCAGTTACTAGTCCTCTACCTGAATGACTACTCAACTGACCCTATTTCGAAAATTTATTTTTTGGGGTTTTGGCCAGGTTTTTGGGCTTTTCTCCTACTGGACGGTGGGAGGCTACGAAGCAATATCCGACATGAGCTGGGCCAGCAGTGCCGGTTCCATTGGACCATGCGTCTGTCCCATGCGTTCTAACTCTTCCTCCTCTTCCCTCGAGGGTTCATATCCTCCGTTTCGAGTTTCTGGAAATTACGAGCACATTTTTATTGTAGAATATTGAGTGCGTGGTTTTTTATATGTATCCAGAAAATGCATCAAAATCACAATCATAAAAGTTATCGTCTTCGACGAGAAATTAACGTGACGATCCCTTTCAGAAAATTTATTGTACTAATTAGGCGTAAATTGGGGAGTTATAAATCGTATCCGATGCACCTTGAGAACCGTTCGAATATCGTACGAATTGAACATTATTTTAGGGATCGCTATGTGATAAATTGTTGACATAGAAAACGCGTGAAAATGAATTCATTCGTTGCATAAAAAAAAGGTGCCGTAATTACCGTGCAGTGCGAAACTGGATACAGGTGATCTAAAGCCAGATTAGTATCTCAGTTCCAACTTTGGCAGTTGAGTCCTTGTCTATTATTTATATATAATTTATATTATTTATGGAGGCCGAAAGTGGTGCATACACCGCCGACGCCGCCGTCGCCGCCACAATTGGTGAAAAGAAAATACGAAGGAATGAAGGGAAGGCGAATCGAGGAAGAGGAGGACGAAGGATCAGAAGAGGCCGACGATGTTTTAAGCTACGATGGAGAAGGGTATGTAAATAGAGATGACGATGAGGAGGATGAAGATACACAAAAGGAACTAAACGGGTGGGAAAAGGACACTAAAAAACGCGGAAGAGAGGGGGGATTGGAGGGGATGATGACAATCGAGAAGTGGCGAGCAGAATTAAAAGACACGGAGGAGAGAATAAAGGGCAATATGATGGAGTGCCTGCGAGAGGCAAAAGAAGAGATAAAAAAGGAGATTACACCGCTGCCGTGTAGATGTGAACAAATGAATAGAATAATAAGAGAGTTGACAGGGGAAGCAGACCAGTGGCAACACAAATGCTATAGAGAACGCGAACAATGGAGAGAGGAAAAGGAACAATTGGAGCGCGAAGTAGAATATTGGAAACAAAAGTTTGAAAGTCGTGAGCAAGAGTATCCGAGGGAGAACGAAAGCGCGAGAAAACAGTGGAATGCAGCGGATATGGAGACTGGGTTGTTCGTCGAAGGTGATAGCAACAACAACGTGGTGGAGGCGGACGCGGTAACAGAAGTGGAAGGGATCGCAACGGAGATGCCAAAAAGAATGACAGAGGCGCGATGCACGGGAGAAAGTGCTTCGGCGGAAGCAGAGCAGGATTGGACAGAGGTCCGAAGAAAGCAGAAAAGCTGGCGAGGAAAGGAGAGGAGAGTAAACATGGGAGAAGGAATTCAACTAGCAGGAATGGACAGCGGCCCGGCGCAATCTAAAGAAAATAGGCCCAGAATTGAGAGAGGGGCGGAGAGCGTAGAAGAGAGAAGAAGACAGCTCTTAATGGAGGCGCCAAGACCCCTCACGGAGAGGATGCTCAGAGAGGAGCTGAATAAAAGAGCGGAGAGGAACAGGCAAATTTGCATCAAGACAATGGGGGGAGGGAGAAAAAGATCGAGGCGGGAGATAACAGAAGCAATACAAAGAAGCTGCGATGTAAGGATCAGCGAAAACACGGAGGACGTTTACGAGAGCAATGGAAGAATTTATATGAAATTTAGGAGCCTAGCTGTCAAGAAAGAGGTGATGAAACGAAAAGGAGCTATGAAAGGCACAGATATATGGCTAGAGGATAGCCTAACGAAGAGACAACGGGAAATACAAAAATGGCTGAGAGGGATAGCAGAGCTGGAGGAGGGCTGCGGCTGGAACGTGGAAATAAAATACATGAGAATAAGGATCGGGCAAGAGTGGTGGAAATGGAACGAAGGAAGAGGCAATATAGAAACCGCCCGAACCCAGTCCTTTCGTCAATAAGGAAAGGGGAAGGAGGGACGAAGAACAGAAGGAGGAAGCGGGGACGAGGAGCAAGGCTGAGGAAAGAGGCGAAATCAACGTGAAGAATTCCAGCACGGAAGATGGAATGGAAACTACGATAGTTTTGTGGAATGTAGCGGGGATATATAAAATCAGGGACACATGGGAATTTTTAAAGGACTTTGACATTGTAATATTACAAGAAACGTGGCTAGAAGTGAAACACGAGGGCAAGGCAAGAGAGTACATAAGTGGCGAATACTATTGGTTTTTCAAAGCAGCGATAAGGGACGAAAAATCAAAAAAAGGAAGAGCGAAGGGGGGTCAAGCCATCGGGATACGAAAAAATAAGAGGGAAGAATGGAATGTAAGCGAGTGGGAATATGGCGCATGTATAAGAAAAACAGGAAGAGAAAAACGAACGGCGATAATCACGATGTACAATAATGTAGGGATAAAAAAAGTCGAGAGGCGTTTGAAAGAAATCATTGAGGAAGAGGGGAGAAGAAACGATACAGTTTTAATAATAGGGGATTTTAATGCGCGAATCGGGGAAGAACAAGCGATGAATGAGGGAGAAGAGGGTGAGAGGGAAAGGAGGAGATCACAAGATCAAAAAATCAATACGGAAGGTCGAAGGCTGCTGAGAATATGTGAAGAGATGGGCCTAAAGGTGATGAATGGGAGGGCAAAAGGGGACGAGGAGGGGAGAATAACATTCATAGGTGGGAAAGAGGAATGTTGTGGATCGGTACTGGATCTTGTTATTTGTCTGGACAGAGGGGCACAAAACGATATCAAATGGTTAAAAGTTAGCACGCGGGGAGAATCTGATCACTTACCTGTCGCATTCGCCATAGGAAAAGAGGAAGAGGACGTTGAAAAGGAGTTAGAAAAAGAGATTTTTGAGCAAAAAGGCGAGAAAATAGGGTGGAAGGAAGAAGGAGCAGACAAATTCAGGGAGGAGTGGGAAAAGCTGGACACGATTAGGGGAGGTACCACGGAGTGGGAGGAATGCAAAAAGGGGATCTATGAAGCGGCAGGGAGAGCAGGGATGAAAAATAAAAAGAGAACAAAGAAGCGAGATGGATTCATGCCTAAATGGTTCAATGAAAAATGTAGGAAACAAAGGGGATTAATGTGGAGAGCATTAAAGAACTTTGTCAAGAAAAGGGACACAGTGCACAAAAAAATACTTGGCAAAGAAAGAAAAAATTTGAGGAAAATCTATAAGGAAGCAAAGGAAGAGCGGAGACTAAAAATATGGGAAGGAGTAAGTAAAGCAAGAGATATGGCAGGATGGTGGGAGGCCATAAATAAATTTAGAGGAAAACATAGAGGAAAAGTAGGAGAAAATATCACCGGTAAGCAATGGAAAGAGCACTTTGAAAAACTGCTCAATGAAGGAGGTACAGAGGAAAGAGAGCAGGCAGAGGTAGAAGAAAGACGGGGGGAAAACGAAAGATCCGAAAGAGAATTCGATCAAGAATTTAGTAAAAAAGAAATGGAAGATGCGCTCAAAAAAATGGCAAATGGGAAGGCACCGGGGGAAGACGGAATAGCAATAGAATTTCTGAAAGGAGCGAAAGAGGAACAACGCGAAGGGGTGAGAAGAGCAATAAATAAAATTTGGAAGGAGGGTATTTTACCGGAGGGATGGGAGATAGCAAGAATTGTGCCGATATTTAAGAGTGGGGAAAAGGACAAGGCGGCCAATTACAGAGGGGTGGCTTTGCTGAACGTGGGTTATAAATTGTTGACGAAAATGATGGCGACGAGACTGGGCAGGTGGTCCGAAAAAAATTCAAAATTGGGAGAAAGCCAAGCAGGATTTAGAGAAAAGAGAGGGACTAGGGATCAGATATTTGTACTGAATGCGCTCATCAATAATAGATTAAAATACAAAAAAAGGAAGTTGTATGTGGCGTTTATCGATTTTCGGGCAGCCTTTGACAAGGTGAACAGGGGAATACTAATAGCGAAACTTAAAAAAATAGGAATCTGCGGAAGAATGTTGGAAATGATAAAGGTAATATACACGAAAACGTTAGCGGAGGTAATGGTGAATGGAAAAATGACAGAAAGATTCGAAACAAAACAAGGGGTGAGGCAAGGTTGTGCGCTGAGTGCACTGCTGTTCAATTTTTATATTAACGACATGGAAGAAAGGTGGGAAAGAAAGAAAAACGGTGGATCGGTGATCGGAAAAGAAAAAATATATGCGATAAAATATGCGGACGACGTAGCAATAGTGGCGGAAGACAGCGGAGGATTAGTAAGTATGATAAAGGAGCTAGAAAAGTGGGGGAAGGAAAATTTCATGGAGGTGAATGCAAAAAAAACAAAAATCATGGTGTTTAGGAATGGCGGAAGACTAAAAAAGGACGAGGAATGGAGTATAAATGGAGAGAAAATAGAAATAGTAAATGAGTTTCGGTACTTAGGGTACTGGTTCTCAACGAAGAATGTAATCAAAGTCCATGGATTAAAAATGGTTGGGAGAGCGCAAAAAGCGGCGAACGCGGTATGGGGAGTGTGGAAAAGAGCAGGGAGAGATATCATGGAGGAAAGGCTATATCTTTTGGACACTATTGTAAAGTCAGGGGCTTTGTACGGGGTAGAAATTTGGGGGTTCGACAAAATTGGACAGTTTGAAGTAATACAAAATAAGTACTGTAAAATGGCACTGGGGATTGACCAGAGAACACCGAGATATGTATGGAGGACGGAATTAGGAATACCAACATTCGAATATAGAATCAGGGAAAGGGCGTTGCGATACGTGTTAACAATTATAAAGATGGACAGAACTAGGTGGCCGAACATTTGCCTAAGAGAGGAGATGCGAGGGATTGCGAACAGGAACCCATCCAAATGGGGGAAAGACTTTATGAATGTCACCGGGGAACTGGAAATTAAGGAATTAGCGGACATGATAAAAGAGGGAATAGAAGCAAGCGCAATAGAGAAGGCGATAAAGAAAGGATTAGAAAAACTAAGGCAGAAGAGCTTAGAGGAGGAAAGGATACAAATACAAAATTCGACATATAACAGCGCATATAAAGAGATCATAGAAAACGACGAAGCACCGTGGAGATACTGGACGGACCAAGGGGTTAAAGGAGAGCATAAAGAAAGCTGGGCGAGGATAAGATGCGGCAACATAGGGAGGGACGGAAAGAAAGGGGAAGATGACTGGTCATGCAGAATGTGCAAAAGAAAAAGAGAAACAATATACCATTTGATTATGTGCGAAACGGGAAGGCGAATGATCTCAAGGGAGGCGAAAATGTACATAGAATCGTGGACGAAAGAGTTGACAAACGAAAAAGGAGTAAAAGAGAAGTTAATTAGAACAATAAGAGGCGAAGTGGATATAAACCTCTGTAAATACTTTAGAGAAATAGAAACAATATGTAAGGACGAAAATAAATATGAAGGTGAATGCGAGGAATAGCGAAGAACTGCGGCCAAGTAAAAAGAAAAGCGGAATTGTAACACCTTTGTAAAAGACTGAGAAGGTCATGCAAATAAAACTACTACTACTACTATATTATTTATGTCATTTTATTTATTTGATCTCGACTCTCGAAAAATATATACCTTAATTAGACCGCAGCACAAGCTTAAATACATCCCCACACTCAAACAAACCCAAACATACGACATTAGGTAATCGAGATAGATTTATGCCAGATAGTACCAAATTGAAATTGACTTGCAAGTGATATAGGTTCATCAAAATAAATAAACGTGCAATTTAATTCTGTGTGTTACGTACGATTGAGAGTGGAACTCACCGTGAAGAACGTGAGATTGCTCATGATGCTCTGGCCAGCCTCTCCCGTGTGCAAAACGAGTTGAGCAGCTTAGGCTATGTCACCCTCAGCAACGGTGACGCAGAGTCTCACCTCGGCGGGACTTCCTCCAGGTAACACTTGGTGGCGAAGCGATACTTGGCGCCAGGAAGGTTCTTGTTGCTGGAAGCGCGCACAATAAAAATTAATTCTTTTTTTTCATGATGAATTCCGCAAAAAAAATCGGTGCAAACAAATTCGACTCTACAATCTCCTACGGACCCAAACTACCGATATTTCTCGGTCATAATTAAGGGGCTATACCAGTGTGACACTTTCAAAAAATCGATTTTTTTTTGCTTTTTTCGAGAGTTAATACTTTCAACAATATCATTATCATTTATATCAATATCATTTCATCTTGCAAAAATCGATAGTTAAATCTTTAAATGCGTTTTTCTCGAAATGAGATTGTTCAAATTTCCTGAAATTGTAACTGAAAGAGCTATTATCCGATTGACTTGAAATTTGAACTGAGTACTCTTGAATATATTTACTCTACAATGAGGTAGGATATTTTTGATTGGATGAAAATTGACGATTTGGCATTGAAAAAAACGACCATTTTGTAGGCAAAACAACAGACTTTTTTCATAACTACGCCATTTTGTTAAGTTTTGATATTTTTTCCTTTTTCGGTTTCAGCTACTCAATCGGTTGGAATCATGTCAGCAGTGGAGGTACTTTTTTTGACGCCTCCGAAGGCAGCGCAAGAGTTGCTTGGATCTCAATATTTTTCTATAAAAAAATTATGTAATATAAGTCAAATATAGCCAAAAATATTCCTAATTTTCCGAAACATTTAATTGGGTACTTTTCTTTCAAAAAATTCCCGAAACTTACCCAAATTTTCAGCGTTCACACTCGTATAGCCCCTTAAGACCGAATGACGCACCGTTGCCGCCGGTATGGCAGAACGTGATTGTTAATATCCACGGATTTCCTAAACAGCTCTTTAGGATTTCGCACAATTTGCTCAGATGACATAAAATTGATAGACGAACGGCTGTGTGCTCGAAAAAAGTTTTAAAATTGCGAAAAAAATGTGGACCGTCTTGCCATGCTGAACTTGTAATTAAAATTATGGAAAATAATCGTAGATTAAACGAAAAGCGGCTTTCCCTAAAATCAGAAAAAAATCATGTTCCAATTGTAATGAACAATTGCATGAAAATATAAAGGAACTAGACAAAATGAATCGTGGATTTTTATACTCACGATCGTTGTGATACGATAAGATACCTCAAAGGGCCGCCGATGTTTTGAACAACGAAAACAAATTCGTATAACTAGTGACTACTCGGATTCACTCTTGGTGAATGATTGAAACCTTGGCTACTGCGTCACGCATAATTAATGCCTTGTCGACTGTTATTTCCAAACCATTGGAAGCTGTAAAAAAATAGATTATACATGTCTATAATCATATTTCATTCAATATATTTTTTAAATATTTATATCTATAATTTCATACTTCATAAAAGATAATGCAACATATTTTTCTGTTTTTTCCGTAAGTCGAACAGAATTGTGGCAAGCAGGCTGTAAATCGCATATATGTCTTTAAATTTATTTCAGGAAATCGTTGATACGAATACCGGAAGTCCAGAGTTGCGCTTATATAATGTTCAATCTATATCTGCGGGTACAGCCCCGAAATTGGTCTAGTGGTTAGCGTGCTTGCCTCGGAAATTAAACCATTGGGAAGTCACAGGTTTGAATCACCGTCTCGTAGTTTCGGAGAGAAATAAAAATACAGGCGTGACATAGCTCCAGTTCTACACAGATGTCGCACACACGGAACGGTACGTGTGTGTGTCGGGTGTGTATGGCTGTAGCCTGTGAGCTAATTCTTGATGACACGGGACTAGCTCCGAGGTTGGGAAGCAAACTCGTGACTGGCTATTGGAATAGGTTTTCCGCAGTTTCCCTATACCCATGACAGAAAATGTCATGGTGGATGCGATACAGAGGGGGAAGTCGGCTGCGGCTGCAAGATGGGGATCGATTAGGGATGTGGATTAGAGAAAATGGTAGGAAATCCCTGTACATGGAAGCTACAAATTAGCAAAGCATCTGCTGTAGCAGATTCGCTTAGTAAAAGAAAGAAGGTAGGCATAATAATAGAGTTTTATTTGATGAATTACCTTGGGCACCTGAAATAGTCCGAGTTGTCGCACCCCACGCAGCTGCCTTTCCGATCTGACCGCAGCGCTTCCTGCCTTGCAGTCACCCACTGCACAAATTTTCACCATCCTCCTAGAAAATAAAAATGATTAATATTCTTCACAAAAATAGATAAAATAGGCAATATCATGGTGATTTAAAATAAATGCACCGTTGCATATGAACATGACAAATGTGACAGCCACGCCGGCACACACACGTTCATGATGGATGAAACAGATTCAACAAACTTATCGAAAATTATATTCTTCACGTTAGTAAAGATAAAACAGATATTTGTTCTCACCTCCGGATTGATAAAAAAGATTTTTCGTCGAAATCGTTCGATTAGACACTTTTTTGCAGTTAAAGCACTCGTTCTATCTAAATTCAATATGGACGCCGAATTTGCTGGGATACGTATTCGATCCTCTTCCATCTCTGTTACACGACATCGATACTCATCAGCTTCCGCTCGAGGTTTTAGAGATAGTGGCGCCATCTCGGTTAGTCCACTTTTTGTAGCCACTTTGAAATGCACAGATCGGCCTCCTCCCACTCTAGACTCCATGGAGTCACCGTTGCTGATTAAATAATTTTTTTCTCTATTAATGAAAGCTTTTTTTGCACAAGTAAGGTAACATTTCAATAGCTAAAAGTTCCATATATGTAATGAAATTTTATAAATAAGCAAATGCATGCAGGTGAATGAGAAATAATAAAAATACAAGATAATGTTCAATAATTGGGACCTGTTCAATAATTGGGACATTTACCTTATACGCTTTGACCGAAACTTTTGGCTCATACGTGTACCTACATTGTTGGTTCACCGCTTAATTTAATTAATTATTAGTTGCTATTATGAGTTTGCAACGATAAGAAAGACAGCGAAATAGGAGAGGTAGACGCAACAGTTACGTCCCCCATCACGAATGTGCTGTCAACATCAACCGAGAGCACGCCAAGAGTACGAGGCTAGTGGCGGAGCTATCCGATCGGACACAGACGATCGCAGCGCCTCCTTATTTGCTGCTTTTTTGCGGACGTTTCGTAAGAACTGTGTGTCCACCCCTTCTCTCTAGTCTCCCTTGTGTTAATCGTGGAAACTTCTGGACGCTTCGGGCGTTGTCGGTATAGCGGTTACCGACGTTACCGACGGTCCCCATATATGTGCGGCAGCACAAGCCACCTGTATGGAGATCGCGGCGCGACGCGCGGCTCGGGTACGAAGCTCAGGCAGGTTGGTCAGGGAAAAAAGTGTCCGGTGTCTCCCCCTATGGACCTCGTACGACACCGCTACCGTCGAGCGAAGGTCGTCGAAGTGGGGGGCTATACTTTCGCCCAGTTGCGTTATGGCGCAGCAGAAGCAGACACGAAGCGAACGGAGTTTGCCATTGAAACTTCAAAAGTGCCGTTTTAATCGTTATTCTTCTGTTTCCGGCCTTCAAAAACGTTAATTATCACTTTTATTTCGTCAATAGAAAAGAATAAAGCGCAACGAAAAAACCCGAATACGTGGATAAGGAAGAAAGTCATCGCAACGGATAGCTTCGCGACGAATCGTGATACATATATATTGCATTGCCATCGGACAAATACGTGAAATCGACAGCGTAACAAAGAAGGATAATTGCGTTATTATTTATATATATATATGTATATACATATATATAAATAATAGATACATATATAGTCAGGAAAGGAAAGGCAAAGGAAGAAAAAATGGTTCAACAATATCAATCACCCGTCCGAGTCTACAAGCATCCGTTTGCACTTGTTATGCTGGTACGTCATCGCGTTTATTTATCGCTCCTATCGTTGTCACTTATCGTTATTTTTATTCCTCTCGTATAACTCTTATCTCTAATCACTTATCGCTCGTTATTATTGTTGTTGTTTATCGATATGATTTTTATCTTGTCACGTATTATTCTTCTCTTCGATTATTGCGATTGTCGTTTGCGTTTATTTCAACGCTCGTGACAACTTTCCCCCACGCAACGTTGTACTATCGCACTTTTCGCAACATTGAAACTATACTCTCTAAGAGCGCACGCATGAAATATTCACGTCGACGGTTACTTTCTCAAACTTTTAATACGTGTCTATATTATAGCCGACCGTGCTATGACCCTGCGTTCATAAGAGACCTTCGCTGTCGGTATTGCAACGCGTCGGAGCTTGAACTTGTAGTAACGCATTATTCATCATATTTCATCCAAAGCTGCGGATTTGCTTAAAGAATGAAAGAAAGAAAGAAAAATCGACGTCACAGACGCTCGCAAAGAAATCATCGTCCGCATTCCATGTATAGGCGCATCGTCATAAGTTCGTCTAGCCAAATCATTTTGTCATCCGTTTTAGCGCAATGTATGAGATTGAAAAATTACAATGTACATATTCGTCCGTGAAAATCGCCTGGACTCGCCTTTTTATGACGGATTTTTTTTTCTTTTTTTTTTTAATTGCGCAGGCTTACGAAAAAAGATTTCCCACTTGTCCTCAAATACCGGTGTTTGTCGGGTGCGAAGTAACCCTCGACGAGGAAAGCACGGACGGATCTGTCAGAACTACAGAGAGACGCTGCAAACTCAATGTCGACGCTCCCTACATTCTCAAAAAGGTAGCATATTTGTTTATGCCGATTTGGCAAAAAAAAAAAGTTCTGCGTGTATGGAGAGGTAAACTGGTGAACGCCTTGACGGGCTTTAAGACGGGAACGTGTATTAGACGGTCTGGAATATTGTTGTTTTTATTGCTTAAGGGGAGGGTAGGGGTTTCGGCGTGAAAAAAGATACTTTCTTGCGAATTTTTTTCATCTATACGAATAGAGTAAATTTATTGAAACCTTTTGTACATTGTTAAGTGTCATTTCAAGAACATTCCGTGAAATTTGTACGCGAAAATATCTACAAACAAGCCGGTGACAAAGCTTTTCCAAGAATGCCTTTGGAAAAACTCAGCTAGAAACTATCTGAAATCAAGTACCATTGAAATTTAGTCAAAGTATCATCAAATCCTCCCCCCAACGGTTTTGATAATTTTTTTTTCATTTCTAAATTTTTGGTGGTCATGTAAAGTGAAAAGTGCTATTTTCCTGAAAAATTCCGCCATTTTGGGGGTGGAAAACACCCTCAATGTAAAAAAAAATCTCAAACTAACCGTTGGGGGGAGATATTTTATATGTCGAAAGTGTGTACCAAGTTTGAAGTAAATCGGTCATGTAGTTTTCAAATGGCAGTGAACACGAACATTGAAAAAATGGTTTCGAGAAAAACGCGGCACAGGCTTGTTTGTGGGTATTTTCGCGTACAAATTTAACGAAATGTTCTTGAAATGCCACTTAACAATGTACAAAAGGTTTCAATTAATTTACTCTATCCATATAGATAAAAAAAATTTGCAAAAAAGTGTTTTTTTTTTCACGCTGAAACCCCTACCCTCCCCTTAACCATTTTTTTTCGCATGAAAAAGTGATTCACTCATAAAATTAATTACACATCTATTCAGTATGAATATCAAGCTGTTAGAAAAAATATATATTTTTTTTTATGTACAAAATGGCCGACTACTAATATTTTCTTTTGTTATCTTTTTTTACTCAAACAAAAAACAAACATTTTCGTCAATCTTCGTTAGAATACCTAGAGAAGTACGTGGGGAATTTAAAAGATATTGTTTTATTCAAAAGTTGTAGGTATTTGAACTTAAGAAATGAATTTTCGGTGAAAAATTTCGTTATAACTGCTCATAAAATGAAAAGTTTTCGATTAATCAAAAATTCCTTATGTACTTCTCTGCGAAATGCAATTAGGAACCTAACTTTCAAATTTGAAGTAAATCGAGTGAAAATTGTTGAAGTTATTTGTCACGCCAATTGGAAAAAAGCTGTTTCGGGATGTTTCGAGTAGTCGGCCATTTTGTACATCGAAAAAAAATATATATATATATTTTCTAACAGTAGTACAGTTGTGCTGTATATTGGAATCAGAAAAAAATTAGAAAAAGGCTAGTTTTTTGCCACGTGATTTTGTAGGCGCCGCGGATGCTAAAACCAAATTTGCCTAAAAATCGGGATGTAGGTTTTTTTTTAGGGGATGGGGATGGATTAATGTCAAACCACAACCCCCACGAGGTCGGCGCCAAGAGATAAAGTGTACTGAAAAATCGGGGTTTTATTTTCGTCCACAGCGCCGAAGTCGTGAAAGTTCATTTTGGGGGTGAAAAAGTGGGGTGAAATTATGAAAAATCAGTTTTCATTCGATAACTCTTTAGGAAAAATTCATAAAATCTTTGTTCAAATGGGAACGTTGTAGCCCTTGAAAAGACGCGTCGATTGAGTATTCGATCAACCCTCTCCAATAATATCTTCACCCCCAAAAGAATTGTTGAAGAACTAACAAAAAAAATTGTTTATCGAATAACTCAAAAACAATCGATTTTCCGGGGATGGTTTGAATGTACGAAATCTAGAGAATTATTTTCTCTATATTTTCGTTCCTATCGACCACCCTTGAATTTTGCTTTTTCGAACCCCTCTCAGGGGTTGAACATTCAAAATGAAATTCAGGGAAAACTATTGACCGAAAATAAAGAGATACGAGTTTGGCGCTGTGGACAAAAATGTAGTTGAGGGTTCAAGCTATAAATTCTTCCGCGGCGGCGAGTTCGTGCGGTCAATAGTTTTCCCAGAATTTCATTTTGAATTTTCAACCCCCGAGAGGGGTTGGATAATCAAAATTCAAGGGTGGTCCATAGCTACGAAAATATGGAGAAAATTATTCTCTACATTTCGTACATTTGAACCATACCCGAAAAATCGATGGTTTTTGAGTTATTCAATAAACAATTTTTTTTTCTATTTTAACCATTTTTTGGGGGCTAAGATATTATCGGAGCGTGATGATCAAATACTCGATTAACGCGTCTTTTCAAGGGCTACACGTTCCCATTTGAACAAAAAACGTACGATTTTTTTCTAAAGAGTTATTGAATTAAAACCGATTTTTCAAAATTTCACCCCACTTTTTCACCCTCAAAATGAACTTCCACGACTTCGGCGCTGTGAACAAAACCAAAGCCCGGATTTTTCTGCACATTTTGTCTCACGGCGCCGACCTCGTAGGGGTTGTAGTTTGGCATTAATCCACCCCCATTCCCTTTAATCCCCTAAAAAAAACCCTACACCCCGATTTTTAGGCAAACTTGGATTTAGCACCCGCGGCACCTACAAAATCACCTGTCAAAAAACTAGCCTTCTTCTAATTTTCTCCGATTCCGGGGTTTTTCAGCAACGACTGTACTATACTAAATAGATGTGTAATTAATTTTATGATTGAATCACTCTTTCACACGAAAAAAATTGTTAAATTCGTACATGATTTTATAGCCGTTACTGTGGCCTCACCCCTTAATTCGGGCTTCTCAATTTCTTTAAAAGATACGAAGAAGTCATGATGATTTTCAGATTTTTCATGAAAAACGTTTACACAGGACCAATGAATATGACTAGCACTCTTTAAAGGGGCTAAAAACTAACAACGTTAAAATTGCAATACCTTGCTGTGAAGTTTACTGGTCCGGTTAACAACATTTATGGACGCCATTGTTTCTTTTAAACAGATTATCGGTGTGGATTATGTGTATTTCATTCAGAGAAACGTCCTCGACAGAAGAAACAGTATTTTGGAGATCGAAGCTCGCAACGAGAGCTTCTCCAACCGTGTGACTGTACTCGAAAAGTGCAGATACTTTGTGAGTTCGCTGTGCAACAATTTCAACTCGATATTTCATCACGGCCTATTCTACATTTTAATCATGCGCCTTGGCAATGAATTTCTGTCTTGAAGATCCATCCGGAAAATCCCAACTGGACATGCTTCGAGCAAACCGCGAGTTTGGATATAAAGAACTTTTTCGGCTTCGAAAATTCGATGGAAAAATTGTCGATGAAGCAGTACGCCCAGAATATAGCAAAGGTACACACGAACGCACACATACACCCACAAGGTGTCCTATTTCGTCGGATAAGACGATTTCGTCAGAAGTCGGATATAAAATCGTTGCCTGAAAAAACGGTTCAGAGAGGGGCAATGAAAGGCGATGTTCAATGATTGGTAAATTATAGTGGCGCTTAGTAAAAATAAGTCACAATCGTTAAGGTTGTTGCTTAAAAATATGGTAATTATTTACTTTAGTGACTTTTCCCAAAAATGAGCCTACATTTTTTTCGAATGTTTTCTCATTAATTTGGTTGTAAATTGATATTTAGTCGGGGGAAGCTGAAATCCATCCTCCTATGAATAGTTATGGGGTTTTGAAGTTCGCGGAAACACGTGATAGAATAGGGCGTCACTTTTCCGAAAAATGGGTCTAACATTTTTTTCGGATATCTTCTCATTAAGGGAGACTTTGTTCTTGGAGTGCCATATTTCAGGTGTTTACGTTTTATTTTTTTTAAAGAAAACGAGTAAAGCTTTTTTAGTGCGGTTTTTTGCTTTTATTCATGATATATAGAACGTTAAATTTTTTTTTTTTTTTAACAACCAAATTGGCGGCCGTTGCAGCTCCGCGAAAACAGGTCCTCAAATCGCGGGAGGTAAACGGCTGACATCACTGCCCCCTCTTTGTTGATCTGAAACACAAATTCAAAGCATATTATCAATCTGTGACCCTTTGATCATGGAATGACGGATGGGTTTTTCGTTTAGTACAAATTTCGGAAAATGGCGGCAATTAAAAAAAAAATCGAATTTTCGCGTTTTTTTTTCGCATAAAAAGATAAATAATAAATGCAAAAATGTTTCTATCGAAAAAAACGATCCGTCATTCCGTGAAGACATATTTTCTGAGTATGCTCTCCAAATTTCAGGTCGATATGTTAATTACAGCGGTCAGGAGAATGTCAGCCATTTTTAAAAACGTGTTTTCGAGAAAAACGCGTATAAAGTTTTGTAATGTGTTTACACAAATGTGTTTATAATTACCGCTAATCGGCAATGCCTGATCCATAGGGGCATCCCTCCTCTTCTTCTAGCTGCTCATGTTGAGCCGCGAACATCTTTTTGAAAATTTCAAGGACATAGTCTCCCTTAATTTGGTTGTGAATTGATATTTAGTCGGAGGAAGCTGAAATCCACCCTTCCCGGCCCATAAAAAGTTATGGAATTTCGAAGTTGGCGGAAACACGTGACAAAATAGAAATAGCGAGTTTTGTACATTTCGTATATTCGATTTTCGTACTTTTTGAACGTATTCGTACATTTCGTACATTTGAAAGGGGCCGTCCATATATTACGTCATTCTAAATTTGGGGGGGGAGGTTCGTCTGCGGATGACGGTAAATGATGGATGAGGGGGGGGGCGTTTCGAAATTGACGTCATTCTTGTGATACCAGTTACTTCAAAATGTACAATAGTATATTGTACAACTAGAGTGGTTTCCCCGCATGAGTGATGAAAAATATTTTTCAAGTACCTAATGGTATTAATTATTGAACTCATTATTTATTTATTTATTACATAAGGTTTGTCTACATTATATTCGAGAACGTCAAATAACAGCGTACCTATGAAAATAGTTCGATCGAGCCAAAATGAATATGGGGAGGATACGGAGATATTACCCGTGATTCAGGATTTGCAAGAATGGGTGAAAACTCCGTGGGAGCTATCCAAAGGAAACTAAAGAATAGGGGAGAATAATATTATTATATTAATGAAAATTGCCAAAGTACAAAATAATAAAAGATGATTCTATAACAAAATGTGGGAGCTATCCAAAGAAAACTAAAGAATAGGGAAGAATAATATTATTATATTAATAAACATTGCCAAAGTACAAAATAATAAAAGATGATTCTATAACAAAATGTTTTAATGTTACCCAATTTTTCTCAAATCCGCAAATGTTTTAATTTTGCCAAACTGGTAATGACGTCAAGTTTGCGAGAGGGGAGGGGGGGGGGTCATTAGGAAATGACGATAGGATGATTGTAGGGGGGGGGTCGAAAATCAGCAAAAATCGATAACGTAATATATGGAAGGCCCTAAATATATACAATACAGCAAAATAAAAACATACGTTGCTCGTGTATTTATGAATTTGTAAAAACAAGAGCGTCGTCAATACGAGTGAAATAAATTCTTCAGTTTGAAAAATGTCTCGGTCTGGATGCCACATGGGAACTGTCGAGGTGTGCCGATTTCCGCAGATCGTGATCGGAGTGTCGACTTTTTACGTCATGGTGTAGTGTTGAAAGATGCGAATTGTTCGTTGTGTGGACAGCCGGTTCTTCGATCTTGTGTTTTTGAAAAATACAAAATTACTATTAACGTTTTTTGTTCATGAAAAATTTCAGCTTCCCCCGACTGAATATTATCATTCATAATCCAATTAATGAGAAAATAGTTTCAAAAAAATGTTTAACTCATTTTTCGGAAAAGTGACTAAAGTAAATAATTACCAAAAATATTGAGGTAATAATGAAAGATATTAATGAGAATTTTACTAATCGTTATGGTATATTTTCTGAATATACTGGCAAAAGGAGACCGGAGGTTTCCGCACTGATTTAATAAATATTAAATTTTAAAGTTAACATCACAATCTCCACTCGATCGCATTGGTTGTGCGAGGCAACGTCGTTACCATTTCAGTTTCTCGCGTATACCTTCCGCATTTATGAAGAAAGTGACCCAAAAAACGAATATTGTGTGCAGGATAGCGCACAGAACAATATTAACGAAAGAAATAGACAGGTTACCGATCTGATTAAAACGGAATGACACCTCATCGCGGTCGGTATAGTAGAACAATTATAGATATCCAAAAATCTCTGAAACGGCTCTTCAGATCCCGTCGAAACTTTGCCAAACGACGTCAAATAGATAGACGAACAGCTGTCTGCCCCTCAAATTCAGAAAATTTAAGCGGCAGACAGCCGTTTCAGAGATTTTTGGGTATTTACAATTGTTCTACCATACCGACCGCGATGAGGTGTCATTCCGTCTTAATAGGTTTTCTAAACATCACCATTTAATTTTCTAATAATCCCAACTCCTTCGAGTTGCCATATATGAGGCATTCCACGTCACTTCGCCCAGTAAAAAAAAATCGACAAATAATTTTGAAAAAGCGAGTTACTTTATTGAAAAATATTCACCGAGTGTCGACATTTTTTTTAAATTTCTGACATTTTTTCTCGTTGATTACCATTTTTTAATATTTTTCCATTTACATGACTGTATCTTTAGCAGGATTTGACGTATTTACATTCGTAAAAAACGAAAATGTGCGTCTCTTTCTAGCCTTCCAGAAAACAATTAATTTAGATTTTATTGAGCAAGTTGAACGTCCGTTTCAGGGCAAAATATGCAAAAATATTGTTTTTCTCAAGGAAACACACTCGTTAGTTTATTTTTTTAAATTTCCCCGAATTGTGAATACGAAAAATGGATTTTTCGTATTTTTTTTTATTATGGGATTCCTAAATACCGTAACAGCTATTTTTATTTTGAATTTTTTTTTTTTATTAATATTCGATTGAAGAGTGTGGAGCACTCCAAGGCTCCTATACATATGACATATATGTGATATGTTTTTCAAAAACCTGGTAAACATACAGCGAGTGCTCCACACTCCTCAATCGAATATTAATTTAAAAAAATACACAAAATACAAATAGCTGTTCCTTCACGGTGTTTAGGAATCCCATAATATAAAAAATACCAAAAATCCGTTTTTCGTATTCCCAATTCGGGGAAATTCTTAAAAAGAAAATAACGAGTGTTTTTCATGAAAAAAAAAATATGTTTGCATATTTTGCCCTGAAACGGGCGTTCGACTTGCTCAATAAAATCTCAATTAATTTTTTTCTGGAAGGCTAGAAAGAGACGCACATTTTCGTTTTTTACAAATGTAAACACGTCAAATCCTGCCAAAGATACAGCCATTTGAATGGAACAATATTAAAAAATGGTAATCAACGAGAAAAAACGTCAGAAATTAAAAAAAATGTGGACACTCGGTGAATATTTTTCAATAAAGTAACTCGATTTTTCAAAATTATTTATAGATTTTTTTTACTGGCTGCGTTGACGTGGAATGCCTCGTATGTAAATAATAATTACGATTATCTACCGTACATTTGAACATGTTTGCGATATTCAGTCGTACACGTTATTAATATTTTGCTACAATAAGTTGGCACTGGTGACGTCGCCCAATGTATTAGCATAGGAACCTTGTTTCTTCCCCCACCCTTCAAAAATGATATAGCAACATCCTTAAGAGTTAGTTTTGAAGATTGCGTAATGATTGAATGAAAGTTTGAGCGAGTTTAAATATTATTGCGCCATATTTTTTCGTTGCCCCGTGTAGGATTAGTATTGCGCCATACACTGGGCCTTGTGCCCGCGAAAACATTGACGCTTATGGGCCGTGAAAGTTATTGGGTGATAATAATTGATCGCTTGGGTTTAAGGTCTTATTCAATATTATTGCACAATGAAAGTACTGTAGTCGCAAAGTTCTTCGAAAAGTCGCGGCTCTGAAAATTCATGGCTGTTACGCATATGGGAAACATAGAAAACCGGGAAAACTCAGGGAATTTCTTTCCTCCTGCAATAATCAGGGAAAAGTCAAGGACTTTTGAAAATCCTCTGGAGTTTTTCCCGAATCTACTTTTCGCAAGAATTACGAAAAGTGAAACGGGCTTGAAAAAAAAATGAAAAGTATAAAAATAAATATTTTTGTATATTTTCAATATTTATATTATTCTTTATTGTATACAAAAAAAGTTACGTCAGGGCCAAAGACAATCACACAATTACTATTGTAGATAAGTGTTTATATTTAATTCTTTATTTATTGGCGCCGATATCAACATTTCTGTTTATAATAAAGAACAGGTTCTGTTTTTGCTTTACATATATATATTTTTTAAATTTCTAGTATCTAAATAACTTTTCGTATTTCTGTTTTTTTTTTTTATTTTATTTTATTTTAATATTCAACATTTTCATATATTTGAACTTTGAAAAAATTATGTTCTATATTTGCCCCAATCTCTCTGGAATATTTGTAAAACCTGTCTCGAAAACCTGGAACAGTCAGGGAATATCTGAGTCGATGATGCGTAAGAACCATGAAATCCTGCTAGTCACATTTTTCTAAGGTTTATTAATATTTTCTTGAAACATTCGTCATCTAGAGTTATTTGGTGTATAAATTACAACAACTACAATCTGATGCCTTATTACCTTATAAAAATACCTTATATACGCATAAAAAGGTGATTTTCGGGAATTTATTGAAAGAAAAGTATTGCGTCGAATGTTCTGCAATTTTGAGGATATATTTGTGTATAGATTATGTATATACAGGAATTTTTTTGTCTGAAAATATTCAATTTTCAGCGACTTATGTGCCGTCTCTCGAGTCTCAAAAAAAAAGTTCTTCCACTGCCGCAGTGATTGCGGCCTTCAGAGTGCCAGAAACAAAACAATTAAAAAATTCCGTTAAACTAGAAGGTATTGCTTGTACAATGATGCAGGATTTCGAAAAAAAATCAAATTCCAACAAAATGGCGGAGTTTTGAAAAAAGTTCTAAATTACGCTTAAAAATCTGATGGTTTTTTGCATGGCAAATGGACATTTTTTATCCAGTCGAAAACTGGAGGGTTATTGTATAAAAAAATGAATACTAAATACGCTAAAACAAGATTCACGTCGATCGGATGATATGTATTCGAGTTAGAACAGCAGCAAAGGCTATAGCCGGGTAAGTAGGGAAAAATTGCCCCCGCATTTTTTCCAGCGAAATTTGGAGTAAATTCTGAGGTATAAAAAAAACAAATTTTCTGAAAATTTCATACCCGTCAACGCAATGGTTTTAGAAAAATGAATTTTTGTTAAATATAAAAAAAAAAAATTCCGGAAACGGTACACTGGATCGATTGGATTTTTTTTTGGTACTTGTTCCGATCAAACGTGTTACGAAATAAATTTATAGAACATCTTGCGAAAGATTAAGGTTTGAAAAAAAATAATGTTCCTTGTTTTAATTATTTTTTACTATAATCCACTTGGGGTACAATAGCGACAATTTTTTCATATAATCTTTGGGCACCTTATTAGATTATATAATATTTTCAAAATGATCGGTTTGGTACGCCACAGTGAAAAAAAAAAGAAACACACTTTATTGACATGTTTTAGTTATATAGATATATAACTAAAATAAATCAATAAAGTCTGTTTCTTTTTTTTTCACTGTGGCCTACCAAACCGATTATTTTGAAAAAATTATATAATCGAATAAGGTGCCCAAAGATTATATGAAAAAAATTTCGTTATTGTACCCCCAGTTGATTATAGTAAAAAAAATAAAACAAGGAACATTATTTTTTTTAACCTTAATCTTTCGCAAGATGTTCTATAATTTTATTTCGTAACACGTTTGATCGTAACAAGTACCAAAAAAAAATCGAATCGATCCACTGAAGCGTTTCCGGAATTTTTATTTATTTTTTATTTAAAAAAAAAATCATTTTTCCAAAACCATTGCGTTGACGGGGATGAAATTTTCAGAATTTTTTTTTTTTTTTTTTATGTCTCAAAATACACTCCTAATTTCGCTAGAGAAAATGCGGGGGCAATTTTTCCCTACTTACCCGGCTATTATGGCCTTTGAAAAATGACGTTTTGAGAAAATCGCGTTGTAACATAAATGAGCAGCTAGGCCTTCTAAAGAGCAGCTACTCTTTAGAAGGCTGTAATGAAAATACTATTTGAGATCCGCACTTAAAATTTTAGTATGTTATTCTTGAAGGTATAGACTATCAAAAGATGCAGCAAAAAATTCGATTTTTTAAAAGTGTCATGTCACAAGCGTTCCATTTTGCACACTTATAGGTACAAAATTCAAACATTTTGGACGAATTTTTTTATATCTCGATAAATACATTGCAGAAATTATATATTTACTCATCGATACAGTCAAGCGCATTCTGAGATTATTCCATAAAAAAAAATGCAATACCGGACAACTTCTGCGATTGTTAAGGCTTTAAGTACCTAGCGATGACCAGCAAACAAGGCTTTTTGGCATATTTCTTCTGAAAATACTCATAAAGCAATCAAAATGAGGTTTAGAGGATTTGCTTAAAACCTAAGGCACTCAAATCAATTTTTTATTTTCTAAAAAGATACGAAATGGCGGCCCAATGGCCGGTAAAAAGAGAATGCTCTTTTTAGGCCTCCTACGGGCGGACTCGTTGGAGACGCGTTGTTTGTTGGAATTGAGAAATCAGAAGAGCGCTTCTTTTTCACAGGGCAAAGAGATAGTTGAATATTTTATAAATGAACTGAAGGAGGAAGGAATAACTTATGCGGAGCCGTGGAAGGACCCGTTGAAGGAGAAAAAGCAGGAGCTCCAACAGACTCCTGTGAAAACGGACAACGGAAGAACGTGAGTACGAAATTAAGAAGCAGAAAGTTATTGATGTAACAGCGGTTGCTAAACAAAAATTCACGGAACGAAATAGTCTAGTAGAAGTCGAAACAAAGTAGAAACAAAATTACAAACAGTTTTTCAAACAAAAGAAAAATTCAAACAAAATTTCAAACAAAATAGTAGAAACAAAAATTCATTGAACGAAATAGCTTAATAACGAATCTCGATGTCTCAGAATATGGGATAGAAAGAGAAAAACTATTGGAATGTTGAATAAGTTCTCGCTGTTTTTCTAGTGCAAATGAATGCTTTATTTAAAACAAAAATCATTTCTAATGCTTTAAAATGTTTTGAAATTGTTGTGTGATCAACTGCTAATGATCCTGCGAGTTCAGCTAATGTTTAACATGAGCCTTCATGAAACCATGTTCTACTTCATGTAGAACTTCTACACGAAGTTTTAAATGTTCTACTTCACGAGGCCTTCATGTAAAGTGACATGAACGGGAGGGTAGGAGTTTCAGCGTGAAAACAACACTTTTGCGATTTTGTTTTTACCTATAGGGAGTACAACTTTGCAGTGACCGTTTTTTTCAAAAGTTTAAGGCTTTATTATAAAAAAGTGGCTACATATGTTTTAACCAAAGTACTGCCCGTCGCTAGCTACGACCTCGGCCCATCTTTCAGGTAGCATTCGAATCCCGCGTCGATAAAAGTCTTGGTCCTTGGAGGCAATCCAGGAATCGACCCAATTTTTGACTTCTTCGTAAGTACCGAAGTGCTGGTCAGCCAAATCGTGTGCCATTGACCGGAACAAGTGATAGTCGAAAGTGGCAATGTCTGGAGAGTACGGCGGGTGGGATAAAACCTCCCATTTCAGCATTTCCAAGTACTTTTTCACGACATTTGCAACATGGGGTCGGGCATTGTCATGCTGCAGTATCACCTTGTCATGTCTTTCGTTGAATTGTGGCCGTTTCTCTTTGAGTGCCTTACTCAAGCGCATCAACTGACGTCGGTAGAGTTCCCCTGTGATGGTTTCGGATGGTTTGAGCAGCTCGTAGTACACAACGCCCAGCTGGTCCCACCAGATACACAGCATCACTTTGGATCCGTGAATATTCGGTTTGGGCGTCGATGACGGAATATGACCAGGCAGTCCCCATGATTTTCGGCGTTTAGGATTATCGTAGTGAACCCACTTTTCATCTCCAGTCACAATTCGGTGCAAAAATCCCTTCCTTTGTTGTCTTCGGAGCAGTTGTTCACAGGTGAAAAATCGGCGCTCGATGTCTCTCGGCTTCAACTCATGCGGGAGCCAGTTTCCTTGCTTTTGGATCATACCCATATCCCGGAGACGTTTTGAAAAGAGCCTCTAATTTAAAATGTCACTTTTTTTATTGAGCTAGGACCACTACTTCGGCCGCAGTGGCTCTCTAAGTAAAACGGTCACTGCAAAGTTGTACTCCTAATATATGGATAGAGTCAATTCATTGAAACCTTTTGTATATTGTTAAGTGTCATTTCAAGAACATTCCGTGAAATTTGTACGCGAAAATATCCACAAACAAGCCGGTGACAAAGCTTTTCCAAGAACGCCTTTGGAAAAACACGATTTGCGGTGTTCACTGTATCTCAGCTAGAAATTATCTGAAATCAAGTACCATTAAAATTTAGTCAAAGTATCGTCAAATCCTCCCCCCAACGGTCTTTGATAATTTTTTTTTTTTTTCATTTCTAAATTTTTGGTGGTCATGTAAAGTGAAGAAATTTTTCACGAAAAATTCCGCCATTTTGGGGGTGGAAAACCCCCTCAATGGAAAAAAATCTCAAACTAACCGTTGGGGGGAGGTATTTTATATGTAGAAAGTGTGTACCAAGTTTGAAATAAATCGGTCATGTAGTTTTCAAATGGCAGTGAACACGGACTTTGAAGAAGTGGTTTCGAGAAAAAACGCGGCACCGGCTTGTTTGTGGATATTTTCGCGTACAAATTTCACGGAATGTTCTTGAAATGACACTTAACAATGTACAAAAGATTTCAATAAATTTGCTCTTTTCATATAGATGAAAAAAAATCGCAAAAAGTGTTTTTTTTTACGCTGAAACCCCTACCCTCCCCTGAAGGCCTTCTGTTAAGGCTTTGAATGAAGACAGCCAATAAACTTCTCCATGAAGTTCTAACGCTCTACTTCATGAAGCCTTCATGTCAATGGCCTTCAATTCAACACGTCAAAATCATTATTTTTTAAGCGTCTATACCAATCTCTGCATGTTGTTTCCGACAGCATGGTCGACGTAAGTCTCAACAAGAATTTCGTGTGCTTCAGATACAGATTTTTTTTTAATACAGTAGTGCAGTAAAATTCCCCGCAAATACTCTTTTTGGGCACGAAATTCGACATGTTTCACATTGCGAAAGAAAAAGTTGTTTACACTTCAGCGAAATGACATACACTGAATTTCAAGCTTGCTTATAGTACGTCTTTATAGTTGCGTTACCATCTCTAACGACACGCACGCAGTTTTGGTAACGCCATCTGTTGGAAAACGGCGAGAACTTATTCAACGTCCTAATAACATTAATTGATATACATTTTTTCCCGAAGCATTTTGTTCATTTTCTTCGTTAATTTTTTTGATAATGACTTAACACACACGATACAGCACGATCGCGGAGAGCGAAGGAGACACAGAAAAGGAGGAAGAGGAGTCGAGTCTCGAGCAAAGTACGGAGATCAAATTGATGGGCAG
This sequence comes from Ophion obscuratus, assembly GCA_964007375.1. Taxonomy (NCBI): domain Eukaryota; kingdom Metazoa; phylum Arthropoda; class Insecta; order Hymenoptera; family Ichneumonidae; genus Ophion; species Ophion obscuratus. The sequence goes on along the minus strand of OZ023312.1, from coordinate 80,084,027 downwards.
CACGGATACCAAATTACGGAGCAGTAGAGGTAATTATTTTTACTAGCAATCCACAAAAATTAAGGGATCATCACAACGGGTCGAAAAATAGCTGATTTTCGCAATTTTTTTTATTTTGAAATCATGAAGAACGGAAAATACATTTTCGAACGTTTATTTTTATTGTTTGTACATGTTTTTTAACGGCTAAAAATGTCTTCGAAAAAAAGGAGTCCTCGCCGCTTACACGATTGTGGCCGTAAATATTAACTGAAACAAAATTTGTAAAAAGATTATCAGTCACTATGAAAGCCGCTATCTTGCTATGGAGGTTTTTCAAAATAAAAATTGATAAAATGGCGGTCGTTTGAAAACAAAAGTATTGAATTTAGCCAATTTTTTCACAGTTTTTCGTTAAAAAATATTAAGATTTAACAAAAAGTTTCCATAGCAAGATAAATGGCGTGAAGAATGTTGTGTCAAAATTTGAGACGGATAGCTCGAAAACTCTTCCTTTGAGAGTCTACACCGTTTTGAAAAACGACATTTCGAGAAAAACGGGTTTAAAGTTTCGAGAGCGGAATTTTCATATAAAATGTCTACTTCCGTTTATGTAAGTATATGAAGAGCATGTTTATAACCGTCTAAACTATCGGATAATCCAAAACAGAGAAAATCGATTTTTTGAAAATTGTACACTGCGATGATCCCTTAACCCACAATACCTCGTTGTCGAGTCTCGCAAATTTCCTCGCCTCGTTTCCGTCAATTTCCCACCACCAAAAACTTGTTCCCCTCATGGTATCGCGTACGGAAACTATAGAGAACAATTGCATTTGAATTGAAAATTAAATTGACTTTGAATTGAAAATTGAATTGAATTTGAATTGAAAACTGAATTGAATTTAAATTGAAAATTGAATTGAATTTGAATTCAAAATTGAATTGAATCTGAACTGAAAATTGAATTGAATATAAATTCAAAATTGAATTCAAAATTGGGTTGAGCTTGAATTGAAAATTGAATTCAATTTGAACTGAAAATTGAATTGAATATAAATTCAAAATTGAATTGAAAATTGAATTCAATTTGGACTGAAAATTGAATTGAATATAAATTCAAAATTGAATTGAATTTGAATTGAAAATTGAATTCAATTTGAATTGAAAATTGGGTTGAGTTTGAATTGAAAATTGGGTTGAATTTGAATTAAAAACCAAATTGAATCAATGTTGCCAGACATTCAACTCTCGTCGGACTACATAGAGCGTTATCTGGGCAAACTGGACATGATGCAGGAGAGCAAGTTGCTTCAATTGCGTCACAGTATACAAGAGTTGCGAGGTAGCTCGGTGCCCGGGGACGCGACACTGTTGCGATTTTTAAGGGCTCGCGAGTTTGTGGTGGAAAAAGCTTGCGACATGTTGGCGCAGTCGTTGCACTGGCGAAAGAAGCATCAGGTCGACAAATTGTTGGAGGAGTACGAGGCACCGAAGGTCGTTAAAGATTATTTTCCCGGCGGTTGGCATCACTGTGATAAAGGTCTTATTTTGTTTTTCTTTCCTAATTAAGCGATTTGAATACGATGAATATTTTATTCCATAAAAAGAACTCTGGAAAGATACGAAAAAAAAATTGACGTCATGGTCTCGTCTAAAAGAGGTTTTGTCTGTTTTCTTTTGGCAGATGGACGCCCCCTTTACATTTTGCGACTCGGACAAATGGACGTTAAGGGTCTGCTGAAGTCGATTGGCGAGGACGAATTGTTATTGCTGGTATTATGCTTGCAAATATTGGTTATCCTTTAAAGAATTACATTACTCGGTTTTATATTTTTCCCCCAATGTTTCTTTCATGCCCTTCTCGCACTTTTCTAAGTTTATATCCGTATATTCGTCTCTGACAAGGAGCATCACTTAAGTGTCCGCCATTGATTTTGTTGAAACTCATATATGTGATAGAGCATTGGAAACTATTGGACACGTTTATTTTTCTTATCGACGGAAAAACGACTTTAAGGGGGAAAACCACCCTTCAAAGAAATGCGTGTCACCCCTTAATTTTTTTTTTCAACACTCCTATAGTGGATTTTTCATCGCTTTACATTAGAAGGATTTTGGTTTTTGTTTCATTGAGATCGGTGAACTGCTTGTGGGTGAAACTGCAAAATCACCTCTCGGCACGCCTCTCTTTGAGGGGCGGTTTCCGCCCTTAAGGCAGAAAAGCACTTTAGATGACAAAAAAAAACGATTCTTTTTTTAATTCCACGATTTGTTAGTAAAACTATTCAAAAATATGATCCCAAATTAGGATAAATAATCCATTACTGCCGTGAATTTTTGGTTTTCGGTAATTTTTTTAACCCTTTTTTCTCGAAACGACTTTTTTCAATTTGTGTACACTCTAGCTCGAAAAGTTTCTAACCTATAATTTTATAAAGTGATAGTTAATTTTTTTAAATATAATTTCGCTCTATATGAACCTAAATTTGGGGTAATATGATTGTTTAATGTATATTTTTTATAGCAAAAAGTTTATCAAATAATGGCAAAAATTATACCTTTCTGTGTAAACACGTTTAAAAAATTCAATTTTCAATTTTCTTGGTCAGAGTTAGGTTAATATAGAAGGAAAACATGTTCTCGAAGTAATCTTCAAACCGTATTGATTTCCGATGAAAACTGTGGCCTCCGGAGTGTACACAAACAGCCAAGTCTGATGGCGACCTTCGATGGGCGGCAGGCTTTATGTTCCATATTTTCAGTAGAAATACTTCGAAAGAATGAAAATATTTTTTTTTAAATATGCATAAAATATTCCCAAAGTTCGATTATTTCCCATAAATTCTATTAATTCATTCCTTGTTTAAAAAAAACACGAAAATCACACAGAAAAACGTACTCCTAAACTGATTTCCCGTCTTAAGGGGAGATATACACCTAGGAGCCGGAAAAAAGATCATTTTTGTGAATTTTTTCAAGTAAAACTGTTTGAAATTTCGGATTGGGGTTTCAATTATCTAAAAGTATATACATTCAAAAATATATTTAATTTTCTTTATTGAAAAATATCAAAAATATACAAGGATATCGTATGATCCTTGGAGCGTCGTAAAAAAATCTGCGTATACGGTACCCACTGGCGTTTCTTCAAAAATCATCGGAAAAAAAAACCAAAAAGATTATTAAATTAGATACTATAATCTAGTACTTGTCATAGCCGATTGTGAAAATATCGATTTATGACAAAATGGCGGACGTTTGAACATAAATAGTGATTTTTCGGCCAAAAATTAGTTATTATTGTGCCTATAAAACAAAAACTAACAAGGGGACAGTACGGCAGCAACGATATTCGAACCGGGCTCGTAGCGTACCCGGTAGCGCTCGAGTCTAGTAATCGCGGGGTCGCTGGTTCGAATCTCACTTCGAATTTTTATTTTTTTATTTTTTTTAAATGAAAAAACGCAAGACATATTTTTAATTATCTCTTGATTATAAACATACATTTTCAAGTATCAATATTTATAACCAACAACATTTTTAGGATGAAAATGAAAAACGTCGGGTAAGGAATTGAATACTTTATTATTCGGTCTGTATTCGTTTGTTTTATACATCGGGTGTAATGTTACACGAGCCAGAGTGATAACCATCGTAAAAACAAGGAAAACAGTAATTTTCACGGCATCTCGCACACCGTACAAACGCTGCATTGTTACATTCGCAATTTTTCCTATTAATCTACAAGGGAGTTTATATTCCTATTAATCTACAAGGGAGTTTATGTAAATATTATTACTGGATATTTTTACGTCGCCTATTCGCAATTTCAAGCAAGAGATAATCAAAAATAAGACTTGCATTTAGCATTGACAATTATAATTACATATATGTGAATTAGCATAGATTTTATGATTTTTATCCCGGGCTTATTTATTTTTTTTTTTAATAAATAATCACCTATTGTTATATATAAATAATATATGATCACATATGAGAAAATATATAATTATGTATAACTATAATGAATTTTGTACATAAATAACTATATATGGATTTTGTCCATATATAAACATATATAGATATATTATATTAATTATATATAATAATATGTGATTATATACAACAAAAATGTATCGGGATATTTAAATAACGGAGGTATGCGAATTAAAAAAAAAATGAAAAAAAAAAAAAAAAAAAAATCGAAGTGAGACTCGAACCAGCGACCCCGCGATTACTAGACTCGAGCGCTACCGGGTACGCCACGAGCCCGGTTCGAATATCGTTGCATCTTTGTCGGATAAGAGTGCGCTCGAAAACTTCGAAGTCAATTTTCTCGAAAATTTCTGAATATGGCGTCGAACTGCTTTGGGATATTAATATCCGAGCTCTGAACTTCACGTACCATGAGTACGAAAAATTACAAAAATCCGACTGCCGTACTGTCCCCTTGTAAGTAACGGAAAAAAATCCTATGACAAGTACTAGATAATGGTGTATAGAATAACCACACAAAACCTCAAGGCAATCGGTTCATCGATTTTCGAGAAATTTTGGGCACCGATTTGAAAGACGTGGTTTTGAGGAAAACGCGTTTGAAAATTTGGGAATGAATAAATCATGAAATTTGTCAATTTACATAGAATCATCGATACCAGGCCCATAGAGTAGGTCTTCTACACTGAAAAAAAAATTCAGTTGGTTTAACAAAATGTATCTTTAAATACGTTCAACTTGATTTTTGATTGGCATAACAAACATTTTGTTAATCTAACGATAGTTTTAGTGGTGTGAACTGTAGCTTATTTAGCTTAGTTCACACCACTAAAACTATCGTTAGATTAACAAAATGTTTGTTATGCCAATCAAAAATCAAGTTGAACGTATTTAAAGATACATTTTGTTAAACCAACTGAATTTTTTTTTCAGTGTACGGTCGACGGAATGTGCATAGCTTCGAAATCCTCGACCTCGACCATCTAGGTGTATACCTCTCCGTAAAACCGTTTTTCCGTCGATAAAAAAATACTTGTCTAATAGTTTTCAATGCTCTATCGCATACATGCTCTCCAACAAAATCGAAAGCGGACACTTAAATGGTATTCCTTGTGGCTCTATTTTCACCGAGTTTGCGGTCGCGTTAGTAATCAGTAAGACGGCACAACTACCGTACCGCTCGGTAGTCGGGGCGCAAGCTGGTACGCGGCTGGGCGGTCGCTTAAGGGGAGGTACCTGAGTAAACGGCGAGAAAAGCAGGTAAACTTCGGGAATTTTTATCTAAAAAATTAATGTTTCGATTGGATCCGGGTTTTTTTTTTTGGGAAATATGTACATTGAGGTATGTTTAGGATTTTTTAAAAATAAATTCGTCGACTGGAAGCGATTCAAACGCGATTATTTCGAAACAAAGTTTTCAAAGTCAGTGCCAGATGTATCTCGAAAACGGCTTGTCCGATTTTGTCCAAATTTGGATACAATATTCTTCGATAGTTTTTCTCGTTCGCCACTTAGGGGTTTTTCAGTTGATTGAACCATTGCTTTTTTGTGCAATGTGTATGCAATCCAAAATCGTCGGAAATTGCGAAGGAAAAACGAATGTTAAATTAAAACGGTCGCGATTCCGTAAAAAAATGAAAATTTCCAAAAAATCCTACGTGGCGAACGAGAAAAACTATCGAAGAATATTGTATCCAAATTTGGGAAAAATCGGACAAGCCGTTTTCGAGATACATCTGGCACCGACGTTGAAAACTTTGTTTCGAGATCATCGCGTTTCTATCACTTCCAGTCAACGAATTTATTTTAAAAAATTCCTAAACATACCTCAATGTACATATTTCCCAAAAAAAACCCGGATCCAATCGAAACATTAGTTTTTGAGATAAAAATTCCCGAAGTTTACCTGTTTTTCTCGCCGTTTACTCAGGTACCTCCCCTTAACGGAGTACTGGCCCAGGTCAACGTTGCTTGGCACGGGAGATCGCCGCAACCGTACACCCGCCGCGCTCCTGCTACTGCCGGTTTAATCATCAAATTGTATATCAATAACGCGGTTGGTTAGCTGAGTCTTCTTTCATTGAATTCACAGTCATTGCATATCTGCGAGGAAGGATTGCTCCTGATGGAAGAGGCGACCACGGTCACTGGTCATCCGATATCCCAGTGGACGCTCCTCATCGATTTGGAAGGGCTGAACATGCGGCATTTGTGGCGACCGGGTATCAAGGTATTCAAAAAATATAAAGGTGGTGGAAAACGGACGACAAGGTTTTTATTTATTTTTTCAAAGGTTTATTAAATTTAAATTTCGATATATTTCGTAATATATATATACATATATATATATATATATATATATATATATATATATATATATATGAGCTTTCCGCGTGGATTCGCTCGCGTGGACTTATATTGAATGCTCCTTAATGAAATGTGCTCCTGAAATTTTTCATTAAGGAACACGTAGAATTGTGTTGAAGACCATTAATAATAAGTTTCAAGTAAATCTGAACGGATATTTCTTTTCCCATGCAAGCTTTGCTTCCCCCTTTTTCCCTTAAGGGATAACACCACTTTAGTGGCAGAAAATAAGGCCCTACTTTGACCATTTATTTTGGAAGTATGGAAAAAGGAATGGGATTTCTTTAGGGAGGGTTTATTTCACATATATTAACGGCGGGGTAAAGTTAATTCGGCCAAAAAAGGCATGTTTTTAAGATTTTTTTTTTTGGCGTAACGAATAGTGTTCGTTTATTGAAAAATGTACATATAATAAAGTAACATATGAACAACATTCTCCTAAATTTGCATTGCAAAATATTCAAAATTGAGCGAGTGAAAATTAAACCCCGGAGGCGCCTCGAAAAAAAGTTGGTTTGCGGTGTGCACCATAACTCGCAACAGAATCATTTGAAACAAAAAAATCAAAATGCATTTGTTAAAGGAGATGTTTCTCGAGGTAATGACGGGAGGATTTTTTTTTTTTTCGATTTTTCGATTTTTCGTAGCACTTGGGAGCCAAAAACCCGATTTTTGCTAAAAAAATCGGCTAATTTGTTGTTGAAAAATTAGTAATTATTAAAAAAAACAAAAAAGCTCTCGACAATACCTGGTGAATTATGTGAAGAAGTACTGTGCAAAATTTCAAAGCGATTGGTCCAGTAGATTTTGAGTTATCGTGCACACGGACTTCAAATATGACAAGTCTCAGAAAAACGGTTTGAAAAACGCAGAAGAGAAGAGAACGGCATGGAGCAATAGACGCTCAAATACTCATAACTTCGTCAATTTTACTCCGATCGACTTGAAATTTTAACACAATATTCTTGATATATTATGCATTCATTTTAAAAATTAAAAAAAAAATGGAAAAAATTTTTTTTTAATACTTTACCCCCCCTTAAAGTATTGAAAAAAACACTTTATTATAATTTTCATACAAAATGGCGGCACCAGCGCCCATCTTGAAAAACGTGTTTTTTTACAAATAGCTTCACGGGAGGACGGTTTTCTCGTAAAGTATAATACCTGGAACGAAAAAACCAAAACAAATTATAATCTATATACACTAGCGCAAAAATTACAGGATCACTTTTTTCTACGAAAAATAGCCCTTTTTCAAACGGCTGTAACTCAGTGAAAAATTATCGGAAAAAAAATTAAAAAAGCATTTTGTAGCGTCAACTTTTAACTTTAATAATCTGATTTAAAAAAAATTATCGTCTTTTTTTAGTAAATATATTTGTTGCTAAACAAAACAAAACATAAAATCAAAAAATTTGCTCAATTTTGACAAGGTGCACGGGGAACAGATTTTTTTTTCAAAAATATGCTCCAACCATTCAAAAGCTTGTGCCTTCCCCTACAATTTTCTCTTTTACAAACCTCTAAGCGATTTTTTTTAGCCAAGTTCTCGCCGCTTAATGAAAAAATGCATTTTTCCACTTTAACCTGTCATAACTCTGGTCCAAACCATCGCACAGAATCCAGACTGAGATCGTAGGAAAGCTTAAAACCCCCCCTACAAAACTGTTTACTTTGGATATTTTAAAAAAAAATTTTTCAACATCATAAAACTTATCGTTTAAAAGTATGTAAAATGTCCGTTTTTACACTTTTTCGTTTATCATGTAATAACATTATAACAAATGCAGGGGCACCAAAGGTTTTTGCTTTTTTTTTTAGTTAAGGGTATGTAGAAATACTCCACCAAATTTTAGATTGCTGCCTTTATTCTTTATTTGAGTTGCAACCCCGTTTATTTCGAGAAAATCGAAGATCCGTCAATTTTCACGAAAATCGAGATTTCTCAAGTACTACCAGCGTAGAGTGAAATTTCACGATTTTCAAACAGAAAATTAGAAAATCACGAAACTTTGTGTTCATGGGTTTTCGAGGTCGCTCATTACGAACCTGAGGTTGAAATTGAAAAATAAAAAATGGCAGATCCAATATGGCGGATCGAAATGCAAAAATTACTCGAAATCGGATGAAACGCTGTGTTCGGGGGTTTTCGAGGTCGCTCATTACGAATCTGAGGTTAAGATTGAAAAATAAAAAATAGCGGATCCAATACGGAACAGATTTATGAAGAAGAACAAATTCTGTTCCCCGTGCACCTTGTCAAACTTGGGCAAATTTTTCGATTTTATGTTTTGTTTTGTTTAGCAACAAATATCTTTATTAAAAAAAGACGATTATATTTTTTTTATAATCAGATTATTAAAGTTAAAGGTTGAGGTTACAAAGTGCCTTTTTTATTTTTTTTCCCGATCATTTTTCATGGAGTTACAGCCGTTCGAAGAAGGGCCATTTTTCGCAGAAAAAAAGTGATCTTGTAATTTTTGCGCTTAGTGTATTATTACCTGTGGGATTACGTAGAATTGTTTTTTATCAAATTTTGAAAGAATGGCGCACATTGAAAGAGATAAATCGATTTTTTGCTCAAAAAATGAGCAGTTAACTGTTGATAAAAAAAAGTTTACATTCAATCAAAAAACGGCTACGTACTCCCATAGAGAATGTAATTGTGAAGCTACTATCAAGATTTCAAATAGATCCATGCAAAGGTGTTCGAGTAATCCGTCCTCCCAGTTTGAAAAAAGTGGTTTTGAGAAAAACGCGTTTAAAGTTGTACGAGGCGCTGCGGCAAAATCGAAAATTGAACCTTTAAAAAACATGTTTCGCTACAGGACCAATTGCATATTGTTTTTATGACCCCAAAGTATTTTTCAAGCCAAAAGAAAAAAACGATTTTTCCAAAATCCTGAAGTGGTGTTATCCCTTAAGGATTGAATTTCCAAAAACGCTGAAATTTCATAAATTGTGTCTAGGGGCAGTAATACAAAGTTTCAAGTAAATTTGACCCGATTTTTTTATTTTCCGTACAAACTTTGCCACCCCCTTTCGTGTAGAGGTTAAATTTCGAAAAAGCGATAAAATACGTGTTTTGTTAATTCTGTTGAAGAGCTGTAATACTAAGTTTCAAGTAAATCTTCCGACCAGATTTTTTTTATTTTACACACAAACTTTGCCACCCTCTTTCTCCCCTTGGGGTTGAATTTATAAAAACGCTGAAATACGTGTTTCGTTAATTGTGCCAAGAAGCACAAATACCAAATTTCGAGTAAATCCGACCAGACTTTTTAAACTTTTTAAAATTTCCATACAAACTTTGCCACCCTTTTTCTCCCCTTAAGGGTGGAATTTAGAAAAAAATCACTTTTTAGTGGGCGCTTACGTCACAAAAGCAACCTACCGTTCAAATTTCATGTAATTAGCTTCAGCGGTTTTGGCTCGACGTTGATGAATCAGTCAGGACATGTTCTCTTATATGTATAGATATATATCCGCTTTGTACACATTGTCTTCTTTCGCAGGCTCTTTTACGAATAATCGAAATTGTCGAGTCCAACTATCCCGAGACAATGGGAAGAGTTTTGATTATACGAGCTCCGAGATGTTTTCCGATACTATGGACATTGATCAGCACTTTCATACGTAAGCTCCTAGCTAGCTTAAGGAGTGAGATGCAGTCAGAGGCGCGAAAAAACGAGCATTTTCAATGATTTTTTTTAACGTAATTAAGTTTGTTTTACAGAAGTGGTTAACCAGACTTTTTATGTTATATTTCAACTTGAATTGTACAAATTTTCAAAGAAAAATATTGACTATCTATAAAAATATCGCCATCTTTGTCGGACCTCCTTCGGCATGTAGTGCTTTGCGGTGACCATCATAAAATTTTACTGGATCATCTGAAATAAAAAAACCAAAAAAAGAAATCTAGTCCTGAATCGAAGCATTTTTTTTTTGAATTAACAAAATGGCGGCTTCCGACAGATAACTTTCGATTTTCGACCAAAAATAGCTCGTTTATTGTTAAAAAAAAAATAGAAATTTTCAACAAAAATGAAAATCCTTCGATTAAGGACTAGTTTTTAATGCTATCAAAAGTACACCAAATTTCATCAAAATCCATCGAGTGGTTTTTAAATTATAGTGGTCACCGACTTAAAAAAACATCGTTTCGAGAGAAACGCGTTTAAAGTATTTTGATGTGGATACGGTATTATATGTTCGTAAAATTTTGAGCTCGATGGATGAAGGGAAGAGTAGGGGTTTCAGCGTGAAAAAAAAAACACTTTTTTGCGAATTTTTTTTCATCTATATGGATAAAGTATTAGGAGTACAACTTTGCAGTGACCGTTTTTTTTTTCAAAAGTTTAAAGCTTTATTATAAAAAAGTGGCTACATATTTTTTAATCAAAGTACTGCCCGTCGCTAGCTACGACCTCGGCCCATCTTTCAGGTAGCATTCGAATCCCGCGTCGATAAAAGTCTTGGTCCTTGGAGGCAATCCAGGAATCGACCCAATTTTTGACTTCTTCGTAAGTACCGAAGTGCTGGTCAGCCAAATCGTGTGCCATTGACCGGAACAAGTGATAGTCGGAAGGGGCAATGTCTGGAGAGTACGGCGGGTGGGATAAAACCTCCCATTTCAGCGTTTCCAAGTACTTTTTCACGACATTTGCAACATGGGGTCGGGCATTGTCATGCTGCAGTATCACCTTGTCATGTCTTTCGTTGAATTGTGGCCGTTTCTCTTTGAGTGCCTTACTCAAGAGCATCAACTGACGTCGATAGAGTTCCCCTGTGATGGTTTCGGATGGTTTGAGCAGCTCATAGTTCACAACGCCCAGCTGGTCCCACCAGATACACAGCATCACTTTGGATCCGTGAATATTCGGTTTGGGCGTCGATGAACCACCGCCGACACGTTCTCTCACTAATAGAATCCTCCCCGTAAGCATCTACAAGCAAACGGTGGGCCTCAGCCGCAGATTTCTTGATGTTGAAGAAGTAAATCATAACCTCCCGCAAATGCTGAGAATTCGGCTCGTAGGTTGCCATGTTTGAGTGCCTATAACTTTATAATGCATACACGTATCCGTTAGCTTTTTTAAATTGTTTACATTGGCAGAGCCTCTAGTTTAAAATGCCACTTTTTTTATTGAGCTAGGGCCACTACTTCGGCCGCAGTGGCTCTCTAAGTAAAACGGTCACTGCAAAGTTGTACTCCTAATAAATTTATTGAAACCTTTTGTACATTGTTAAGTGTCATTTCAAGAACATTCCGTAAAATTTGTACGCGAAAATATCCACAAACAAGCCGGTGACAAAGCATTTCCAAGAACGCCTTTGGAAAAACACGATTTGCGGTGTTCACTGTATCTCAGCTAGAAATTATCTGAAATCAAGTACCATTAAAATTTAGTCAAAGTACCATCAAATCCTCCCCCCAACGGTCTTTGATAATTTTTATTTTCATTTCTAAATTTTCGGTGGTCATGCAAAGTGAAAAGTGCTATTTTTCACGAAAAATTCCGCCATTTTGGGGGTGGAAAACCCCCTCAATGGAAAAAAATCTCAAACTAACCGTTGGGGGGAGGTATTTTATATGTAGAAAGTGTGTACCAAGTTTGAAATAAATCGGCCATGTAGTTTTCAAATGGCAGTGAACACGGACTTTGAAAAAGTGGTTGCGAGAAAAACGCGTTTGAAGTTTAGAGAAGTCGGAGCTACAGTGTTAGAGGAGCGGGACTAAATAGTCAATAACTTCGAGAGTTTTGCTCTGATTGACTTGCAATTTTGAGATTATATTCTTGAAATGTTTAACTACTAGAAAAGACAAAAAAATCGATTTTTCAAAAGTGCAAACCCCTACCCTCCCCGAAGCTAAACTTTTTTGTATGTATTTTGATCCGCTGAATCCGAATATCACAATTTTTGCCGAAAAGTCGAGCAATCAATTGTTTATAGCCAATTGCTAAAACAAATTTTCAAAAAATTAAAGTTTTCGACATGAATTATTTTTTTTAAACATTTTGGTCTCTTTTAAAACGAAAGTATTCTTCATAAAATTGTGCTAACGTTCATAGTTTTTGAGTAATAAATTTTTGAAAATTTCTGAAACAGTTTTCCAATTTTACACTTGATTTATGTATAGAAATACTAATTAAAAAATTACTTACACCGAATCATCAATTCCTGGCCCATACAAGAAGGCTTCTGCCGATGTGGAAGCCTCCAAAATATCAATTTGTTGTTGTCTTCGAAGCATTCTGCCTTCCCGGGTATGATCGTTTGCGTGTTTGTCAGTCACGTCTATACGTTGAGAATAGACGTGGCCTCTCACTAATTGTGGGATATCCCGGACGCTATTGACTTGAAATTTTGAGGGAATATTTTCGAAACATACTTTAAGAAAATGTAAAAAAATCGATTTTTTACAAATTCTGACTGCATCTCACTCCTTAAGGCTATCGTCTCTTGATCGAAAAATGATCAATCGAAGAGGCGTTTTTTTACGATTCTATGGATTTTTTTCGTTTGCAGATGAGAATACGAGGAACAAGTTTATATTTTATTGCGGTAGCGATTATCAGGAAGGAAATCCGGGTGGTCTCACGGATTACATAGATCCAGAGTTGGTATCGGATTTTCTCGGTGGGCCGTCTGAGGTACGATCCGCGACGAATTCCTTCCCTCTCTCTCTCTCTCTCTCTCTCTCTCTCTTCTCCCTCTCTTAATTATTTTCCTTTGTCGTAAGGACGTTTTTCGTTCGATTTTTTACTGTTTTCGACAATTCAGTTGACACTCGGTGTCATTAATTTTCGTTTCGTTCGGCCACTTAGGGAGGTATGTCCGACGAGTACCTTTCGATACCGCAACGCTTTTACCTTCCCGATCCGACTGAGGGCAGCGTAAGAGAAACGAGGAAAAAATGTTTTAGAGAACGAGAGAGATATTGAAGAAAAATCAGTCTTGATGAAGAAAAACAATATGTGTATACGTGCATACATAAAACAAAAATTAAATCAACAAGAACATTTGATTCGAGCATTTGAGGCTCGCTGACCTTTTTCTTCAATCGTTCTCCATAGTATTTGTATTCGTAACGTCATACACATTTTCTTCCATGTCACGTGCAAAGAAAGTTATCAAGGAGTATTGCGAGATGCGGATTATCATAATGGGCCAATGCGATTATTAATCAGGATGTTCATTTATGGAATGTTGAATTCGTGTTTCGAAACAAGTATAAAAAATCCGTTTTTTAAAATTATTTATTATTTTTCATTTCATTAATTATAATTTATTATTTTTCATTTCATTAATTATAATTTATTATTTTTCATTTCATTAATTATTATTTTTTTATAACTGCTTTATTCATTATTATTGTTTATAACTAGTTAGTCAAGTTCCGAATAGCAGCAACTGCTGATCGAGTAGAAATTTTGTACAGACCTTCCTTTTAACATTCTGAGAGCTCCACTGAAAAGATTTTTGGTCACGCGGAGTATTTTTCGAGATATCGAATTTGGAATGTTATTTTACTGCTCTCCTATATTCATACACAAAGGACTCATTCCTGGCTATACCTAAATGTGTAATTGCGCTCTTCGCTGCGATTTTTTTCAGATTTGTTTAACGCATTTTTTTCGCCGATTTTCGGTAGAAAATCCGATGATTTAATTGCCGTTACTCGAAAACTAAGGGGTTTGTGGTAAAATTTCAAGAGGAATATTTTTTATTTTTCTATTGTCAACGCAATAGAATCGGTTGAAAATCGATGTGACTAGAAAACTATAAAATTTTAACGGAGAAAAGAATATCAAAAAAAAATCTAAAATAATTCTACTGCGTTGAAAATAGAAAAATACAATTTCTTTTCCTCTCTTGAAATTCTACCACAAACCCCTTGGTTCTCGAGTTACGGTAATTAAATCATCTGATTTTTTACCGAAGATAAGAGAAAAAAATCTGAAAAAATTCTCGCACACTCAACGAAAACCGATTCAACTTTTTACTCTCTTGAGGTTTTACTTGAATCCTCGTCGTTTTCGCATTATACCGTATTTTTCAAATTGTCTGTTTTCTTGAAAGAAATATTTTTAGAAAAAAAATCGCACGAAGCTCAAAGAAAAACAAATTAAAGCTTGAGCTTCCTTTCTTATAACTCCGGTCAAGGAAATTCAGTAAAAAAATTTGTAAAAAAAAGGCGAAAAATGGTCGTTTTCAAAAAAAAGGGTACTAGTAAAAAAAAAGTACAAATTTTTCAAAAAAAAAAAAAAAACAGAGTGTAGGTGAATTCCTTTCCTTTAAAATGCCGTTTATTAAATTCATTTATGTCAATTATCGGCATAAAAAATCGTTCCGGAACTTTTTTGAATATTTGTCCGAAAACTTTTCGCAGGTAGTGCATATAGTAGTATTACTACTACTAAACATAGTAGTCACGTACTAAAATACGTCCATATGCATCCATATACATAGTTGAACAAAATTCCATTTAAAATAACACTGCATTTTATATATTCAATTCCATACAATAATGGATATAATTAAAGGGCCATTCCACTTTGGAGCCACGAAAAAGGCTATTGTCGCGATTTTTTCGAGGATTTTATAAAAGATACGAATATAAACATTGTTGGGCTTGATAAATAAAGTCTTGAAATACACTTAAAAAAATTTTAATTCATTTTTATTCATTTTCAAGTACAAAAACTATAGTTTAACGTAACGCCTCAAAAATATATGGGCTGGGTAGCTCCATCACAACTCGCCAATGGCTTGTCTGAAACAAAAAAATCAAAGTCAATTAGATTCAGTATGACACCAGCTACAAAAAGACCCTCGGATATAAAGTTTTATCAAAAAATAAAAAAATGGCAGATGAAAAACGAAAAAAGTTTTAAAAAAACGCTTTTTTTTCGCAGTTTTTCGCAAAAAAGAGTAAAAATAAAAATTTTAAAACCATCGACGAGCGATTTTCGAGAAAACGCGTTTGAAGTTTATACTATGAAAAACTTTTACCTAAACTCAATCGGCGATTCCTGCACCGTACAAAATCCCTTCTGATTGCTCATCATCGTCGATTTCTTCAAGTCTTGCTTGCTTTCGATTTTTTGAAATTTACAAAGTGGACTGGCCCCTTAATTTCATTATTATAATTAAAACTCATGAATCCACGTGATATAATTATATGTATTGCATAATACAGGTCGTTTTTGTATGAATTATCAACTATTGCGTGAAAAGGATTCGACAGTTTTAATCGCGTATATATAAAAATGAAGTTGAGAATCTCATTCGCCCGCTTTATAATTCCGCATCCATTGTGCAAATTCTACCATGTTGGGAGCAAGGACGACAAACCAATCGTAGTGTACACGTAGCTAATGCAGCAATGCACGACATGCAGCCAAAACAAGCAGTAGTTATCTCGAACTCGTTTCGAAATATAAACATCGACGAGCGACCATCGCAAACATCACTCCCGTCATTAATTGCCTATTCAAGCTCACGTGTCTTTTCGAAGATATCTACTCGACATTTTTAAACCTACCCAATTCCCCTCGAACGATCAAATTGTTGTGTTCCACCAAAGGATAATTCGAAAGTAGCACACGCTGACCACGTTTTTCCTTCGGTGTGTGAAATCGTAGACTTGTGTGGTGGAGGGCGGAGTGATCCCGAAGAGTCTGTACAGGCTCGACCTCGAGGGTCCGTCGAGCGAGCACGAGCACAGTCTGTACAATTCGATAAGTCTCGGTCGTGGACAGATCCACCACGTGGCGATAAACACCAACGATCCTGGAGCAGTCCTAACTTGGGACTTTGACGTTATGAGGCACAATGTCGTATTCACTGTGCTTCACGAGACGAAACAGGACATCGACGAGATCGCCGAGAGTGAGTAATTCTTCGCCGTGCAATAGGGTATTTTAGTAGATTAAAAATATCGCGCATTCCCTTGTCGTCCTGAAAGAATATAGCTATTGAAAAGCATTTGCTATTATTTTGTCGAAGAAAACATGCATTATTTTCGATTATTTCAATTTTTTAATTAGGTAAATTTGAACGTTTGGTCACGTGAACGAAAATGCTCCAGGATCGGTTGGATCTCTGGTGACGTAACATGCCAGCAAATAGATTGTCATTACGAGTCCTGTGAGGAGCGATGAGCGATTTTCTAGTTTATTTCTGTCTATTTCCGTGCTTTTTCTGTTCATTCATAGTTATTTGTAGTAATGGTTACCATATTATCAACTTTTAACGGCGGGGTAAAGTTAATTCGGCGAAAAAAGGGCATGTTTTTAAGATTTTTTTTTTGGCGTAACGAATAGTGTTCGTTTATTGAAAAATTTACATATAATAAAGTAACATTTGAACAACATTCTCCTAAATTTGCATTGCAAAATATTCAAAATTGAGCGAGTGAAAATTAAACCCCGGAGGCGCCTCGAAAAAAAGTTGGTTTGCGGTGTGCACCATAACTCGCAACAGAATCATTTGAAACAAAAAAATCAAAATGCATTTGTTAAAGGAGATGTTTCTCGAGGTAATGACGGGAGGATTTTTTTCTTTCGATTTTTCGATTTTTCGTAGCACTTGGGAGCCAAAAACCCGATTTTCGTTAAAAAAATCGGCTAATTTGTTGTTGAAAAATTAGTAATTACTAAATAAAAACAAAAAAGCTCTCGACAATACCTGGTGAATTATGTGAAGAAGTACTGTGCAAAATTTCGAAGCGATTGGTCCAGTAGATTTTGAGTTATCGTGCACACGGACTTCAAATATGACAAGTCTCAGAAAAACGGTTTGAAAAACGCAGAAGAGAAGAGAACGGCATGGAGCAATAGACGCTCAAATACTCATAACTTCGTCAATTTTACTCCGATCGACTTGAAATTTTAACACAATATTCTTGATATATTATGCATTCATTTAAAAAATTTTTTAAAAATGAAAAAAAAATTTATATACTTTACGCCCTTAAATAAGAATGGGGAGGAAGGGTTGCTGTGCGTCAACTCAGCGGCGATATTGGAATCTGTCATATGGGCGGAGCCTAAAAAACATGGCGACGATAAGACGATCGTCAAACGTAAACAGTCGTGTAGTTTAGTGCAAATTATTGTGATATTGCGATAAGTATTAGTGCGATTTGTGAATGGGCCGGTACCAATCTGAAATAACGCAATTTCGTGGAAGGCGAACGTATTTTGAAGGCAGGGCACATTTTAAGGGAAGATATACACCTAAGAGCCGGAAAAAGGTCATTTTTGTGAATTTTTTCAAGGAAAACTATTTGAAATTTCGGATTGGGGTTTTTATTATCTAAAAGTATATACATAGTACAGTCGTGCTGTCACTGAAAAAACCCGGAATTGGAGAAAATTAGAAGAAGGCTAGTTTTTTGACAGGTGATTTTGTAGGTGCCGCGGGTGCTAAATCCACGTTTGCCTAAAAATCGGGGTGTAGGGTTCTTTTTTAGGGGATGAAAGGAAATGGGGGTGGATTAATGCCAAACTACAACCCCTACGAGGTCGGCGCCGTGAGACAAAATGTTCAGAAAAATCTGGGCTTTAGTTTTGTCCACAGCGCCGAAGTCGTGGAAGTTCATTTGGAGGGTGAAAAAGTGGAGTGAAATGTTGAAAAATCGGTTTTAATTCGCTAACTCTTTAGAAAAAAATCGTACGTTTTTTGTTCAAATGGGAACGTTGTAGCCCTTGAAAAGACGCGTCGATCGAGTATTCGATCATCACTCTCCGATAATATCTTCACCGCCAAAAAATGGTTAAAAAAAAAATAGTTTATTGAATAACTCAAAAACATTCGGTTTTTCGAGTATGGTTCAAATGTACGAAATGTAGAGAATAACTTTCTCCATATTTTCGTTGCTATGGACCACCCTTGAATTTTTATTTTCCAACCCCTCTCAGGGGTTGAACATTTAAAATGAAATTCTGGGAAAACTATTGACGGCACGAATTCGCCGCCGTGGAAGAATTTGTAGCTTGAACCCTCAGCTACATTTTTGTCCACAGCGCCCAACTCGTATCTCTTTAGTTTCGGTCAATAGTTTGCCCAGAATTTCGCTTTGAATTTTCATCCTCTGAGAGGGGTTCGAAAAAGCAAAATTCAAAAGTTGTGCATAGGAACGAAAATATAGAGAAAATTATTCTCTACATTTCGTACATTTGAACCATCCCTGAGAAATCGATTGTTTTTGAGTTATTCAATAAACAATTTTTTTGTTAATTCTTCAACAATTCTTTTGGGGGCGAAGATATTATTAGAGAGGGTTGATCGAATACTCGATCAACGCGTCTTTTCAAGGGCTACAACGTTTCCATTTGAACAAAAATTGTATGAATTTGTCCTAAAGAGCTATCGAATGAAAAGTGATTTTTCAAAATTTCACCCCACTTTTTCACCCCCAAAATGAACTTCCACGACTTCGGCGCTATGGACAAAAATAAAACCCGGATTTTTCTGAACATTTTGTCTCCCGGCGCCGACCTCGTGGGGGTTGTAGTTCGGCATTAATCCACCCCCATCCCCTAAAAAAACCCTACCCCCCCCCCCCCGATTTTTAGGCTAACTTGGTTTTAGCATCCGTGGCACCTACAAAATCACCTATCAAAAAACTAGCCTTCTAATTTTTTCCGATTCCAATATACAGCACGACTGTACTAACATTCAAAAATATGTTTAATTTTCTTTATTTAAAAATATCAAAAATATACAAGGATATTGTATGATCCTTGGAGCGTCGTAAAAAAATCTGCGTATACGCTACCCACTGGCGTTTCTTCAAAAATCATCTGAAAAAAAAAACCAAAAAGATGATTAAATTAGACACTGTAATCTAGTACTTGTCATAGCCGATTTTGAAAATATCGATTTATGACAAAATGGCGGACGTTTGAACATAGTGATTTTTGGGCCAAAAATTAGTTATTATTTTGCGTAGAAAACAAAAACTAAGTAACGGAAAAAAAATCCTATGACAAGTACTAGATAATGGTGTATAGAATAACCACAAAAAACCTCAAGGCAATCGGTTCATTGGTTTTCGAGAAATTTTGGGTACCGATTTGAAAAACGTGGTTCTGAGAAAAACGCGTTTGAAAATTTGGGAATGAATAAATCATGAAATTTGTCAACTTACATGGAATCATCGATACCAGGCCCATAGTGTAGGTCTTCTACGGTCGACGGAATGTTCATAGCTTCTAATTCCTCGACCTCGACGATCTTAGTGTATATCTCCCGTTAATATGTGGTAAAATTAGTTTGCAATACCGGTGCTGTCACACACTGCAGTGAGTACACTTTCATGTCTGAATTCACTTCTTTCATTTTCAAGGCTCTCATCCAAGCCTCTAATTGATCGGTTTTTCTGTACATTTCTGAAATAATTTTTCACGTACACGAAGCGTTTCCCCGAATGGGAAACTTGTTGAATCGGACTTCCAATTCCTTACTCAAAGTGCTTTCGCAATCTTTCACGGCACATTTAACGTTCTTTCGGTAGTTTTTACGCGGAGAAAACTTCGCGCATTCCATTTACATCGATTTTATGTTTTTAATTGAAATTAAATACTTTTATCGCTAGGCTACTTATAATTGCTATTGAAGGCTTTGCCCCGAATGTACTTTGATTTTTCGCCACCAGATGTCATATCGCCATTTGACAGATCCCAATAGGTCCTTTACCTTGTTTACTGGAATGTGACATCACAGGCGTCACGTGACTAAATATCTGACAACGGGAGCGTTTTGACAATCTGGTTGAATATTTAAATATTATTGCCGATTTGTATCGTAATTACTGACATTCACGAAGATAAAAAAATATTGTGAGCGTGATATAAAATAATTAACCATTGAAGATGATCTCCGTAGAACAGTCAAATAACCAGAATGTGAAGAAATGTGGATTTCTTCACATTCGCTACAATTTTCCGTTATTCGTTAATAACAACTTGATTTACCTATTTGCGAGAACAGCTTCACCTGTGAAACAGCCCATGGCATGCCAGGAACCGACTACGCCGATTCTTAAGGAATGGAAAGACGGCGTCGATTGTGTCAAAGTCGAGCCAAGCATTCTCTGCCACGACGGGGAGAGTATTCAGGTACATGCAAATGAAAAGATTGTTGCATATTTATTGGATAGTAATATCGACAGTAATGGACAGGTGGTCGCAGCTATCTTTTGAGACAAGTTGCATTGTGGCGGGCCAATACTCGGATAGGTGACCGATCAGCCGAGCACTGGCTCATTCTGATTACCGAGCAGGATGGCAATATTACCGAGTTTCCGATCGTGAACACAATCGAAAAATTAGTGAAAATATTGTCGCGTTTATCGGCACGGGTCTTTCACAAATTCACTTATCAAAATATTCGGCGTGTGGTCTCCCCCCCCCTCTCTCTCTCTTTCTCAGAAATTGCAAATAGTACAAAGTATGGGGACAAAGGGCTCGAATAGTTGAGCCAGCATAAGAATACAGGAAAAAGCCTAAGAGGATCGAAAATAAAAATGATTTATACTTAGCGATATTGCATATTTTTTAAATTAAAAATATTGCTCGATGTATTGTGTATAAAAAATATTAAAAAATATTAGGTGAAGGAAAAAGTTGATGGCGTTTTTCCCCAATAGATGGCTTAGAGTCGCATAACTTTGATGATACTAACCCTATCGAGCCATACTATAGCGCGTTTGAAAGGTCCATAGACTATTCGGCGCCTCTAGAGGCCGCAAAAATAGGCTTTTTGGGGATTTTTTTTTCAGAAAAACTACAAAATATATCGAGATTACAAAAAAGGGGTTTATCATAGATATCATTGACTGTATACAATAATTTTCTTGAAGCGATTAATTTCAAAATGGCGGCTGCGCAGCGTTTTTGCGATGACGTCTCCTTTTTTTCAGGGTCCACGGCCGGACAAACAGCTCCTGTAATTTTTATACAGGAGCTGTTATATAATAACTGCTATATAAGTACGTAGGATTTTTTCGATATATTGATTTTTGGCCAAATGACGCACTTCTATAGTGGAAAGTGAAAAATTGCCTAAAAAATCGTCAGATAATTAATAATACCAAATGAACTATGCAATATAAAAAAATCCTACGTACTTCCATAGACAATGGGGCCGTCCATATATTACGTCATTCTAAATTTGGGGGGGGGGAGGTTCGTCTGCGGATGACGGTAAATGATGGATGAGGGGGGGGGGGGGGGGACGTTTCGAAATTGACGTCATTCTTGTGATACCAGTTACTTCAAAATGTACAATAGTATATTGTACAACTAGAGCGGTTTCCCCGCATGAGTGATGAAAAATATTTTGCAAGTACCTAATGGTATTAATTATTGAACTCATTATTTATTTATTTATTACATAAGGTTTGTCTACATTATATTCGAGAACTTCAAATAACAGCGTACCTATGAAAATAGTTCGATCGAGCCAAAATGAATATGGGGAGGATACGGAGATATTACCCGTGATCCAGGATTTGCAAGAATGGGTGAAAACTCCGTGGGAGCTATCCAAAGAAAACTAAAGAATAGGGAAGAATAATATTATTATATTAATGAAAATTGCCAAAGTACAAAATAATAAAAGATGATTCTATAACAAAATGTGGGAGCTATCCAAAGAAAACTAAAGAATAGGGAAGAATAATATTATTATATTAATAAACATTGCCAAAGTACAAAATAATAAAAGATGATTCTATAACAAAATGTTTTAATGTTACCCAATTTTTCTCAAATCCGCAAATGTTTTAATTTTGCCAAACTGGTAATGACGTCAGTTTTGCGAGAGGGGGGGGGAGTCATTAGGAAATGACGATAGGATGATTGTAGGGGGGGGGGGGTCGAAAATCAGCAAAAATCGATGACGTAATATATGGACGGCTCCAATGTATTTTTCAAGATATATTCAACGTTTCAAGTGAATCGGTTGAAAATTGTCTGAGTTTCCGGCCAACTTAAAAAAATGCAGTTTTGAGATAAACGCGTTTGAAGTTTTGAGTAGCTCGCTGCGGACCAGGCGGCCTTGTACTAAAATTCGAAAACCGAGTACTTAGAGATTCTTTCCGGCCATAATCTTTTGGGACATCATTTTTGAGGTCCTAAGAGACCATTAAAAAGAAATCGATTTGTCGAAAATTCTAGAGTGGCCTAACCCCTTAAATAAAGTTCATTTAAAATATAAGAAAAATGTGTTTGAATTTTTGTAAAAAAAAAAAAAACGCCACGAATTTTTTCCTTGACTTAATATTAATAGAACCAATTTCGTCATAACAATGCGCAATTTTGTTAAAATTCGTAATTCAGTACCTTCTCTTTGAACAGGGAACTCACATCATCCAAGAGGCAGGAACGTACATCCTCCAATGGCAGAATGCCGACGAGGGAGAATTTTTACCGTCCATCAGTTCACACAAGGCCCAACTCATGTACTTCTACGAGGTCTTGCCGTCGGTCCATTACAGGTAAAGAAAAAACATCGAATTTTATTGTTTTGGTTGTTGAAAAAAAAAATGCTACTTCGAACGAGAGAGTGCGATGAGATTTATTTTTCGGCTTCGCAGAGGCTCGATGATGAGTCTGCAGTCGGCTGTAAGCGGACGATCGGTAGCAAGCTCCTCGCTATCCAGATGAGAAGTACGTACTGCCAGGGACCGCGCCGAGGACACAAAAACGCGAGCGGGAACGGCAGCAAGCGAAGAAGTCTAATATGCACCGAGAACGGATGCACCGAATAATCAATTAGTATGAAAATCCTCACTTCTCACAGTCGCGACACGATCACGTTGAAACTCCAATGAGAGATCATTTTTCAAGGCGGAATGACCTACGAATCGACCGCTCGAAAAATTCACGATAGAGTTTACGTCATTTCCCACGTAGGAATTGTAATCGCAAAACGAACGGAAAATGATCTTTCAATCGAGCTGCTCGCGAATCGAAAAGAACGTCGATCTGGCCACGGCAGAGCCCCACGCACTGTACAAACTCGAAACATTGCATTCTGTAAACGTAATAGCTGAGAAAAAATGCGGAAATTAGCGCGTAGGTGATTGTCGCTCACTTTACAAAGACATTTTGCCTCGATCGTGATTTCTCAGTGGACGATGCAACGAATAGTCGCGACGTTGTTTGGTGAACATTCAGTATTGACAATTTCGATAGCGCCTACGGGATGTTCGTAATTCTCGTAAAACGCGAAATATTTCTTTACCGTTAATAATTTAAACGCGGCTATTTCGAAGTACACACGATGAATATTTACCTCGAAATATTCCGATTTCGGGAAAAAGGAAAAATGACACAATTTTCTTTTAAATCCATCGAATTTTTCTTTTCAATTTACATGACCGAAAATTACTCTCATTTTTTCAAAATAATGATCACAAGAAATTTCGAGCGTTGCCCTCTACCGGTGGAATTCACCGGCCATGTGTCAAAAGCGCCAAAAAGAAGAAGGAAAAAAAACACAAGAAATCTCGCCAAAAATGTGCTATTGCCTAATTCATAGTAGAGAAAGAGATACGACGGGAGAAGAAGAATGTTGCTCTTTTTATCCAGATTTATGCAGTGTTATCGGCACAGCGATGTTACGTGTGTGCGTGTTGAGCGAAACTATTTTCATACTCGAAAAGGCGGGGATAAAATGATAAAGCGAAATAACCAAAAAAAAAGAAGAAGAAGAATAAACAAGGATAGAAAGAGTCCAGTGAAGAATTTATAAAACTATTATGCCGTTATGCTCTGTCCGGTTTATCGGCTATTTTGGATAGCGAAGCGTTATTTAATCGAAGAAGAATAAGCAAATCTATTTTTCTCCCGAGAAGTTCCCTTCCCCCTTATACGGAATGCAATTGCCGACCGAATTTTTTATTGTCAATTACTACGGCGCGTCATCGAAACAGAACAATTTATCCGTGATACGATTTTATGCGATTTGAGGGAAAGATAACAAATCCGAGGAATCATTGATGCTGTCAATTACAAGAAGTCGAGAAAAAGATATAACGAAACCTTCGCCCATCGTATAGATCGCATTCGTAAAAAAACAAAAAAAAAAAAAAATTGTCGAGTATTCACGATATATCGATGCGATCGCAAAAGCATAATTCAAAGTATCGATCGAAACGCATTGCCTCCGATATTACCTTATGCTATATTGTTAGACATCATTGATCGAATCAATTAGAAAATCATCCACGGCGTATTGTCGCGAAATATCGTAATGATGTAAAAAAAAAAAAATGTGTTGTACTAACGATACGACGTAGCGAGTGTGATTGATTCCGTAAATAGCTCTCTAGAGACGAGTAGTAGTAGTGGTGTGGTATGAATAATTTTCATGCGTAAACAATGAATATTAAGAAAAATGTTTCATCAACGACAAAGATTACAAGTGTAAAAGATATATATATATATATATATATAATATAATATATATAATATATAATATATATAATATATAATATATATATAATATATAATATATATATATAATATATAATATACATATATAATATATAATATATAATATATATATAATATAATATATATAATATATAATATATATATATAATATATAATATATATATATATATATATATATATATATATATATATATATATATATATATATATATATATATTAGGGTGTTTGAAAAAAAAAAAAAATTTTAATTTTCTTCCAAACAGGTTTAAAAGTTTCATTTAGGTATACAAAGACGCCAATTAAAATTTAAGATTTTAATATTGACATTAAGGGGTGGCGCATCGCACTTTTCGATTTCCCATAAGAATAACATAGGAAACATTGTCTTTGCTGCTTCTGATTTTTATAACTAGCTAACAAAGCATCGTACCAAAAATCTCAATACATATTTTTATAGGAACATGAACGCTCTGCAAAAAAGGTCTCTTGTCGAAATTTCGTAAAACTAACTGTGTCAAAGTTACAGCCTGTCAAAAGTTGAGTTACCTATAATTTGACCTTTTTTTAAAATATTACAGCGAATGCAGGTCTTATAAATAAAGTGGACATGAGTTTCGTTGTAAAGCATGCATTTTACTATGAATAGATGATCACTAATAATTCTATTTTGCAATAAGGAAACAAAATTTCAGTGTTTTTCAAATTTTTCAAATTTGCTCTGCAATTTTTCAATTTTATTTATTTTGAAAAAAAAAATTATTTTATATAAAATAAATCAACAAAATAAATCAATAAAGCGATAAAAACATTTCCCGACCAAATTTCTATTGAAAAATTGTTTCATTGTTGCTGTAATTATAAGTGATCATTTATTCATAGTAAAATGCATGCTTTACAACGAAACTCATGTCCACTTCATTTATAAGACCTGCATTCGCTGTAATATTTTAAAAAAGGTCAAATTATAGGTAACTCAACTTTTGACAGGCTGTAACTTTGACACAGTTAGTTTTACGAAATTTTGACAAGAGACCTTTTTTGTAGAGCGTTCAATTTCCTACAAAAATATGTATTGAGATTTTTGGTACGATGCTTTGTTAGCTAGTTATAAAAATTAGAAGCAGCAAAGACAATGTTTCCTATGTTATTCTTATGGGAAATCGAAAAGTGCGATGCGCCACCCCTTCATGTCAATATTAAAATCTTAAATTTTAACTGGCGTCTTTGTATACCTAAATGAAACTTTTAAACCTGTTTGGAAGAAAATTTTAAAAAAATTTTTTTTTTGAAACACCCTAATATATATATATATATATATATATATATATATATATATGAGGCATTCCACGCCATTTCGCTCAGCCGTGACCGTGATCATTTAAAAAAATTTGGTACGGTATTTGGTAAATTTGGCAAAATGCCAGGAGTATTTTCACAAATTCTTAAATTCTCATCGCATGTATTTGAAAAGTTACAATTTTTCGAAAATTCTGGATTTCAGAAAGTTCGGAAACGTTTTAATGCCGATATCTCTTAAATTAATCGTTATATCGAAAAATGTATGTAGGTCGATTTTTTTCAGATTAGTTCACACTTTCATAAAAAAAGGAAAAAAATAAATAAATAATCGTTGTCAACATTTTTTCAGCGTGTAAAGTGAAAACTATTTTTTTTAAATATTGCCATTTTTTTCCTCAAAAAATTCTCTTAAATAATATGACGAATTTTATGAATTTTAACGCTAGTCCCATTATGGGCCCATTTGTCATTGTATTTTTTTTTTTTTTTTTTTAATAAATTCATTTTTTTTCACGAAAATTTCGAGTGTTTCGTATGGATCATATTTATCGCATTGGCAATATTTTTTAAATATTTTTGTACCATTTCTAAGAATAATCACGCCTACGCGTACAGATTTCAAACAATGTAATGTTTCACCCTTGGGATGTACGCTTGCCAAGGTAAGCGTGATTTTTCTCAGAAATGGTACAAAAACATAAAACAAATATTGCGAATACGATAAATATGATTCATACGAAACACTCGAAATTTTCGTAAAAAAGAATTGAATTTATTTAAAAAAAAAATACAAGGAAAAATGGGCCCACAATGGCACCAGCGTTAAAGTTCATATAATTCATCATATTATTTTTAAAAATTTAAAAAAATGGCAATCTCTAAAAAAAATAGTTTTCACTTTACACGCTGAAAAAATGTTGACAACGATGATTCAAATTTTGTTTCCCTTTTTTTATGAAACTGAACTAATATGAAAAAAATTGATTTATAGACATTTTCGATATATCGATAAATTTAAGAGATATCGGCGTTAGAACGTTTCCGAACTTTCTGAAAACCAGAATTTTCGAAAAATTGTAACATCTGAAATACATGCTAAAAATATTTAAATTTTTTTGAAAATACTCCTTGCATAGCATACTATGTTATTTAAAAAAAAATAAAAGAATTGAAAAAAGGGTCAGGGTCACGGCCGAGCGAAATGGCGTGGAGTGCCTCACATATAACTACTTCAAAACTATTAACGAGTGATCACCGTAGACGAGTGATTAACACCATCCTCGATTCTGTTCCCCCTGGTTATTACTACGATGCTTAGTATTCATTTACCAGTGGCTCGCCTTGGTTTTCGGTCTCGGTGGAAATCTCATAAACGATTTAAGGTAGTTTTAGCTAAAAAAAGAGAAAAAATCTTTAAAAACCCGATAAACAATTGTTAATTTATAGTTGTCCGACTAAAAAAAAAATGCAAACAGTTTTGAAAAATTGTTTAATATTTTGCCGTTGCATTCCATTCGCATTTTGCTTTCTTTCCTTGCTACACGTTCGTCAATCTTTGCGACGTATATACACTGAGAATCGAGAGAAAAATGAGAACCGATGAGGTCTCGCGAATTTCAATGTCCGTGATTATCCTTCGTTCGACGAAACACTATTTAGGCGATTAGAGGTGTCACTTTTATTGTATTGTAACGATGCGAACTTGAACCGCAGCTTTAACCACACTGTAAACGCGTGAAAAAAATCGTACACGAAATACAGAATATTTCCAGTTGTGTTTCAAGGGATAACATCAATCTAGCGGCAGAAAATAAGGCCGAACTTTGTCAGCTTATTTTGGGAGTATGAAAAAAGGAATAGGATTTATTTTGAGAGGGTTTATTTAACACATATTGAAGTATTAAAAAATGTATTATAATTTTCATACAAAATGGCGGCGACAAACCCACCATCAAAAATGTGGTTTTTTACAAATAGCTTCACGGGAGGACGGTTTTCTCGCAAAGTATATATATATATATATATATTAGACTGATTCAAAAAAAAAAATTTTTTCTGGATTCTCGTGCTATTGTTGGGCACTGATAAAACAAAATTTCTCTAAAAAGATGGGCGCGGTCACTCAATTTTTAGAGGTGGCTATCTCGACTTTTTTGTATTTGAATTTTTTTTAACGAACGTATTGCATTTAAGCATAGTCATGGCTTCGGATTACGGATACAAATTACATCCAGCAGCTTTTTTGTAACAAAAATAAACTCTAACAATTTGAAAAGCGTGCGATATTCACAATTTAAATCCAGGTAAATCAATAATGGCGTCTATACTACTCTCGTTATTCATGTAGATTTATTTATACGCATTAACATGTCGCACTTTTTACGAAAAATTAAATTATAAGCTTTTATTCATAAATCGTATATTTACATTTTCAAAATGCTACGCTTATATTATCTTCAAACTCATTTACATTTCTTCCCAGCCATTCTCGAGTTCGTTAACATTTTGGGCAGAACGAAAATGTGCAACGTTGAACAGTTTGTCCAAATCTCTCTTAAATTTACGCTCCTTCGATATTTGTGACGGCAAATTCTTTTTAACTCGATTTTTTAAAAGTTGTTTCCAGACTAGATGGAATTTTATTGATTTCAAGATTGCGTTATTCAATCGACGCGTTGAATTTCAGCACATTTCCATTGTTCGAAAATTTCTTTCATCGTTTCGTGTGCACTTCGACGTATGGTCAGTTTTTCTCTGTTATGCTTGTAAAAGAACAAACTCAAAACTTTTCCGATTTTTATCCGTAATCCGAAGCCATGACTATGTTTAAATGCAATACGTTCGTTAAAAAAAATTCAAATACAAAAAAGTCTAGATAGCCACCTCTAAAAATTGAGTGACCGCGCCCATCTTTTTAGAGAAATTTTGTTTTATCAGTGCCCAACAATAGCACGAGAATCCAGAAAAAAAAATTTTTTTTGAATCAGTCTAATATATATATATATATATATATATATATATATATATATATATGAGGCATTCCAAAAACCACAAAAATAATCTATATATTATTAGCTGTAGGACTACGTAGGGATTATTTAAAATCAAATTTTGAAAAAATGGCGCACTTTGAAAGAAATAAGTCAATTTTTCCCCCAAAAAAATAAGCAGTAAATTGTTTATAAAAAAAAAAGTTTACATTTAATCAAAAAACGGCTACGTACTCCCATAGAGAATGTAATTGTGAAGCTATTATCGAAATTTCAAATCGATCCATGCAAAGGTGTTCGAGTAATCCGTCCTCCCAGTTTGAAAAAAGTGGTTTCGAGAAAAACACGTTTAAAGTTGCACGAGGCGCTGCGGAGAAATTGATAATCGAAGCGTTAAAAAGAAAAATTCGTTACGGGACCAATTGCATATTGTTTTTATGACCCCAAAGTCTTTTTTATGCAAAAAAAAAAAACGATTTTTCCAGAATCCTAGAGTGGTGTTATCCCTTAAGTCACCGGTTTAACGCAACGACGAGAATTTTAAGACACCAATGTGCGTTGGCGAATTTTTTTCGTTACTCAGTTGCTCGATTTGTAGCCGGCAATTACGTTATTTGCAATGGTTGAAGCTGTTTAACGGATCATCACAGTGTAACGGGTCGAAGAATAGCTGATATTCGCGATTTTTTTTTTCGATGGTTAAAATACGCTAGTCTGATTTTTTTTATGTAAAATCAAAGCACTCGTGAAGAACAGAAAATAAATGTTCAAACGTTTATTTTAATTTTTTTGCATTTTTTTAACGGTTGTCAATGTTTTCGAAAAAAGGAGTCCTCACGGTGTATACGGTGGCCTCAAATATTATCTGAAACAAAATTTGGTAAATATTCAAAAGTGTCACTCCCGCTAAAAAGAGACTGTACATTTTTTTTTTTATCAATTCTTTATGATTATAAAACCTTATATTAAGATATATTTTAATGGCGCATAATGTTTTTGGGTTTGTTTGGGTCGATCTAGATTCGGGAGCATATATACAAAATATTGAAAGAATATGGCGCGATGCTCGTAGTAATATCCCAAAATTCGGACGACGTGATCTTTAAAATAACGTTTTTTAAATATTTATTGACATTGTTTATGCGCTGCCATAATAATATTAAATATGATATTTTTTAACTGTAGGATCCACACAAAAACATCAGCTCGATTCTAACAGGAGTGACACTTCCGAATATTCACCCAAAAGGCCATAGCCGGGTAAGTAGGGAAAAATTGTTCCCGCATTTTCTCCAGCGAAATTAGGAGAATATTCTGAGGTATAAAGAAAAACAAATTTTCTGAAAATTTCATCCCCATCAACGCAATGGTTTTGGAAAAATGAATTTTTTTTTATAAAAAAAAAAAAAAAATCCGGAAACGCTTCAGTGGATCGTTCAATTTTTGTTTGGTACTTGTTACGATCAAACGTGTTACGAAATAAAATTATAGAACATCTTGCGAAAGATTATGGTTAAAAAAAATAATGTTCCTTGTTTTATTTTTTTTTACTATAATCCACTTGGGGTACAATAACGAAATTTTTTTCATATAATCTTTGGGTACCTTATTAGATTATATAATTTTTTCAAAATGATCGGTTTGGTACGCCACAGTGAAAAAAAAGAAACAGACTTTATTGATATATTTTAGTTATATGTCTATATAACTAAAATATATCAATAAAGTGTTTCTTTTTTTTTCACTGTGGCGTACCAACCCGATCATTTAGTCACATATCAGACTTTATTGATATATTTTAGTTATATATCTATATAACTAAAATATATCAATAAAGTGTTCCTTTTTTTTTTCACTGTGGCGTACCAAACCGATCATTTTGAAAAAATTATATAATCTAATAATGTGCCCAAAGATTATATGAAAAAATTTTCGCTATTGTACCCCAAGTGGATTATAGTAAAAAATAATAAAACAAGAAACATTATTTTTTTTCAAACCTTAATCTTTCGCAAGATGTTCTATAATTTAATTTCGTAACACGTTTGATCGGAAGAAGTACCAAAAAAAAATCAAATCGATCCACTGTACCGTTTCCGGAAAAAAAAATTTTTTTATTAAAAAAAAATTCATTTTTCTAAAACCATTGCGTTGACGGGCATGAAATTTTCAGAAAATTTGTTTTTTTTTCATACCTCAGAATATATACTCCAAATTTCGCTGGAAAAAATGCGGAGGCAATTTTTCCCTACTTACCCGGCTATGGCCTTTGTAAAAAGATTATTAATCAGTATAAAAGCTGCTACCTTGCTACGGAGGTTTTTTTAAGGGGAGATATACACCTAGGAGCCGGAAAAAAGGTCATTTTTGTGAATTTTTTCAAAGAAAACTATTTGAAATTTCGGATTGGGGTTTTGATTATCTAAAAGTATATACATTCAAAAATATGTTTAATTTGTTTTATTTTAAAATATCAAAAATATACAATTATATTGTATGATCATTGGAGCGTCGTAAAAAAATCTGTATATACGGTACCCACTGGCGTTTCTTCAAAAATCATCTAAAAAAAAAACCAAAAAGATTATTAAATTAGATACTATAATCTACTACTTGTCACAGCCGATTTTGAAAATATCGATTTATGACAAAATGGCGGACGTTTGAACATAAATAGTGATTTTTGGGCCAAAAATTAGTTATTATTTTGCCTATAAAACAAAAAGTAACGGAAAAAAAATCCTTTGACAAGTACTAGATAATGGTGTATAGAATAACCACAAAAAACCTCAAGGCAATCGGCTCATTGGTTTTCGAGAAAATTTGGGTACCGATTTGAAAAACGTGGTTTTGAGAAAAAGGCGTTTGAAAATTTGGCAATGAATAAATCATCATTCCAACTTACATGGAATCATCCATACCAGGCCCATAGTGTGGGTCTTCTACGATCGACGGAATGTTCATAGCTTCTAAATCCTCGACCTCGACCATCTAGGTGTATATCTCTCTTTAAATCAAAATTGGCAAAATGGCGGCGGTTTGAAAAAAAAAGTATCGAATTCAGCCTACTTTTTCGAGTTTTTCGTAAAAACATATAAAGATTTAAAAACCTTCCATAGCAAGATAAAGAATGGCGTGAAGAATTTTGTGTCAAAATTTGAGGCGGATAGCTCGAAAACTCTTCCTTTGACAGTATACACCATTTCGAAAAAGGACATTTCGAGAAAAACGCGTTTAAAGTCTCGAGTCCAGAATTTTCATATAAATTGTCTACTCACGATCAATCGGAGACTCCAGCCCCATGTTTATAACCGTCTATACTATCGCATAATGCAAAAAAACCGATTTTTTGAAAATTTCACACTGTGATGATCCCTTAAGACACCAATGTGCGTTGGCGAATTTTTTACTCTACTTGCTCGATTTGTAGCCGGCAATAACGTTATTTGCAATGGTTAAAGCTGTTGAAAAAAAGTTAACGAATTTTACCCATTACGTTAGTTTCGTGATATACCCGCATAGAATTGTTGTCCCTTGTAGTGATTTTAGTCCATGGAGTGAATTTTAGAAAAAGATATTAAAAAGTGAATCTTGGCTGTTTTGTCAGTGTCGAGAAATAGCAAATCAGCATTAGAATTTCCGTTTTAGCGTTGCACTTTACCGTTAGAGGAAGTAGAAAGAAAAAACGAGAAAAACATTTCGTAACGATTAAGAGGAAAAAGATGAACGGTATCGAGTTCCCGTGATAAAAATGATCGATCAATAAAGAATGATAACGAAAGCTCGTGTGTTTTGTTTTTTATTTTTCGAACTGTCTCCTTATCTTCCTCCCCACGTCCGGTTGCTCCATGTACAGTAACATATTATTCTTTCGCATAGAAAAATTGTGCCCATATTCCCGAGCTGATCGCCCGTTCGGTCTTATCTTCTCTTGAATCCGTATTTCTTCCTCTCGTAGAATAGATCCGTCTTGGAACTTCCCAAATTTACTATCTTTGGACATCCGTCACGCTGCGCAAACAATTTTTTTCATTACACGATTCTATACAATGGTCACATGGGTTTTTTGTTGCAAATACAATTAATAGAACGATACTCACATCTTTCTCCTGAATAGTGCATTCCTTGCAGTAATAAGCGTCCGAGACGCCGGGACCTCCGCAGATCACGCAACGTCCCTGATACGAGCCATAATTGCACTCGTCGCAGATCCTCACAAGAGTACAAGGACGAACGTAGGAATCGCAAATGACGCATTTACCGTCGCACTTCTCGCACAGTCTACCTATGGCTGCAAACGAACGAGCAGCGTGAACAATATGCAGACGTGGTTTTTTTTGCAATGCAAAAAAATGCGAAACGATTGAGCGTAGTAGCTGCTTTCGATGTGCTGCTACCTCAGTGCAAAGCGGCAAGAGTCGGCGCCAATACTCGGATCGGTGACCGCTCAGCCAGCGAAACAAGAATGATAGGAATAATTGTTAAAAACTATGCGCGAAGGAGACGCAATTGATACGTTTTTCATTCATGAGTCGCGCGGAATATGAGAATATCGGGGAGCAAGAGGTATTTGAGGTTAGGTCGTACATACCAACGCCGGGTTGCTTGCGACAGAAGATCAAGTCTGGATGATGCTTCGCCATAGTTTACGAATGAGTCGTGGATGGATTTATTGTGCCGGGGATAATCCATACGATAATGGTAAACATTAATTAATTGAGTAACATTAGAGTTCGGAGTATAAATACAGCAGGAATGTCAACAGAGTGGGACCGACCACTCATGTGCGAGCAAGAAACGCCGCCAGGGCGCGGATGGTAGCGCCACTTTCGG
The DNA here is from genome assembly GCA_964007375.1 of Ophion obscuratus. NCBI lineage: Eukaryota > Metazoa > Arthropoda > Insecta > Hymenoptera > Ichneumonidae > Ophion > Ophion obscuratus. The sequence goes on along the minus strand of OZ023312.1, from coordinate 80,050,077 downwards.
CTCGGTGGCAGCCCTCGGTCTTACTGCAGGTCTGGAAACTCCTAGGGTGGGGAGTAACTCGGTTAATGAGGCAAACGGTCAGTTCTCACTTCTGCCACCCGAAGCGCTCGTAGGTAGAAGTTAGCCAATCAAACGCAGGTCCGAACAGCTGTGCGCAGATTTTTCGAAATAAACAGTCGGTTCGGTTTGGCTACAGTTTCTTCAATTGCTATAGATATAGTAATAGAAAGTCCTCAGAAGGCGTAAGAAGTGTAGACAAGTGTTGCCGAAACGAACAGATCCAATATCATTTGTAAGAGCGATATAAATGCGATTGAGTATTTTTCACTGCTGAGCCCCCGGATAGAATGAGAATTATTATTTTAGTAGACTGTATTTCTCGTATGTTCGAACTTCTGTAATATTTTTATTTGGTCTTTCGCGATTGGGGTATGAACAAACTTGTGCGCCCTAATTTTTTTCCTTTATAATTAATGTTTATTCTTAGGAGCTTGAATTCCTTATTTGTTTCTACGACTTGTATTTTTATTTTTCCTTTTTTTAACAATGCCAATAAGGAGCGGAAAATAAATATAATCTAAGAGGAATAAAAAAAGAGATTAACGCATTGTATATGTTTAAAAGGCACCGTTTTTATTGATTTGTCAGTTTTTTTTGTTACAAAAAATAATTTTTGCCGTTGTTGATTTTGTTGATGGGCGAACTGGCGTATTCTCAATCGAATATAATAAAATACCCTAGTGCAATTTTTTTTCCGAAAAACTCCGAAATGAAATCGGAGCTTTGCGGACAATTATTTTTACGCAAACATACGAGTTTATCCGAATTTCTCCGAATTTTTCCGAATATTTCATCATTTTAATTACGATCACGGGAAAATCTCGGAAATTATATGAAATAAAAAATATAGATAAAAAATGAATTCTTACTTTTTGTTTTCTCAAATTATACTTCCTCCGGTTATCAAATAACGCAAACTAACAAAATGAACATGCATGATCACCTGTTCATCAGTTATATTTTTTATTTATTTTTTATTGGGTTTGTTCCAGCCGTACAGGGTCTTCCCTTTTAACGAGCCCCAATCCGCCTCAACTCCTTTCAACCTCCCATTCCACCATCTCCCCCGTCTACCGACAATTCCACACCTCCCCCCACCTGCGGCCGCAGCCGACTTCCCCCTCTGTATCGTATTCACCATGGCATATCTGTCATGGGTATAGGGAAACTGCGGAAAGCCTATACCAATACAACCGGTCATCAAAGTTCGCACCCCAGTCGTGGAACTAGTCTTATTTCGCCGTGAAATGCCGAAGAAAAACATTTCACGACGAAATGTACGCGCGACTGGGTTTCGAAACCGGGACCTCCCGGTCCGCAGGTTTAGTGGCAAGCACGCTAACCACTAGACTATCGCACCGGTCCCTGTTCATCAGTTATATTTATTAATAGCAAAACTACAATATTTTAATTATTAAATAAAATCTTTTGCTATTCTTACTTATTGTTTCTCTCATAATAAATACTTTGATTCTTTGTTTTTACCGAAAATACGTTTTTGCTGTTTGATTCGTACTTAAAAAATAAATTATTCTTTCTTCTTGATTTTTTACTTTAAAACAAAATTGGCTTTTTCTTCTTGGTTTAACTAAAAAAAATTGGTACTTTCTTGGTTTAATTAAAAAAAAATAGTTCTTTTTTCTCGTTTTTTTAAATTGGTTCTTTCTTCTTGGTTTTCACTCAGGTCATAGGAAAAAGAAAAATTTCCGGAAACAAAATAATAATAATGATAATTTTCTTTAACGAAAATCTCATTTCTTCTGATCTTTAACTTTTCTCCAAATATCTCCGCTGCCGTCCACTCAGATCATAGGAGAAAGAGAAATTTCCGGGAAAAAATGAGAAATCATGAATTTTCAGGAAAAAATATGTGTTTGTGGGAAATAGACCAGTAATTGAATCTGTTTTAAATCATTTTTTCTCCGCAAATATCAAATCTGACTAAAATATGAGAAATTATGAAAAATTTGGAGAAAAATTTGCACTAGGTTATAGCGAAGGATTAGGCCGGGTCCACACTATTGCTGTTCTACCGGAGCATTTCAGATAGTTTCGATTTCTAGAAACGTGAACAGATGTACTGGCTGTCAGGTTATTTTTCCATTGCTGTATATCTATATCTACAGGACTGCTACTACTTGACAGCGCTTCCAGTGGATAAATGAGGAACTACGTTTTGCCTCACTAACGACGACACTTTCCACCATGCAAAAACGCTGGAGTTTCCAGACCTGTATGTAAGACCGTTGTCTGACGTATGCGCGGCATACGTATAACCTAAAAAAACCCTCGAAGTGTCATCATCGAACTGCGCCGGATTTTCACGCTGTCGAATAATTTTTTTCAAACTTCCAACTACCAAAAACGTGTCACGAAGTCTCCGATTGCTTTATCCCGTAATTCGCGAACGGTGTCATCTGGAATTTACGTCGCGAATGGTATTACGCGTAATCCGAATTTTGAGGCTTCGATGAATCGTCGTCGTTACCCTTGTCGATATTACCATACAATTGTTTGTATTGTCCTCTTATAAATAAAGCGTCGTCGTTGAATTTCGGTGTACTCGCGCACCGTTGGCATTGAACATTCCGAAGAAGACGTGCAGTGAAGTATTCTGAAATAAAACTGCACGCAATGTCCAAGAGCAAAGCAGCCTCGAGGCGAATCGCTGCTGATCTACTGTGCAAGAATGGCTGTGGATTTTATAGAAATGCCGAGTGGGAAGGATATTGCAGCAAATGTTACAGGGAACATCTGCAAAAAAGACGAGCACAGAGGGAGCATTCTACAAAAAATCACAATTACGAGGGGTAATGACAAATTATTATCATTTTCTTCAGCGGAAGAAAATTCAATCTAATCTATGGTTCTGTAGTAATTCCTGAACAATTATAAAGAAAGAAGCACCGATTTCACAAAAAATAATAGTTTTTGATATTAATCATAAAACAACTTAAATTATTATTAATATTTATTACTATTATTATTTTCTATCCACAGCTTTGCTTGTATGAAAATGGAATTTGTCCGAAATTGGAAAATGGAATTGGTCCGAATTCCTCCGAAATCCTCAGTTTCCATTGAAAATTTTCATAAGTGTATGGAATGACATAATTTGCATATAATTGTTGTAATGTTGATCCTTTGACAACAGTTCCATAAGGTTCCGAATTAGCAAAAAAATTTCTATTGAATAGGTCTCCAAAATATAATAAACATTGCAGACAAATGTAGATAGGAAACTGCTGTTTTCCACTTTTGGCCAAATGGGTCTCGTACTGTCACAAAACAAAAAAAATACTGACAAAATATTATGGACAAAAGACCACACCCCAAAATGTTCACAATTTATATTTATGTAATAATTTGATAAAATGGAATTTTTTTTAAAGAATGGTTGTGCAGGCGGTATGCATCGAAGCAACCCTTTTTTTATATTGACTCTTCAATCACCCACACGAAATGTATTGTAAAAATAAAGTCGGATCAAAAAGCGTTTCCTGTAAAAAATGTACAATTTTAAGGGGGTGTAATCAATGGTCATATAAAAAAGAAACTCTATCGAGGCACTTCTAAGATCTCGAGATGCCGTCTAGTACTTTGAAGGAGCATGTTTTCGCTTTCTTAGAAAATAGCTGTTTTTGAATAAATCTAATGAAAGAAAAACATTTTTCTCGCTCTAAAAACAGGGAAATTATCGAACCTTGAAGTTTCGAAAATGGAGCAGGTTCCGATGCATGTGACTTTTTTATGAGTATGATGTAAATAATATTAGTGCAGTAGACTTTTTGCACATTTTATGAATCAACAAAAGGATGTTGCCCCGAAAAATTTGGATTCTGCACCTCTTGATGACAAAATGGCACGTTTTTATTATAAAATTAGTCCTTTCAAACACGAATTGACACACCTTACCAAAATCAGTTATCTAGAAAAAACTTTGTTAGGGTACAGATTTCCTTCCTGTCTTGTGTTGTACAATGTAAGATAAATCATATACACAAACGCGCGAATATATACACATACGCAGGGCATACATCCGCGTAAACACGGGTCCCAAAATCTGCAGCAGATTGGCGTTGATAAATTGAATGAAAGATCAATGCCTATGCCATACCAGTGCTGACATATTCCTTCCCAATAATGAAATGGAGTTGAACGAACCTGGCAGGTCTTCAGTGACTAATGAGTACCAATCCAATGGCGAGCAGGTGTCACTATGCAAGGTCAGTGCCAGAGCAGCTCAACTTCTAAGATCCGAAGGAGCCAGAGGTCTAATCAACATCATCAGTCGTCCCGAAAAGCAGCTCAACTTCTAAGATCCGAAGGAGCCAGAGGTCTAATCAACATCATCAGTCGTCCCGAAAAGCACCTGACACACTGAGGGTATTCTTCCATGCTCAACAGTGAATCTCGCTGCTAGGCAACCACTGGTTCTGGTAGAATCTGATAGAACGAATCTGGTAGAACGAGGACATGCTGTTGTCATCGATGCTGTTATCATCAGCTGCTTCGAAAGTATCCAGCAATCATGGGCCAGAAAGAAACTGCATGAGAGCCACTAGTACAATTACACTCAGGATTATGTTCACTAAGAAGCATCAAACAAGTCATTGAGCCTGGCCGACGTCTCCCCGGAGACTGATGGTTTTATGTTCGCCATACAGGGCCAAGTGATTGGCACGAGAAACCACCGGACGTACATCATCAAGGATCCGCTGATACGAGACAATACGTGCAGGCGATCGTAAGCCTGAAGACGATACGATTCATCACGTGAGGATTTCGGCTACTCTATCAAGGCGAGTATCTACACAGACGCATCATAGGAGCCAACATTACTCGGCACCGGCCGGCGATCAAACATCACCCAACTACCGACTAGCAGTCGTGCTAGTATATGCTGAAGGAAATCCTGGATAACGATACACACGAGGTGTGTTCTGCAGAGCCATCTTAATCGACAAAACGATTTCTGCGAATAGATCGAATGTAACGCTGATCGACGGACGACCGGAAAACGGAGAGCGAAGACAACCGTCATCGACATCGCAACTTCAAACAAGAACAACGTGGATAGGAGCATCCAAGAGAAGATTACAAAAGCACCTGTGGGGAATGGACTTGGCCGGAACAGCGATAATCGTCTTGTCGTCAACTGGAGTGGTATCGGAACAACTTGACACCCTTCGTCGGGCTCCTAATTCAGACGTACGATCCTCTAATTGATCACGTTTGGTCATCTTCCCGGCAATATCGGCAATGCCGTGACATTGCCGCGCACCGGCCGAAGACCTCACTAAATCATTTAATCGGTACAAAGGGCAGAGACGTAATCAACGCCAGCTTATGACTCGCGCTTGCTGGGAATTCTTCGTTCATGGGGAATAATTGCAAGCTTCAATTCGTAGTACGAAGAAGGTTCAGCTTCCGGGCCTCTCGGTCAGGGAAGACACGCTGATTCCTTCAGTGGAGCGCGCATGCGCCCCAGAACATCTAAGGGAATCACATACCTGTTATTGCTCAATCTCGTGCGGCTAGAAGCCGCCTGTCTCTCTAAGAAGATTTGTTTGTACGTCCGTAGTAAAAACTACATGACAGAGTCGGCGGCCTTCGAAATACGAGAAAGTACGCCTATTTAGCAGGCTAGAGTCTGTTATCGGAATTAACCAGATAAATCGCTCCACAAACTAAGAACGGCCATGCACGACCCACCGAATTAAGGCCTTAGGCCACAGTAACAGGTATAAAATCATGTGCGAATTTAACAATTTTTGTCGTATGAAAAAGTTATCCATTCATAAAAATAATTACACATCTATTTAGTATGAATGTCAGGCTGTTAGAAAAAAATATATTTTTTTTTCGATGTACAAAATGGCCGATTACTAATAATTATTTTTACATTTACATAATTATTTATTTACGATTACATAATTTTTTACCCAGAACAAAAAACGAAATTTGAAAAATATTGTTTTATTCAAAAGTTGTAGATATTTGAACTTAAGGAGGTTGGAATGATTCAGTTGAGTCAAATAACGGTTTATTCATTTTTTTTTTCAATGAACCTCAAAAAAATGCTTACGAGGTACAGATTTATTCTATATATGCTATTTTTTTAAATATATAATTAAAGGGCAAAATTATGCATTTTAACATTTTTATTACGTAAAGTAGAAAAACTTTTGTGTTACTACCAACTTGAAAAAGCATAACATTATCGATGATTATTACGAAAAACTACGACAACGAATGTTTTATACAATTCACAATGAAATTTTGAGTAATTCATAATTATGCCTGTTCATATTTACGTCACGAGATTATTGGCCCATGGTTTACGATGGGCAAGATGAGGATTTTTTAAAATAAATTTTCACAAAGGTTCAGTTTGCGTAAATCCGTTGTTAGAAATGGTTTATCTTGGTGCTAAATAACAATAAAAATTACATAACCTTTAGTGTGAAAGTCTTGCCCATCTAACCGCACGTTAAATTACATACATTAAACTATTTTTTATCTCTGGTGTTCGGTGGAGAATAAAGTTCGCAAAATTCGTAAAGACTCAATATAGTGTAAACAATAACATGTATTTTTTAAATTAAATTTAACCTTGGATTGTGGCTAACGATCCAACCTGCTTAAGAAATGAATTTCCAGTGAAACATTTTGTTATAACTGCTCATAAACTGCTCATAAAATGAAAAGTTTTCGATTAATCAGAAATTCCTTACGTTCTTCTCTGCGAAATGCAATTAGGAACATAACTTTTGAATTTGAAGTAAATCGAGTGAAAATTGTTGAAGTTATTTGTCACGCCAATTGGAAAAAAGCTGTTTCGAGAAGTTTCGAGTAGACGGCCATTTTGCACATCGAAAAAAAATGCATATTTCCTAACAGCTTGACATTTATACTGAATAGATGTGTAATCAATTGTATGAGTGAATTACTTTTTCATACGAAAAAAAATTGTCAAATTCGCACATGATTTTATACCCGTTACTGTGGTCTAAGGCCTTAATAAAGCAGCGCTAATACTGCTAATTACGTTAGTTTGGCGATTGCGATCGATGGCGATTTAGTTAGTTAATTAACTAAAGAGTACTAAATTTAGTTAGTTAACTAACTGAAGAGCACTAAATTTAGTTAACTAACTCAATTAACTAAATTTAGTTAGATAACTAACTCCATCGATCCATGCCATCGATCGCCAACCTAAGATAAGGAAGAACGATCTGTAAGAAGTTTGTAAGAGAGCTCTCCATAACATACGTCCCTAGATTCTCATAGGTGCCGCCTAGTTGGTGAGACTTGCGTACTGTGTACAATAATAATAGTAATAATAATAATAATTATACTTTTTACTCGGTTTGATTTTGAGGATAACAAAAATTGTTATTATTAATTATAAAAACCAAAATACATAATTATTCATGGTCAATATTGGTTGTGATTGTCGATATCAACCATCGGGGCACAAATAAACATAAATACGCAATGTAAAAAGAGTAATTTTTCAGGGAGAACCCCGGCAATGCTTCCAGATCGCCAAGTTACGGAAGAAACGATGGTCCGAAGCGGCAGCACGAAAAGAAAAACAAGCTTCTGAATATTTCCTCTTTTTGGAAACCGACAGTAAAACGTACGGATGATAGAATTTTCAAGCAAACAAATACAAACGGGTTTTTATATTGGTTAATCTTCGAAATGTTGCGCTTCACCAGCTCACGGTTATGACGACAACCAGGACTTGGATAAGGTCAGGAAGGAGAGCCGAGAACTGTTGACCCTCATCGTGAAAACACCCGCCGAGAAGGATGTACAGAAGTGCATAAATTCCTTCGTCAATAAAATCATTCAGAACAAGGATTTCAGGAGGATCGAAGAATTGTCGGAGATCGCGCAAAATTTCTATCAAGGCTTTGGAAAACGAATGGAGAATAGTCCCAATTATGCGGGTACGAAAAGGAAGAAAACTTCGCGGAAAAATCTTTTATTTCATTCTTTTACACGTTCTCGAGTTTCTTGCCAAAGTATTCCAATATGAACTGAAAGAAGTAAATGCCAATCAGCGAGGTAAATACGGGGGTAAATTTCACCAAAATGAAAATATCCTCGCAGGTATTTCCTCCGACGTGAAGGAACGTCTGCTCGACTACGTCGAGAGGTACGCGATGACCTTGCTCTACGGCACCCTATTCTGTCCACAATTCACAACCGACGAGGACAAAGATTTGGCAATTCAAAATAGGTCAGTTGTCTCTCCTTCCAAAAAGCTCCAGATAAGCGTGTGCTCCGTAGTTCAAGCTGCGACCGTGACGAATTCTCGTTCGACAGGATACGACAATTGAATTGGGTGAGCGGCAAGCATCTGGATTGTAGGATACACGAGACCAGCCCGGAGGTTCGCGAGTTGGTGTACACCTCGATAACGGATCTGTTGAACATGGACTCGGCGAAGGCCCCGCAGGAAAAACTCGCCTGCGTCGTACATTGTTGCAGAAATATATTTCTCTTGTTGCAACAATCGGTGGGTGGACCGGCGTCCGCCGATGAATTTTTGCCCGCCCTCATATTCATCGTGCTCAAAGCCAATCCCGCGAGGCTCAAAAGCAACATCAACTTTATCACGAGATTCTGCAACGCCAGTAGACTGATGACCGGCGAGGGTGGCTACTACTTCACGAATCTCGTGAGTATTTTAGGCAAAATTTGCCAAAAAAATCGTCAGATAATTGTTAATAACAAATTAACTATGCAATATAAAAACAAATCCTACGTACTTTCATTGACAATGTATTTGTCAAGATATATTCAACATTTCAAGTGAATCGGTTGAAAATTGTCTGAGTTATATTTCCGGCCAACTTAAAAAATGCAGATTTGAGATAAACGCTGCACAGCCGCGATTTTGAAATTAATCGCCTCAATAAAATTATTGCACACGGTCACTGATATGTATGATAAACACCCTTTTTTGTAATCTCAATTTATTTTGTAGTTTTTCTGAAAAAAAAAATCCCCAAAAATCCTATTTTTTCGGCTTCTAGAGTGGCCTAAGGCCTTCTGGGATCATCACAGTGTAACGGGTCGAAAAATAGCTGATTTTCGCAATTTTCTTTCGATGGTTGAAATACGCTAATCAGTCTAGTTTTTTTATCTGTAACAAAATTTGTAAAAAGATTATTAATCAGTATGAAAGCCGCTATCTTGCTATGGAGGTTTTTCTTTAATTAAAATTGACAAAATGGCGGTGGTTTGAAAAAAAAAGTATCGAATTTAGCCAATTTTTTCGACAAAAATATGAAGATTTAAAAATAGCAAGATAAAGAATGGCGTGAAGAATGTTGTGTCAAAATTTGAGACGGATAGCTTGAAAACTCTTCCTTTGAGATTGTAGACCGTTTAGAAAATCGACATTTCGAGAAAAACGCGTCCGTCCGCGCCAGGTCTCCCGCAGCTGGTCGAATTCCTTTTTCTGAGAAAGGCTGTATTAACGGGAACAATTAGAATTTCGGTCCAAAAGTTAAACATCATGTTTATAACCGTCTATACTATCGGATAATGCAAAAAAAAAATCGTTCTCTTGATAATTTGTGAGAATCCCTTAAAATCGTGCGTGTATCTAATGAGCTACGGAACTCTATTTTAATACCTGGTAGGACATGCAGACGATCATGTAAAAATGATCGTTATTCGCATTCATAGTGCTGTGCCGTTTCCTTTATCGAGAATTTAACGGCGGAGTCTCTCAACATGACGCAGAAAGACTTTGACGCCTACATGTCCGGGGAGCGTGTGCCAGCTAATACTTGGGAATCTGCACTTACCATATGCGAGGTAATAATTATCATTTTCATTACGATTATTATTATCATCATCATCATCATCATCAAAATCTCATCGGAACTCTTATATTATTTGTTATTTTCATTAATAACATTATTACTTTTGCTGTTATCGTTTTTTATTGAGCAACCAAGGAGTCTACTCGTCATTTCGATAATCCGTCCGCGCTTTTTTGCCCCCTCAGAGTCTCCACATGATGTGCGAGGAAGTAACATTGCTGGAGGAGTTGAAAGTAAAAAACCAGAACATAGTGAAGGAGGCGCTCGAACTGAAGGACGAGTGGTTGGCGTTTCACGACAGGATCAAGGCTGAAGTTAGCGCGCTTGTCGACCGTACACCGCTGATTATCACGCGCAGTCAGCGAATTCCTATGAATCTTGACTGCGAGCTCGATCTAGAAAGCTATCGACTTCCGCCACCCATAATACCTCAGGTAAAAGAAAAAAGTCATTTTCTGCAAAGCTCCGATTACTTCGGATAACCGAAATTACGAAGAAACATTAGAATAATCAATATCATTCGAAAGAACGTGACAATAGGGTAACTGTTGTACGGAAATCATCATTAATGGTTAATTATTTTATATTATGGTGACAATATTTGTTTATCTTCGTGAATCGTCAGTATTTACGATATAAATCGGCAATATAATTTTAATATCCAACCAGATCGCCAAAACGCTCGCGTTGTCAGATATGTAGTCACGTGACGCCTGTGACGTCACATGCCAGTAAACAAGATAAAGCACCCATTGGGATCTGTCAAATGGCGCTATGACTTCTGGTGGCGGAAAATCAAAGTACATTTTAGGCAAAGCCTTCAATAGCAATTATACGTAGCCGTGCGATAAAAGTATTTAATTTCAATTAAAAATATAAAATCGGTGTAAATGGAAGGCGCGAAGTTTTCTCCGCGTAAAAACTACCGAAAGAACATTAAATGTGCTGTGAAAGATTGCGAAAGCACTTCGAGTAAGGAGTTGGAAGTCCGTTTCCACAAGTTTCCCATTGCAAGGAAACGCTTCGTGTACGTGAAAAATTATTTCGGAAATGTACAACAAAAAAACCGATCAATTAGAGGCTTGGATGAGAGCCTTGAAAATTAAAAAAGTGAATTCAGACCTGAAAGTGTGCTCATTGCAGTGTGTGACAGCACCGGTATCGCAAACGCCGCTAATTTTACCACATATTAAAAAGCGCCCTGCCTTCAAAATTCGTTCGCCTTCCACGAAATTGCGTTGTTTCGGATTGGCACCGGCCCAGTTGCAAATTGCACTAAAACTTATCATAATATCACAGAAATTTGCACTAAACTACACGACTGTTTACGTTTGACGATCCTCTTATCGTCGCCATGTTTTTTAGGCTCCGCCCATATGACAGATCCCAATATCACCGCTGAGTGGTCGAACAGCAACCCATCCTCTCCATTCTTATTTAAAAGTTGATAATATGGCAACTATCCCTAAAAATAACTACGATTAAACGGAAAAAGCACGGAAATACACTGAAATAAAGAGAAAATCGCTCATTACTCATCACCGGACGCGTAATGACAATCTGTTCATTGGCATGTGACGTCACTAGAGGCCCAACCAATTCGAGAGCGTTTTTGTCCCCGTGACCAAAGGTTCAAATTTATCCAATTTAAAAATTGAAATAACGAAAATAATGGATATTTTGTCCATAAAATGATAAAAAATGTTTTTAAAACACTATATTCTTTTAGGATGACAAGAAAACGAATCATATTTTCAATCTAGTCGAGTACCCTGTTGCAAAGAACCGATACAAACCAATAAAAACAGAAATAATATCGGAAAATGATGTGTTTTTGTCCTCGGAAACGCTTATGATTTCCGACAGGATTGACGATTTTTTGAAATATATGATTCTAGCGGGTTTTGTAAGTACCTACGGTGCCCATAGATTACCTATAGAATCCGAAAACGGTTCCGCGTAGTTCAATTTGCAAGTGCAGATACCTTTTAAATTTCAATCGTAATTAATCTGCAACGGCAGATTACTTTAAAATGTCCATTACATTTTAACGGAATGAACTTGTACGCACAAACTGGAATTCTATTGGTACTAATCGGCAGAACCCCTGAACTAATTGCATAGTTAGTATAGGAAGTTATATGTTACAATCGAAATTTGACAGCAATCAGTTTGTATGTGACTTTTCAGATCACAATCTTACCTTTAGCTGTACGAGAATGTATACGTATTCGCAAATTATTTTTTGTCTGAACCTACTCGACTTTTCAGATCGAAAACGTACCTTTCGCTGCATGAGAATGTATTCGTCTTTGGAAATTATTTCATTCCCGCACCTATTTCCATGTACTTGTATTATTAAAGATTCGTCTTCAGAACGAGGCACGGTTTTTTTTATCAGTAAATACGGGTCTGGTATATATCCGTTTGGATCGAATTTTTCTGATACAGGTAAGGGGTCGTCCATTAATCACGTGAGGTTTTTTAGGCCACTTTCTGAGCCCCCCTCCCCCGTCGTGATATGTGGTGAGGATTCCAGCCCCCCCCCCCCCCACATCACGTGTATTTATTTGTGTTAAGAAATGTCAGACACAACTGATAGGGAGTACGGTCTTTGATTGTGAAAAACGAAATAATATATATTGTCAATATATTTAAATGGCATTGTCCTAGGACCATGGGCTCATTTGCGTGTTTTCTACAGTAACAAGTGGACAAGCCTTTTATGAATCAGGTGTAGGCACCTCACTTTAAGTAGGTGGCCAGTCGAACTTAAAAAGAACTAAAAACTGTTGTTTAGGTTACTTTTTAGGCACAACCAGGGGGTTGAAACCCTTTTCCCCTACCGGTATACAAATGCTGCTCTTTTCGACCGCTTTTTTAGTTCTACTTCTCCCCATGGCGCTAGTAGTGATCTTAAAAATTATTATTGCGCAGGCGCGAGGCCCGCACGGCGTACATAGCGACCGTATTATATACACAGCCCCTGCACACGCATCAGGTTGTGAGAGTATAACTAGCGCTGTGAGTGGCAGAGTACGACACTAAAAATGCGGTTATTTTGCGTAGCAAACATTTCAAAAGGTGCCAGCCCCCTGGGCACAACTTGCCTGTTCAATAGCTCACAGCGGATGATCTCCGGTTCACGCAGTTACACAAAAAAATTCACGTGATATGTCATAACACCCCCCCCCCCCCCCAGCGTGATCAATCGTGATGTTATCCAAACCCCCCCTCCACCTATTTGAGCCTCACGTGATTAATGGACGGCCCGTAACTAAGGGTGGGATCCCTTCAATCGTTTGCTAAATGGATTCTCGAATCCAACAATAATCCTTTGTTGTATGGGAATGTATGTGTATCTGCAAATTATTTTTTATCCGCACCTATCGGAATGTACTAATATTGTAAATGTTTCACCCTCAAGACGAGGCGTCGGTTTTCATCAGTAAATACGGGCCAATCATTTAACTGTATAAATCGGTTTTTTCCTATGCAGATAACTCAGAGTGCGGATTCATTAAATCGCTTGCTATATGGACTTTCAATATAACGATTATCTTTTGTCTTTTGAGAACATATTGGTATTAGCCAATTACTTTGTATTCGCATTCATCGGTATGTACCCATATTATAAAAGATTTCCAATCTTCCCGAATCGGATGAGGTAATCTTGGCGAGGGCCCGACGCAATGCAGAAAATGCCCGGTCACATTTAAAAACGGCCGTAAAAGCGAGGAAAACGGGCTTGTTTAATATGGAATTGTTTATAGGAATGAGTAGTCCTATATACAGGGTGATTTTTTACCTTAAGACTGCGAAATATCTCGAAAAATAATACGATTATTATTTTAATATCTTTAATATTTTAATATTAATAAAAATAATATCTCGAAGAATAATACGAATACGAAATATCTCGAATACGATAAAAATGTTCCAAATAAACCTCCAATAGTTTCCAAAGGGCAATTTAATCCTACAGAAATTAACCGCCTGGCGGCCCCCCTGGGGGTGGGGCGGCGAGCAGCTTTGAAATCTTCAATGGGAACCCCTACTTTTCATTACAGATTCGAAATATACATAAAAGAATACGTAACTTTTGTCTGATTTTTTTTTAATTCGGGATAGATGGCGCTGCACTCGGTGAAGATTGGGCAACCTTCCTTTTCTTCAAGGAAAATCCCCTATGTTTTATTGCATAATGGAGCTACGTCGAAGAAAAGTAACTTTTGTCGGAAACATGTTTTTTTTAAATTATCGTAAATATCTACTATAATTTTGTATCCGTTCTTAGCTTTACCCAGGATTAAGGACGTGGACCTGACGGGAATTTAATCCCTTTGGGGTGCTTCATTATTGTGAGTCCCCTTGCCTCTCACATTCGGGGTGTTTCATTATCGTGAGTCCCCTTGCCTCTCACCATTTAATTCAATAAGTGTTCAAACTGATGACCTTCAACTTCGATGCATTTATTGATCCGTACTTCGAATAATTGTACACAACTCAAAAGTTTGTACGCTTTAATGTTTGCGCAAGCATTTCTGATTCGTCCAATCATGTTTTCACGAGTTGTTGTCACTTGTTGATAAAGTACAGTTTTTAAGAGACCCAACAAAAAAAAACTGGCGACGAAAGGTCTGGCGATCTGGCAGGCCAATGTATCGTTCCGCCTTTACCAATCCAGCACCATCTATCCCGAATTATAAAAAAAAGTTCAGACAAAAGTTGCGTGTTTTTTTTATGTATAATCTGAATCTCTAATGAAAAGTAGGGGTTCCCATTTAAGATTTCAAAGTCCCCCGCCCCAACCCCAGGAGAGGCGGCAGGCGATTCATTTCTTCGGGATTGAATTGCCCCTTGGAAACTATTGAAGGTTTATTTGGAACATTTTTGTCGTATAAGGCTTATTTTTCTATTAGGAGTACAACTTTGCAGTGACCGTTTTTTCAAAAGTTTAAGGCTTTATTATAAAAAAGTGGCTACATATTTTTTAATCAAAGTACTGCCCGTCGCTAGCTACGACCTCGGCCCATCTTTCAGGTAGCATTCGAATCCCGCGTCGATAAAAGTCTTGGTCCTTGGAGGCAATCCAGGAATCGACCCAATTTTTGACTTCTTCGTAAGTACCGAAGTGCTGGTCAGCCAAATCGTGTGCCATTGACCGGAACAAGTGATAGTCGGAAGGGGCAATGTCTGGAGAGTACGGCGGGTGGGATAAAACCTCCCATTTCAGCGTTTCCAAGTACTTTTTCACGACATTTGCAACATGGGGTCGGGCATTGTCATGCTGCAGTATCACCTTGTCATGTCTTTCGTTGAATTGTGGCCGTTTCTCTTTGAGTGCCTTACTCAAGAGCATCAACTGACGTCGGTAGAGTTCCCCTGTGATGGTTTCGGATGGTTTGAGCAGCTCATAGTTCACAACGCCTAGCTGGTCCCACCAGATACACATCATCACTTTGGATCCGTGAATATTCGGTTTGGGCGTCGATGAACCACCGCCGACACGTTTTCTCACTAATAGAATCCTCCCCGTAAGCATCTACAAGCAAACGGTGGGCCTCAGCCGCAGATTTCTTGATGTTGAAGAAGTAAATCATAACCTCCCGCAAATGCTGAGAATTCGGCTCGTAGGTTGCCATGTTTGAGTGCATATAACTTTATAATGCATACACGTATCCGTTAGCTTTTTAAAATTGTTTACATTGGCAGAGCCTCTAGTTTAAAATGCCACTTTTTTTATTGAGCTAGGGCCACTACTTCGGCTGCAGTGGCTCTCTAAGTAAAACGGTCACTGCAAAGTTGTACTCCTAATAGATATTTAGCAGTCTCAAGATACAAAAATCACCCTGTATATAATGAGTAGTAGTAGGAAAATAATCAACATTCAGATTTGTCGAAAAACAATTACATAGAACGTTTACAAAATTCAGATTGATCGAAAAGAGAATGTTACGCAGATATTCTCGCACGTGGTGAACGAGGAAACGGACAGTCTCCTGACGGTGGGTGCTCGTACCTCGGACGGCAAAGCCTCGTCGTCGTCGAACGAGGATTGCGGCTGCGTTACGCCCTCGCCGACCTTCGACTTTCCGCCGTTCACCGACGACTGTTGTCTCGACGGTAGTCGCGCCGACGACGAGACCAGCCTCATAAGCCTCGACATTCAATCGGACTTCGGTGGAGGCTTGGGCGTCTTCGCTCATTCGCAAACAAACGACGGGAAGTCAACGGGGGAGGGTCTTGTGGAGAATTCGTCGCAGTCGCAAGCGACGAATTTGTCGTCGCCATTGAAAACGACGACTCATCGAAGTTCGACGAGCTTGGCCGAAGATTATCACGGCTTTACACTTCAGGGCTCGACCATACAGACGATCCCGTGCGATACCGGCGATTTGTCACATGTCACGGACACCGAGTCCGATCCGTATTCCACGTACTATCAGAACATATAAGTCGTTGTAGCGTAAGCAATGAAAATAAACATTAGTTGTGATATTCAGCAGTAGTATCGGTAGTGATAATTACAAAATTATTTATCCATCGTCAATTAGCACGATTAGGTTGCCGATAAATTTTTATCGCAATGGAGTTGCCGATAAATTTCAATCGCAATGGTTCATAGAGAAACCCTTGCTATTGGTTGGGCCGACTATAGGTCCTTACACATGAAAAATCCGTAAACTTTCGACCATTCGGGTTGCTCGATTTGACTGTCCGAAAGCGGACATAGCGACTCGATCTTGAGGTGGCACTTTTTACAAGCTTTTAAAAGGGGTGAGATGCAGTCAGAGGTCTGAAAAATACGAGCATTTTCAATAATTGGTTTTTCATAGTAATTAAGTTTGTTTTACAAAAGTGGTTACGCAGACTTTTTATGTTATATTTCAACTTGACTTGGACAAATTTTCAAAGAAAAATATTGATTATTTATAAAAATATCGCCACCTTTGTCCGTACCGCAAAGCACTACATGCCCTTCGGCATGTAGTGCTTTGCGGTAACCATCGTAACATTTTACTGGATCATCTGAAATCAAAATACCAAAAAAATCATTAGTTTCATGATAAATCTACTCCTTAATCGAAGCTTTTTTTTTATTAACAAAATGGTGGATTCCGACAAATAACATTCGATTTTCGACCAAAAAATCACTCGTTTATTGTTTAAAAAAATTGAAATTTTCGAAAAAAATGAAAATCCTTCAACTAAGGGCACCAAATTTCATCAAAATCCATTGAGTGGTTTTTGAATTATAGTGGTCACCGGCTTGAAAAATATAGTTTCGAGAAAAACGCGTCAAAAGTTATTATATGTTCGTAAAATTTTGAGCTCGATGGATGAAGCTAAACTTTTTTTTATGTATTTTGATCCGCTGAATCCGAATATGACAATTTTTTGCCGAAAAGTCGAGCATTCAATTGTTTATAGCCAATTGTTGAAACTGTTTTTCAAAAAATTAAAGTTTTTCGGGATGAATTATTTTTTTAAACATTTTGGGCAATTTTAAAACGAAAGTATTCTGTGTAAAATTTTGCTAAAGTTCATAGTTTTTGAGTAATAAACTTTTGAAAATTTCTGAAAGAGTTTTCCAATTTTACACTTGATTTATGTATAGAAATACTACAACGAGTATTCAATTCCTAGCCCATACAATAGGGCTTCTGCCGATGTGGAAGCTTCCAAAATATCAATTTGTTGTGGTCTTCGAAGCATTCTGCCTTCGGGGGTCGAACCCGGTTGCTTGCAGCTGCTGTCCGCTACCTGCCATGGGGACCCGGGGCCCCTGCACTAATTGTGGGATATCCCGGAAACTATTCATCGGATTGACTCGAAATTTTCAGGGAATATTTTCGAAACATCATACTTCAAGAAAATGTTTAAAAAATCGATTTGTTTCGAAAATTCTGACTGCATGTCCCCCCTTTACTTGTTTCGTTCGTATGTCTGTCGTTCCCGTTCAAAATCTGTAATCCATTTTTGAAGCACTTGCTGACTTTCGATTGAGCTGCAATTTGGCATACCTATGGGGGCGTACACAAATTACGTAACGCCAAATTCTCCATTTTTCGACCCCTCCCTCTATTCCGTTACGTAACGGGTCCTTTGTCGTCAATAATTGCGATTTTTTTTCATAGACATAATTATGAACGGATCGGGTTCATACTCATTTTATTAAGTATATATTCATTAAGTTTTATACCAATTTTTATGAAAAAATCTTCCAAATGAACCGAGATATATGCCTCGATTTGACGACGAAAAACAAAAATTCTCTTCATTCTCCCAACAATATCTTTATCAAAGGTTATCTGTGAATAAAAAGTCAAAAATTTATCGATATCTATACGAATGTAGCTATCGTTGTGCGTAGCCGTTTTTTTATTGTATTTTTTTCTTCAAATGCCGACGATTTGGGATTTTTTTTCGATTTTCAAGGCCCATTTTTGTATTCAAGCAGTCTTTAAAAATAGTAATTATCAAATTTAAAAAAATCCGCTGCTTAAAAACTTAGGCATCGCGATTACAAAAAAGTCAACAAAAAATTGAAAATCGGTTCGTAAGTTTTTGAGTATTGGCTGGGACAAGGTCGAAAAAAATAGTTTCGAGAAAAACGCGTTCAAATTTGAACGCGCTATATAGCGCGCAACAAATCTAACGAGAATATCACAGTAAATAATATAATGTTACAAAATGATAAAGCAGTTGCTTATCTATTTGTTTGCAACGGTTTCCATGTGGACATTCCCAGCTAAAAGTTTGATTTACTCAGAATTTCAGTATTTCGCGATTTGATAAAAAAAACAAAAGTCGGGTTTGCGTTAAACAAATCGCGAATTAAACGGAAGTGGGTTCAGAATGTTTCTAAAGATCGAAAAATGACATTGAAAGAAAATGTCGTGTATCTGTGTACACGGATTATTTTTTAAACGCAAGAATTTTCAGTTTCCGAAATACCGTGTGCTGAATTTCTGCACACGAATACTGTATCATAGCGAGTATGTTGTAAATGAATTTAGTGGAAATCGGGTAAACGAATTATATTATAACGTTGTTTTAATTTTCAATAATGTTTTTAGTAACTTTCTCAATTTTGTAGATACACGGCCAAATTTATGTGCATGAATAGAACGTGATAACAAAAATGTTTTGATACGAAGGCCATAAATAATATGAAATGACTTATATGATATAATTTAGAAATATATAATGATATGTTCCCGTAGTATAATAATACAATAAAATTTATCCACGCGCGTATACACACACACACAATATTCAAACAGTAAGAACGATAAAATTATAGGCAAAAAATAGTCGACCTTTGTCTTCTTTTTATCTCCTTTCTGCCCTCACGAGCCTCACACATTCGTGCACACCGCAGTGACGTCACGCTCCGATCGCGGCGCCGTCAAGCGGCCATTTATTTGCGAAAAAAGTTGCCTTCGAGCCCCTCACAAAAACCGCCCGAGTAAAAATGATTGTATATACTTAGATACAATTATATAAAAATGATATACAATCATATATATTTATATGTAGGTTTATATATAATTGTATTAAAGTATTCTATACATTCGTATATATAATCCGATATAAAAGTACTTCCATCAAATTTGATTTGATAAATTATATATCGTTCTGTATATAATGATATATGGAGATACTATTTTGATACGGAGTTTATATAATTAGATATAATATCATATACAGTTATATATAATTTAATATAGTGTTGTATATAATTGTATATATACATGATAATTTTATTTACGGTATATAAAATTGTATATGACTGTATATGACCCGAGTAAAAATGATTGTATATACTTAGATACAATTATATAAAAATAATATACAATTGTATACAAAAATTGGCCCGATAGAATAGTATATATTTGTATATAAACGTATACAATTGTATATGTTTATATACAAATATATAAAATTCTATCGGGCCAATTTTTGTATACAATTGTATATGATCAATGAATATACAATTATATATGTTTATATATAAACATATACAATTGTATACGTTTATATACAAATATATAAAATTGTATCGGGCCAATTTTTGTATACACTTGTATATGATCAATTAATATACAATTATATATGATTATATATATTCACTTTTACTCGGGATTATATAAAATTCTATCGGGCCAACTTTTGTATACAATTGTATATGATCAATTAATATACACTTATATATGATTATATATATATTCATTTTTACTCGGGTTAACCTATTAATTGTCTAGAATATTTAATATAGCTCAATAATCTAGACTGTTAATAAGTTAATTCTTGTAATGAAGAAATTGATAAGATATTCTTATGCCGGTTTCGAAGTGGGCTAGGTCATTATAAATAAAACATCGATTAATTCATTATAAGTGAAATGTAATTTAATATTATAAAAACGATACAGTCGTTATTAGACTTCTCTCCCGTTGCATAGACACGTCTTTTAGTGGTTGCCATGCTCCAAATGATCCCGTGGATAACCTCAAAAGCAGCCGTATGCTTTTACAATAAAAAGACAGTTCATTAAACAGATATATGTACTCACAGAAGCGAAAAGAATAGTAGGATAAAAGGCACTCACGTAATATCTTTGAACACCTTTATTTTTTCAACTACTTGTTTTAGACAGAATTTTCTGCCGGTGAAATGAAATATGGCACGCTACATTCGCACTATGATAAAAGTGATCCGTTGGATGTGAGCTTTAGGACAACATTTGGATGACTCTTTACTATTTCCCACCACCCAGGTAGCAATTTTCAAAAAGTTGTCCAAAAGTCGACTAAAAGGGTGCCAAATGTCCGCCCGGAAGTTATCTTAAAGTCAACAACCATCCAAAAAGATAACTTTTGGACACATGATAACTTATAGATAACTTTCAAGCGGACATTTGGCACCCTTTTAGTCGACTTTTGGACAACTTTTTGAAAATTGCTACCTGGGCAATACCAAATATTTTAAAAGACAGCATATTACCGATATCTGAAAGATGTCATGAAAAAGACGTCTTATGTAATTCGTCTTTATGATATCCTTTGGATAACGTTGAACTAGATACAATAGATAACAGTAAATAGGTCACTTTTTGATAACTTAAAAAAGTCATCAATTGGATAATATCAGGTTGATAAAAAAGTTTTGTCCCAATAATTTCAATATAATTTATTTATTTATATATCTTATACAAAACATTTCTAATCAACAATATATTCGCCATCGGTTTCTATGACACTCGACCATCTAGTTGGCAACTCATTTATTCCCTTTGCCCAAAACTGCGGCGGCTGGAACTCAAAGAAATTTGACATATCCCTTCTGAGATCGTCGACGTTTTTGAAAGTTTTGTTTCTCAAATATGCCTTCAAATGTCTGAACAAATGTTAGTCAGATGGCGCGATGTCGGGAGAGTATGGTGGATGAGGAACGGTATTCCAGTGAAGCCCAGTGATTGTTTTGTGGGTTTCCTTTGCGACATGGGGTCTCGCGTTGTCGTGAAGAAGGTGCACAGTCGCGCGTCTTGGCCGGTTTTTTCTTATAGCTTTTGCCAATTCCTGGAGATTCTCAATGTATCGTGTAGAGATCGTCCTACCTTCAGGAAGAAAATTGTGAAACAGCATTTCCTTTGCGTCCCAGAAACAGCACAACAAAACCTTTTGTGAGTGACGATCAGATTTCGGTTGGTGTGGCGGTTTTTCTGCGATAGGAAGCCAGTAGGCTAAACGCGTTCTGTTATCATACAAGATCCAGCTTTCATCTCCCGTCACAAGATCTTCTAAAAACTCCTTGCGACGGTGGCGAAGCAGGAGAGACTGGCAGATGGTCACGCGACAGTTCTTATTGTCGTCGGTGAGACGGTGTGGTATCCATTGAGCTAGAACCTTCCTGTATCCCAAGTTGTGTGATTGACTATTGACGGTTGGGTGCAGCCAAGTTCTCTTGCTAGCTCGTGCGTACTTGCTTCCGGTTTTTCTTTGATGCAGCGGAGTAATGCTTCATCATCGATGGTCGACGGTCGTCCGGAACGTTCCTTATCTTCAAGGCTTGTGTCTCCAGTTTTAAAACGATTGAACCCAACGCTGGACTGTTCGATGAGAAACTACGTTCTTGCTGAATGCATCCTCTATATTTTTAGCAGTTGTGCTTGCGTTCGTGCCGCGCCGCCACTCGTAAAAAATGATCGCTCGAAGTTGCTCCTGCGAGATCGAAGCCATTTCTGTCCACTAGAACGCGCGCTCGCCCTTTTATACCCTGTCACGCGGAAGAGTAGAAAACATTCTAGAATATTCTCGACATAGCCCGATGTCATATTGCGTCAATACGTAAAAAGACATTTTAAAAATTTTTGCGACAAATCTTTTTTATCAACCTGATATTTTGGGATACCTTTTAGCCATCCGTTTTCATCGCCGAAAGATATAAAAAATATAACTTTACGACGGGATGTCATTTGAAAGATGTCGAATAGTTATCTTACGGTCATGTCTTAAAGGTAACCTGACAACGGTAACTTATCGACGTCAATTGGACATTTATGCTGCCTGGGGCCATTTGAAAACAGCGTTGCCACTCAAAAGGTATTCTGGAGTCGTTCATCGCAGTTATTCAGTAAGGGTCTGTTTAGTTTACTCGCAGCTGCTGTACATTGCACAGAGCGAAAATGAGTGAACGCAGTTCAAGTTCGATTAAAAAAGGCTCTCACGATACTCCTATCCATAGATCCAGAAGCAAGAAGAGGACATTTTCAGGAAATCGATACACGCATGAGCAGTCCACCGAAAATACCAGTAAGCCGCTGGAAAACTGTTACGCACCGGAGATTATGAAATTATAGTTGATCATACCCATGGATACCGTTTCATCCAGTTTTACTCTGTATTTAGTGCAATTAGCACTTCAAGTCAAACTTTCCATTTTTTACCGTCAATTACCGAGTTTGATACCGTCCCTTGGCTGCTATAGTGGTGATGAAAATTCGAGTTTCGGTAGGCTGCCAACTTGCGAATAAAATTTCATCTCGGTAATATAGGGTAAAGTGACCTTATTTTGTCACCCCACCAATTATTGACACTTCTACCTACACAGTGGCCCTTAAAGTGCCAATAATTCGTCTTAAACTGCCAATAATTGGGCATCATACCCTAAATTTCAATCGTCTACAAGCATTTCGATTTCAGTCTCGAAACTCCTTCATTTACCAACGATTCGTCGCGTTATTTTATTATTGCACGAAACTTATCTTCCGAAGCACAAATTTTCCATTCGTTGTCTCTTTCCCGAGCATCTGGGGTGTTCCGTGTCGATCGTAATCTGCCGATATCCGACGTGCGTCTTACCAGTACACATCGATAGCTTATCGTTTTTCCATGACCCGGCAGTCTTCGTATCTATTTCTTTTTATGTACAATCGTCTCGTTGCGAGTTGATAAATTGTTACTTTCGTAGATCGGAGATCGTCACTCGACGCTCAGACGTTTAAACAGAGCAGACCGCAAAGACCTCTAAAAAACAAGGTGAGACGCGGAATTCTACGTGTGATAAGTAGCTTTCCCTTCCGATGCCGGAACTTTGGTAACTTTGCTTCAGATGGCTCTACGATGGGGTATCGCGAGTGCGGGCAAAATATCTCACGACTTCACGACCGCCCTGTCGACACTGCCGGAAAAAGATCACCGCGCGGTGGCCGTGGCGGCTCGGGACTTGTCGAGAGCTCAGGATTTTGCCAAGCTGCACGGCATAAAAAGTGCCTATGGCTCGTATGAGGAACTCGCCAAGGACGCCAATGTTGGTGAGTCCGAGATTTGTAACTGGAAATTTTCGTTGCAGGCTTCTGTGGGACACTGCTTGTTTTGTTTACTACTAATGTTCCTTTCGATGCGCTGATAGACTTAAACTTGCAACAGACGTTGTTTACATCGGCTCGTTGAATCCCCAACACTTGGAGATCGCGCAACTCATGTTGCGCGCTGGCAAACACGTGCTTTGCGAAAAGCCGCTTACCCTGAACCACAGGCAAAGCAGCGAACTGATCGCGGAAGCACATGCCAAAGGACTTTTCCTCATGGAGGCCATCTGGAGCCGCTGCTTCCCAGCTTACGACAGAGTGAAGACGGAAATAAAGGCTGGAGCGATCGGCGATGTCAAACACGTAATTGTGTCCTTTGGATTCAATTTGGAAAATGTTGGGCGTTTGACGTGAGTGGAATAATGCCCATAGTCATTGAGAACTAACTTCCCGCTCGTCCCTTAAGGGGAGGGTAGGCGTTTCAGCGTGAAAAAACCCGAGTAAAAATGATTGTATATACTTAGATACAATTATATAAAAATGATATACAATCATATATATTTATATATAGATTTATATATAATTGTATATAACTCTATACATTCTTATATATAATCCGATATAAATGTACTTCCATCAAATTTGATTTGATAAAATTATATATAGTTCTGTATATAATGATATATGGAGATACTATTTTGATACGGAGTTTATATAGTTAGATATAATATCATATACAGTTATATATAATTCAATATAGTGTTGTATATAATTATATTTATACGTGAAACTTTTATTTACGGTTTATATAATTAGATATAATATTATATACAGTTATATATAATTCAATATAGTGTTGTATATAATTGTATTCACGGTATATAAAATTGTATATGACTGTATATGACCCGAGCAATAATGATTGTATATACTTGGATACAATTATATATGACTCTATACATTCGTATATATAATCTGATATAAATGTACTTCCATCAAATTTGATTTGATAAAATTATACATATTTCTGTATATAATGATATATGGAGATACTACCCAAGTAAAAATGAATATATATAATCATATATAATTGTATATTAATTGATCATATACAATTGTATACAAAAATTGGCCCGATAGAATTGTATATATTTGTATACGTTTATATACAAATATATACAATTCTATCGCTCCAATTTTTGTATACAATTGTATACAAAGTAAAAATTGTATACAAAGTAAAGTATCATCAAAGTATCCTCCCCCCAACGGTATTTGATCATTTTTTTTTTTCATTTCTAAATTTTTGGTGGTCACGTAAAGAGAAAAGTGCTATTTTTCACGAAAAATTGCGCCATTTTGGGGGTGGTAAACCCCCTTAATGTAAAAAAATCTCAAACTAACCGTTGGGGGGAGGTATTTTATATGTAGAAAGCGTGTACCGAGTTTGAAATAAATCGGTCATGTAGTTTTCAAATGGCCGTGAACACGGACTTTGAAAAAGTTGTTTCGAGAAAAAAGCGGCACCGGCTTGTTTGTGGATATTTTCGCGTACAAATTTCACGGAATGTTCTTGAAATGACACTTAACAATGTACAAAAGGTTTCAATAAATTCACTTTATCCGTATAGATGAAAAAAATTCGCAAAAAAGTGTTTTTTTTCACGCTGAAACCTCTATCCTCCCCTTAATGAAATGTGCTCCTGAAATGTTTCATTAAGGCGGAAGCATGAAGTAGAAGGTCCAAAAAAAGCGTTTTCGGGATATTTTTTAGAAGGGAAAAAAACAAGTGAGTCCAGTAAACATTGAGGTATCTTTTCACCTATATTTGAAATGTATAAAAAAATGTTTCAACATGAAACGATAAACGACTGCAGATTTATCAGCCTATTTTATGTGCGCTTTGCCCCTGCAGTCCCCAATCATTGGAAAAGTGCAGCTCGTAATTCTTGACTGAAACAAAAAAAACCAATAAACTTTTCAATTGTCATATATTTTTCTTCTGGCTGAATTAAGAAAAGGTTGAAAAAATCATGAAATGATAACTTTTCTCAGGTTTGAAAGAAAAATGTGTTAAAAAAAACTTCAGCGTGCTATAAAAATGATTTAGAAAGACTTTTTCAATTACTTTTTTAGTTCACTTAGAAGAGATTTTCATTCGCAAGAAAATAAATTTTGGTTTGATTCAATAGTTCGTTTAGTTTTTTTGCTATCACGCCCGCCAATTTGGAGAAACTTTCAATAGGTCAATACCCAAATTACGTAACGCAAAATTTCCCACTTTTTTTATTTTTCCCAATTCCAATGAAAAAAGTGCACTTTTTTTGTAATTTTTGGTTTTAAATCCCTTTGGATCGCTTCAATCCGTATATTTCGATGAATTTTTTTACGCAACCTCCACTTCAAATGTGTTATTCTATACACATACACGCTCATTGCAAAAATAAAGGGAACAATAAAATTTCAAAAAAATTTCATTGATTTTTGAATAGCTGTAACTTTGTGGAAAATAGTCGTTTAGTAAAAAATGGGGTTTTAAAGCTTGAAATCTCTAGTTTACGAATCTAACCGGTAAACATTTTTTTAAGCAACACGCTGGGCGGAAATCTAAGAAATAGCGGGAGGAAAAAATTTTAGATTTTTTTTTGAAATCCTTTGCGGCTTCCAAAAAAATTTGAGCTTGATCATTACTGGAGTCATTTAGCCTGATTCTTCAGCTTGGAAACGGTATTTTTTGGACCTCTGTACGACCATTTATCGCTGAGATATCGGCGTTTAAAAAAAAAAGGAGCTTTTTTCGTAGATCATCAATATCTCATGAACAAATGATCGTACGTGGGTTTCGTAGACTGTACACGTGAAAAGTACGAAAAAAATGACTTTTTTCCGCGTTTTGGAAAATCCACGTCAACTTTGCAAATATTTCGGAAATGACTCATATTTCTAGGTTTTTTTAGTTCGATACATACCCAAAGACCACCCACAATTTAAAATCAATCGGCTGAACCGTTATTTTTTACCAAACGTCAAAGTTTCATAAAAAATTAAAGAAACACTTCTATTGTTCCTTAAATGTCAATTAATGATGATTAAAAAAGAAATCCGTTATTTTTTCTCACAGTTTCGAAATAACTTTTCTTTTTCCAAGATTTAAAGAAAAGTTCGAACTGTGAGAAACTGTTTTATTAGGAGTACAACTTTGCAGTGACCGTTTTTTTTCAAAAGTTTAAGGCTTTATTATAAAAAAGTGGCTACATATTTTTTAATCAAAGTACTGCCCGTCGCTAGCTACGACCTCGGCCCATCTTTCAGGTAGCATTCGAATCCCGCGTCGATAAAAGTCTCGGTCGTTGGAGGCAATCCAGGAATCGACCCAATTTTTGACTTCTTCGTAAGTACCAAAGTGCTGGTCAGCCAAATCGTGTGCCATTGACCGGAACAAGTGATAGTCGGAAGGGGCAATGTCTGGAGAGTACGGCGGGTGGGATAAAACCTCCCATTTCAGCGTTTCCAAGTACTTTTTTACGACATTTGCAACATGGGGTCGGGCATTGTCATGCTGCAGTATAACCTTGTCATGTCTTTCGTTGAATTGTGGCCGTTTCTCTTTGAGTGCCTTACTCAAGCGCATCAACTGACGTCGGTAGAGTTCCCCTGTGATGGTTTCCGATGGTTTGAGCAGCTCATAGTACACAACGCCCAGCTGGTCCCACCAGATACACAGCATCACTTTGGATCCGTGAATATTCGGTTTGGGCGTCGATGAACCACCGCCGACACGTTTTCTCACTAATAGAATCCTCCCCGTAAGCATCTACAAGCAAACGGTGGGCCTCAGCCGCAGATTTCTTGATGTTGAAGAAGTAAATCATAACCTCCCGCAAATGCTGAGAATTCGGCTCGTAGGTTGCCATGTTTGAGGGCCTATAGCTTTATAATGCATACACGTATCCGGTAGCTTTTTTAAATTGTTTACATTGGCAGAGCCTCTAGTTTAAAATGCCACTTTTTTTATTGAGCTAGGGCCACTACTTCGGCCGCAGTGACTCTCTAAGTAAAACGGTCACTGCAAAGTTGTACTCCTAATATTTTCGCAATATTTGAAAAGTTGACGTGAATTTTCCAAAACGGAAAAAAAGTCTTTTTTCGTACTTTTTCAAATCATTATTAAGGATAAAAAATTCTCTAACGTACAAAAAGGTGCTTTTGGAGAATTTATCCCAGTTTACAAGACCCACCTTTAGCTCGCTGTACGATCATTTGTTCGTGAGATATTGATGATTACGAAAAAAGCTCCTTTTTTCTTTAAACGCCGATATCTCAGCGACAAATGGTCGTACAGAGGTTAAAAAAATACCGTCTTGAAGCTGATGAATCAGGCTAAATGACCTCAGTATTGATCAAGCTCAAATTTTTTTTTGAGCCTGCGGACGATTTTGAAAAAAAAAACGAAAATTTTTGCCTCGAGCTATTTCTTAGATTCACGCCGAGCGTGTTGCTTAGAATAAAAATTCCGGTGAGATTCGTAAACTAGAGATTTCAAGCTTTAAAAACCAATTTTGTTTTTTCCGATACGACCATTTTTCATTTCAGTTACAGCTATTAAAAAATCAATGAATTTTTTTTTTAATTTCCTTGTTCCCTTAATTTTTGTAGTCAGTGTATTTGACTGCCCCCCTTCAAGTTAAATATATGAGTTCGAAAAAACGTGTCTGCATTTTGTCCAAAAACCATGCATAGTTTTCGAGAGACTTAATCAGGCATCCTCGTGTTACAGTTCCAAAGAACAAGGCGGCGGCACGATCCTGGATCTTGGCGTTTATACCATTCAACTTGCGAGTTTCGTATTCGACGGTGAGGAGCCGCTGAGCATTAAAGCTGCGGGACACCTGAACGACGACGGCGTGGATATGAGCATGTCGGCCACTCTCCTGTACAAGAATAATCGGCTGGCAACGATAATGACGAACGGAACGGTGAATATGCCAAACGAGGCGATTATAGTCGGAACTAGGGGCACCATAAGGATTCCCAATTTCTGGTGTCCCACGTTGATTGAACTGCCTTCTGGAAAATTGGAATTTCCGCTCCCAGAGGCTCGACAAAAGTTCAACTTCATCAACAGCGCAGGATTGCGATACGAGGCCGAGGAAGCGCGTACTTGCATCAAGGCGGGGAAAAAAGAGAGTCAAAAAGTGTCGCACGCGGAATCGTTGCTGATCGCTAAAATCGAGGATGAATTGCGTCGTCAGATCGGTGTCGTCTACGATGCCGATTAAAAATGTGTGATTTTTCAATCGATTAAAGAAAGTGTGACTTTTGATCATCAAAATAAGTGTAACTTCTTTAATCAATTGAAAAAGCATCACATTTATTGATCATTTGAACAGCGAAACGCTCACGACTTTGTTTGCCTTTTTCAATGAATTGAAATTCACTTTGAAAAACAAAGAAAGTCGCGCTGTTCGCGCAAAATCAATTGAACAAGCGTAACATTTTTTGATCAATTTATAAATTGAGGCGGATAAAAAGATATGGCCTTTTTAACCGTATCACATGGACAGTAGCGTGGATCGGATTATCATGAATAATTTATCGTACAACTAACCGAAATGCACGATTGATTATTCCTACCCGGAAACTCTGATTTTTCGACGAATATCAGACTGTCAGTTTTTACAACAACTTCCAGTTTCTGTTGATGGTTGAGATGTTAACAAATATATATTTTATATATGTTATATGATTATATATTTTGTATAATACGTATACGAAAAATAAAGAAAATTGCAAAAATGGTTTTCTTACAATTCATTCGCGAAATATTCGCCGATTTTTGGCATCTCCTTGTACTCGTATTGTACCCGAATGAAACGGATTCAATCATACGCGCACTTTCCGCCACCTGATGCTGTCCAATACTGATTTTTTTTGCAGAAGCTAATCTGGCCTTTTCACACCAATGCGTCTAATCAGTCCTACAGCCTTCAGACGTCGGGATATCGTACTTCGACTAATGTCGGCACGATTTTCACTACGTAATTCTCTCGAAATGCCTGCTGCAGTTTTTCGTGGATCTATAACGCACTTCCTCTTTATAATTTTGTCAACGTATTCCGTAGTTTTTCACGGTACTTCGACTTTTGTCACACATCGAATTTGTTAATTTATATTTACGAATAATACGATTGACCGTACTTTTTTCAATGGATAAAGTAGTCGCAATATCGCGAGAACTCTTTCCTACTGAAGAAAATTTTCACACGATTTTACGGACCTTAATGTTCGTGTGTTTCGCCATCGCGGCAGAAATGAGACTGATTTTTCATTGTCGTGCATGTTTTGAAACTAGTACGAAAGAAAATGCAAACAAATTGTGCGTAAAAAGCCGGACGAGACAGCGGCTCGATACTTTTGCACACCGACGAAACTCGTTCGACGTCTGTAATCAAATAATAAGCCGTACAAAAAAATAATACATCACGCTATTACTCATATCATAGCTCTCTTAAAAATATGAAATAATTAACGAGTTCAGGAATTAAATATTTTATCACTTTGCTCAAAAAAATCGGGTGGCCCGAAACTTTTGCACGCCACTGTATATTGGTTTTGAAAAACTTGATTTTCCGACTTTTACAACTAGACATAACCCCTTAAGGTGAAGCTGTACCACGTGACATATGAGTGCAAGACAGATAGCTACAATTTTTGAACCCACATTACTCAGAGGTCGATCATATTTAGAGCAAAACAAAATAGTCAAGTTCTGCGTCAGGAAATTCTCCAGAGGAATTCTCCTTTGTTTTTTCCTAAAAAACTCACCCGTGCATGAAAAAACTCCCTTCGAAAAGTTGTGAAGTTATGTTGACCTTCTCCATGCCCTTGTGCCTCCCTATTCCCAGGCTGTGTGAATGACCACAGAATTTATAAGACATTGACATTTCATCTATTTCAACATGAAAATGTTTTGCTTATGACTTTATTGAAATGAACTCTGTCTTTATTATCCTATTCGATTTTTTTTGTTCTTCTTGAAGACTACGTTTTCTTCTTTCCATTCCACGCGTCTCCACTGTCGTACGATGCGGTTCGGCGTATTACAGTATTCGTTACAATTACACCTATCGCTTTCCCAGGTAGCAATTTGAAAATAGTTGTCTATTAGTTGTCCAAATGGGTACCAAATGTCCGCTTGAAAGTTATGTATAAGTTATCATGTGTCCAAAAGTTATCTTTTTGGATGGTTGTTGACTTTAAGATAACTTCCGGGCGGACATTTGGCACCCTTTTAGTCGACTTTTGGACAACTTTTTGAAAATTTCTACCTGGGTTCTTCAATGTTACTTTTTTAAATAGTAATTGAGAGAGTCCTGCTTCGATCTTATTCACTTTAAGAATATGATAGATTTTCCATTGCCTTAGCTTTCTTTACCACAGTATAGCCACATTCGAGGGCAAATTAGAAAAAATCCACAGCTTCCCAGGTAGAAAAATGTTATGTATATGGCATCCGAAAGATATCGCGAAACGGATACGGATAACTTTTTGGTTGTCCAAAAAGACGACGTTTTGTATTACAAAATGTATCACTTATGTCCGCTTGGCAGATAACTTATTTGTGTCCGATAGTTAAGAGGGAATGATACCTCATCGCGGTCGGTATGGTAGAACAATTATAGATTCCCAAAAATCTCGAAAACGGCTCTTCAGATCCCGTCGAAACTTTGCCAAATTTTCGACGTCAAATAGATAGACGAACAGCTGTCTTCCCCTCAAATTTTCTGAATTTGAGGGAAAAAATGTAGATTGGCTTATCATAAACCAATCTAGTTTTTTTCTCAAATTCATCAGTTCGTATTTGACGTCGTTTCTCAAATTCTCAGTTCGTATTTGACGTCGTTTGGCAAAGTTTCGACGGGATCTGAAGAGCCGTTTTCGAGATTTTTGGGAATCTATCATTGTTCTGCCATACCGACCGCGATGAGGTATCATTCCCTCTTAACTATACGGCAACTTTTAATGTTTGTCATCAAAGTCATCAAATAGATATATCTTAAAGATATCTTCTTAAAGGCAAAAAATGCCAAGATACCGCTACCATCTAAAAGTCGTCCAATAGGCATCCGAATGAGGTTAACAAAACGACATCTAAACGGTATCGAAGAGTACTATAGAAAAGATATCTATTGGCGTTATATATGTATAACAATATCCTATCCATTTCTTTATCAAAATTAACCTATTAATAATCTAGAATATTTAATATGGCTCAATAATCTAGACTGTTAATAAGTTAATTCTTATAATGAAAAAATTGATAAGATATTCTTATGTCGGTTTCGAAGTGGGCTAGGTCATTATGAATAAAACATTGATTAATTCATTATAAGTGAAATGCAATTTAATATTATAAAAACGGTACAGTCGTTATTAGACTTCTCTCCCCTTAGAGTCACGTCTTTTGGTGGTTGCCATGCTCCAAGCGATCCCGTGGATAACCTCAAAAGCAGACATACGCTTTTAGAATAAAAAGGTAGTACATTAAACACATATATGTACTCACAGAGGCGAAAAGAATAGTAGGATAAAAGGCACTCACGTATATTTCAGGACCTTTATTTCTTCAACTACTTGTTGTTATACACATTTTTTTCCCGGTGAAATGTAATATGACACGCTACATTCGCACTATGATAAAAGTGATCCGTTGGATGTGATCATTAGGACAACATTTGGATGACTTTTTACTATTTCCCGCCAATACCAAATATCTTAAAAGGCAGCATCCCAGGCAGCATAAATGTCAAATTGACGTCGATAAGTTGCCGTTCTCAGGTTGTCTTTAGGATATGACCGTAAGATAACTATTCGACATCTTTCAAATGACATCCCGTATAATGCTGCCGTAAAGTTATCTTTTTTATGATATCTTTCGGCGATGAAAACGGATGTCTAAAAGGTATCCCAAATTATTATCCAATTGGTGACTTTTCTAAGTTATCAAAAAGTTATCGCTTTATGGTTATCTATTGTATCTAGTTGAATGTTGTCCGAAGGATATCACAAAGACGAATTACATAAGACGTCTTTTCCACGACATCTTTCAGATATCGGGAAAATGCTGCCTTTTAAGATATTTGGTATTAGCGGAAACAGTAAAAAGTCATCCAAATGTTGTCCTAAAGATGACATCGAACGGATCACTTTTGTCATAGTGCGAATATAAGTGTGTCATACCGTTTCATTTCGCCGGCAAAAATTCCGTGTAACGATACTTAATCAAGTAAATATAGCTGTTGAAATATATATACGCGAGTGTCTTTCGTTCTATTATTCTTTTTTCCTATGCATATATTTAATGTACAGTGTTTTTATTCTAAAAGCGTACGTCTACTTTTTAGGTTAGCCAAGAGATTGTTTGAAGTAGGATATACTTCGAGTATCGACTTAAAAGTTCGAGTAAGTACAATATTCTACTCTTTTATAGTTTGCTTTCCTATGCACTTTTTATATTTCTATGCAAATTCGTTGAGGCACGTATCAAAGCACTCGTCAAACCTAACCTACGAAGTGCACTGTATCACCAATTTTACTGTGCCGTAAAAAACCTCGTCCGATCCTAATTCAGGATTGTCGATTTGCATTGCAGAATCGTTAAAAAATAGCTGCTTCCCAGATATGTGTTTAGTACATATACATATTTAATTAATTTCCATTTGATTCTAAAAGCGTATGTTTCCTTTTCAGGATATTCAAGGGATCGTTTGGAGCAGACGTTTTTGGCGGAGGACTTGAAAATTTAAGTAAGTATGCTTTTTTCTACTTTATATTTTCATGTAATTAAATATATTATAAACGTTTAAAAGATAGTTTATCCATATAAAAATGATGGGTCCGCCGCTGAAGCCGTTTCTTGAACTGTCACAAAAACAGCAAAGGCGGAGAGTTTCTATTGCATTAGAAAGTGACCTGAATTCGGTATATCGTGTAGATTTAAATCCTAATGCTGTTGTGCCAAATCCTGCCGAACCTCGCGGATCACCACCAAGAGCTTGCATTGTTCAATAACTGTAGGATATTATATGGATGTCGATTATATCTTCTTATTTTGGGATCACTGAACCAGAAGCATTTAAACGAAAGGCGGTAGCTTTATTAGAATTTACGAACGATACAATAATTAATTCAGCTTGGGCGTACTGTGAACCGAAACTCGTCTTTGCTACGACTGCCCAAAACATGTATCCTTGGAAGGCGTTTCGGTTGTTTAAAAACATCGCCTCTCAGTCATGGCCGGTTTACTTGCACATACATTAACAATATAATGCGGAGATAGAATATCCGATCACTAGGGTGGGATTGATTTCACACCCTACATAACTGATGAGGTATTCCAGAAGTAAAAAAATTTTTAATGAAAATGCAAAATATAATTGTAATTTTTTTCTTCTTATTTAGATCTTCATGTAATTGATCTTTCATTTTTCAGCTGAATGTCGTGATGAGCGGCTGTTTACTAATTTAATTATAAAATTGTATGTTCTAGAGACAAAAAATCCAAGAAATTGGAGGAAAAACAGTCCAAAAGATCGTCAAGCATTCGTTGGACGCTCTCATCGATGACGAATTGACGCAGAGAGTCGTATGGGTTTTTGGGGCGGAGGACAAGCCGAAAATATCGAAATTTCATTTTCCTTGCATTATTATTGGTACGTATAATGTGTGCGCATGTATGAATAGATAGGATATTATTTCAATATTTTGTGAAGTACAGTAGAACCTCGATTATCCGAACTAGTCTCGGTCCCAATTAGTTCGGATAATCAAAAGTTCGGATAATCGGAACGTGGGTTTTTTGGGACGAGATCATAAGCAACAATGCTGTTTATGATCTCGTCCCAAAAAACCCACGTTTCGATTATCTGAACTTTTGATTATCCGAGCTAATTGGGACCGAGATTAGTTCGGATAATCGAGGTTCTACTGTAGTTCGCTGTATAGAAGTCGTCAAACGTTGAATAATATCTTATTGATAATATTTGGTTATTTTCTTTTCCAGATGTCGTAGGAAGCGTTTTTGCTGACGCAAAGTTGAAGGAGATCGAAGCTCGCATCGCCGACTGGCTTCGCCGTGGGGGGACCGCATAAAAGCGGTAAACATCGCAACCACCAAAAGGCGTAATCGCAACAGCGAAGTCCAATGACGATTGTATCATAATTTTTTAAAAATATTTTAACATTAAATTTATGTTTATAACATTTAATTATATTTCACTTATAATTATTAATTGATGTTTTATTTATAATGACCAAGCCCACTTCTCAACCGACATGACAATATCTTATTAATTTCTTTATTATAAAAATTAACTTATTAACAGTCTAGAATATTTAATATAGCTTAATAATATCCATTTTGATTATTATATGGTAAGCATAGTTGATGAAAGTTTTTTTTGCAATCCGAACGAGAATATATATATATATATATATATATATATATATATATATATACGCAAGTTCATATAGAAAGTAACAAAAAATTTCATCATCTTTGCTTATCATATAATAATTGAAAATCGGCAATATTGAGGTATATTAAATATTCTAGACTATTAACAAGTTAATTTTTATGAAGAAATGGATAGGATATATATATATATATATATATCCATATATGGCCAATAAATAGATAACCTTTCGATAGTACTCTTCGATGCCATTTGGATGTCATTTTGTCAACCTTATTCGGATGCCTATTAGACGACTTTTAGATGGCAGTGGTATCTTGGCATTTTTGTGCCTTTAAGAGGACATCTTTCGGATATATCGATTTGGTGACTTTAAGCTAACTTACCGACAACTGATAAGAGTTAACCTTTTGTTGACATTTTGGTAACCATCAAAAGTTGTCGTATAGTTAACTATCGGACACGAATAAATTATCTGCCAAGCGGACATAAGTGATACGTTTTGTAATACAAAACGGCGTCTTTTTGGACAACCAAAAAGTTATCCGTATCCGTTTCGCATATCTTTCGGATGCCAAATGGATAACATTTTGCTACCTGGGATATTACCGATATCTGAAAGATGTCATGAAAAAGACGTCTTATGTAATTCGTCTTTATGATATCCTTTGGATAACGTTGAACTAGATACAATAGATAACAGTAACTAGATAACTTTTTGATAACTTAAAAAACCACCACCAATTGGATAATATTTTGGGATACCTTTTAGACATCCGTTTTCATCGCCGAAAGATATCAAAAAATATAACTTTACGGCAGCATTATACGGGATGTCATTTGAAAGATGTCGAATAGTTATCTTACGGTCATGTCTTGAAGGTAACCTGACAACGGTAACTTATCAACGTCAATTGGACATTTATGCTGCCTGGGATGTCCATGACAGAGTAATTCGATTTCTCGCGCCAATTCACCGCAGCGACACCTTGCGGTTAACCAGCGACGTCACAGGAGTGAGCGAGACGAACGGAAAGGAGAGAGAGATAAAGAATAAATAACACGAAGCACGGCGTGTTCGGAGAGAACACATTTATCGCGCGCGTACAGTAGGCGACAGAAAAGACTTTTCCTATTTTTTTCATTCGCAACGTACCGCCTTATCGCGATTTACGAAATATTTTATCAAATATTCTTCATATATTTATATATCAATAAATTGTTAAACTATGGCAGAGAAATTCGATACGTAAGTTCAATTACAAACGAGTGCGCCGGTAAATTCTTTTGTTTTTTTCGTTCCTCAATAAAATACGAAAAGCTGTTCGTTCACGCGTTGGAACATGGAGGTTGGAACCGCCACCTCGTCACATTATTGACATGTGTCAAATGTTTTCGTTCGATGCTCCTTTTTTTTTACTTCATCGCACAACGTGTTTCCCGAGATTTTACTGACTACGAATCGACCCGATATCGTAGAAACCGAAAACGCGTCGCGACTCTCGACATTTTATTGAGTGATTTGTTTTTCACCTCGAGGTTCGATTTCGAGGAGGAAATTAACGCGTCGTCGTTTGTTTTTAGGTTAAAGACGACCGATGACGACAGCGAAGAGATAGACCTGTGCGACCCGACGGCCAAACTCAGGCTGGTGAGCTTTTCCTCTCGTTATGTTTTTACGCATCTGAAATTCCTCGCTCTACAACCGAGTCTCGCGCTTCGCAGCCACCTATCGAAATAGGCCCCAACGAACATCCCCTACAGTTCGGCTATGCGCTCTGGTACACGCGCAATCCGGTCGGCAAAATAACCGATTCTGGCTACGCGCAAAATCTCAGGCTCGTAGGAAGATTCGCCAGCGTGGAGCAATTTTGGGCGTTGTACAGTCACTTACTGAGGCCTTCGGAACTCATGTCCAATTCGGACTTTCATCTGTTCAAAAACGGCATCAAACCCATGTGGGAAGTGAGTTTACGGCGTTGAGTATAACGGACCAGACGAGGGTGGCGTACTTGTCGCGAGAAACCCTCATCCGCTTGATAACGTTCGCCAAGGCACCTTTCGCTCTTGTTCCCAGGATGTCAACAATCGCATGGGCGGCAGATTTCAGCTGAAGTTGAGAAAGGGACTCGTCGATCGGTGCTGGGAGAATCTGTTGTTGGCGTTGTTAGGAGAGCAATTTATGGTCGGAGAGGAAATCTGCGGCGTTGTTGTATCAGTAAAATTTGGGGTATTTATGCAACGGAGTAATTCCGACAGCTATTTGTACGATAGAATCATCGTAGTTTACATTTTCTTTGCAATGTTTCTTTCTCACCTAGCCCTCTCGCGTGTCGATGCGCCATCTTCTTGTTCCCGAAAGACCTTACGTGCACAAACCACGGACTCTCATTTCCTAATGCACTAGCCTATCGCACGAGATGAAGTTTGCAACGTCGGAATGCAACGAAAGTTCATTTTTCTTATACCCACGTTTTTTTTGCCGGTTTGGGGTACGAAAATCACTCGAACGGTTTTTTCTTATCCTCTCAAGGCCTTAGGCCACGGAAAAACGGGTATAAAATCATGCGCGAATTTAACAATTTTTCTTCGTATGAAAAAGTGATTCACTCATAAAATTAATTACACATTTATTCAGTATGCATACCAAGCTGTTAGAAAATATATTTTTTTCGATGTACAAAATGGCCGAATACTAATATTTTCTTTTATCGTTTTTTTTTTGGGCGTTCCGTGGCGTGACATTTAGCATCCACGATTTTTTACCTAGAACAAACAACAAAAATTCTTGTGAATCTACATTGGAATACCTACAGAAGTACGTACGGAATTAAAAAAAGATTGTTTTATTCAAAAGTTGTAGGTATTTGAACTTAACGGCGGGGTAAAGTTAATTCGGCGAAAAAAAGGCATGTTTTTAAGATTTTTTTTTGGCGTAACGAATAGTGTTCGTTTATTGAAAAATTTACATATAATAAAGTAACATTTGAACAACATTCTCCTAAATTTGCATTGCAAAATATTCAAAATTGAGCGAGTGAAAATTAAACCCCGGAGGCGTCTCGAAAAAAAAGTTGGTTTGCGGTGTGCACCATAACTCGCAACAGAATCATTTGAAACAAAAAAATCAAAATGCATTTGTTAAAGGAGATGTTTCTCGAGGTAATGACGAGAGGATTTTTTTTTTCGATTTTTCGATTTTTCGCAGCACTTGGGAGCCAAAAACCCGATTTTCGCTAAAAAAATCGGCTAATTTGTTGTTGAAAAATTAGTAATTATTAAAAAAAACAAAAAAGCTCTCGACAATACGTGGTGAATTATGTGAAGAAGTACTGTGCAAAATTTCAAAGCGATTGGTCCAGTAGATTTTGAGTTATCGTGCACACGGACTTCAAATATGACAAGTCTCAGAAAAACGGTTTGAAAAACGCAGAAGAGAAGAGAACGGCATGGAGCAATAGACGCTCAAATACTCATGACTTCGTCAATTTTACTCCGATCGACTTGAAATTTTAACACAATATTCTTAATATATTATGCATTCATTTAAAAAAATTTTTAAAAATGAAAAAAAAAAATTTAATACTTTACCCCGCCCTTAAGGAGGTTGGAGCGTTAGCCACAATCCAAGGTTAAATTTAATAAAAAAAATACATGTTATTGTTTACACTATACTGAGTCTTTACGAATTTTTTGAACTTTTTTCACCACCAAACACCAGAGATAAAAAATAGTTTAATGTATGTCATTTAACGTGCGGTTAGATGGGCAAGACTTTAAACTAAAGGTTATGTAATTTTTATTGTTATTTAGCACCAAGATAAATCATTTCTAACAACGGATTTACGCAAACTGAACCTTTGTGAAAATTTAGAAAAAAAAAATCCTCATCTTGCCCATCGTAAACCATGGGCCAATAATCTCGTGACGTAAATATGAATAGGCATAATTCAGAATTACTCAAAATTTCATTGTGAATTGTATAAAACATTCGTTGTCGTAGTTCTTTTTCATAACAATCATCGATAATGTGATGCGTTTTCAAGTTGGTAGTAACACAAAAGTTTTTCTACTTTACGTAATAAAAATGTTAAAATGCATAATTTTGCCCCTTAATTATATATTTAAAAAAATTAGCATATATAGAATAAATCTGTACCTTGTAAGCATTTTTTTGAGGTTCATTGAAAAAAAAAATGAATAAACCGTCATTTGACTCAACTGAATCGCTCCAACCTCCTTAAGAAATGAATTTTCAGTGGAAAATTTCGTTCTAACTACTCATAAACTGCTTATAAAATGAAAAGTTTTCGATTAATCAGAAATTCCATGTGTACTTCTCTGCGAAATGCAATGAGGAACATAACTTTCAAATTTGAAGTAAATCGAGTGAAAATTGTTGGTTATTTGTCACGCCGATTAGAAAAAAGCTGTTTCGAGAAGTTTCGAGTAATCGGCCATTTTGTACATCGAAAAAAAATATAGATATTTTTTCTAACAGCTTGATTTTCATACTAAATAGATGTGTAATAAATTTTCATTAGTTAATCACTTTTTCATACGAAAAAATGGTTAAATTTGCACATGATTTTATACCCGTTACTGCGGCCTGAGGCCTTAAGGCGTTACCCCCACTTGTAACGCAAAAAAAGGCCTTTTTCATGAATTTTTTAAAAGAAAACTACAAAACTTTTTTAATCGATCAGTATACCATCTTAAAGAACTTTCAGTAATTTTTTTATTGAAAAATATTGCATTGTTAAGTGGCAAATGGCCGTCAATGAAATAATGTTTTTATATACACGGTTTGCGGTGACCAACATTGTGGCGAAGTGGATCATCTGAAAAAAATGCGGATGGATTTAGTCAAATATAAGTATAAACTAGTGTTTCATCGAAGGATTTTAAAAAATATTCATTTTTCACAAAATGGCGGACAGTCAAAGTTAATGGTTCGATTTTAACGAAAAAAACGGCCGTTTTTTGGCTATAAAACGGCCATTTTTTCGAAAAAAAAATCGAACGATTAAAGACTACATTTTTATGTATTAAATAAGCCTGCAAAATTTCAAGAAGATCGGTTCATTAGTGTTCGAGTAATCTTGGTCACCGACTTCAGAAATGCCATTTTGAGAAAAACGCGTTTAAAGTTTCAATTATCCGGTCGTTTACGCAACGGATTCTTCTCTTTCAACGCTCATATCTCAGTCAATTTTGTTCGGATCGACTTGAAATTTTCAGGACATATTCTCAGATACTTATACTTCAAAAAAATGCAATAAAAAAAATCGATTTTTTCAAAATCGCAAGTGGGGGTAACCCCTTAAGGAATCACAATGTAACGGGCAAAAAATAGCTGATTTTTTGGGTTTTTTTTCGATCGTTAACATACGGTAATCAGTCTGATTTTTTTTGTCAAATCAAAGCACTCATGAGGAACAGAAAATAAATTTTGAAACGTTTATCTTTTTTTTTTACATTTTTTTAACGGTTGAAAATATCTTCGAAAAAAGGAGTCCTTCAGTCCAATCAGTATGGAAGCCGCTATCTTGCTATGAAGGTTCTTTTTTT
Organism: Ophion obscuratus; assembly: GCA_964007375.1. Lineage (NCBI taxonomy): Eukaryota > Metazoa > Arthropoda > Insecta > Hymenoptera > Ichneumonidae > Ophion > Ophion obscuratus. The sequence goes on along the minus strand of OZ023312.1, from coordinate 80,009,302 downwards.
TAATCAAAATTGACCAACTGGCGGCGGTTTGGAAAAAGAGTATCGAATTTGGCCTATTTTTTCGATAATTTTTCGTTAAAAAAATATGAAGATTTAAAAAAAAGCTTAGATAGCAAGATAAAAAAACGCGTTTAAAGTTCCGAGTGCGGAATTTTCATATAAATTGTCTACTTACGATCAATCGGCGATGCCAGGTCCATGTTTATAACTGTCTATACTAGCGGATAATGCAAAAAAAAAAATCGATTTTTGACAATTTTACTCTGGTGATTCCTTAAGGACATGGCTCATACGTCCAGTCGGTAAAAATCCTATTGCCAAGTTCTCTCTCAGACGGACCACATTTCAGGCAAATGAAGAGAAAGACGTTGTACGTCGTTCAATATAGTGGAATCTTTTCTTTTTTCCAAACAATCAACTCTCGCACTCGTGGCCGCTTGGTCGGTGTGACACACCCCTTAAGGCGGGAAATCAGTTAAGACGACTCGAAAAATCGAATTTCATTTTTTTTCCCATAACTTGTTAGTAAAACTATTCAAGAATATGTTCCCAAAGTAGTATAAATAATTCATTACTGTCTTGAATGTTACGTTTTCCGTCATTATTTTTAAACGCGTTTTTCTCGAAAAGACTTTTTTCAATTTGTGTACACTCTAGCTCAACAAGTTTCTAGCCTATAATTTTATAAAGTGATAGTTTCTCTATATAATTACGCTCTATATGAACCTAAATTTGGGGCAATATTGTTTAAAGTATATTTTTACAGCAAAAAAGTTTATAACATAATGGCAAAAATTATACAATTTTGTTGAAACACCTCTAAAAAATGGAATTTTCCATTTTTTTGGCCAGAGTTGGGTTCATACAGAAGGAAACTACGTTCTTAAAGTAATCTTCAAAAAATGGAAATATTTGTCTGAAAATATGTATAAAATATTCCCGAAGTTTTAATAGCTTCTATTCATCCATTCCTTGTAAAAAAAAGTAGTCCTAAACTGGGTTCCCGCCTTGAGAGATCTACGATCTTAATCTATAATAATATTAAAGATTGTAAGCAAAATGACGAAATGAAAGAAAACTTTAAAGAGCCTTCTTTGCATTCCAAGGATGCAAACTTCAACGCCATCGCACGAGGCAGCAGGAAAAACCTGTGCCTGTGTGGGCAGCCTGCTGGGTGGTAGTGGGTACCTGAGCTGATACGTGGCTAGGCAGTACCAACCTCGTAGCCACTACTGTCTCTTTCCAAATTCATACTTTTTATTTCCATTGAAAAAACACTATCCGTATATTGCGCGTACGAATGTTGGCTCGCCTTCGCCTCTTCATTCTTTACTTAGGGGTCGTCCATTAATCACGTGAGATTTTTTAGGCCACTTTCTGAGCCCCCCTCCCCCGTTGTGATATGTGGTGAGGTTTCCAGCCCCCCCCCCCCCACATCACGTGTATTTTTTTGTGTTAATAAATGTCAGACACAACCGATAGGGAGTACGGTCTTTGATTGTCAAAAACGAAATAATATACAGGGTGTCCGATTTTAATCTTACACCTGAATTTTCTCGAAAAATATTGCTCGGACGAACTATTGTGTGGAACAAAACTTCTAGGGATTGAAGGGGGACGTTTGAAATAAATTTATTTGAGGAGCCAAAATTCAAAATGGCGGCGTTACAAAGGCTGACATGTTTTTTTCAAACGGAAACATAACTTTTTTTTATTGCCAAAAAATTTGTCAGCTGAAAACTAAAAACTTTTGTTGAAAAAATTTTTTGATAAAGTTCATAGTTTTCAAGTGAGAACATCATTTTCAATTATTTCAGATGTATCCAGGCATGCAACCTCCTACGCTTTGGCTAACGCAAATGCCGGTGGTAGGGACAATTAGACTAAATGTCTCACGGCAAGCCGCTCAATGTTGTATTTTCGAATGTATGACCACTTGAACAAAAAAAGAATCAAATTTTTTTGTTGAAAATTTTGGTTTTTTTTTGTTTTTTTGTTTTCAAATTTGGACGATATTTCATGAGAAAATTTTGGAGGAAAATCGATGAAAAATAGTTTTTTTTTTCCCTTTTAATAGCGTTTGTGTCATTTTCAGGCCCAAAAACGTGTTTCTTTAAATCCTTGACGAACTTTGATCACGATGGGTAGAAAAACACACACACAGACACACACACACACACACACACACACACACACACACACACACACACACACACACACACACACACACACAAATCCTGGATACATCTAAAATAATTGAAAATGATGTTCTCACTTGAAAACTATGAACTTTATCAAAAAATTTTTTCAACAAAAGTTTTTAGTTTTCAGCTGACAAATTTTTTGGCAATAAAAAAAAGTTATGTTTCCGTTTGCAAAAAACATGTCAGCCTTTGTAACGCCGCCATTTTGAATTTTGGCTCCCCAAATAAATTTTTTTCAAACGTCCCCCTTCAATCCCTCGAAGTTTTGTTCCACACAATATTTCGTCCGAGCAATATTTTTCAAGAAAATTCAGGTGTAAGATTAAAATGGGACACCCTGTATATTGTCAATATATTTAAATGGCATTGTCCTAGCACCATGGGCTCATTTGAGTGTTTTCTACAGTCACAAGTGGACAAGCCTTTTATGAACCAGATGTAGGCACCTCACTTTAAGTAGGTGGCCAGTCGAACTTAAATAGAACTAAAAACTGTTGTTCAGGTTACTTTTTAGGCACAAGCAGGGGGTTGAAACTTTCTTTCCCCTACCGGTATACAAAAGCTGCTCTTTTCGACCGCTTTTTTAGTTCTACTTCTCCCCATGGCGCTAGCAGTTATCTTACAATATTCTTATTGCGCAGGCGCGAGGCCCGCACGGCGTACATAGCGACCGTATTATATACATAGCCCCTGCGCACGCATCAGGTTCTAAGAGTGTAACTAGCGCTGCGAGTGGCAGAGTACGACACTAAAAATGCGGTCATTTTGCGTAGCAAAAATTCTAAAAGGTGCCAGCCCCCTGGGCACAACTTGCCTGTTCAATAGCTCACAGCGGATAACCTCCGGTTCACGCAGTTACACAAAAAAATTCACGTGATATGTCACAACAACCCCCCCCCCCCCCCCCAGCGTGATCGATCGTGATGTTATCCAAACCCCCCTCCCCCTATTTGAGCCTCACGTGATTAATGGACGGCCCCTTACTGCAAAAATCATTCGGCAAGTGTGTGTGCTTATCTTTCACGAAGGAGGACAAACTGTACGTCTGGAATCGCAAATGCGAGGACGTCGCGACGAGAGCCAGAATAAGAGACACACTGAAACGGGTTTTGAATATACCGGCGGACGCTCGAATGAAATACAAGACTCACAACGACGCCCTCAAACACAACGCGCCCAAGGGCCAAGACGAGTAACAACGGAAGATCGGAAACGCAGATCGTCGCGCGACATTAAACCTTGACCATTCGTGAAACGAGTATCCAGGTATGGTTCGAACATTTATTCGTCAATCGTGCACTCGCAGTATGTAACGGTCAAACGAGTATTGTAGTACAGAAGGATTTTTTTTTACGAGCCAGTCGACAATTAGCTGCAAATTTACGTTTTATATGCATCAATTTTCCATTAAGGGTGGTTGCACACCATTCGTCTCAATTTTCTTATTGTATTGATAACTGCCAAACTTTCTAACGATTTATGTCAAAGGGTACTGATTTTTTTACACGAAAAATAGGTTTAAGGGGTCTTCTCACTTTAGACGCTAAAAATGCTATTTTCATCAATTTTTTTGATAGGTTTATATCATAGATATTGATATAAAAGTTGTTGCACTTAATAAATACACTTTTGAAATACAGGGTCCGGCAATAAAACCTCCCGTATTTGAAGACGCCATTGTGTGAGTTGTAGTGGGGATACTGAAGTGGTGGGGGTATTGTTTGAAAGCGGTGTATGTGCCATCTTCGGTATGCGCCATGGCGTGGCTCGGTGAGCATCGTGCGTTTATCGTGGAGGAATTTATTAGGAACGGTGGTTCTGTGATTACTTCTCAGCGAGCATTTAGAATTCGATTCAAACTTGGCCGACATGATTGTGTTCCTGATAGAAAAACCATTCAACTCTGGGTGTCAAACTTTAGACAAACAGGTTCAACATTGAAAAAAAAAACCTACTGGCCGACCTCGGACTGTAACAACGCCGGAAAATGTAACGCGTGTGAGAGCATCCGTCCAACGATCACCTACGCGTTCAGCACGTAAACATGCAGCTGCCCTAGGATTATCTGACAGAAGTGTTAGAAGAATTCTCCATAGGGAACTTAATATGCACCCCTACAAGTTGATGATTACCCAGGAATTAGGTAACAGAGATTTTGAAACTCGCAGAGCTGTGTATGGGTATCATCCTAATAAATTCCTCCACGATAAACGCACGATGCTCACCAAGCCACGCCATGGCGCATACCGAAGATGGCACACACACCGCTTTCAAACAATACCCCCACCACTTCAGTATCCCCACTACACTCACACAATGGCGTCTTCAAATACGGGAGGTTTTATTGCCGGACCCTGTATATGTTAAAAAAAATATTTATTCAAGTCACTGTTTATAGACGAAAATGGTAGTTAAAAAAATTTCCTACAAAAATTGTAGGTCTGCGCTGTTGATGAACTCTCGGAGATGGATCATCCGAAACAAAAAATTAAACGGTTTTAGATTTAGTATGTTAATGACTTTAGCGCATATCATACGATTTTTTATATATGCAAAAAAAACGTGTTTTACACCACTTTTGGCAAAAAAAATAGTAAATATCAAAATTTAGAACATCCTTGATATGCTCTATAGCTATAGTTGTAAAGAAGCCTTCAAAAAACGTTGTTTCGAGAAAAACATTCGAAAAAAAAGTTTATTTGTATAAATACATACATTTAAAAAAATGTATTTCGAAAATGTATTTATTAACAAGGAAACGGCACGGCCGCGGGGTTGGGGATTTGGCAGTTTCAAATGTCAGGCACTTGTCGAGCCGCCGTCTAGTCTAGACGGTTAGAGCTCGGTTTTTTGCGCTGGATTTACGCCGCATTTTAAATTCATAAGGCGCCCAAGAAACTTTGAATCGATTTTTCTCGGAATTTTCCGAGTAGTGAGTCTTACCACTTTAACCACGTGAGGTGCTAGGGGTCCTCTTTCACCACAACAAAATTCAGCCAAATCCCCGACCCCACGGTCGTGCCGTCTCCTTGTAAGTGTGACAATTTTTATATCAATATAAACCTATAAAAAATGCAACAAAATAGCCTTTTTTAGCGTCTAAAGTGAGAAGACCCCTTAATTCGTCTTCTACTCCCCTTTTATCCCTTTCCCCCTTTACTCACTTTTCTATATATGTTTTCGCTTCCTTAGATATTACCCCTCTTCCCTTTTCACACGTAAGCAGGTGCTCCATTGTTTCTCTTTCGCGTTTACATATCCTACAAGGCCATTTTCCATTCTTTTGCCGCCTTATACTTCCACGGTGCTTCGTTGTTTTCTATTATCGCTTTGCATAAACTGTCATACATCGATTTTTGAATGTGTTCTTTTTCTCTGTCTGTGGTCTTTCTATTCAAGTTTTTCAATCCCTTGTCTATCAAATTCTCTATTATTTTTATTTCTTTTCCCTCTTTTATCATATCTATTCCCTCTTTTATCATATCTATTCTTTCCTCAATTTCTCATTCCCTTGATACTTTCATAAAGTCATTTCCCCATTGCGAAGGCTTTCTGTTCGAGATTCCTCTCATTCTCATTTCCTCTCTCAAACGAATATTCGGCCGTCTGTTACACTCCATTCTTATCACTAATTTTATATAACGCAGCGCTCTTTCCCTAATTTTTAACTCTAATGTTGGTATTCCTAACGCTGTTCTCCACACACATCTGGGAGTTCTTCTGTCGATTCCTACCGCCGTTTTGCAATACTTATTTTGTACTGCCTTAAACGATGCTGTATTATCGGAACATCATATCTCTACCCCGTAAAAAAGCTCCTGAACAATCGATTTTAATAGACACAATCTTTCTTCCATCACATCAGGGTTGCAAATAATGCATTACTTTTTGTAATGCATCAGCGTTTTCATTACTCATTACTTTGTAATGAAAAAGAATTTCATTACCCATTACATTACATTCAGTAATGTAAACATTTCCATTACTCCTTACATTACATTTTGTAATGCAAATAATTGCCATTACTCATCACATTGAATTTTATAATGTAAAATTTGTTCATTACATTGGAGTTTGTAATGTAAAAAGTTTCCATTACGCATTACATTGGACTTGGTAATGTAATGAGTAATGGAAATATTTTACATTAAAAAATGTAATGTAATGTAATGAGCAATGGAATTTTTTTACAGTACAAAATATAAGGTAATGAGCGATGGAATTTTTTCACATTATTCATGCAATACAATGAAAAAAATCTCGATTACTCATTACAACGTAATGAGGATTATTATTCGTTTTCCATTAGGGGCAGCGATTTTTGCACTGGGTCGACCTGACTCGGTAGGAAACGAATAATAATCCCTATTATCTTGTAATAAGTAATAGAGATTTTTTACATTACATTAGTAATGTGAACAAACAAACAAACTCACTACCTTATATTATGTAATGTAAAAAATTGCATTACTTATTACATTAAGTTTTATAATGTAAAAAATGTCCATTACTCGTTACATTACACTTTGTAATGTAAAAATTACTATAACCCATTACTTTGGACTTTGCAATGTAAAAAATGTCCATTGTCCATTACAATGTAATGTGTAATGAAATTCATTGTCATTACACATTACATTGCATTTTGTAATGAACATTTTTTACATTACAAAATGTAATGTAATAAGTAATGGAAATTTTTTACAATAGAAAATATAATGTAATGAGCAATAGACATTTTTTACATTAAAAAATCCAATGTAATGCGTAACGGTAATTGTTTACATTACAAAATACAATGTAATGGGTAATGGAATTTTTGTACATTACTGAATGTAATGAAATATTTTTTCATTACCCATTAAAAAAGTAATGAATAATGCATTACTTTTTCATGACAAATTTGGCAATCCTGCATCACATCCCTCTCTGCTCTTTTCCATACTCCCCACACTGCAGTTGAGGCCTTTTGGGCTGTTCCCGCTCTTCTCCTTCCATGCGCGCCCTCCATAATAGAAATACCTTAAGGTAGTCCTATCGCTTCACACTAGTCATACCACTGATCATACTTGAGACTTCTACAATTTATATTTTTAACATATGCAACAAAAAAATAGTAATAACTACATTTTCCATGTGTAAACTGTTAAATGAATGTTCACGTTTATTTAGAAAAATGAAAAAATAGTTATTCCACCGATTCGCGCAGTATTTCTAGGTTTGATATTTGGCAATATTGGTTCTATCCCCGTCTCTTTTTACTCAACCGCGCGAGTTTAACCTCTATGCTTTTCACCGTCGATCTGTCAAAACAGTGTCAGGTGCGGGAAATATAAAGCATTGTATTCGGGCCACGACTGGTAAAAAGCTTGGAAAATTTGTGTCGGCGAAATATGTCGGTTAAAAATGAAATATGTGTGGAAATTCGAATGAGTGAGATGAGGTTAGGACTACAGTCAGCTTTTGCCTTGCTGTCACGTCTCTTTATCGTAGCAAGTGGTAATAAATCCAATACCGGAAGTTCAAATTAAACTTGATATTACATAAAAATTAGGTCAATAAGCGTAATTTTTTTCTGAGAGAACTGGATTACTACAAGTGTTAAGTATGTAAATCTGATTATTTTCAAGAATCTGACGGATTCTCACTATTATATACACTTCACAAAAATACGCAATTTTAATATTTCTTTTTTTCTGTAATTAGGTCGATAAACGACCCTGAAATTTTACAGAGACGATTATTAATATATTTAGTGAAGCTCAAAAAAAAATTATAAAAATCCTATGGATTGAAGCCTGGCGATAAGACTACCTTAAGGGGGTATCCTTTCTGGAAACTTAAAAAAATCGTTTTTTCTCCCTTCAAATCGGGCTTCCAGAGAGAGATAACCCGTTAATAATGTGTCAGCAAAACCAGCAAGATATTAAATGCGACAAAATTCGTCATCTTTAATAAGAAACTGCAGCTAATTGCTTGGAATTTCATATTGGTGTTCTTCAAAAACCACGTAGCGGGACTTATTAAAACCTCAAACTTGAACGTTCATTAGACATTTAAAAAATCTAATATCCTTTGACATTCATCGGCAAAACGCGTGACCTTCCTTCTTGTCAATTTTCTCAGAGTTTCAAAAATTCGAAAAATGACATTCGTTTGTCGTAATAATCGGAAATCACCATAATGCCAATAACGTTGATTATTACACTATCGCAATTCGATTGACACAAGTGACTATAACAATGTCCGGAATGATTAGCAGCGGCAGCAATAAAAGTCTCTTTTCGATATTCGTTACACCTTCCGAAAGGTTATTACTCGCGAAAACTATTAATGCCGTTTTACTTTCCAGAATCTTACCTCTTTTCCTGTGTCTAAAGTACGAAAAGCACCGGTGTGATGTTGTCTCTGTGTTCTCAAAACGCGAACCAACACAGGATACGCAATTTCTAGATCTCAAACTGCAACGCGAGAGCAAAAAAACAAACACGCAACTTCCCGCTGTCGACGAGCAGAACGAAAAAACTTTCGCAACGGCACACGTGTTCTTTCCATGCGGTGATATGTGATTGGCGTCTTGTGAAGATGAAATTGATTACGATACCGCACGATCTCGTTGCTACAAAAGATTAATAAAGACAAATCTGAAAGTTTCATACGTAAAAAGGAACCACAAAATGAAAAAGAAAAGGACATATGATGTTATTGACTCGAGAGCCGCACGCGACCCCTTGTCCTCTTTATGGTACAAATTTTCGTTACATAAAAAAGATCGATAACCAAGAAATCGACGCATATAGACACAACCATTTTTTTGAGACATCATGCCGCATTTTTAAGTACAAAAAGTTCTCGGTAAGATTTATAGCTGGCACACGCGAAAAGCACGGTATGAATTAAAAAAATAACTGTATAATGATACAGATTGGGTTGTGTGTAGGAGTGTACACACACAGTAACAAATGGGCTTATTCCGTGCGAAATCGTACGAGCTTAAACTGTACGGACTAGAATCAGATATATATATATACAGGGTGTCCCAGAACTCAACGTCAAGCCGAAACGGGGTGACAGGATTGAATGTAACCATCATGAGAAAAATCAGAAAAAAAATCTATCCCATGCAGGTTGAAAATTATGGGCATTTAAGAAAAACCTAGAAATTTGGTCAAACTGTAACCATTTTTCGGTTATTGTGAAAAAAACCCAAACAAACCCAAGTTTCCTAGAATTAAGACTATTTGTTAAACTATGAATTTAAAATTTTCAAAATTTGTCTACTTTAAAAGGCCCTGCTTCATTTTTTTTCTGATTTTTCTCATGATGGTTACAATCAATCCTGTCACCCCGTTTCGGCTTGACGTTGAGTTCTGGGACACCCTATATATATATATATATATATATATATATATATATATATATATATATATTAGGGTGTGCGGAAAAAATCGATACTTTTTTTTTCTGTTGCATCCACCAAAAAAAGGTGAATTAAGGTAAAAAATGAAGAATGCTCGAAGGAGAGCTCTAAAAAAAATTATTTCGAATGGCGCATTGCATTTGAATATTTTCCATAAGAATAACCCAGGAAAATATTGGGATTTCTGAATGTGGTAGTGCAACTCGTCAGGAAAAAATCACACAAAGATATCATTAACATATTCTCATGGAGAATTGAATTTCCAACAAAAAAGTTTTTACGAAAAATTAGCCCAGAACAACCGTTCAAGTGGAATCAAAAGGCTGTAAAAATCGAATTTTTCGCTTTACGGCAAAACTTTTTGGGGTTTTTTTTGTAGAGAATGTTCTGCTCTAACATACAATTTGCATGGAATCGTTCTCAAAATATTTCTCTGATACAAAAAAGAATCAAGTACAACAATAAATATAGAAGAAACGACGTCCATCATTGATCGTGTTTCGAAAAGTTTTATTGAATTAATTTGGTTTAATAAGATAAAATGATTTGTTTTTACATTATAATGCTTGATAATCATCGTTCCTTTTTTTAAGAGTCTGTTTGTTGCAATTAGGGTATTTCTGTCGATGATTTTGCACTACGCCCAATAAATATTGTAGCTGCTCTTCGTTTTTTGTTAATGAACCGTTATATGCTTCTATCAAAGTGACACCACGTTCGGCTACGTTATTAACGACTTTTGGATTTAAAAAAATCTAAGCAACTCAAATAAGTGGCATTTTCCGGCCATAATTCAATATTTACTCTAAAAAAATCATGAGGTAAATTTAATTGCTGAAAAAAATAAGGATTCTTGAGTAACGAAATCGCTTATGTTTTCTTTCAGCACCATTTCCCAATCATTTTTTTTTTTTAACCATTACTCGCTCGGAAGGATATTTGGATTTTTCTCGAGATTGCAGAGCGTGTACCATTTTTGCCTTCACACTTATCGGCACAGCATTATCAAATAACGACAAAGCAACAATTTTCTCGTTAAAGTATCACAAGTGACAAGCTAATTTTTTCGAGGCAGCCTCCCCTATTACAGGATTCACTTCGCAATAACGAATGAAATTTTGTAGCAGTGACAGATCTTGATTTGGGGGAAAAATGTCGCGGTTTCCCGTTCGTGGCGCTAGCGTGAAGCTTGTAATTTTGCACTACGAGCTACCACATGCTTCCGCCAGGTGGCAGCGTGTGCTAGGGCGCGCACGCCGCTTAAATAAAAAAAATTAATTTCAGACAGCAATACCACTTGAACGATTTGTCTAAGCTAATTGTTCGTAGGAACTATTTTTGTAGGGAATTTAATCTCTATCAGAATATCTTAATGACATTTTTGTGAGATTTTTTTCTGAAGAGTTTTACTACGACGTTCAGAAGTGCCAATATTTTCCTGTGTTATTCTTATGGAAAGTATTCAAATGCAATGCGCCGTTCGAAATAATTTTTTTTTGAGCTCTCCTTCGAGGATTCTTCTTTTTTTACCTTAATTCACTTGTTTTTGGTGGATGCAACCGAAAAAAAATATATCGATTTTTTTCCGCACACCCTAATATATATATATATAATAGGGTGAGTCGAAATAAAAATTCACTCATACCCCGTCAAACGATATTGGTAGGTATAAAAGAAATGCATGCAGAATTTGCGCTTCCTAACTCAAGCCTAAGTGCCAGCGCTCGATAATTGTTTTCATAATTGGATTCACGTGGAAAATTCCATTTCTACGTTCACATTTGAATAACTCAACGACTTAGGAGGCGTCCATTAATCACGTGAGGTTTTTTAGGCCACTTTCTGAGCCCCCCTCCCCCGTTGTGATATGTGGGGAGGTTTCCCACCCCCCCCCCCCATCCACATCACGTGTATTTTTTTGTGTTAAGAAATGTCAGACACAACCGATAGGGAGTACGGTCTTTGATTGTCAAAAACGAAATAATATATATTGTCAATATATTTAAATGGCATTGTCCTAGGACCATGGGCTCATTTGCGTGTTTTCTACAGCAACAAGTGGACAAGCCTTTTATGAATCAGATGTAGGCACCTCACTTTAAGTAGGTGGCCAGTCGAACTTAAATAGAACTAAAAACTGTTGTTTAGGTTACTTTTTAGGCACAACCAGGGAGTTGAAACCTTTCCCCTACCGGTATACAAATGCTGCTCTTTTCGACCGCTTTTTTAGTTCTACTTCTCCCCATGGCGCTAGCAGTTATCTTACAATATTCTTATTGCGCAGGCGCGATGCTCGCACGGCGTACATAGCGACCGTGGTCGTGTTCGTTGGGTCTCATCATTTTGATTGCGCATGCGCATAGAGATGCGCATTTGATGATGCGCACGTTTCATTGCGCAGTTGCGAGTAGCGCATTATTATGCACATGCGCACTTGTTCGTATCAAAAAGATGAGACCCACCGAACACGACCCGTATTATATACATAGCCCCTGCGCACGCATCAGGTTGTAAGAGTATAACCACGGTCTTACATACAGGTCTTGCAACGAAGCTAAATTTTCGTGGTGGGGGTAGGCACGCTTATCGGCTTCACTTTTCGATTCACTAGGCGCCGCTACGCGTCGGTACTAGCAAGGGGAAGTAGTTTCCCCCTTGCCTTTTACCGGTGAATGGGCCCAAAGTGTTTACGTATATTTTTGTGGCGCGATTGTCGAAATAACCTTTATTTCCGACCATATACCACAAGGTTCTACGCGATTTACCGTGATACATTTTTTATCGTGTTTTTACGCATGAGTGTCAATTTTTGTTGGTAGTGTTTGCGAAAAAAATGCGAAATGGCTAAGGGTTGCGCGGTTCGCAATTGTAAAAAGGGGGAACAAAAATTGTAAGCAGAAATGCTCCGTGTCTCGCGTGCCCAGAAACGTCGAACGATACAAAAAATGGCTCGATACTATTCCGGGACTGAAAGAGTCTCAGTACTTGTACGAAAAACATGTCGAAGAACGATGTATTGTGAGACATTGGAGAAAAAAGGATGTAAATGGTCGTAATATGTGCTGGTATGAATTAGTGTATTCAAAAAGTTTTCAGTTTTTTTTAGATGAAAGTAGTCATCTTTTTTTTTAATCAACACATTTTTTAAAATTGGTTTCGTATATTATGCAGTTTACACGACAGTACGGTAAATTAAGTTAGGGCAAACGGCGCATGCGTTGCGTTCAGGAGGGAAAAGGACAGAAGAGCTATTTCTCTCTTCGTCGCACCACCACTTCCCCTTGCCGTCACGCACCAAACGGCAGAAATCGGAATTGAAAATAGAACCACTAAGGGTGCCTACCCCCACTATCGCCGTTGTCAGACCTGTATAACTAGCGCTGCGAGTGGCAGAGTACGACACTAAAAATGCGGTCATTTTGCGTAGCAAAAATTCCGAAAGGTGCCAGCCTACTGGGCACAACTTGCCTGTTCAATAGCTCACAGCAGATGATCTCCGGTTCACGCAGTTACACAAAAAAAATCACGTGATATGTCACAACACCCCCCCAGAGAGATCAATCGTGATGTTATCCAAACCCCCCTCCCCCTATTTGAGCCACACGTGATTAATGGACGGCCCCTTATTGTTTTTTCGTATATTCTTGATGATTTTTGAAAATAATCTCTGCAGTTTTGAAGAGCGTTTTTTTTTCATCTTGGTGTCGTGGTTTTTTCAACGAATTACAACTATTTGGAAAATGGATTCTTGTAGAAAATAAAAACGCATGTTTCAAATAACTACAAGGGGTAAGAGATGATTTTTTTCTTTCGACTGCAGCCTAATATATGTAAATATATATAGGCTAAGCGCAAGTATTGAAGGATCACTTTATTCGCCGGAATTTCTACCTTTTTTAACCGCTATATCTACGTGAAAAATAATCGCAGAGTTGGAAAAAATATGTCAAAATGGTTTTTCTCAAGGATTTTTGTAGAAAAAAATCAACTTTCCAACGCTCGCTTTGGCGATGCTGTGCCACCTTTCTTATCCGCGTTATGACCTTTTAGTTAAGGTATGCCATTTTGTTTCGCAGCCGATAACTGGGTCAAAAATGCTTTTTGAAACTGAAAATAATTTAAGAACCAAAAAAAGCGCGAGGTAAAAAAAATCAGGTCTAAGGTTCCGACCCCCTCTGATCGAGCTGAAATTTTGCACAAATCTTCCTTTTAATGTTTCAAGACAACCCCTTAAGGGATTATTGGCGACTCGCAACGGTTTTCGAGATATTGAATTTTAAAGTCTTTTTTTAAGGCGAAGTAGAAGATCTACCACGTGACATATGAGTGCGAGAGAGATGGCTGCAATTTTCGAACAGATATTTCTCAGAGATGAATAATCTTTAGGGCAAAAGGAAATCATCAAGCTCGGGGTCACGAAATTTTCCAGAGTCTAATGCTTTGTTTTTCCTAAAAAAAATTAACCATCTATGAGAAAATTGGGTTGGAAAATATGTGAGGTTATGTTGACCTTGTACATGCCCTTAACGCGCGCCGACTACATCTATTGGGATCTGTCAAACGGCGATATGACACCTGGTGGCGGAAAATCAAAGTACATTCGGGGCAAAGCCTTCAATAGCAAGTATACGTAGCCGTGCGATAAAAGTATTGAATTTCACTTAAAAACATAAAATCGGTGTAAATGGAATGCGCGAAGTTTTCTCCGCGTAAAAACTACCGAGAAAACATTAAATGTGCTGTTAAAGATTGCGAAAGCACATCGAGTAAGAAGTTGGAAGTCCGTTTCCACAAGTTTCCCATTGCAGGGAAACGCTTCGTGTACGTGAAAAATTATTTCGGAAATGTACAAAAAACCGATCAATTAGAGGCTTGGATGAGAACCTTGAAAATTAAACAAGTGAAATCAGCCATGAAGGTGTGCTCACTGCAGAGTGTGACAGCACCGGTATCGCAAACGCCGCTAATTGTATCACATATAAAAATGTGCCCTGCTTTCAAAATACGTTCGCCTTCCACAAAATTGCGTTGTTTTGGATTGGTACCGGCCCACTCATAAATTCCACTAATACTGGAATGAGTATCATAATATCACAGAAATTTGCACTAAACTACACGACTGTTTACGTTTGACGATCCTCTTATCGCCGCCATGTTTTTTAGGCTCCGCCCATATGTCTGATCCCAATATCGCCGCTGAGTTGTCGCACAGCAAACCTTCCTCTCCATTCTTATTTAAGGGGCTATACCAGTGCGACACTTTCAAAAAATCAATATTTTTTGCCGTTTTCGACAGTTTTGATTTCCAAGAATATGAGATGAGATTTTTATACTTTCAAGAATTTAAAATGAGATTTTTCAAATTTGCTGACATTGTAACTCAAAGAGTAATTATCCAAATGACTTGAAATTTCAACTAAGTACTCTTGAATCAAGAGACGCGGCAGCGTCTTGACGCCAAGTAATAAAAAAAAAATTCTAAGCCACTGACGTCGCCGACCGATCTCGTCGCCATTGACGTCGCCACCGATTTCGACGCCACTGACGTCGCCACCGATCTCGACGCCACTGACCGACTGAACACGCCGCGACTCTTTATACAGTAAGATGGGCTATTAGCACACGACTTTTAACTTTCAATCGATATTACGCGAAAACGCGGCGACAAATCGAAAATCTAATGACATTTTACCAATGTAATGTGATTTTTTCCTATCGATTTTGTTTGATTCATTTTTCGACCCGTGTACTCAATCCCCTTGATCTCATAATATTCACCGAATTTCCGACCGCATTCACGACAAGAAATTTTTCCACCCTCGGGGGTTTTTCCGAATCGAATAAAGTCTTTCGGCCATGTCATAAACATGAAACATACGCCCTTATTAGGGTTGATTAACATTTGTATATATTTACTCTACAATGACATATGACAGATCCCAATATCTGCTAAGGCTCCGTTCATACCTATATATGTTATCGCGCTTTCCATTTTGTCCAAACAAAAATACCTAAATCCAAAAACTATTGCGCGTCGCCAAAAATCCCTTCAAGGGTTGTCGTAAAATACTAAAAGAAAGGTTTGTGCAAAACTTCAGCTCCTTCGGGGGGACCTTACCCAAAAACGTTCCCCGTGCGCAACTCCAATGGTGCGTAAATTTGTTAAATTTCTACTTTTCGTTCAACGAAGAATACCCGAAAAATGGCAAAAAATGTTGCAACTACGATTGGTAAAGACGAATAGTCAGGTTTAAAAATATGTTTATTTTTGCCGTTGAAAGTTCGAAATTCCGGCGAAAAACCGTGATCCAACAAATATTGCACAGTGTACATGTTTACCAGGTGAGTCATTAAAAATTTGAAACTCGCAAGCTCCAATAAATATCATTTTATCCAATAAATCAAAGACGTCATTTGAAAAATTGACGGACATGTTTACACGACCATTTGCATTTTTTTCATTTGGAAGCCGTTCTAATTTCGAATGATCCACTCGGTACATATGTGTGGGTGTAGACGGTGATAGCGAGGCAAAACAATAAGAAAAGTATCGAAATATTTCCCCGAACGCTTAGATAGAATTGTGCAAGTGAGAAGTACCTATACGGATTATTTTATAAGTCAATCGTTCTATATGGCGCCATAGTCAGAGAGTTACAACCTCAGGACAATGATCGTAACCATACCTGCAAAAGAAACGAAATATTATATCATTTCGATGGAAGTTTTTTGCTCCAAAGCGCCAGTCTTCACTTGCGCTACGTTCACAGTCGTCTACAGTCGTACGGTGTATACGTGCCTAATATGAAGGAAAATATAAGCTTGAAGTTTATGGAAAGATGAAGGTAGTCCGGTACCTTCGGGCTCTGGTCGCCCTCGGTTGGTAGGAGTAAACCGATTATACACACGATTCCGGCTATCAGCGCCACAAAGTTCGTTCCTCCTGCAAAACAAGAAAGCACGTATATCCTTCTTTTCGTTCGCGCGGTGCAAGCGACACGATTACGCGATTCGGGCGCGCTAATCTCTGGGAAATGTACGTGTTTGTGGATTACGCGAGAAAGGAAATAAGGGAAGTAATGTCACGAAAAAGGATAATAAAGGAGGGTAATATACGAATCGTCTAGATGCTTCTAAACTCTCCTAAAATTCGTCTAAATTTCGTATGACAAAAAAAAACGAGCGACAAAGAGTGGGTGGCAATTTACATGAAGCATTGAGGAGATGAAAATAATCAACGCCCGGGCAATACTAACTTATTAACCTTCGTCCACGAGCACGTATTCGGCACCTCGGTAATGGCTCATTCTATGCATACGTTTATCCGACCATTCTTCACGATATGATTTATTCGAATTGCCGGTTTTACCTAATCTCCCCGGGCTCGTTTCTGCAAGCGCAAATATGTCTGTGTGTATGTGAGAGAGATAGAAAGAGGAAAAGAGAAGGTGTGAAGGAGAAATATATACGGGAATCGAAAGAAAAATAATATGTAAACCAATACATGGATAGGTGACTGGCTAGTCGCGCGCATGAGTTCGCCCGACGATTATGGACAGTCGAATTTACCAGGGGACCGGAAACGGATTTGGACGAGGCTTCACCTACTATAGTACTTCTTTATCTTTGGATATAAAATAGAGATAGGTTGTTTTTTTTTATCGAAAAATCGTAGTTTATATTGAAAGAGTAAGTTTCACAAAATTGTAAATAGAAAAAAAATCATATTCCTCATAGAAATCATATTCCTTGTTATTAATTCCATCATTATTCACATCCATGCGGTAAAATCTTGTGCGTGAAATATTAATTTTACTTCCTGGTAAAATTGATACTTTGCTTACTAAGAGTTTATACCTGCTTCGGCCTGTCTACCCCAAATATAAGGGGGCATCCATTAATTACGTGAGGTGATTTTGGCGATTTTTCGACCCCCCCTCTCCCCCTGGTGAGATGTCGTGAGATTTTGCTCGACCCCCTCCCCCCTCCCCTAATTTCACGTGAGATTTTTCAAAATGCATACGTTCACGGAAAATAAATTGTAGTAGAAGTAACTGCGGTTGTAGTACAAGTTACTCCACCATGTAAAGTAGTAGGGTGACCCCCCCCCTCCCTACGTGATAAAAAATACGGGATCACTAAAATTACTAGAATTACTAAAATTACGTGATATTTGCCGAAGCCCCCCACTCCCCCGCGTGAGATTGGGTGAGATTTCGCTCGACCCCCTCCCCCCCCTAAATGCCTCACGTAATTAATGGACGCCCCCTAATACCGTCTTCTGACTGGTTCCTAATGTGAAATTCAATCATTTTCAAATTCAAATAATTCAAGTAATTCAACGTCAGTTGAATATCTGCCGTTGCTGCGAGTGGTAGTCGTTGGGGATTATTGCAAATTGAAGTTATTACGTGTTATTACTATTATTGTTCATCAAAACTGCTTGAAAACAGACCGATTTTTGCATACGTCGATGCATACTGTTTCTCTCTGGCGCTTTTGAAGCAAAATTGTACTAGGTGCGCAACTAAGTTCCTGGGTTTCACACATGGATGACGCTAGCGACACATGTAGGCGGCATACAGGTCTGAAATTGGGTGTCTTTATAGCTTGGACATCTTTTAAGAATACCCAGTCGTAATATAAACAAATATCGCAACACAACGAGCTTTTTTCTAACCTCGAAAATGTCAAAGTTTGTGCCAAATAAACAGCATTTGCGGGAAGCATTGCTTTTCTGCTTCAACCTAAAAAACAGCAGCTGAAGCACATCGGTTACTTGAGGAGGCCTATGGCGAGCATGTACCATCAAAAACAACGTGTGAAGATTGATTCAAGCGGTTCAAAAGTGGCGATTTTGAGACTGGGGACAAGGAGCGCTCGGGAAGACCGTAAACATTTGTGGACGCCGATCTGCAAGCGTTATTGGATGAAGATGACACGCAAACTGAAGATCAACCTGCCGAGGCATTAAATGTGACTCGGCAATGTATTTCGAAACGTTTGCACGCCATAGGGAAAATTCACAAGGAAGGAAAGTGGGTGCCGCATTAGTTGACTGAGAGACAAATAGAAAATCGAAGATCCACTTCCAAAATTTTGCTTTTGGGGTAGAACAGGAAGAGTTTCCTGCATCGAATTGTTACTGGCGATGAAAAATGGATATATTTCGAGAATCCCAAACGCAGAAAATCGTGGCTTTCACTTGGCGAAGCGTCAACATCGACGGCACGGCCAAATCGCTTCGGAAAAAAGACAATGCTCTGCGTCTGGTGGGACCAGAAAGGAATCGCGTACTATGAGCTGCTGAAACCGGGCGAAACCGTCAATGGGCATCGCTACCGACAACAACTAATCAGTTTGAACCACGCATTGCTCGAAAAACGGCCAGAATGGGACACGAGACACGAACGTGTGATATTGCAGCACGACAATGCTTCGTGCCATCACAGTTCCATCGTCCAGGACACCATAAAAACACTGAAATGGGGTCCGCTACCGCACCCGCCGTATTCGCCAGACCTGGCTCCTTCAGACTATCACTTGTTCCGGTCGATGGCGCATGGCTTGGGTGGGCTACACTTGGCCAATTACGATGCAGTACAAAATTGGTTGGGCGAATGTCTTCAGTCCAAAAACGCGTCTTTTTATCGTCGCGGTATTTATGTATTGCCAGAGAGATGGCAAAAATGTGTAAATAGCGAGGGACAATACTTCGAATGAACCATTTTTTGTATTTGTCTTGAAATTTTCGATTTTTTATTGGTCAAAAAACCCGGAAACTTACTTGCGCACTTAGTAGGTGCAAAGGAGTTGCCTTCATAAAGGGTGCCTGGTGTGGAGCACGCGAGTGTTGTATATGCTTTACGATGAATATCACCAAAAAATTTGCCAAAGAACTCCGCAGAACGATACTGACGATGAATCCGACTTCTAATATTAGCAATATTGTGAAGATTAATACTGAAGAATATGATTTTTTTTAGGAATATGGTTTTTTGTCTGATTCCAATAAAAAAAGCTTATCCTTTCAATATAAACTTCGATTTTTCGATAAAAATCAACCTGTCTCTATTTTATATTCAAAGAAAAAAATAGACATACTTCGAAATTAGCCCTCTTTTGTAAGCGTCAAATTTTTACGGTAATTTTTCTCGTAAACGGCTCAGCGTTGCATCGTATGGCTTTGCTATAACAGATTTCTAGTGGGGTACTATAATAGGTAAAAGCCTCGTCCAAATCCGTTTCCCGGCTATGGCGACGTCCCCTTGTCAGCTGCCTGCATCGGCACATATTTTCCACAGTTTTCCACTGCTCTAGTGCAAATTCCACTGATACACGAGGGAACGAGTGACAGCGAACAACACCTTGATGGGTGTTTTTAAGGAACTGGAAGCAGTGATGTGACCAGTGTGGGGTAGAGTTGAAAGAACCAAATTTGTAAAAACCCGCAAGAGAATACGACAGAACGTTTCAGATAAATAACGCTCTCCAGATTCAAAAAGAGGAACGTGAGGGATGGATAAAAGTGCAAAAAATGTCGATACGCATGTGATAAACGAATCAAGATAGCGGACTTACGGTCTATCGCCCGATTTTGCGTCAAAAGAGCGTACGACTGCTGATGCCTGTTCTCGTTGGTCGGCAGTTGCTGGAATTGGTCGGGATCCGGAGTACCGCGACCCACGTTATCGCCTGTGCCGCTCAACAGCCTTGCTTCAACGTCCCGTCTACCCATAACCTTTGTGAGAAATGCACTTTACGCATATTGTGAATATTCGATAAAATGGAAAAAAAAGTTAATGGGGAGGTACCTGAGTAAACGGTGAGAAAAAACAGGCAAACTTCGGGAATTTTTATCTCAAAAACTAACTTTCGATTGGATCCGGGTTTTTTTTATTGGAAAATATGTACATTGAGGTACGTTTAGGAATTTGTAAAAATAAATTCGTTGACTGGAAGCGATTGAAACGCGATTATCTCGAAACATAATTTTCAACGTCGGTGCCAGATGTATCTCGAAAACGGCTTGTCCGATTTTGTCCAAGTTTGGATACAATATTCTTCGATAGTTTTTCTCGTTCGCCACGAAGGGGTTTTTCATTTGATTGAACCATTGCTTTTTTGTGCAATGTGTATGCAATCCAAAATCGTCGGAAATTGCGAACGAAAAACGAATGTTAAATTAAAAGGGTCGCAATTCCGTCAAAAATGAAAATTTCAAAAAAATCCTACGTGGCGAACGAGAAAAACTATCGAGGAATATTGTATCCAAATTTGGACAAAATCGGACAAGCCGTTTTCGAGATACATCTGGCACCAACTTTGAAAACTATGTTTCGAGATAATCGCGTTTGAATCGCTTCCAGTCAACGAATTTATTTTAAAAAAATCCTAAACATACCTCAATGTACATATTTTCCAATAAAAAAAAAACCCAGATCCAATCAAAACATTAGTTTTTGAAATTAATATTCCCGAAGTTTATCTGTTTTTCTCGCCGTTTACTCAGGTGCCTCCCCTTAATGGAGAACGACGTTCCATTCCGCAGTCTCCGCGCAATTGCGATTAACCTGTTTGGTCGGGTGCTCCTGCATCTGTATCCTGAATTTGTCCGCTACATTGCAATTTGCCGGCATCAGGGCAGTGTGCCTTACAACTATGTCGACGCAGCAGCGCGACTTTATGGTGCCCTCTGGGTCTACGACTTTGTACTTGTTCGGAGCTGTGCATAATACTGAAAAGTTGAAAAACTTCATGACTGCCTTCCCAACGGGGCTCCCAACGAGGCACACAACGATCTCATTGATTTCCGACAAACACTATTTACGATATGACGTAGAAACAATGACTGAACAATGCACAAAATGAAATGATGATAAAGAAATGCGCACGTTTCTATTTCGCACAACTTTTTTGTTCCCGAACTGTGTTTTAATAGTGTGATGTCAAATTTGACTAGTCATCGCTATGCCAAATATAATCCTTTATCATAAGTTTGTTTGTATGAAAATTTGGCCAAGTATCTTAAACTTTAAGATAGAGAAAGCGTAAAAAGGTTGTCTGAACATTTAGTTCTGAAATATCTTTCATCGTATAGTATTTTGCTGGATGTTTCAGACACCTATAATTGATTGTATTTATAGGCAATTGCAAGTACATTGGAGCAAGCAGGTAATTTTGAAAAGCTCGCAGCGTAAAAAGTTTTTTAACCTGGAAATTCAGACTCCCAGGAAATCTAAAATGTTTTACCAATTTTTTTAGAATGCAATACGAGTGGAGTTTATTGTTGGAGAGATTTTAGTCTCGATATCTTAAACTTGAAAATAATAACAGCAAGAAAACCATGTCTGAAAATTTTCACTCCCTTGGAATCGAAACTTTTTCGATGTTTTTTTCCAAAGTTTAATTCCGTATGAAATTTTAGCCAGATCTCTGGAAAATTAGAATGTTACAGCGCTCGAGAACATGTTTTGGAAATTGAAAACTCTTTAAGGGGCTATACAAGTGTGACACCTTCAAAAAATCGATTTTGTTTTTACCTTTTTCGACAGTTTATACTTTGAAGAATATTATCATTTATATTATTTATATCAATATCATTTTATCTTGCAAAAATCGATAGTTAAATCTTTGAACGCGTTTTTATCGACATGAGATTTTTCAAATTTGCTGACATTGTATCTCAAAGAGCAATTATCCGATTGACTTGAAATTTGAACTGAGTGCTCTCGAATATATTTACTCTACAATGTCGTAGGATATTTTTTATTGGAAGAAAAGTGACGATTTGGCATTGAAAAAAAGCAACCATTTTATAGGCAAGAAAACAGACTTTTTCTCATAACTACGCCATTTTATTAGATTTTGATATTTTTTGAAAATCCTACGTCATTGTACAGGAAATACCTTCCAGTTTAACGACATTTTTTCCTTTTTCGGTTTCAGCTACTCAATCGGCCGGAATCATGTCAGCAGTGGAGGAACTTTTTTTTGGCATCTCCGAAGGTAGCGCATGAGTCACTTGGATCTCAATATTTTTCTATGAAAAAATTATGTAATATAGGTCAAATATAGCCAAATATATTCTTAATTTCTCGAAACATTTAATTAAGTACTTTTCTTCCAAAAAATTCCCAAATATCACCAAAATTTTCAGCGTTCACACTGGTATAGCCCCTGAAATTCATCTCCTTCACCGTTTTCATCGCTGAACTCTTTACAAAAAAATTTCCATAATATTGGCGTTTAAAAAATCGATCAACTATTTTTTTTAAACTGTGGAAGTTTTCCCATGCATTAAAATTCCGATGTTGAAGTTTACATCGTTGGAATGCAGCAACTTTTCTTCCATTGCTCTCGTTTTTTTCGTCGATTTAGGGTACGATAATAATAAAAACGGTTCTTTTATCCTTATGAGAGATCCACAATCTTAAGGGGGTAGACTACTGTGAAAATTTCGAAAAATCGTTTGTCGCTGGAGGCAATTTAAATTGAAAAGGAAGGTTCAAAATATGGTGCAGGAATCGCAGATTGAAGGTAAACTTATGATTACAACAATATAACTGCTAATAAAACTTTAAGCTCGTTTTTCTCGAAACTGTGTTTTTCAACACGGTGTATACGATTTCTCGATATCTAATGAATGGATTGACTTAAAAATTTGGTACACTTATTCATTGTAATAGTAGTTTAGTCTTGACCGACGTTTTTATTCTTAACAACTTTTTTCATTAGTTATTAACAATACTGCTGGCATTTGTCCTCGAAAAATCGAACAAAAATTGACACCCTATTTTTTGAAGATTGAAATACGATAACAAAAAAAGGTTCGTCAACTATTAGTCAACATCATCTAATTTAAGGAAAAACTTATTTTTTTGTGAACCAGGTGGCCAGAATCAAGTACACTGTTAAGGCCCTCACGTTAAAAGTTCCCTCACGAGATTGTTTATAACTTCTTAAATAATAAATATTTTTTTATTAAACTTTTTCAATGTACATACAAATAATTGTCCGAACGATTTTTCGATCATCTTACTTATCCCTCCAAAATTATTATTTTTTTTCAAATAAGGCTGACTTTTGGGTCATCATAGTGGCCTAACCCCTCAATCCATAAAGAAAAATGATAGATTGTGATAAAAATGAAGAAATACAAATATTAAAAGGAACTTTCATTGCATTCCAACGTTGCAAATTTCAACGCCATAAAATCCGTATACACGTACACATACAGACAGGACTTCTGAATATCATTTTCGGATACTTTTCGACATTCTAAACACATTATTATTAAGGGATCATCACAGTGTACAATTTTCAAAAAATCGATTTTTTTTGCATTATCCGATAGTATAGACGCTTATAAACATGCTTTCTAATTTTTGGGGTGAAATTCGAGTTGTTCCGGTTGCTACAGCCTTTCTCAGTAAAAGGGATTCGACCAGCTGTGTGAGACCTGACGCGGGCGCGATTTTCTCTAAATGTCGTTTTTAAAAATGCTGTACACACTCAAAGGAAGAGTTTCCAAGCTATCCATCTCAAATTTTGACACAACTTTC
The DNA here is from genome assembly GCA_964007375.1 of Ophion obscuratus. Lineage (NCBI taxonomy): Eukaryota > Metazoa > Arthropoda > Insecta > Hymenoptera > Ichneumonidae > Ophion > Ophion obscuratus. The sequence goes on along the minus strand of OZ023312.1, from coordinate 79,985,114 downwards.
TTCATTTTGCTATAGAAGCTTTTTTTAATCTTCATTTAAAAAAATGATAAACTCGAAAAAATAGGCTAAATACGATACTGGTTTTCAAATCATCGCCATTTTGTCAATTTTTGTTTTTAAAAACCTCCATAGCAAGATTCCATACTGATTAATAAACTTTTTACAAATTTTGTTTCAGATAATACTTACGGCCACAATCGTGTACACCGTGAGAACTCCTTTTTTTCAAATTCATTTTCAAACGTTAAGAAAATGTCAAAAAAATAAAAATAAACGTATAAAAATTATTTTCTGGTCTTCATGAATGATTTGATTACAAATAAAAAAAAATCAGACTGATTAGCGTAATTTAGCCATCGAAAAAAAAATCGCGAAAATCCGCTATTTGTCGATCCGTTACACTGTGATGATCGCTTAAACCCTTGAATACTTTTCCACTAAAACGAAGATTACTCTATAAGGAAACAAAGATTAAAAAACTGCTAACTATATATTTGTATAAATTTGCCATTGTACTTGAGGGGTAAGGCCACAGTAAAATTTTCGAAAAATCGAGTTATTTTTTGCTAAAATGGTGCTATATCATCATAAGAATAAGTTACTATTCGATTTGTAGCAAGAACATTTTTTTTTCACCGACTTTGAGCGTCTAACGTAAGCCTACCTCTGAGACGGCCATAGAGTACCTAAAACTTTAAACGCGTTTTTCTCGAAACAGCTTTTTTCCAATTGGCGTGACAAATAACTTCAACAATTTTCACTCGATTTACTTCAAATTTAAAAGTTATGTTCCTAATTGCATTTCCCAGAGAAGTACGTACGGAATTTCTGATTAATCGAAAACCTTTCATTTTATGAGCAGTTTTATACGAAAATTTTCACTGAAAATTAATTCAAATACCTACAACTTTTGAATAAAACAATATTTTTGAAATTCCGTACGTACTTTTCTAGGTATTCTAATATAGATTGCGAGAATTTCTGTTTTTTGTTCTAGGTAAAAATTGTGGATGCTAAATGTCACACCGTGGAGCGCCTAAAAAAAAAAGATAAGCGAAAATATTAGTAGTAGACCATTTTGTACATCGAAAAAAAAAATTATTTTCTAACAGCTTGATATTCATACTGAATACATGTGTAATTAATTTTATGAGCGAATCACTTTTTCATACGAGAAAAAATTGTTAAATTCGCATATGATTTTATACCCATTACTGTGGCCTAACCCATTAATTAATAAAAGTGAACAAATATTTGCTGCTTTCTAGCCCAATCTCTAAAGTAGAATCTCTTCCTTTCAATCTCCTCATTTTTTATGTACAGAGATAAGATTGACCGTTGAAGCTACCACAAAGCTTACTCGAGTCACCGCTTGGTCTCTATCCAGTTGTAGTATTACAGAATTCTTTATCGAAAATACAAGATCATTAAGGATTTGTTATTGATCTTTGTGTACAGGACACTAAACTTCGTCGATTATGAATGCCAATGACTGAGGAAAACAGAGGATAAGCGTAACTGCGAAGTAACTGTTGCTACTCACCCTTGAATTTGACGGGAAAGTCGTAGGGATTGTACAGCGTTAGGACTTGTTTGTGGGTCGACTGGTCATCGAGGAAGAACGTTATACTTTGTGGAAAGACAAAAACTGGCAATTTTCTCGGTGTCACATGTCCCAATTGAGGTTGCATGGTCAATTGTCTGCTTCTCGTTTCTTCACTGTACAACACGCTTTGTTTCCCATGCACCTTTACCCAACTGACAACATAATTTCATACGCCGAATATCGTCGAATACGGAGGAAAGAAAACAAACGCAGGTGAATCGTCCGATCACGAATTGGGACGGATATACGTAAGTACAAAGGTGGCTGCGAATATTGTAATTTGCTATATGCGTTAAAATGCAATTGTTTTTTTATTTCGTAAGAAACAGAAAAAGTTACCTGTAAATCCGAGTCGCTCGGTTCTCGATCTCGGCAGATCAGACGAATTTTCTACTAACGAAATTTCGATCGACACAATTTTCGAGGCACTCAAATTTGTGGACATATGAGATATACGTGTATGTGCGTCGGGAGCCCTCAAACGTTTCTTTGCATAGCTTCGTACTGCTCTCTGTCGCGCGATTGTGATTATTTGATGATGGAACAGCTGGTGCTCTTGGTGTTTTGCTGTGACACATTGGAGGCAATTTACAATTGAACGACCGTTGTCCGAGTGTTATGAACACGGTCTTACATACAGGGCTTGAACCTCTGGTGGTGGGGGTATGTCCTCGGATTGAAGCACCGGCCGTTTTGCCTAGTGACCACGAGTGTCGCTGCGATAGAGTGATGCAGGCTGTACGAGAGAGATGGAAATCGATTGTTGACTCATAGGAACCTAACCTAGCTGTACAATTAGCTGGTGAAGGCAAATTATGATATTCAATGTCAAAAATGCATGATGGACCTAAATACAATTGAAAGTAAGTTTATCGTAAACCTGAAAAAACCAAAAGACTATAGTTATCCAAGTGGGTACAATGAATATGAATGTTTTTTATATAGGTGTCAATGTGAGCTCGTGTTGGTCGAGGGATTCGGTGCAAGCTTCGTAATGCTGCTTTCAGGGGTTCGATCCCTGTGCGCTCGGTTTTTTAAAAACATGTTTTAGCTTTTATAAAACAAATAGGCTTCACGCGTTGTTTTAATTGACCGGAAAATAAGTGTCCTGCAAGTGAATCCTGCAAGTGAAAATCCAGACCGAATCACTTGCAGGATGTATTTTTTAAAAATGAAACAAATACTTAAGAAGCAGTGCTTCTTTTGCAATTCTTTATTTCCTCTTCGAAAAATTTTAATGCATGTCCCAAGAAACATTTTCAATAAACTCTACTTTGCAGTTTCCGAAACGGTTTGCGTTGGTAAATTTAAAAAAACACCTCTTTTCCGACCTTTAAGCGAAGGACTCTCGAGGGGGATAAATTTAAATAATTCACAAACTTTGTTTTATGTTTTCCAGCCTGGAAAGTATTTATTGTAATGATCCCAATAATTTTTCATTTTTTTCAGGTTCCGGGCTCCAACGCGAAAAAAATAATTTCAATCATTCCATAAATTGCAGGTTGTATTATCCTTAAAAAAAATAGATTTTTTTCCAATATCACCGTTTTTACAAGTTTACAAGTAGAGCACGTCGCGTGTGGTTGCGTCAATAAGCGATTATGTTTGGGTTTTGTTTACTTTTGAAATCTATTTCCGTCTCTCTCACACAGCCTGCATCACTCTATAGCAGCGATCCTCGTGGTCACGAGTTGAAACAGTCGGTGCTTCAATAAGAGGCCATCCCCCACCACTGAAATTTTGAGCGAGTTTCAAGACATGTATGTAAGACCGTGGGTTTGACAACGGCGGTAGTGGGGGTAGGCACCCTTAGCGGCTCTGTTTTTTATTCCGATTTCTGCCGCTTGGTGCGTGACGGCAAGGGGAAGTAGTGGTGCGACGAAGAGAGAAATAGTTCCTTTGTCCTGTTCCCTCCTGACCGCAGCGCATGCGCCGTTTGCCGTAACTTAATGTACCGTACTGTCGTGTAAACTGCATAATATAAGAAACCAATAAAAAGCGATAATACGACCATTTACATCCTTTTTTCTCCAATAGCTCACAATACATCGTTCTTCAAAATGTTTTTCACACACGTACTGAGACTTTCAGTCCCGGAATAGCATTGAGCCATTTTTTGTATCGTTCGACGTTTCTGGGCAGTCGAAACACGGAGCATTTTTGCTTAAAACTTTTGTACCCTATTTTCCAATTGCGAACCGCGCAACCCTTAACCATTTCGCATTTTTTTCGAAAACGCTACAAAAAAAATTCACGTTTATGCGTAAAAACACGATAAAAAAATGTATCACGGTAAATCGCGTAGAACCTCGTGGTGTATGGTCGCAAATAAAGGTTATTTTGACAACCGCGCCACAAAAACAGACGTAGAGACTTTGGTCCTATTCACGGGTAAGAGGTAAGGGGAAGTGCACTTCCCTTCGCTAGTAGCGACGCGTAGTGGCGCCTAATGAAACGAAAAGTGAAGGCGATAAGTGTGCCTACCCCCACCACGAAAATTTGGCTTCGTTGCAAGACCTGTATGGAAGACCGTGGTCATGAGCACGGTCTTACATACAGGTCTTGACACAATTGTGGTGGGGGTGGTTCGCTACCACGGTCTGACATACAGGTCTGACAACGGCGGTAGTGGGTGTAGGCACTCTTAGCGGTTTTGTTTTTTATTCCGATTTTTGCCGCTTGGTGCGTGACGGCAAGGGGAAGTAGTGGTGCGACGAAGAGAGAAATAGCTCTTCTGTCCTTTTCCCTCCTGAACGCAACGCATGCGCTGTTTGCCCTAACTTATGGTACCGTACTGTCGTGTAAACTGCATAATATACGAAACCAACAAAAAAATGTGTTGATTGAAAAAAAGATGACGACTTTCATCGAAAAAAAACTGAAAACTTTTTGAATACATTAATTCATACCAGCACATATAACGACCATTTACATTCTTTTTTCTCCAATGTCCCACAATACATCGTTCTTCGAAATATTTTTCGCACACGTACTGAGACTCTTTCAGTCCCGGAATACCATCGAGCCATTTTTTGTATCGTTCGACGGTTCTGGGCACGCGAAACACAGAGCATTTCTGATTACAATTTTTGTACCCCGTTTTACAATTGCGAACTGCGCAACCTTTAGCCATTTCGCATTCTTTTCGCAAACACTACCAAAAAAAATTCACACTTATACGTAAAAACACGATAAAAAATGTATCACGGTAAATCGCGTAGAACCTTCTGGTATATGGTCGCAAATAAAGGTTATTTCGACAATCGCGCCACAAAAACATACGTAAACACCATGGTTCCATTCGCCAGTAAGAAGTAAGGGGTAAACTACTTTCCCTTGCTAGTAGCGACGCGTAGCGGCGCCTAGTGAATCGAAAAATGAAGCCGATAAGCGTGCCTACCCCCACCACGAAAATTTCGCTTCGTTGCAAGACCTGTAAGTAAGGCCGTGCTATGAACGCTGCAAGCGCGAATCAGACAGCGGCTCAACCGCTGGCCAATGAAGTTACAAAACATACCGCCATGGTGGCACTCCTGAAGAACCGGGGCCCAACCGAGACAAAGAACCTTTTCGTTTATACGACCAGGGGAATACCGCGTAATATCTCTTTGTCTCTAGTTTTGTTCCACCCCGTTTACGGATGCCGACCCGTTCACGCACGTTTGGCGGCTGCTTGAAGACAAAGAGAGCTCGTGGTCACTTACGCGGATTTCTCGCACGTTATCTTTCCTGATCCATTCTAACCTTGCGCAACAACCAGTGACTCGGGTTTGCAGCGAAAAAATAATAAAAAGAATCTCAGTTATCAGTTTGCGATTTCACTTTCGTTTTAATCGAAGTTTCTTTCAACGTGGCATAATATTTCTTCCGCGTACAGCCCAAAAAGCGTCGACGAACATTCGCCCACGTGTATGCTTTTTGTTAAGTTTCGCTTGTGACATTGCCCTTGCTCTCCGTGAGAGCTACGTCAGGATGGGCACCAATGTGAATGCGAAAAAATTACGCGAAGAAAAGATCTTGCAAGCGATCGACAAGTGTATATGCTCAAGGGATGAACAATACGAGAGGCACAAAGGGGTTCTCAAAGAGGTTCCTTGCATCAGATTTAGCCCTCGTTGAAGTAAAGCCAAATGAGTAGATATTTATTTTAGCGGCCTGCTTTCAGATACTTGAAGATGTTCTCACCATAGTGAAAGTGGAAAACTCATGGTTCGGTTCACTGTATGGGGGTTTCTTCTTCGTCGAGAACTATTACAAAGGTCTGAAAGTCGGCAAAACAGAAGAATTTGATGTGAACATCATTATCTGCTTTCCTCCGAGATACGTCTTGTACAAGGTGATTCAATCCCTTCTGCATTATTAACTATGATTGATTGTTGTCTGTGTTACTTGAACATTGCCGATAATATATGCTTTCCACCTTGCTTTACAGCTTTCAGAAGAGAAGCCGGGCTACGCAAAACTGAAATTGTTTTACGATCCATCAATTTGTGGTTCTCGAGACCCCGCGTACAGGTAATCGGAGTGTCAGAAAAAAGAAATATACAGTTATTTTTGGGATTCAATATATTCACTGTTACTTTTCAAGCCGCACGCTGTCGTCATGGCTGACGAAGGAACTATCCGGAACGTTTTGGTACTTCAATAAGGATACGTTTCGACGTTCGATAGAAGGTTTGCTTGCATGTTCCCAGCTGCAAGGACGCAAGGATTGTCCCGATAACCTGTTGAAACACAGTGGCAGTTACAATGTAAGACACAGATCATTCTAATCAATTTGAACAGAACAAATTCATTTGTGGCAATGCTAGTCAACGGTTCTGGTTGATCATTTTTAGGGTTCCATACCCAAAGGGCAAAACAGATCCCTATTTAGGCCTCAGGCCACAGTAACGGGTACAAAATCATGTGCGAATTTAACCATTTTTTTCGTTTGCAAAAGTGATTCACTCATAAAATTAATTACACATCCGTTTAGTATGAATATCAAGCTGTTAGAAAAAACATATATATATATTTTTTTCGATCTACAAAATGGCTGACTACTCGAAATTTCTCGAAACAGCTCTTTTCCAATTGGCGTGACAAATAACTTCAACAATTTTCACTCAATTTACTTCAAATTTAAAAGTCATGGTCGTCATTGCATTTCGCAGAGCAGGACGTACGGAATTTCTGATTAATCGAAAACTTCATTTTATGAGCAGTTGTGACGAAATTTTTCGTCACAACTGCTCATAAAAGTTGTCATACCTACAACTTTTAAATAAAACAATATTTTTAAAATTCCGTACGTACTTCTCTAGGTATTCTAATGTGGAGTGACGAAAATTTTTGTTTTTTGTTCTAGATAAAAAATTGTGGATGCCAAATGTCACGCCACGGAGCGCCTAAAAAAAGATAAAAGAAAATAGTAGTCGGCCGTTTGGTACATCGAAAGAAAAAATATATATTTTTTAACAGCTTGATATTCATACTAAATAAATGTGTAATTAATTTTATGAGTGAATCACTTTTTCATACGAAAAAAAATTGTTAAATTCGCACATGATTTTATACCCGTTACTGTGGCCTAACCGCTTAATGACATTGAATTTGGATATTTTGTGTAGAATGTCGACACAAAACCGAATATTGAATTATAAATTCAATTAAGGGGGTAACGTGGGTTTCGAAGTCAAACAAAGAAATATTTTCACTTTTTTTTAAACCTATAATATATACATTATTTTATTCAAAATGTTAAGCACATAAAAAAGCAAACTTTCAACAATATTTTTTAAAAAATCATCCAAAAATTGGGGCAATCTGGCCGGTGGGACCTGGTTTCCGGAGACCCTTAAAAAAGAAGTGTTCTCGCAGTGGTCAGAATAACTCATGATAGCTTTATCTGAAATTAAAAACCATTTTTTTTCTGTTAGTAGATAAGTATAGCTCGTGATTGCACGAAGGATTTTAAAAAATTGAAGTTTGAATTTTTGGCAGAGTCGTATGCAAAATAGTTCAATTTTTCGTACAACCTACACCACGTATAGCCTTGTAAAATTAGTTGTAATCGAAAAAAAACCTTCGTCCAATCACTAGTCAATGCTATTTTGAAGAAATGTGCAAAATTTCAATAAGATCGGTGCATTAGTTTTTGAAAAATCGTGTCCACCGACTACGAAAATAGTGTTTTGAGAAAAATGCGATATATCTGCGTCGCTCCCGGCCGGTCTTTCCCAACGAGTCTCTCTCCTAGACATTTACTCTGATCGACTTAAGGTTGTTAGGTGGTTAGCCGTCGAGGGTGAAGTACGAGGGGAGCGCCCTATGCTCTATGCCTATGCCCTATGCACGGAGCCGATTGACTGTTACCAACTGTCAGCTTTCAAATAATCGTCATATTGAACGTGCGTTTTCGAACTATTTGTCTACATCTATTTGTAAAAATTTGCATTTTTTGACATTCGGTGATTACATTAAGTGTTTTCATTACTTTGTGTAATGATTTTCTATAACTTTCTCTCGCTCAGTTAACGCGAAAATAATTGGCAGCGTCGTAATTCGTGGTATATCGTAATGCTCAGATTGGCAGAAGTGTCGCGAAGTTAGACACATGCGCCCCGTTCGTAGCCTCAATATCGGCCCAAGGAGCTGTCAAAAATGAATATCGGTCCGAGTAAAAAAAATTCCGCTGGAAAGAAAAAGTGTATACTAAAGCTGTCTATAATATCGAAGAAATCAAAAACTTCAATAATTTTCCGATATGCTAAAAAAACTTATGAAAAAAATATGCGTTATTTTGTCTTTCCCTAGAAATGTCTAGAAATGTATAATTTCTGAACATAGTTATCAAATTAATATTAAGTAATTATTACTAATTAAGGCCTAGACCACAGTGACAGGTATAAAATCATGTGCGAATTCAACAATTTTTTTCGCAGGAAAAAGTGATTCACTCATAAAATTAATTACACATCTATTTAGTATGAATATCAAGCTGTTATAAAATATATATATTTTTTCTTTCGATGTACAAAATGGCCGATACTAAGATTTTCTTTTGTTATCTTTCTTTAGGCGCTCTGCGGCGTGACATTTAGCACCCACAATTTTTTGCCTAGAACAAAAAACAAAAATTCTTGTCAATCTACATTAGAATACCTAGATCAGTACGAACGGAATATAAAAAATATTGTTTTATTTAAAAGTTGTAGGTACTTGAGCTTAAGAAATTAATTTCCAGTGATAAATTTCGTTATAGGTGCTCATAAAATGAAAAGTTTTCGATTAATCAGAAGTTCCGTATGCAATTAGGATCATAGCTTTTAAATTTTAAGTAAATCGAGTGAAAATTGGTGAAGTTATTTGTCACACCAATTGGAAAAAAGCTGTTTCGAGAAGTTTCGAGTAGTCTGGCATTTTGTACGTCGAAAAAATATATATATATATATTTGCTAACAGCTTTATATTCATACTAAATAGATGTGTAATTAATTTTATGAGTGAATCACCTTTCATACGAAAAAAATTTGTTAAATTTGCACATGATTTTATACCCGTTACTGTGGCCTAAGGCCTTAAGAGAATAAGTACCAATAATATACGTTGTTAATTATCCTGACCGATTCGTTAGAGGTTCCCGGGCGTAATTACCGAATACCGATAAGATAGGCAGCATTGGTGCCGTCTACGACGTTGCCATGATTGCAGGCTAATATTTTGTGTGCTTGATTTTTGCACAAATTCGCTATAAAAAAAACATGAATAATTTTATAACGGCACTGTGAATCCACATTTTCACGTTACCAAGGGTTATTTCGATAATTAGTCGAACCGTACCTATTTTTTCAGCGCCGTGGTAACATTCACTTAGCAGATATTAATAATGTACTGAAAAATGATCGGGAGCTTTCCATAAGCGTAATGTAATTAGCCCACGAAATACGTCGAGTTGCCGATTTTTTTTTCTGAACAACGGTACTGTGGATCGTATTCGAACTACACAGGATGATCAGCAAAGAGATTATAAAGGTCCAGAAAAAAATTCAGCTCGGTGGTAACGTGTTGACTTAACCGCATAACAACCTTAAAACTTTGGAAGAATATTCTAGACATAGTGTATTATTAGATAATAGCGTTTTAAAAAAATGGTTTGTAAAAAATGTTCCAACCCACGTAGCCCTTTAAATTATTGTCAATGGGGGTCCCATACATGAAAAAGGTGCAGAATTTTTTTCTTGCCTTGACATGTGTGGTGTCATTTTTTTAAGCTCATTGAGTATGGTACGATTATTTTTTTCTTTTTTATGTTCAGAAATAAAGAAATTAGGGGGGGGGGAGTTGTCAGTTTTAGACTATTTTTGTCACGGGGTATATCTCAAAAACTAAACTAGACAGGAATTTGGCATTTTTGTGTATTATGTACCATACATTGAATTTAAACACCAAATACTAAAAACGCCGATTCATAATGTATTATATGAAGTATATAACAATTTATTGTATACATAATACAGTAAATTTATAAAGAAAATATATTAAATTATTGTTATTTAAATATTTACAATACAAAACGACTTATTTTTGGCATCGTAGCTAGCCAAGAACAAGAGATTGACGTCACGGAAGAAACGAGATTGCAAATAAAAAGAGACTTGAACTTATATTTTATTTATTTTTCTTCGCCTCTTTTTCTGCGATAAATGTGATATGTTGGCAATTGGCTGATAGGGGGCGTACACAACTTACGTAACGCGAATTTTCCAATTTTGACCCCCCCCCCCCCACGTAACGGGACCGTAACGCTTAGCCAGACCCCCGCCTCTATTCCGTGACGTAACGGGTGCGTTGTCGTAAATAATTGTGATTTTTTTCATAGACATAACTAATTATAAAAGGATCGGGATTATACTCATTTTATGAAGTATATATTCATGTAGTTTTATACCAATTTTATGACAAAATCTTGAAAATCAACCCAGATATATGCCTTGATTTGACGACGAAAAAAAAAATTCTCTTCATTATCCCGTCGAATGAAAGGTTATCTGTACATTAAAAGTCAATAATTTATCGATATCTATACAAATGTAGCTATTGTTATGCGTAGCCGTTTTTTTATTTTGGTTTTTTTTTACAAAATTCCGACAGTTTGGACGTTTTTTTCTATTTTCAAGGACCTTTTTCTGTATTCAAGCAGTCTTTAACAATAGTAATTATCAAGTGTTAAAAACGCGGATACGTACAACCTTGGTCACTGCGATTACAAAAATGTTTTCAAACAAATTGAAAATCGGTTGATAAGTTTTTAAGTATTCGCTCGGACAAGGTCGAAAAAACTAGTTTCGAGAAAAACACGTTCAAAGTTTTCGTTCAGTGTTTCGTGATATAAAGTTATGTTTTTTTTCTAGAATATTGATACTCACATTGAAGTATCAAGTTGCGGGTGATTAGACGGTTCATCATCGTCATGATAGTTCACAAAATAATAAGAGCCTGTACTTTATCTATTGTAAATCTATCTTGACAATATAGTTATTATTGTCAATTTTCGGATTTGTGAATAAAAATGTTGCCAACATATTTTTCAATACATGTACTTTCAAGAATTAAAAAAAAAATTTCCTTCACATTTTGCTTAGGGGATGTGGGCAAGCTACTGTGCAAGTTGACTTCCGACTTGTAACAGTGACTTTCCCTCTTAACTGACATTGCCTATAGAAAGCTGTGAGCTGTCCACGGTAAAGTCGCACGCGAGGTTTAAATAAACAACATGAACATGCAGAAATTTTGCTATTTCTGGCAGTTTTAAAATCGCGATATACCGCAAACTTGACCCCCCCACGTGCTCAGACCATAACGTCTGGTCTACCCCCCCCCCCCCCCCCAATTGCGTTACGTAATTTGCGTACGGCCCCATACCGACTCCAAAAATAATTCATTTCGTATTGAAAATATTCAAATAATTTTATATATTTTCCTTATTAGCTTACAACATAAGCATACAAAGCTTTTCTAGCTATCATCACCCCATATGGTTTCAGTTCGGTACTACCTAAGAACTAAGACAGCAAAAAAACATTACCTTATTAAATATCTAGTTAAAAAAAAGTTAATTGGTCATACGTACAGAACCCTAATAGAGCGAGGCCCCACTTCTTTCTGCGTTCTTTTCATTCAGGCCTTCATGAGCGCGGAGGATCCTTGTACTCTGTGTGTCGTAAAGGAAGGTTTTCCAGAGATGAACGTACGTCTTGTGCCTGTATTGAGCTTGCCTGGCCTGCCTGGCCTGCCATGGCATCTTACGATGGAGGATCTTGTACGTTTGGTGGCTTTGTGTCAAATTCGTGACTGTACCAATTAGATCGTTATTATTTCGTATAATTTTCAGGAATGGTATGCCGTACCAGAAATTCTGCAAAATGGAAACGATGAGCGGTTTCTGTGGAGAATGTCTTTCTACAACCATAAGGATAACGTACTGAACAGGTACAGCTATATCAAGCCTGTCATTCGACTAATTGAGGTACATAGAGAAATCACCTTGTACAATAGAAACCCGAAAATTTCACCGTCTTTTTTAAATGTCATTGCCGCTCATTCGTCCATTTTGTTACGATTATTATTCATTTGAAATAGAAATTGCGCGATACCCAGGAGTGGAAAGCTATCTCATGTTATCACATCAAGACTCTATTTATGCACATTGCGGTAAAGATAGACGATGGTGAATGTGTAAACATCTGGAACGAGGCCAGGATCAGAATTTTCATCCACGTAAGAGAGCAGCCCTTTTTTTCTCGTTGAATATGATGCTCGGATGTTTGTTGAGCCTGACACTCAAATTTTGCAGATTCTTCGTGATTTGAGAAAAGTGTGCAAGTCCCGTGATCTTAAAAACTGTTGGAACCCTGCACACAATCTCATAGACGCCGATGAGAGCCAGCTCACGGATATCGTTGAACAGTTGACCGTAATCATCGAGGAGATTACCGATGATCCTGCCCAACTGGCCAAATGGGTCTGTGAGTTGAGAAAAAAAAATCCCTCCACCCTGCCATCGACAACAAGAATACATTATTACTTACAACGATGCTATTCTCGCGTTGCAGTGACGCCAGAAGAAATGGGTATGTACCAGAACGAGTTGAAGGCTATTAGGAATGCGGAGAACACCGATGACACCTCCGAGAGTCAACAAATGAGCAAGGAAGGCGAATCAGGTTCGTCCAAAGATATGCTTGACCGGGATGACGAAGTTCCGATGCTGGTTCCAGGCACAAGCGCTGCGGCCGGTGGCATCGAATCATCGCCGTCCAACGAGGCGGGTAGAGATATTGCCGGTTATCACGAAGAATTAGTCAGGGCTATCGGTACTCTCGGTGATGTCATTAAAACTCTGTCGCGTTTGTCGATCGCCCTTGAACAGAAATCAGCCCCGACGGCTTGATCCAACGTACAAGAGCCGCCCGACCTCGTTCCATTCCACTTTTCCTTCTATCGTCTCTTCAACGTCCAAAGTTGAAGTTTTCGGTCTTACTAACCTTATGTGCGTTAGAACGCTCAAAGTACCAGAAAACCTGGGAAGATTTATGACAGACGATTGCAAGTTATAATTATTTTTATTTTTTTTTGCCGACACAATTGAGGTCCTGCTGAAATGTTTTTTTTTTCTTCAATTTTCTTTACTTCATCCTCATTTCTACTACATGTATGCACGTGCGCGAGGACACGGTATACGCATGCAAATAAGAATGCGAATATTTTTATATCCTTTTATAACATAAAATAAACAATATGTTGTGGCATTAACGATAAGCTATTTCGTTGAGTAAATCCATTCCCCTCAGATCGATGAAGATGAAGTTGAAAATCAAACCACTCTGTAGCCACGGTTGTGGTGCAGTGTTAAAATAGCCCAAAGATATTAAGGAGTGAGGTCTAGTTGGAACGTTAAAAAAAAACCTTTTTTGCGATTTTTTTCGGCCAAACGATAAAATAATTTACAATAAAAGTTCTTCCGTTTAAAAGACATATATTTAATGTAAACATTATAATTTTTTTAAAGAAATATGTTTCAAAATAAGCCGATACGTATCAATGGCCGAGGACACTGCAAAAAAAACAGGTTTTGCGGTGATCACTGTCACGCTGTGACGGATTATCTGAAACCAACAAAACAGGGGGGAATCTTTACTTAATGATATAATGCTCCGGTTGAACGAAGGGCTTTGAAAAATGTCCATTTTTCGCAAAATGGCGGACGTTGAAAGTCAAAAGTGTTGTTTTGACCAAAATTTTACTTACAAAAATTGACTATAAAAAAAAATAATTGTCCACAAAAAAATCCTTCGTTCATCCGGAGGAAAACTGTATAGAAGAAGTGATATAAATTTCAACCCGATCGGTAAAGCCGTTCTCGAGTTAAGGTGTTCACCGACTTCGAAAACATGGTTTTGAGAAAAACGAGTTTAAAGTTTTGAGTTTACTTTATATGGCTCAAACACGACGTCCTTCAAAGTTATGTATTTCGGCGAATAATAGTCTGATTTACATTCAATTAGTCCGAAAATACTCGTAAGATATTATACTTTTAGAAAATGAAGAAAAAAATCGATTTTTGGAAAATTCTAACTAGACCTCCCTCCTCAACAGTAAATAAAGTATTTAATATAAGACTGTTGAATATACGCCTCTTGGATATCTCTAGTGGCGCCGCTTGGTGGCAGATTCAGGCAATTCGTCGACGTTCGACTGCGGTCAGCTGTACGCTGTCCGTACTAATTTCATTGAAAATACATTTATATCGGATTATATATACGAATGTATAGAATCATATACAATTATATATAAACCTATATAAATATATATGATTGTATATCATTTTTATATAATTATATCTAAGTATATACAATCATTTTTACTCGAGAGGCGCTGTGTGAAATAAACAATAAATGGGTGGTACGAGGTATTGTTGTGTTGTGGGGTGCAAAAATTTCCAATCTCGAAATCAGGAATTGTCTTTTTTTTTCGTTTCGGAGACGAAATTGGGAAATCAACAAGAGAAATGAGTGGATAAAAGCTGTCAGAAGAATGTAAGTAAATATTTTGACGATTAGATACAAAAAACGTATTGAAAATATACAAATGTTGGATTTTCTGTAATGTTTTATTCTTCTACTACATCAGATAGCATTTTTAGAGAACCACGTGCAAATTTTTTTTTTTTTCATCTATGATAAAAATATTATTCATTTATCATTTCATGCTCATTTTCAACAATTAAATAGTATTCACCAATAATATATTATTAATTTAACATTCCATACTTATCCTTAATAATTAACGAAAATCCGTTATTTGTTAAGGCTGTCATATACTGAAATAAAAAATACGGTTTACGAAATCTAATTTCAATGACCAATATACTTATTGCTTCAGTATTAATATTTCTTTGATAAGGAGATACATCTTCATTTTCAATTTCTGTTTTACATGTATGGTTGAAAAGTTGCTGGAAAAATATTTTTTTCCCGTTATTATTCAACTATTAATTGATCACATAATCAATACATACCTTTACTTTTACGTCGTACGGTGGATGATTCACTTTAGTCTGTGGTATTACTTTCCCGCAGATAATTCGATCTCCATTAGCAGTATCGTCGATTTCGACGACCTGAACGTGGGGACTTTGAAATAGTTTATGCGCTATAATTTTTTAATTAATTGATCATTATACGACAATCCTAAAAATAAATACGTAGTAAAAATTACAGTGAATTTGACAGAATATCTCATGTTTCGTGTATTTACTTACCTTTAGTAAGTAAATATATATACGTGGCTTCCATATATATTCTGGAAGCCACACTTGATAAGAGTGTGGGTCATAATTGCATTTTAACAATGTGATATTGCACCAAATAAATAAATAATTCAAAACCTGCAGTGATTTGTATGCGAATCATATGTGTACTGTTCTGACAAGGAACATCCCTCAGGTGACACGCTTCGATTTTGTTGAAATTTGGATATGTTATAAAGCACTGAAGAGTAAGCGACACGTATTTTTTTATCGGCGGAAAAAGGGTTTTAAGGGCTGAAACGCACCCTCAAAAATGGGGATGTTTTTCGTTTTTCGTCGATAACGTTTTAACGGTACAAGATATTAAAAAATTTCAAATTGCAACAATGTTTATTTTTTCGTGCACTATACATTGGAGATTAGAACAATAACATCGACGAAAAACGAAAAACACCCCTATTTTCGAGGGTTCGTTTCACCCCTTAAAACCGTTTTTCCGCCGATAAAATAAAATATGTATCGTTTACTTGTCGGTGCTCTATAACATATTCAAATTTCAACAAAATAGAAGGGTGTCACCTGAGGGATGTTCCTTGTGAGAAGAACGACCAAGAGTTGCCGTCGCGTTGCCACGATGTTCAAGAGGCGTATAAACGTAATTGAAACGATTCGACGCGTACTCGCGAGCCAGAAAGTGGGGCTAGCGAGAAACCCTTCCGCTTGGAAAGTTTCCCTCATATTTCGCGAACTGAACTCTAAGGTAGAGTTTAATCAGCGAAAGATGAGGAAACCTTACCTCTATAAATTTAGCCGGACGACTTGAATTTCTCAGGTTTTTTTTTGTAATCGTTTGGTGGTGGTTGGTATCCGAATAAAAAGGTTTGGTGGTCCACCGTTTTCTTATAATTAAATGCTATTTTTTTCCCGCAAGGTTGGCGGGACTTTTTTTAAATGTATAATGCAATCCATTAAATGAGGAGCTGAATCGATGCAAAATCGTTTGGTGGTCACAAATATGCTAATCTCAACGTTTGGTAGTTCCTTAAGGTAATCCTATCGCTTCACACTAGTCATACCACTGTCATACTTGAGACTTGTACAATTCATATTTTTAACATATGCAACAGCAAAAATGTCTAACAACTAAAATTTTTCATGTGTAAACTCTTTAATGAATGTTCACATTTATTCGATAACATTGATTGTATCTCCGTCTCTTTTTACTCAACCAGGCGAGTTTAACCTCCATGCTTTTCAATGTCGATCTGGCAAAATAATGTCAGGTGCGGGAAATATAAAGCATTGTATTCGGGCCACGACTGGTAAAAAGCGTGGAAAATTTGTGTCGGCGAAATATGTCGGATAAAAATGAAATATGTGTGGAAATTTCAATGAGTGAGATGAGGTTAGTACTACAATCAGCTGTTGCCTTGCTGTCACATCTCTTTATAGTAGCAAGTGGTAATAAATCGAATACCGGAGGTTCAAATTAAATTTGGTATTACATAAAAATTAGGTCAATAAGCGTAATTTTTTCTAAGAGGATTGGATTACTACAAGTGTCAAGTATGTAAATCTGATTATTTTTAAGTATCTGACGGATTTCCACTATTATATACACTTTTGTAGCGACCGGAAATTGGGTTTTTGCATGTCGTCTCGGAATTCCTTCACAAAAAAGACACAATTTTAATATTTCTTTTCTCGGTAATTAGGTCGATAACCAACCCTGAAATTTTACAGAGGCGATTATTTATATATTTACTGAAGCTCAAAAAAAAATGAAAATCCTATGGATTGAAGCCTGGCGATAGGATTACCTTAATTACGCCGATCGAAAAACCATCTACGTTAAGACGCAGGCGAAAGAGGGCTGAAGTTGATCGCTGATAGATCTACGGAATACGGAGCAGTGATATTTTGATTTCATTATGTTTTCTTGACCGAACTCGTTCTAATAAGTCTCAAATGGAAGATAATCGTTTGGTAGTGATTGGTAGCTTAATTATAACGTTTGGTAGTTAATTTCTTAATTACACCGATCGAAAAACCATCTACGTCTAGGCGCATGCGATAGAGGGCCGTAATTGGTCATTGATGGATCCAACGGAATTCAAAGCAGAGTTATTTCAATTCCGTTATTTCGGGGGGGGGGGGGGGGGAGTAAAAACCAGCAAAAATTCGATGCCGTTATATGGACGGCCCTTTATTATATCTTAACGGAAAATTTTTGTTCTTTTTATTCCGAATAATTAGAGCGACCCGTGCGTTCCACGGTGCATTTCCGAGGCAACTTTAAGCTGCAGCTGCTCAGCTACTTATTAATATTGTTCGGTGAAACATTTATTTCAGTTAGCGTTCAAATTCGAGAAAAAAACCACCGTTTACTTGACCCTCCCCCCTTAAGAGTGCGAATAAATAGAAAATCTCACTTACCGAACAACGGACACAAGGTTCTCTGTCGTACCGACAGAGCATTGCGGGCATCCCTGAAAGGAAATAGGAGACAGGAACCCTGCGACAAAAATGTCCCGGCCTCGGAAAATTCAACTTTTCAGACTTGCGGGTCTTCCGATAAAAAAATTGTTCATCTGGATATTTGGGCTTAATTGATTAGAGAGATATGAGATTTGCTTGTTTTTTTTTGGTCAAATATACCAAAAGAAAATCGCGCGAATATGCTAGTCGATTGTAATGTAACGAAACTTGCAATTTTTCACGCGCGAAAATAAACTTCGCATTGATGATGGAAATAGTTTTATTTTTCTTCGGATGTTTGGATTTGATCGACTCGCAAAGAACGGCTCGGTCGTCACGTTGTCTAATATATACGACCGGACGATAAAAATACTTTCTTTACATACATTCGTCAATTATAATTTAAGATAAATAAAGGAATGTTTTAATGAGTCGTACACATACAAATTTCGTCGTTACACAATTACACAAATCAATCGATTTATACTAAATTTTATAAATAAACTGCACGTATTTACCGAGTTTTCGTACCGCGATAAACTCGTTTATTACCTAAAAAATACAGCGAAATCTCCGCCCCGCTGGGAGACTCGAATGAAACGAAGGCTCGAAAGAGACACAATATTGTTAGAAAAAGAAACAACGATAAAGAAGTCAAAAACAATGAGTATGAGGTGTCGTTTATCGCTGACAAGAAACACGCCGTGCAAAAGTAAAATCTCAAGTGGCGCGCATATAAAAATCGTTTTCGTTGAGTATGCTCAGAAATCGGTATCAACTTTTACGCCGTTGGCCGATCCGTTAGCCGCTTTCACCGGCGATTGCGCAATGGAGCGATTGTGTGCATCTATGCCGAGTATTACCTTCAACAGCTTCAATATGCTCTTCTTGTCGGTGTTCTCGTTTTCTGCAATACGAAATAACATTTAAATATTCCGGAAAAGGTTTAATATTGCTTGACTGCCACATTTTCAAGGGTGGGCAAAGTTAATAGTCCAGTCGAGATAGGTCTAAAATTCGATTAACCTGGAATTAATTCCGGGCTTCGATTTTGTTTTCTTATACTTAGAGGGGGGGGGGGGTGGTAGTGTAAATCTCGATTTTCGGGAAAATACCTCTGGTGCGTTTGCCGCCATCTTGATTTAAAGAGGGATTTTTTGTTTCTCGAATAACTCGCTTATTTTCAACCTTAGAGTGAAAATGGTCATATCAAAAGTTGTGGAAAATGTAATTCCCCACATGTTTGGTGATTATAGTTTTTACCCTAGGATCGATATTTATAGAGTTACACCCCTAAATTAAGTATAAGTCCGAAAATATTGATCCTAGGGTAAAAATGGTACTGACCGAAGTTGAAAAAAATAAAATTTTCTACCCGATTACTTCTTACCATTTTACGATAAATTTGATAATAAACGAAATAACTGAACATAAAAAAAAAGTTCACCCCTAAATTGAGCGTACGTCCGAAAATATTGATCCGAGGGTAAAAATGCTAATAACCAAAGTTGGAGGAAATAAAATTTCCTATGTGATTATTCATTATCATTTTTACAATAAACTTGAAAATAAACGAGATAAGTTTTAAAAAAACTTTTTTTACCCCTTTTAGCAGTCTAACTCTATAAATATCGATCCTAGGGTAAAAATTATAATCACCAAACTTGTGGGGAATTACATTTCCCACAACTTTGAATGCAATCATTTTCACTCTAAGGTTAAAAATAAGCGAGTTATTCGAAAAAAAATCCCTCTTTAAGGGCGGGGTAAAGTATTTAAATGTTTTTTTTCATTTTTTCAAACTTTTTTAAATGAACGCATAATATATCAAGAATATTGTGTTAAAATTTCAAGTCGATCGGAGTAAAATTGACGAAGTTATGAGTATTTGAGCGTCTATTGCTCCATGCCGTTCTCTTCTCTTCTGCGTTTTTCAAACCGCTTTTCAGAGAATTGTCATATTTGAAGTCCGTGTGCACGATAACTCAAAATCTACTGGACCAATCGCTTTGAAATTTTGCACAGTACTTCTTCACATAATTCACCAGGTATTGTCGAGAGCTTTTTTGTTGTTTTTTAATAATTACTAATTTTTCAACATCAAATTAGCAGATTTTTTTTTTAGCAAAAATCGGGTTTTTGGCTCCCAAGTGCTACGAAAAATCGAAAAAAAAAAAATCCTCCCGTCATTACCTCGAGAAACATCTCCTTTATCAAATGCATTTTGATTTTTTTGTTTCAAATGATTCTATTGCGAGTTATGGTGCACAGCGCAAACCAACTTTTTTTCGAGGCGCCTCCGGGGTTTAATTTTCACTCGCTCAATTTTGAATATTTTGCAATGCAAATTTAGGAGAATGTTGTTCAAATGTTACTTTATTATATGTAAATTTTTCAATAAACGAACACTATTCGTTACGGCAAAAAAAAACTTAAAAACATGCCTTCTTTTCGCCGAATTAACTTTACCCCGCCGTTAAATCAAGATGACGGCAAACGCACCCGGGGGATTTTCCCGAAAATCGAGATTTACACTACCAACCACCCCTCCCCCCTCTAAGTATAAAAAAAGAAAATCGAAGCCCGGAATTAATTCCAGGTGAAATCCTATTTCTACTGGACTATAAGGCCACATTAACGGGTATTAATTCATGTGCGAATTTAACAATTTTTTTTTCGTATAAAAAAGTTATTCACTCATAAAATTAATTACACATCTATTTAGTATGAATATCAAGTTATTAGAAATTTTTTTTTTTCGATGTACAAAATGGCCGACTACTCGAAACAGCTCTTTTCCAATTGGCGTGACAAATAGCTTCAACAATTTTCACTCGATTTCCTTCAAATTTAAAAGTTACGTTCCTAATTGCATTTCGCAGAGAAGTACGTACGGAATTTCTGACTAATCGAAAACTTTTCATTTTATGAGCAGTTTATGAGCAGATAAAACGAAATTTTTCACTGAAAATTCATTTCTTAAGTTCAAACACCTACAACTTTTGAATAAAACAATATTTTTTAAACTCTGTACGTACTTCTCTAGGTATTCTAACGTAGATTGACGAGAAATTTTGTTTTTT